>CM073463.1:58120868-58845160 GCA_037074535.1 Gleditsia sinensis | reverse complement strand
ACACACTCTATCAGATTAAGCACTAAAATGGCCCGTAGGGTTTCTCGACGGCACGATTCCATCGCCGGCAACTCAAAAAATAGCGAAACGAACCTTATGGAGTTACTAATGAGTTCTTCTTTTCCACGACATGACTTTTTCGTATATTCGTCACCGTAATCCGGAAGCACGAAAATGGCCCGTAGGGTTTCTCGACGGAACGATTCCTTCGCCGGCCACAAGGAATCTCGCGAAACGAACATTGTGGAGTTTTTCTTGAGTTCTTCTTTCCCGCGACACGACTTTTTCGTATATTCGTCACCATAATCCGGAAAGCACGAAAATGGCCTGTAGGGTTTCTCGACGGAACAATTCCTTTGCCGGCCACAACGAATCTCGCGAAACGAACACTATGAAGTTTCTATTGAGTTTTTCTTTCCCACGACACGACTTTTTCGTACCTTCGTCACTGTCATTCAAATACACGAAATTGGCCCGTAGGGTTTCTTGACGGCACGATTCCATCTCCGACAACTCGAAAACTCGCGAAACAAAATTTGTAGCATTTCTTTGGAGTTCTTCTTTCCAACCGTACGACTTTTTCGCATTTTTGTCACCGTCATCTGGAGGCACGAAAAATGGCCCGTAGGATTTCTCGACGGCACAATTCCATCACTGGCAACACGGAATCTCGCGAAACGAACATTATGGAGTTTCTCTTGAGTTCTTCTTTCCCGCGACAGGACTTTTCGTACCCTCGTCACCGTCAGCCAAATGCACGAAATTGGCCGATAGGGTTTCTCGACGGCACGATTCCATCTCCGGCAACACGAAATCTCGCGAAAGGAACATTATGGAGTTTCTCTTGAGTTTTTCTTTCTCGTAACATGACTTTTTCGTACCCTCGTCACCTTCAGCCAAATGCACGTAATTGGCCGTTAGGGTTTCTCGACGGCACGATTCCAATGCCGGCTTCTCGGAATCTCGCGAAACTAATATTATGGAGTTTCTGATCGGTTCCTCTTTCCCGCAACATGAGTTTTTTGTATATTCGTCACCGTTACCCGGGTGAACGAAAATGGCCCGTAGGGTTTCTGGACGGCACGATTCCATCGCCGGCTTCTCGGAATCTCTCGAAACTAACATTATGGAGTTTCTATTGAGTTCCTCTTCAGTTCTTCTTTCTCGCGACACGACTTTATCGTACCCTCGTCAACGTCAGCCAAATGCACGAAATTGGCCGGTAGGGTTTCTCGACGGAACGATTCTTTGGCCGACCACAAGGATTCTCGCGAAACGAACATTATGGAGTTTCTATTGAGTTCTTCTTTCCAACGACACGACTTTTTCGTACCTTCGTCACCGTCATTCAAATGCCCAAAATTGGCCCGTAGGGATTCTTGACGGCACGATTCCATCCCCGGCTACTCGCGAAACGAACTTTGTAGCATTTCTATGGAGTTCTTCTTTCCAACTACACGACTTTTTCGTATTTTTGTCACCCACAACTGGAGGCACGAAAATGGCCCGTAGGGTTTCTCGACGGCACGACTCCATCGCCGGCAACTCGGAATTTCGCGAAACGAACATTGTAGCATTTCTAAGGAGTTCTTCATTCCAACTACACGACTTTTTTGAATTTTCGTCACCGTCCTCCGGAAGCACGGAAATGCCCCGTAGTGTTTCTCGACGGTACGATTCCTTCGACGGCAAATCGGAATCTCGCGAAACGAACATTATGGAGTTTCTAATGAGTTCCTCTTTCCTACAACACGACTTTTTCGAATATTCGTCACCGTCATCTGGAAGCACTAAAATGGCTTGTAGGGTTTCTCGACGGAACAATTCCTTCGCCGGCCACAAGGAATCTCGCGAAACGAACGCTATGAAGTTTCTATTGAGTTTTTCTTTCCCACGACACGACTTTTTTATACCTTCGTCACTGTCATTCAAATACACAAAATTGGCCCGTAGGGTTTCTTGACGGCACGATTCGATCGCCGACAACTCGGAAACTCGCGAAACGAAATTTGTTGCATTTTTTTGGAGTTCTTCTTTCCAACTGTACGACTTTTTCGCATTTTTGTCACCGTCATCTGGAGGCACGAAAAATGGCCCGTAGGGTTTCTCGACGACACGATTCCATCTCCGGCAACACGGAATCTCGCGAAAGGAACATTATGGAGTTTCTCTTGAGTTCTTCTTTCTCGCGACACGACTTTTTCGTACCCTCGTCACCGTCAGCCAAATGCACAAAATTGGCCGGCAGGGTTTCTCGACGGGACGATTCCATCGCCAGCTTCTCAGAATCTCTCGAAACTAACATTATGGAGTTTCTAATGAGTTCCTCTTTCCCGCAACATGACTTTTTCGTATATTCATCACCGTCAGCCGGGTGAACGAAAATGGCCCGTAGGGTTTCTCGACGGCACGATTCCATCGCCGGCAACTCGGAATCTCGCGAAACAAACTTTGTAGCATTTCTAAGGAGTTCTTCATTCCAACTACACGACTTTTTCGAATTTTCGTCACCGTCATCCGGAAGCACAAAAATGGCCCGTAGTGTTTCTCAACGGAACGATTACATTGCCGGCAACTCAAAATCTCGCGAAACGAACAATATGGAGTTTCTCTTGAGTTCTTCTTTCCCGCGAAACGACTTTTTCGTACCCTCGTCAACGTCAGCCAAATGCACGAAATTGGCCGGTAGGGTTTCTCGACGGCACGATTCCATCGCCGGCTTCTTGAAATCTCGCGAAACTAGCATTATGGAGTTTCTAATGAGTTCTTCTTTTCCACGACATGACCCTTTCGTATATTCGTCACCGAAATTCGGAAACACGAAAATGGCCCGTAGGGTTTCTCGACGGAACGATTCTTTCGCCGGCCACAAGGATTCTCGCGAAACGAACATTATGGAGTTTCTATTGAGTTCTTCTTTCCCACGACACGACTTTTTCGTACCTTCGTCACCGTCATTCAAATGCCCAAAATTTGCCGGTAGGGACTCTTGACGGCACGATTCCATCCCCGGCTACTGGCGAAAACAACTTTGTAGCATTTCTATGGAGTTCTTCTTTTCAACTACACGACTTTTTCGTATTTTTGTCACCGTCATCTGGAGGCACGAAAATGGTCCGTAGGGTTTCTCGACGGCGTGACTCCATCGCCGGCAACTCGGAATCTCGCGAAACGAACTTTGTAGCATTTCTAAGGAGTTCTTCATTCCAACTACACGGCTTTTTTGAATTTTCATCACCGTCTTTCGGAAGCAAGGAAATGCCCCGTAGTGTTTCTCGACAGTACGATTCCTTCGACGGCAACTCGGAATCTCGCGAAACGAACATTATGGAGTTTCTAATGAGTTCCTCATTCCTACAACACGACTTTTTCGAATATTCGTCACCGTCATCTGGAAGCACTAAAATGGCCCGTAGGGTTTCTCGACGGCACGATTCCATCGCCGGCAACTCAAAAAATAGCGAAACGAACCTTATGGAGTTACTAATGAGTTCTTCTTTTCCACGACATGACTTTTTCGTATATTCGTCACCGTAATCCGGAAGCACGAAAATGGCCCGTAGGGTTTCTCGACGGAACGATTCCTTCGCCGGCCACAAGGAATCTCGCGAAACGAACATTGTGGAGTTTTTCTTGAGTTCTTCTTTCCCGCGACACGACTTTTTCGTATATTCGTCACCATAATCCGGAAAGCACGAAAATGGCCTGTAGGGTTTCTCGACGGAACAATTCCTTTGCCGGCCACAACGAATCTCGCGAAACGAACACTATGAAGTTTCTATTGAGTTTTTCTTTCCCACGACACGACTTTTTCGTACCTTCGTCACTGTCATTCAAATACACGAAATTGGCCCGTAGGGTTTCTTGACGGCACGATTCCATCTCCGACAACTCGAAAACTCGCGAAACAAAATTTGTAGCATTTCTTTGGAGTTCTTCTTTCCAACCGTACGACTTTTTCGCATTTTTGTCACCGTCATCTGGAGGCACGAAAAATGGCCCGTAGGATTTCTCGACGGCACAATTCCATCACTGGCAACACGGAATCTCGCGAAACGAACATTATGGAGTTTCTCTTGAGTTCTTCTTTCCCGCGACAGGACTTTTCGTACCCTCGTCACCGTCAGCCAAATGCACGAAATTGGCCGATAGGGTTTCTCGACGGCACGATTCCATCTCCGGCAACACGAAATCTCGCGAAAGGAACATTATGGAGTTTCTCTTGAGTTTTTCTTTCTCGTAACATGACTTTTTCGTACCCTCGTCACCTTCAGCCAAATGCACGTAATTGGCCGTTAGGGTTTCTCGACGGCACGATTCCAATGCCGGCTTCTCGGAATCTCGCGAAACTAATATTATGGAGTTTCTGATCGGTTCCTCTTTCCCGCAACATGAGTTTTTTGTATATTCGTCACCGTTACCCGGGTGAACGAAAATGGCCCGTAGGGTTTCTGGACGGCACGATTCCATCGCCGGCTTCTCGGAATCTCTCGAAACTAACATTATGGAGTTTCTATTGAGTTCCTCTTCAGTTCTTCTTTCTCGCGACACGACTTTATCGTACCCTCGTCAACGTCAGCCAAATGCACGAAATTGGCCGGTAGGGTTTCTCGACGGAACGATTCTTTGGCCGACCACAAGGATTCTCGCGAAACGAACATTATGGAGTTTCTATTGAGTTCTTCTTTCCCACGACACGACTTTTTCGTACCTTCGTCACCGTCATTCAAATGCCCAAAATTGGCCCGTAGGGATTCTTGACGGCACGATTCCATCCCCGGCTACTCGCGAAACGAACTTTGTAGCATTTCTATGGAGTTCTTCTTTCCAACTGCACGACTTTTTCGTATTTTTGTCACCCACAACTGGAGGCACGAAAATGGCCCGTAGGGTTTCTCGACGGCACGACTCCATCGCCGGCAACTCGGAATTTCGCGAAACGAACATTGTAGCATTTCTAAGGAGTTCTTCATTCCAACTACACGACTTTTTTGAATTTTCGTCACCGTCCTCCGGAAGCACGGAAATGCCCCGTAGTGTTTCTCGACGGTACGATTCCTTCGACGGCAAATCGGAATCTCGCGAAACGAACATTATGGAGTTTCTAATGAGTTCCTCTTTCCTACAACACGACTTTTTCGAATATTCGTCACCGTCATCTGGAAGCACTAAAATGGCTTGTAGGGTTTCTCGACGGAACAATTCCTTCGCCGGCCACAAGGAATCTCGCGAAACGAACGCTATGAAGTTTCTATTGAGTTTTTCTTTCCCACGACACGACTTTTTTATACCTTCGTCACTGTCATTCAAATACACAAAATTGGCCCGTAGGGTTTCTTGACGGCACGATTCGATCGCCGACAACTCGGAAACTCGCGAAACGAAATTTGTTGCATTTTTTTGGAGTTCTTCTTTCCAACTGTACGACTTTTTCGCATTTTTGTCACCGTCATCTGGAGGCACGAAAAATGGCCCGTAGGGTTTCTCGACGACACGATTCCATCTCCGGCAACACGGAATCTCGCGAAAGGAACATTATGGAGTTTCTCTTGAGTTCTTCTTTCTCGCGACACGACTTTTTCGTACCCTCGTCACCGTCAGCCAAATGCACAAAATTGGCCGGCAGGGTTTCTCGACGGGACGATTCCATCGCCAGCTTCTCAGAATCTCTCGAAACTAACATTATGGAGTTTCTAATGAGTTCCTCTTTCCCGCAACATGACTTTTTCGTATATTCATCACCGTCAGCCGGGTGAACGAAAATGGCCCGTAGGGTTTCTCGACGGCACGATTCCATCGCCGGCAACTCGGAATCTCGCGAAACAAACTTTGTAGCATTTCTAAGGAGTTCTTCATTCCAACTACACGACTTTTTCGAATTTTCGTCACCGTCATCCGGAAGCACAAAAATGGCCCGTAGTGTTTCTCAACGGAACGATTACATTGCCGGCAACTCAAAATCTCGCGAAACGAACAATATGGAGTTTCTCTTGAGTTCTTCTTTCCCGCGAAACGACTTTTTCGTACCCTCGTCAACGTCAGCCAAATGCACGAAATTGGCCGGTAGGGTTTCTCGACGGCACGATTCCATCGCCGGCTTCTTGAAATCTCGCGAAACTAGCATTATGGAGTTTCTAATGAGTTCTTCTTTTCCACGACATGACCCTTTCGTATATTCGTCACCGAAATTCGGAAACACGAAAATGGCCCGTAGGGTTTCTCGACGGAACGATTCTTTCGCCGGCCACAAGGATTCTCGCGAAACGAACATTATGGAGTTTCTATTGAGTTCTTCTTTCCCACGACACGACTTTTTCGTACCTTCGTCACCGTCATTCAAATGCCCAAAATTTGCCGGTAGGGACTCTTGACGGCACGATTCCATCCCCGGCTACTGGCGAAAACAACTTTGTAGCATTTCTATGGAGTTCTTCTTTTCAACTACACGACTTTTTCGTATTTTTGTCACCGTCATCTGGAGGCACGAAAATGGTCCGTAGGGTTTCTCGACGGCGTGACTCCATCGCCGGCAACTCGGAATCTCGCGAAACGAACTTTGTAGCATTTCTAAGGAGTTCTTCATTCCAACTACACGGCTTTTTTGAATTTTCATCACCGTCTTTCGGAAGCAAGGAAATGCCCCGTAGTGTTTCTCGACAGTACGATTCCTTCGACGGCAACTCGGAATCTCGCGAAACGAACATTATGGAGTTTCTAATGAGTTCCTCATTCCTACAACACGACTTTTTCGAATATTCGTCACCGTCATCTGGAAGCACTAAAATGGCCCGTAGGGTTTCTCGACGGCACGATTCCATCGCCGGCAACTCAAAAAATAGCGAAACGAACCTTATGGAGTTACTAATGAGTTCTTCTTTTCCACGACATGACTTTTTCGTATATTCGTCACCGTAATCCGGAAGCACGAAAATGGCCCGTAGGGTTTCTCGACGGAACGATTCCTTCGCCGGCCACAAGGAATCTCGCGAAACGAACATTGTGGAGTTTTTCTTGAGTTCTTCTTTCCCGCGACACGACTTTTTCGTATATTCGTCACCATAATCCGGAAAGCACGAAAATGGCCTGTAGGGTTTCTCGACGGAACAATTCCTTTGCCGGCCACAACGAATCTCGCGAAACGAACACTATGAAGTTTCTATTGAGTTTTTCTTTCCCACGACACGACTTTTTCGTACCTTCGTCACTGTCATTCAAATACACGAAATTGGCCCGTAGGGTTTCTTGACGGCACGATTCCATCTCCGACAACTCGAAAACTCGCGAAACAAAATTTGTAGCATTTCTTTGGAGTTCTTCTTTCCAACCGTACGACTTTTTCGCATTTTTGTCACCGTCATCTGGAGGCACGAAAAATGGCCCGTAGGATTTCTCGACGGCACAATTCCATCACTGGCAACACGGAATCTCGCGAAACGAACATTATGGAGTTTCTCTTGAGTTCTTCTTTCCCGCGACAGGACTTTTCGTACCCTCGTCACCGTCAGCCAAATGCACGAAATTGGCCGATAGGGTTTCTCGACGGCACGATTCCATCTCCGGCAACACGAAATCTCGCGAAAGGAACATTATGGAGTTTCTCTTGAGTTTTTCTTTCTCGTAACATGACTTTTTCGTACCCTCGTCACCTTCAGCCAAATGCACGTAATTGGCCGTTAGGGTTTCTCGACGGCACGATTCCAATGCCGGCTTCTCGGAATCTCGCGAAACTAATATTATGGAGTTTCTGATCGGTTCCTCTTTCCCGCAACATGAGTTTTTTGTATATTCGTCACCGTTACCCGGGTGAACGAAAATGGCCCGTAGGGTTTCTGGACGGCACGATTCCATCGCCGGCTTCTCGGAATCTCTCGAAACTAACATTATGGAGTTTCTATTGAGTTCCTCTTCAGTTCTTCTTTCTCGCGACACGACTTTATCGTACCCTCGTCAACGTCAGCCAAATGCACGAAATTGGCCGGTAGGGTTTCTCGACGGAACGATTCTTTGGCCGACCACAAGGATTCTCGCGAAACGAACATTATGGAGTTTCTATTGAGTTCTTCTTTCCCACGACACGACTTTTTCGTACCTTCGTCACCGTCATTCAAATGCCCAAAATTGGCCCGTAGGGATTCTTGACGGCACGATTCCATCCCCGGCTACTCGCGAAACGAACTTTGTAGCATTTCTATGGAGTTCTTCTTTCCAACTGCACGACTTTTTCGTATTTTTGTCACCCACAACTGGAGGCACGAAAATGGCCCGTAGGGTTTCTCGACGGCACGACTCCATCGCCGGCAACTCGGAATTTCGCGAAACGAACATTGTAGCATTTCTAAGGAGTTCTTCATTCCAACTACACGACTTTTTTGAATTTTCGTCACCGTCCTCCGGAAGCACGGAAATGCCCCGTAGTGTTTCTCGACGGTACGATTCCTTCGACGGCAAATCGGAATCTCGCGAAACGAACATTATGGAGTTTCTAATGAGTTCCTCTTTCCTACAACACGACTTTTTCGAATATTCGTCACCGTCATCTGGAAGCACTAAAATGGCTTGTAGGGTTTCTCGACGGAACAATTCCTTCGCCGGCCACAAGGAATCTCGCGAAACGAACGCTATGAAGTTTCTATTGAGTTTTTCTTTCCCACGACACGACTTTTTTATACCTTCGTCACTGTCATTCAAATACACAAAATTGGCCCGTAGGGTTTCTTGACGGCACGATTCGATCGCCGACAACTCGGAAACTCGCGAAACGAAATTTGTTGCATTTTTTTGGAGTTCTTCTTTCCAACTGTACGACTTTTTCGCATTTTTGTCACCGTCATCTGGAGGCACGAAAAATGGCCCGTAGGGTTTCTCGACGACACGATTCCATCTCCGGCAACACGGAATCTCGCGAAAGGAACATTATGGAGTTTCTCTTGAGTTCTTCTTTCTCGCGACACGACTTTTTCGTACCCTCGTCACCGTCAGCCAAATGCACAAAATTGGCCGGCAGGGTTTCTCGACGGGACGATTCCATCGCCAGCTTCTCAGAATCTCTCGAAACTAACATTATGGAGTTTCTAATGAGTTCCTCTTTCCCGCAACATGACTTTTTCGTATATTCATCACCGTCAGCCGGGTGAACGAAAATGGCCCGTAGGGTTTCTCGACGGCACGATTCCATCGCCGGCAACTCGGAATCTCGCGAAACAAACTTTGTAGCATTTCTAGGGAGTTCTTCATTCCAACTACACGACTTTTTCGAATTTTCGTCACCGTCATCCGGAAGCACAAAAATGGCCCGTAGTGTTTCTCAACGGAACGATTACATTGCCGGCAACTCAAAATCTCGCGAAACGAACAATATGGAGTTTCTCTTGAGTTCTTCTTTCCCGCGAAACGACTTTTTCGTACCCTCGTCAACGTCAGCCAAATGCACGAAATTGGCCGGTAGGGTTTCTCGACGGCACGATTCCATCGCCGGCTTCTTGAAATCTCGCGAAACTAGCATTATGGAGTTTCTAATGAGTTCTTCTTTTCCACGACATGACCCTTTCGTATATTCGTCACCGAAATTCGGAAACACGAAAATGGCCCGTAGGGTTTCTCGACGGAACGATTCTTTCGCCGGCCACAAGGATTCTCGCGAAACGAACATTATGGAGTTTCTATTGAGTTCTTCTTTCCCACGACACGACTTTTTCGTACCTTCGTCACCGTCATTCAAATGCCCAAAATTTGCCGGTAGGGACTCTTGACGGCACGATTCCATCCCCGGCTACTGGCGAAAACAACTTTGTAGCATTTCTATGGAGTTCTTCTTTTCAACTACACGACTTTTTCGTATTTTTGTCACCGTCATCTGGAGGCACGAAAATGGTCCGTAGGGTTTCTCGACGGCGTGACTCCATCGCCGGCAACTCGGAATCTCGCGAAACGAACTTTGTAGCATTTCTAAGGAGTTCTTCATTCCAACTACACGGCTTTTTTGAATTTTCATCACCGTCTTTCGGAAGCAAGGAAATGCCCCGTAGTGTTTCTCGACAGTACGATTCCTTCGACGGCAACTCGGAATCTCGCGAAACGAACATTATGGAGTTTCTAATGAGTTCCTCATTCCTACAACACGACTTTTTCGAATATTCGTCACCGTCATCTGGAAGCACTAAAATGGCCCGTAGGGTTTCTCGACGGCACGATTCCATCGCCGGCAACTCAAAAAATAGCGAAACGAACCTTATGGAGTTACTAATGAGTTCTTCTTTTCCACGACATGACTTTTTCGTATATTCGTCACCGTAATCCGGAAGCACGAAAATGGCCCGTAGGGTTTCTCGACGGAACGATTCCTTCGCCGGCCACAAGGAATCTCGCGAAACGAACATTGTGGAGTTTTTCTTGAGTTCTTCTTTCCCGCGACACGACTTTTTCGTATATTCGTCACCATAATCCGGAAAGCACGAAAATGGCCTGTAGGGTTTCTCGACGGAACAATTCCTTTGCCGGCCACAACGAATCTCGCGAAACGAACACTATGAAGTTTCTATTGAGTTTTTCTTTCCCACGACACGACTTTTTCGTACCTTCGTCACTGTCATTCAAATACACGAAATTGGCCCGTAGGGTTTCTTGACGGCACGATTCCATCTCCGACAACTCGAAAACTCGCGAAACAAAATTTGTAGCATTTCTTTGGAGTTCTTCTTTCCAACCGTACGACTTTTTCGCATTTTTGTCACCGTCATCTGGAGGCACGAAAAATGGCCCGTAGGATTTCTCGACGGCACAATTCCATCACTGGCAACACGGAATCTCGCGAAACGAACATTATGGAGTTTCTCTTGAGTTCTTCTTTCCCGCGACAGGACTTTTCGTACCCTCGTCACCGTCAGCCAAATGCACGAAATTGGCCGATAGGGTTTCTCGACGGCACGATTCCATCTCCGGCAACACGAAATCTCGCGAAAGGAACATTATGGAGTTTCTCTTGAGTTTTTCTTTCTCGTAACATGACTTTTTCGTACCCTCGTCACCTTCAGCCAAATGCACGTAATTGGCCGTTAGGGTTTCTCGACGGCACGATTCCAATGCCGGCTTCTCGGAATCTCGCGAAACTAATATTATGGAGTTTCTGATCGGTTCCTCTTTCCCGCAACATGAGTTTTTTGTATATTCGTCACCGTTACCCGGGTGAACGAAAATGGCCCGTAGGGTTTCTGGACGGCACGATTCCATCGCCGGCTTCTCGGAATCTCTCGAAACTAACATTATGGAGTTTCTATTGAGTTCCTCTTCAGTTCTTCTTTCTCGCGACACGACTTTATCGTACCCTCGTCAACGTCAGCCAAATGCACGAAATTGGCCGGTAGGGTTTCTCGACGGAACGATTCTTTGGCCGACCACAAGGATTCTCGCGAAACGAACATTATGGAGTTTCTATTGAGTTCTTCTTTCCCACGACACGACTTTTTCGTACCTTCGTCACCGTCATTCAAATGCCCAAAATTGGCCCGTAGGGATTCTTGACGGCACGATTCCATCCCCGGCTACTCGCGAAACGAACTTTGTAGCATTTCTATGGAGTTCTTCTTTCCAACTGCACGACTTTTTCGTATTTTTGTCACCCACAACTGGAGGCACGAAAATGGCCCGTAGGGTTTCTCGACGGCACGACTCCATCGCCGGCAACTCGGAATTTCGCGAAACGAACATTGTAGCATTTCTAAGGAGTTCTTCATTCCAACTACACGACTTTTTTGAATTTTCGTCACCGTCCTCCGGAAGCACGGAAATGCCCCGTAGTGTTTCTCGACGGTACGATTCCTTCGACGGCAAATCGGAATCTCGCGAAACGAACATTATGGAGTTTCTAATGAGTTCCTCTTTCCTACAACACGACTTTTTCGAATATTCGTCACCGTCATCTGGAAGCACTAAAATGGCTTGTAGGGTTTCTCGACGGAACAATTCCTTCGCCGGCCACAAGGAATCTCGCGAAACGAACGCTATGAAGTTTCTATTGAGTTTTTCTTTCCCACGACACGACTTTTTTATACCTTCGTCACTGTCATTCAAATACACAAAATTGGCCCGTAGGGTTTCTTGACGGCACGATTCGATCGCCGACAACTCGGAAACTCGCGAAACGAAATTTGTTGCATTTTTTTGGAGTTCTTCTTTCCAACTGTACGACTTTTTCGCATTTTTGTCACCGTCATCTGGAGGCACGAAAAATGGCCCGTAGGGTTTCTCGACGACACGATTCCATCTCCGGCAACACGGAATCTCGCGAAAGGAACATTATGGAGTTTCTCTTGAGTTCTTCTTTCTCGCGACACGACTTTTTCGTACCCTCGTCACCGTCAGCCAAATGCACAAAATTGGCCGGCAGGGTTTCTCGACGGGACGATTCCATCGCCAGCTTCTCAGAATCTCTCGAAACTAACATTATGGAGTTTCTAATGAGTTCCTCTTTCCCGCAACATGACTTTTTCGTATATTCATCACCGTCAGCCGGGTGAACGAAAATGGCCCGTAGGGTTTCTCGACGGCACGATTCCATCGCCGGCAACTCGGAATCTCGCGAAACAAACTTTGTAGCATTTCTAGGGAGTTCTTCATTCCAACTACACGACTTTTTCGAATTTTCGTCACCGTCATCCGGAAGCACAAAAATGGCCCGTAGTGTTTCTCAACGGAACGATTACATTGCCGGCAACTCAAAATCTCGCGAAACGAACAATATGGAGTTTCTCTTGAGTTCTTCTTTCCCGCGAAACGACTTTTTCGTACCCTCGTCAACGTCAGCCAAATGCACGAAATTGGCCGGTAGGGTTTCTCGACGGCACGATTCCATCGCCGGCTTCTTGAAATCTCGCGAAACTAGCATTATGGAGTTTCTAATGAGTTCTTCTTTTCCACGACATGACCCTTTCGTATATTCGTCACCGAAATTCGGAAACACGAAAATGGCCCGTAGGGTTTCTCGACGGAACGATTCTTTCGCCGGCCACAAGGATTCTCGCGAAACGAACATTATGGAGTTTCTATTGAGTTCTTCTTTCCCACGACACGACTTTTTCGTACCTTCGTCACCGTCATTCAAATGCCCAAAATTTGCCGGTAGGGACTCTTGACGGCACGATTCCATCCCCGGCTACTGGCGAAAACAACTTTGTAGCATTTCTATGGAGTTCTTCTTTTCAACTACACGACTTTTTCGTATTTTTGTCACCGTCATCTGGAGGCACGAAAATGGTCCGTAGGGTTTCTCGACGGCGTGACTCCATCGCCGGCAACTCGGAATCTCGCGAAACGAACTTTGTAGCATTTCTAAGGAGTTCTTCATTCCAACTACACGGCTTTTTTGAATTTTCATCACCGTCTTTCGGAAGCAAGGAAATGCCCCGTAGTGTTTCTCGACAGTACGATTCCTTCGACGGCAACTCGGAATCTCGCGAAACGAACATTATGGAGTTTCTAATGAGTTCCTCATTCCTACAACACGACTTTTTCGAATATTCGTCACCGTCATCTGGAAGCACTAAAATGGCCCGTAGGGTTTCTCGACGGCACGATTCCATCGCCGGCAACTCAAAAAATAGCGAAACGAACCTTATGGAGTTACTAATGAGTTCTTCTTTTCCACGACATGACTTTTTCGTATATTCGTCACCGTAATCCGGAAGCACGAAAATGGCCCGTAGGGTTTCTCGACGGAACGATTCCTTCGCCGGCCACAAGGAATCTCGCGAAACGAACATTGTGGAGTTTTTCTTGAGTTCTTCTTTCCCGCGACACGACTTTTTCGTATATTCGTCACCATAATCCGGAAAGCACGAAAATGGCCTGTAGGGTTTCTCGACGGAACAATTCCTTTGCCGGCCACAACGAATCTCGCGAAACGAACACTATGAAGTTTCTATTGAGTTTTTCTTTCCCACGACACGACTTTTTCGTACCTTCGTCACTGTCATTCAAATACACGAAATTGGCCCGTAGGGTTTCTTGACGGCACGATTCCATCTCCGACAACTCGAAAACTCGCGAAACAAAATTTGTAGCATTTCTTTGGAGTTCTTCTTTCCAACCGTACGACTTTTTCGCATTTTTGTCACCGTCATCTGGAGGCACGAAAAATGGCCCGTAGGATTTCTCGACGGCACAATTCCATCACTGGCAACACGGAATCTCGCGAAACGAACATTATGGAGTTTCTCTTGAGTTCTTCTTTCCCGCGACAGGACTTTTCGTACCCTCGTCACCGTCAGCCAAATGCACGAAATTGGCCGATAGGGTTTCTCGACGGCACGATTCCATCTCCGGCAACACGAAATCTCGCGAAAGGAACATTATGGAGTTTCTCTTGAGTTTTTCTTTCTCGTAACATGACTTTTTCGTACCCTCGTCACCTTCAGCCAAATGCACGTAATTGGCCGTTAGGGTTTCTCGACGGCACGATTCCAATGCCGGCTTCTCGGAATCTCGCGAAACTAATATTATGGAGTTTCTGATCGGTTCCTCTTTCCCGCAACATGAGTTTTTTGTATATTCGTCACCGTTACCCGGGTGAACGAAAATGGCCCGTAGGGTTTCTGGACGGCACGATTCCATCGCCGGCTTCTCGGAATCTCTCGAAACTAACATTATGGAGTTTCTATTGAGTTCCTCTTCAGTTCTTCTTTCTCGCGACACGACTTTATCGTACCCTCGTCAACGTCAGCCAAATGCACGAAATTGGCCGGTAGGGTTTCTCGACGGAACGATTCTTTGGCCGACCACAAGGATTCTCGCGAAACGAACATTATGGAGTTTCTATTGAGTTCTTCTTTCCCACGACACGACTTTTTCGTACCTTCGTCACCGTCATTCAAATGCCCAAAATTGGCCCGTAGGGATTCTTGACGGCACGATTCCATCCCCGGCTACTCGCGAAACGAACTTTGTAGCATTTCTATGGAGTTCTTCTTTCCAACTGCACGACTTTTTCGTATTTTTGTCACCCACAACTGGAGGCACGAAAATGGCCCGTAGGGTTTTCTCGACGGCACGACTCCATCGCCGGCAACTCGGAATTTCGCGAAACGAACATTGTAGCATTTCTAAGGAGTTCTTCATTCCAACTACACGACTTTTTTGAATTTTCGTCACCGTCCTCCGGAAGCACGGAAATGCCCCGTAGTGTTTCTCGACGGTACGATTCCTTCGACGGCAAATCGGAATCTCGCGAAACGAACATTATGGAGTTTCTAATGAGTTCCTCTTTCCTACAACACGACTTTTTCGAATATTCGTCACCGTCATCTGGAAGCACTAAAATGGCTTGTAGGGTTTCTCGACGGAACAATTCCTTCGCCGGCCACAAGGAATCTCGCGAAACGAACGCTATGAAGTTTCTATTGAGTTTTTCTTTCCCACGACACGACTTTTTTATACCTTCGTCACTGTCATTCAAATACACAAAATTGGCCCGTAGGGTTTCTTGACGGCACGATTCGATCGCCGACAACTCGGAAACTCGCGAAACGAAATTTGTTGCATTTTTTTGGAGTTCTTCTTTCCAACTGTACGACTTTTTCGCATTTTTGTCACCGTCATCTGGAGGCACGAAAAATGGCCCGTAGGGTTTCTCGACGACACGATTCCATCTCCGGCAACACGGAATCTCGCGAAAGGAACATTATGGAGTTTCTCTTGAGTTCTTCTTTCTCGCGACACGACTTTTTCGTACCCTCGTCACCGTCAGCCAAATGCACAAAATTGGCCGGCAGGGTTTCTCGACGGGACGATTCCATCGCCAGCTTCTCAGAATCTCTCGAAACTAACATTATGGAGTTTCTAATGAGTTCCTCTTTCCCGCAACATGACTTTTTCGTATATTCATCACCGTCAGCCGGGTGAACGAAAATGGCCCGTAGGGTTTCTCGACGGCACGATTCCATCGCCGGCAACTCGGAATCTCGCGAAACAAACTTTGTAGCATTTCTAGGGAGTTCTTCATTCCAACTACACGACTTTTTCGAATTTTCGTCACCGTCATCCGGAAGCACAAAAATGGCCCGTAGTGTTTCTCAACGGAACGATTACATTGCCGGCAACTCAAAATCTCGCGAAACGAACAATATGGAGTTTCTCTTGAGTTCTTCTTTCCCGCGAAACGACTTTTTCGTACCCTCGTCAACGTCAGCCAAATGCACGAAATTGGCCGGTAGGGTTTCTCGACGGCACGATTCCATCGCCGGCTTCTTGAAATCTCGCGAAACTAGCATTATGGAGTTTCTAATGAGTTCTTCTTTTCCACGACATGACCCTTTCGTATATTCGTCACCGAAATTCGGAAACACGAAAATGGCCCGTAGGGTTTCTCGACGGAACGATTCTTTCGCCGGCCACAAGGATTCTCGCGAAACGAACATTATGGAGTTTCTATTGAGTTCTTCTTTCCCACGACACGACTTTTTCGTACCTTCGTCACCGTCATTCAAATGCCCAAAATTTGCCGGTAGGGACTCTTGACGGCACGATTCCATCCCCGGCTACTGGCGAAAACAACTTTGTAGCATTTCTATGGAGTTCTTCTTTTCAACTACACGACTTTTTCGTATTTTTGTCACCGTCATCTGGAGGCACGAAAATGGTCCGTAGGGTTTCTCGACGGCGTGACTCCATCGCCGGCAACTCGGAATCTCGCGAAACGAACTTTGTAGCATTTCTAAGGAGTTCTTCATTCCAACTACACGGCTTTTTTGAATTTTCATCACCGTCTTTCGGAAGCAAGGAAATGCCCCGTAGTGTTTCTCGACAGTACGATTCCTTCGACGGCAACTCGGAATCTCGCGAAACGAACATTATGGAGTTTCTAATGAGTTCCTCATTCCTACAACACGACTTTTTCGAATATTCGTCACCGTCATCTGGAAGCACTAAAATGGCCCGTAGGGTTTCTCGACGGCACGATTCCATCGCCGGCAACTCAAAAAATAGCGAAACGAACCTTATGGAGTTACTAATGAGTTCTTCTTTTCCACGACATGACTTTTTCGTATATTCGTCACCGTAATCCGGAAGCACGAAAATGGCCCGTAGGGTTTCTCGACGGAACGATTCCTTCGCCGGCCACAAGGAATCTCGCGAAACGAACATTGTGGAGTTTTTCTTGAGTTCTTCTTTCCCGCGACACGACTTTTTCGTATATTCGTCACCATAATCCGGAAAGCACGAAAATGGCCTGTAGGGTTTCTCGACGGAACAATTCCTTTGCCGGCCACAACGAATCTCGCGAAACGAACACTATGAAGTTTCTATTGAGTTTTTCTTTCCCACGACACGACTTTTTCGTACCTTCGTCACTGTCATTCAAATACACGAAATTGGCCCGTAGGGTTTCTTGACGGCACGATTCCATCTCCGACAACTCGAAAACTCGCGAAACAAAATTTGTAGCATTTCTTTGGAGTTCTTCTTTCCAACCGTACGACTTTTTCGCATTTTTGTCACCGTCATCTGGAGGCACGAAAAATGGCCCGTAGGATTTCTCGACGGCACAATTCCATCACTGGCAACACGGAATCTCGCGAAACGAACATTATGGAGTTTCTCTTGAGTTCTTCTTTCCCGCGACAGGACTTTTCGTACCCTCGTCACCGTCAGCCAAATGCACGAAATTGGCCGATAGGGTTTCTCGACGGCACGATTCCATCTCCGGCAACACGAAATCTCGCGAAAGGAACATTATGGAGTTTCTCTTGAGTTTTTCTTTCTCGTAACATGACTTTTTCGTACCCTCGTCACCTTCAGCCAAATGCACGTAATTGGCCGTTAGGGTTTCTCGACGGCACGATTCCAATGCCGGCTTCTCGGAATCTCGCGAAACTAATATTATGGAGTTTCTGATCGGTTCCTCTTTCCCGCAACATGAGTTTTTTGTATATTCGTCACCGTTACCCGGGTGAACGAAAATGGCCCGTAGGGTTTCTGGACGGCACGATTCCATCGCCGGCTTCTCGGAATCTCTCGAAACTAACATTATGGAGTTTCTATTGAGTTCCTCTTCAGTTCTTCTTTCTCGCGACACGACTTTATCGTACCCTCGTCAACGTCAGCCAAATGCACGAAATTGGCCGGTAGGGTTTCTCGACGGAACGATTCTTTGGCCGACCACAAGGATTCTCGCGAAACGAACATTATGGAGTTTCTATTGAGTTCTTCTTTCCCACGACACGACTTTTTCGTACCTTCGTCACCGTCATTCAAATGCCCAAAATTGGCCCGTAGGGATTCTTGACGGCACGATTCCATCCCCGGCTACTCGCGAAACGAACTTTGTAGCATTTCTATGGAGTTCTTCTTTCCAACTGCACGACTTTTTCGTATTTTTGTCACCCACAACTGGAGGCACGAAAATGGCCCGTAGGGTTTCTCGACGGCACGACTCCATCGCCGGCAACTCGGAATTTCGCGAAACGAACATTGTAGCATTTCTAAGGAGTTCTTCATTCCAACTACACGACTTTTTTGAATTTTCGTCACCGTCCTCCGGAAGCACGGAAATGCCCCGTAGTGTTTCTCGACGGTACGATTCCTTCGACGGCAAATCGGAATCTCGCGAAACGAACATTATGGAGTTTCTAATGAGTTCCTCTTTCCTACAACACGACTTTTTCGAATATTCGTCACCGTCATCTGGAAGCACTAAAATGGCTTGTAGGGTTTCTCGACGGAACAATTCCTTCGCCGGCCACAAGGAATCTCGCGAAACGAACGCTATGAAGTTTCTATTGAGTTTTTCTTTCCCACGACACGACTTTTTTATACCTTCGTCACTGTCATTCAAATACACAAAATTGGCCCGTAGGGTTTCTTGACGGCACGATTCGATCGCCGACAACTCGGAAACTCGCGAAACGAAATTTGTTGCATTTTTTTGGAGTTCTTCTTTCCAACTGTACGACTTTTTCGCATTTTTGTCACCGTCATCTGGAGGCACGAAAAATGGCCCGTAGGGTTTCTCGACGACACGATTCCATCTCCGGCAACACGGAATCTCGCGAAAGGAACATTATGGAGTTTCTCTTGAGTTCTTCTTTCTCGCGACACGACTTTTTCGTACCCTCGTCACCGTCAGCCAAATGCACAAAATTGGCCGGCAGGGTTTCTCGACGGGACGATTCCATCGCCAGCTTCTCAGAATCTCTCGAAACTAACATTATGGAGTTTCTAATGAGTTCCTCTTTCCCGCAACATGACTTTTTCGTATATTCATCACCGTCAGCCGGGTGAACGAAAATGGCCCGTAGGGTTTCTCGACGGCACGATTCCATCGCCGGCAACTCGGAATCTCGCGAAACAAACTTTGTAGCATTTCTAGGGAGTTCTTCATTCCAACTACACGACTTTTTCGAATTTTCGTCACCGTCATCCGGAAGCACAAAAATGGCCCGTAGTGTTTCTCAACGGAACGATTACATTGCCGGCAACTCAAAATCTCGCGAAACGAACAATATGGAGTTTCTCTTGAGTTCTTCTTTCCCGCGAAACGACTTTTTCGTACCCTCGTCAACGTCAGCCAAATGCACGAAATTGGCCGGTAGGGTTTCTCGACGGCACGATTCCATCGCCGGCTTCTTGAAATCTCGCGAAACTAGCATTATGGAGTTTCTAATGAGTTCTTCTTTTCCACGACATGACCCTTTCGTATATTCGTCACCGAAATTCGGAAACACGAAAATGGCCCGTAGGGTTTCTCGACGGAACGATTCTTTCGCCGGCCACAAGGATTCTCGCGAAACGAACATTATGGAGTTTCTATTGAGTTCTTCTTTCCCACGACACGACTTTTTCGTACCTTCGTCACCGTCATTCAAATGCCCAAAATTTGCCGGTAGGGACTCTTGACGGCACGATTCCATCCCCGGCTACTGGCGAAAACAACTTTGTAGCATTTCTATGGAGTTCTTCTTTTCAACTACACGACTTTTTCGTATTTTTGTCACCGTCATCTGGAGGCACGAAAATGGTCCGTAGGGTTTCTCGACGGCGTGACTCCATCGCCGGCAACTCGGAATCTCGCGAAACGAACTTTGTAGCATTTCTAAGGAGTTCTTCATTCCAACTACACGGCTTTTTTGAATTTTCATCACCGTCTTTCGGAAGCAAGGAAATGCCCCGTAGTGTTTCTCGACAGTACGATTCCTTCGACGGCAACTCGGAATCTCGCGAAACGAACATTATGGAGTTTCTAATGAGTTCCTCATTCCTACAACACGACTTTTTCGAATATTCGTCACCGTCATCTGGAAGCACTAAAATGGCCCGTAGGGTTTCTCGACGGCACGATTCCATCGCCGGCAACTCAAAAAATAGCGAAACGAACCTTATGGAGTTACTAATGAGTTCTTCTTTTCCACGACATGACTTTTTCGTATATTCGTCACCGTAATCCGGAAGCACGAAAATGGCCCGTAGGGTTTCTCGACGGAACGATTCCTTCGCCGGCCACAAGGAATCTCGCGAAACGAACATTGTGGAGTTTTTCTTGAGTTCTTCTTTCCCGCGACACGACTTTTTCGTATATTCGTCACCATAATCCGGAAAGCACGAAAATGGCCTGTAGGGTTTCTCGACGGAACAATTCCTTTGCCGGCCACAACGAATCTCGCGAAACGAACACTATGAAGTTTCTATTGAGTTTTTCTTTCCCACGACACGACTTTTTCGTACCTTCGTCACTGTCATTCAAATACACGAAATTGGCCCGTAGGGTTTCTTGACGGCACGATTCCATCTCCGACAACTCGAAAACTCGCGAAACAAAATTTGTAGCATTTCTTTGGAGTTCTTCTTTCCAACCGTACGACTTTTTCGCATTTTTGTCACCGTCATCTGGAGGCACGAAAAATGGCCCGTAGGATTTCTCGACGGCACAATTCCATCACTGGCAACACGGAATCTCGCGAAACGAACATTATGGAGTTTCTCTTGAGTTCTTCTTTCCCGCGACAGGACTTTTCGTACCCTCGTCACCGTCAGCCAAATGCACGAAATTGGCCGATAGGGTTTCTCGACGGCACGATTCCATCTCCGGCAACACGAAATCTCGCGAAAGGAACATTATGGAGTTTCTCTTGAGTTTTTCTTTCTCGTAACATGACTTTTTCGTACCCTCGTCACCTTCAGCCAAATGCACGTAATTGGCCGTTAGGGTTTCTCGACGGCACGATTCCAATGCCGGCTTCTCGGAATCTCGCGAAACTAATATTATGGAGTTTCTGATCGGTTCCTCTTTCCCGCAACATGAGTTTTTTGTATATTCGTCACCGTTACCCGGGTGAACGAAAATGGCCCGTAGGGTTTCTGGACGGCACGATTCCATCGCCGGCTTCTCGGAATCTCTCGAAACTAACATTATGGAGTTTCTATTGAGTTCCTCTTCAGTTCTTCTTTCTCGCGACACGACTTTATCGTACCCTCGTCAACGTCAGCCAAATGCACGAAATTGGCCGGTAGGGTTTCTCGACGGAACGATTCTTTGGCCGACCACAAGGATTCTCGCGAAACGAACATTATGGAGTTTCTATTGAGTTCTTCTTTCCCACGACACGACTTTTTCGTACCTTCGTCACCGTCATTCAAATGCCCAAAATTGGCCCGTAGGGATTCTTGACGGCACGATTCCATCCCCGGCTACTCGCGAAACGAACTTTGTAGCATTTCTATGGAGTTCTTCTTTCCAACTGCACGACTTTTTCGTATTTTTGTCACCCACAACTGGAGGCACGAAAATGGCCCGTAGGGTTTTCTCGACGGCACGACTCCATCGCCGGCAACTCGGAATTTCGCGAAACGAACATTGTAGCATTTCTAAGGAGTTCTTCATTCCAACTACACGACTTTTTTGAATTTTCGTCACCGTCCTCCGGAAGCACGGAAATGCCCCGTAGTGTTTCTCGACGGTACGATTCCTTCGACGGCAAATCGGAATCTCGCGAAACGAACATTATGGAGTTTCTAATGAGTTCCTCTTTCCTACAACACGACTTTTTCGAATATTCGTCACCGTCATCTGGAAGCACTAAAATGGCTTGTAGGGTTTCTCGACGGAACAATTCCTTCGCCGGCCACAAGGAATCTCGCGAAACGAACGCTATGAAGTTTCTATTGAGTTTTTCTTTCCCACGACACGACTTTTTTATACCTTCGTCACTGTCATTCAAATACACAAAATTGGCCCGTAGGGTTTCTTGACGGCACGATTCGATCGCCGACAACTCGGAAACTCGCGAAACGAAATTTGTTGCATTTTTTTGGAGTTCTTCTTTCCAACTGTACGACTTTTTCGCATTTTTGTCACCGTCATCTGGAGGCACGAAAAATGGCCCGTAGGGTTTCTCGACGACACGATTCCATCTCCGGCAACACGGAATCTCGCGAAAGGAACATTATGGAGTTTCTCTTGAGTTCTTCTTTCTCGCGACACGACTTTTTCGTACCCTCGTCACCGTCAGCCAAATGCACAAAATTGGCCGGCAGGGTTTCTCGACGGGACGATTCCATCGCCAGCTTCTCAGAATCTCTCGAAACTAACATTATGGAGTTTCTAATGAGTTCCTCTTTCCCGCAACATGACTTTTTCGTATATTCATCACCGTCAGCCGGGTGAACGAAAATGGCCCGTAGGGTTTCTCGACGGCACGATTCCATCGCCGGCAACTCGGAATCTCGCGAAACAAACTTTGTAGCATTTCTAGGGAGTTCTTCATTCCAACTACACGACTTTTTCGAATTTTCGTCACCGTCATCCGGAAGCACAAAAATGGCCCGTAGTGTTTCTCAACGGAACGATTACATTGCCGGCAACTCAAAATCTCGCGAAACGAACAATATGGAGTTTCTCTTGAGTTCTTCTTTCCCGCGAAACGACTTTTTCGTACCCTCGTCAACGTCAGCCAAATGCACGAAATTGGCCGGTAGGGTTTCTCGACGGCACGATTCCATCGCCGGCTTCTTGAAATCTCGCGAAACTAGCATTATGGAGTTTCTAATGAGTTCTTCTTTTCCACGACATGACCCTTTCGTATATTCGTCACCGAAATTCGGAAACACGAAAATGGCCCGTAGGGTTTCTCGACGGAACGATTCTTTCGCCGGCCACAAGGATTCTCGCGAAACGAACATTATGGAGTTTCTATTGAGTTCTTCTTTCCCACGACACGACTTTTTCGTACCTTCGTCACCGTCATTCAAATGCCCAAAATTTGCCGGTAGGGACTCTTGACGGCACGATTCCATCCCCGGCTACTGGCGAAAACAACTTTGTAGCATTTCTATGGAGTTCTTCTTTTCAACTACACGACTTTTTCGTATTTTTGTCACCGTCATCTGGAGGCACGAAAATGGTCCGTAGGGTTTCTCGACGGCGTGACTCCATCGCCGGCAACTCGGAATCTCGCGAAACGAACTTTGTAGCATTTCTAAGGAGTTCTTCATTCCAACTACACGGCTTTTTTGAATTTTCATCACCGTCTTTCGGAAGCAAGGAAATGCCCCGTAGTGTTTCTCGACAGTACGATTCCTTCGACGGCAACTCGGAATCTCGCGAAACGAACATTATGGAGTTTCTAATGAGTTCCTCATTCCTACAACACGACTTTTTCGAATATTCGTCACCGTCATCTGGAAGCACTAAAATGGCCCGTAGGGTTTCTCGACGGCACGATTCCATCGCCGGCAACTCAAAAAATAGCGAAACGAACCTTATGGAGTTACTAATGAGTTCTTCTTTTCCACGACATGACTTTTTCGTATATTCGTCACCGTAATCCGGAAGCACGAAAATGGCCCGTAGGGTTTCTCGACGGAACGATTCCTTCGCCGGCCACAAGGAATCTCGCGAAACGAACATTGTGGAGTTTTTCTTGAGTTCTTCTTTCCCGCGACACGACTTTTTCGTATATTCGTCACCATAATCCGGAAAGCACGAAAATGGCCTGTAGGGTTTCTCGACGGAACAATTCCTTTGCCGGCCACAACGAATCTCGCGAAACGAACACTATGAAGTTTCTATTGAGTTTTTCTTTCCCACGACACGACTTTTTCGTACCTTCGTCACTGTCATTCAAATACACGAAATTGGCCCGTAGGGTTTCTTGACGGCACGATTCCATCTCCGACAACTCGAAAACTCGCGAAACAAAATTTGTAGCATTTCTTTGGAGTTCTTCTTTCCAACCGTACGACTTTTTCGCATTTTTGTCACCGTCATCTGGAGGCACGAAAAATGGCCCGTAGGATTTCTCGACGGCACAATTCCATCACTGGCAACACGGAATCTCGCGAAACGAACATTATGGAGTTTCTCTTGAGTTCTTCTTTCCCGCGACAGGACTTTTCGTACCCTCGTCACCGTCAGCCAAATGCACGAAATTGGCCGATAGGGTTTCTCGACGGCACGATTCCATCTCCGGCAACACGAAATCTCGCGAAAGGAACATTATGGAGTTTCTCTTGAGTTTTTCTTTCTCGTAACATGACTTTTTCGTACCCTCGTCACCTTCAGCCAAATGCACGTAATTGGCCGTTAGGGTTTCTCGACGGCACGATTCCAATGCCGGCTTCTCGGAATCTCGCGAAACTAATATTATGGAGTTTCTGATCGGTTCCTCTTTCCCGCAACATGAGTTTTTTGTATATTCGTCACCGTTACCCGGGTGAACGAAAATGGCCCGTAGGGTTTCTGGACGGCACGATTCCATCGCCGGCTTCTCGGAATCTCTCGAAACTAACATTATGGAGTTTC
This sequence comes from Gleditsia sinensis, assembly GCA_037074535.1. NCBI lineage: Eukaryota > Viridiplantae > Streptophyta > Magnoliopsida > Fabales > Fabaceae > Gleditsia > Gleditsia sinensis. The sequence continues at coordinate 58,820,376 of CM073463.1, read as the reverse complement.
TATTGAGTTCCTCTTCAGTTCTTCTTTCTCGCGACACGACTTTATCGTACCCTCGTCAACGTCAGCCAAATGCACGAAATTGGCCGGTAGGGTTTCTCGACGGAACGATTCTTTGGCCGACCACAAGGATTCTCGCGAAACGAACATTATGGAGTTTCTATTGAGTTCTTCTTTCCCACGACACGACTTTTTCGTACCTTCGTCACCGTCATTCAAATGCCCAAAATTGGCCCGTAGGGATTCTTGACGGCACGATTCCATCCCCGGCTACTCGCGAAACGAACTTTGTAGCATTTCTATGGAGTTCTTCTTTCCAACTGCATGACTTTTTCGTATTTTTGTCACCCACAACTGGAGGCACGAAAATGGCCCGTAGGGTTTTCTCGACGGCACGACTCCATCGCCGGCAACTCGGAATTTCGCGAAACGAACATTGTAGCATTTCTAAGGAGTTCTTCATTCCAACTACACGACTTTTTTGAATTTTCGTCACCGTCCTCCGGAAGCACGGAAATGCCCCGTAGTGTTTCTCGACGGTACGATTCCTTCGACGGCAAATCGGAATCTCGCGAAACGAACATTATGGAGTTTCTAATGAGTTCCTCTTTCCTACAACACGACTTTTTCGAATATTCGTCACCGTCATCTGGAAGCACTAAAATGGCTTGTAGGGTTTCTCGACGGAACAATTCCTTCGCCGGCCACAAGGAATCTCGCGAAACGAACGCTATGAAGTTTCTATTGAGTTTTTCTTTCCCACGACACGACTTTTTTATACCTTCGTCACTGTCATTCAAATACACAAAATTGGCCCGTAGGGTTTCTTGACGGCACGATTCGATCGCCGACAACTCGGAAACTCGCGAAACGAAATTTGTTGCATTTTTTTGGAGTTCTTCTTTCCAACTGTACGACTTTTTCGCATTTTTGTCACCGTCATCTGGAGGCACGAAAAATGGCCCGTAGGGTTTCTCGACGACACGATTCCATCTCCGGCAACACGGAATCTCGCGAAAGGAACATTATGGAGTTTCTCTTGAGTTCTTCTTTCTCGCGACACGACTTTTTCGTACCCTCGTCACCGTCAGCCAAATGCACAAAATTGGCCGGCAGGGTTTCTCGACGGGACGATTCCATCGCCAGCTTCTCAGAATCTCTCGAAACTAACATTATGGAGTTTCTAATGAGTTCCTCTTTCCCGCAACATGACTTTTTCGTATATTCATCACCGTCAGCCGGGTGAACGAAAATGGCCCGTAGGGTTTCTCGACGGCACGATTCCATCGCCGGCAACTCGGAATCTCGCGAAACAAACTTTGTAGCATTTCTAGGGAGTTCTTCATTCCAACTACACGACTTTTTCGAATTTTCGTCACCGTCATCCGGAAGCACAAAAATGGCCCGTAGTGTTTCTCAACGGAACGATTACATTGCCGGCAACTCAAAATCTCGCGAAACGAACAATATGGAGTTTCTCTTGAGTTCTTCTTTCCCGCGAAACGACTTTTTCGTACCCTCGTCAACGTCAGCCAAATGCACGAAATTGGCCGGTAGGGTTTCTCGACGGCACGATTCCATCGCCGGCTTCTTGAAATCTCGCGAAACTAGCATTATGGAGTTTCTAATGAGTTCTTCTTTTCCACGACATGACCCTTTCGTATATTCGTCACCGAAATTCGGAAACACGAAAATGGCCCGTAGGGTTTCTCGACGGAACGATTCTTTCGCCGGCCACAAGGATTCTCGCGAAACGAACATTATGGAGTTTCTATTGAGTTCTTCTTTCCCACGACACGACTTTTTCGTACCTTCGTCACCGTCATTCAAATGCCCAAAATTTGCCGGTAGGGACTCTTGACGGCACGATTCCATCCCCGGCTACTGGCGAAAACAACTTTGTAGCATTTCTATGGAGTTCTTCTTTTCAACTACACGACTTTTTCGTATTTTTGTCACCGTCATCTGGAGGCACGAAAATGGTCCGTAGGGTTTCTCGACGGCGTGACTCCATCGCCGGCAACTCGGAATCTCGCGAAACGAACTTTGTAGCATTTCTAAGGAGTTCTTCATTCCAACTACACGGCTTTTTTGAATTTTCATCACCGTCTTTCGGAAGCAAGGAAATGCCCCGTAGTGTTTCTCGACAGTACGATTCCTTCGACGGCAACTCGGAATCTCGCGAAACGAACATTATGGAGTTTCTAATGAGTTCCTCATTCCTACAACACGACTTTTTCGAATATTCGTCACCGTCATCTGGAAGCACTAAAATGGCCCGTAGGGTTTCTCGACGGCACGATTCCATCGCCGGCAACTCAAAAAATAGCGAAACGAACCTTATGGAGTTACTAATGAGTTCTTCTTTTCCACGACATGACTTTTTCGTATATTCGTCACCGTAATCCGGAAGCACGAAAATGGCCCGTAGGGTTTCTCGACGGAACGATTCCTTCGCCGGCCACAAGGAATCTCGCGAAACGAACATTGTGGAGTTTTTCTTGAGTTCTTCTTTCCCGCGACACGACTTTTTCGTATATTCGTCACCATAATCCGGAAAGCACGAAAATGGCCTGTAGGGTTTCTCGACGGAACAATTCCTTTGCCGGCCACAACGAATCTCGCGAAACGAACACTATGAAGTTTCTATTGAGTTTTTCTTTCCCACGACACGACTTTTTCGTACCTTCGTCACTGTCATTCAAATACACGAAATTGGCCCGTAGGGTTTCTTGACGGCACGATTCCATCTCCGACAACTCGAAAACTCGCGAAACAAAATTTGTAGCATTTCTTTGGAGTTCTTCTTTCCAACCGTACGACTTTTTCGCATTTTTGTCACCGTCATCTGGAGGCACGAAAAATGGCCCGTAGGATTTCTCGACGGCACAATTCCATCACTGGCAACACGGAATCTCGCGAAACGAACATTATGGAGTTTCTCTTGAGTTCTTCTTTCCCGCGACAGGACTTTTCGTACCCTCGTCACCGTCAGCCAAATGCACGAAATTGGCCGATAGGGTTTCTCGACGGCACGATTCCATCTCCGGCAACACGAAATCTCGCGAAAGGAACATTATGGAGTTTCTCTTGAGTTTTTCTTTCTCGTAACATGACTTTTTCGTACCCTCGTCACCTTCAGCCAAATGCACGTAATTGGCCGTTAGGGTTTCTCGACGGCACGATTCCAATGCCGGCTTCTCGGAATCTCGCGAAACTAATATTATGGAGTTTCTGATCGGTTCCTCTTTCCCGCAACATGAGTTTTTTGTATATTCGTCACCGTTACCCGGGTGAACGAAAATGGCCCGTAGGGTTTCTGGACGGCACGATTCCATCGCCGGCTTCTCGGAATCTCTCGAAACTAACATTATGGAGTTTCTATTGAGTTCCTCTTCAGTTCTTCTTTCTCGCGACACGACTTTATCGTACCCTCGTCAACGTCAGCCAAATGCACGAAATTGGCCGGTAGGGTTTCTCGACGGAACGATTCTTTGGCCGACCACAAGGATTCTCGCGAAACGAACATTATGGAGTTTCTATTGAGTTCTTCTTTCCCACGACACGACTTTTTCGTACCTTCGTCACCGTCATTCAAATGCCCAAAATTGGCCCGTAGGGATTCTTGACGGCACGATTCCATCCCCGGCTACTCGCGAAACGAACTTTGTAGCATTTCTATGGAGTTCTTCTTTCCAACTGCACGACTTTTTCGTATTTTTGTCACCCACAACTGGAGGCACGAAAATGGCCCGTAGGGTTTTCTCGACGGCACGACTCCATCGCCGGCAACTCGGAATTTCGCGAAACGAACATTGTAGCATTTCTAAGGAGTTCTTCATTCCAACTACACGACTTTTTTGAATTTTCGTCACCGTCCTCCGGAAGCACGGAAATGCCCCGTAGTGTTTCTCGACGGTACGATTCCTTCGACGGCAAATCGGAATCTCGCGAAACGAACATTATGGAGTTTCTAATGAGTTCCTCTTTCCTACAACACGACTTTTTCGAATATTCGTCACCGTCATCTGGAAGCACTAAAATGGCTTGTAGGGTTTCTCGACGGAACAATTCCTTCGCCGGCCACAAGGAATCTCGCGAAACGAACGCTATGAAGTTTCTATTGAGTTTTTCTTTCCCACGACACGACTTTTTTATACCTTCGTCACTGTCATTCAAATACACAAAATTGGCCCGTAGGGTTTCTTGACGGCACGATTCGATCGCCGACAACTCGGAAACTCGCGAAACGAAATTTGTTGCATTTTTTTGGAGTTCTTCTTTCCAACTGTACGACTTTTTCGCATTTTTGTCACCGTCATCTGGAGGCACGAAAAATGGCCCGTAGGGTTTCTCGACGACACGATTCCATCTCCGGCAACACGGAATCTCGCGAAAGGAACATTATGGAGTTTCTCTTGAGTTCTTCTTTCTCGCGACACGACTTTTTCGTACCCTCGTCACCGTCAGCCAAATGCACAAAATTGGCCGGCAGGGTTTCTCGACGGGACGATTCCATCGCCAGCTTCTCAGAATCTCTCGAAACTAACATTATGGAGTTTCTAATGAGTTCCTCTTTCCCGCAACATGACTTTTTCGTATATTCATCACCGTCAGCCGGGTGAACGAAAATGGCCCGTAGGGTTTCTCGACGGCACGATTCCATCGCCGGCAACTCGGAATCTCGCGAAACAAACTTTGTAGCATTTCTAGGGAGTTCTTCATTCCAACTACACGACTTTTTCGAATTTTCGTCACCGTCATCCGGAAGCACAAAAATGGCCCGTAGTGTTTCTCAACGGAACGATTACATTGCCGGCAACTCAAAATCTCGCGAAACGAACAATATGGAGTTTCTCTTGAGTTCTTCTTTCCCGCGAAACGACTTTTTCGTACCCTCGTCAACGTCAGCCAAATGCACGAAATTGGCCGGTAGGGTTTCTCGACGGCACGATTCCATCGCCGGCTTCTTGAAATCTCGCGAAACTAGCATTATGGAGTTTCTAATGAGTTCTTCTTTTCCACGACATGACCCTTTCGTATATTCGTCACCGAAATTCGGAAACACGAAAATGGCCCGTAGGGTTTCTCGACGGAACGATTCTTTCGCCGGCCACAAGGATTCTCGCGAAACGAACATTATGGAGTTTCTATTGAGTTCTTCTTTCCCACGACACGACTTTTTCGTACCTTCGTCACCGTCATTCAAATGCCCAAAATTTGCCGGTAGGGACTCTTGACGGCACGATTCCATCCCCGGCTACTGGCGAAAACAACTTTGTAGCATTTCTATGGAGTTCTTCTTTTCAACTACACGACTTTTTCGTATTTTTGTCACCGTCATCTGGAGGCACGAAAATGGTCCGTAGGGTTTCTCGACGGCGTGACTCCATCGCCGGCAACTCGGAATCTCGCGAAACGAACTTTGTAGCATTTCTAAGGAGTTCTTCATTCCAACTACACGGCTTTTTTGAATTTTCATCACCGTCTTTCGGAAGCAAGGAAATGCCCCGTAGTGTTTCTCGACAGTACGATTCCTTCGACGGCAACTCGGAATCTCGCGAAACGAACATTATGGAGTTTCTAATGAGTTCCTCATTCCTACAACACGACTTTTTCGAATATTCGTCACCGTCATCTGGAAGCACTAAAATGGCCCGTAGGGTTTCTCGACGGCACGATTCCATCGCCGGCAACTCAAAAAATAGCGAAACGAACCTTATGGAGTTACTAATGAGTTCTTCTTTTCCACGACATGACTTTTTCGTATATTCGTCACCGTAATCCGGAAGCACGAAAATGGCCCGTAGGGTTTCTCGACGGAACGATTCCTTCGCCGGCCACAAGGAATCTCGCGAAACGAACATTGTGGAGTTTTTCTTGAGTTCTTCTTTCCCGCGACACGACTTTTTCGTATATTCGTCACCATAATCCGGAAAGCACGAAAATGGCCTGTAGGGTTTCTCGACGGAACAATTCCTTTGCCGGCCACAACGAATCTCGCGAAACGAACACTATGAAGTTTCTATTGAGTTTTTCTTTCCCACGACACGACTTTTTCGTACCTTCGTCACTGTCATTCAAATACACGAAATTGGCCCGTAGGGTTTCTTGACGGCACGATTCCATCTCCGACAACTCGAAAACTCGCGAAACAAAATTTGTAGCATTTCTTTGGAGTTCTTCTTTCCAACCGTACGACTTTTTCGCATTTTTGTCACCGTCATCTGGAGGCACGAAAAATGGCCCGTAGGATTTCTCGACGGCACAATTCCATCACTGGCAACACGGAATCTCGCGAAACGAACATTATGGAGTTTCTCTTGAGTTCTTCTTTCCCGCGACAGGACTTTTCGTACCCTCGTCACCGTCAGCCAAATGCACGAAATTGGCCGATAGGGTTTCTCGACGGCACGATTCCATCTCCGGCAACACGAAATCTCGCGAAAGGAACATTATGGAGTTTCTCTTGAGTTTTTCTTTCTCGTAACATGACTTTTTCGTACCCTCGTCACCTTCAGCCAAATGCACGTAATTGGCCGTTAGGGTTTCTCGACGGCACGATTCCAATGCCGGCTTCTCGGAATCTCGCGAAACTAATATTATGGAGTTTCTGATCGGTTCCTCTTTCCCGCAACATGAGTTTTTTGTATATTCGTCACCGTTACCCGGGTGAACGAAAATGGCCCGTAGGGTTTCTGGACGGCACGATTCCATCGCCGGCTTCTCGGAATCTCTCGAAACTAACATTATGGAGTTTCTATTGAGTTCCTCTTCAGTTCTTCTTTCTCGCGACACGACTTTATCGTACCCTCGTCAACGTCAGCCAAATGCACGAAATTGGCCGGTAGGGTTTCTCGACGGAACGATTCTTTGGCCGACCACAAGGATTCTCGCGAAACGAACATTATGGAGTTTCTATTGAGTTCTTCTTTCCCACGACACGACTTTTTCGTACCTTCGTCACCGTCATTCAAATGCCCAAAATTGGCCCGTAGGGATTCTTGACGGCACGATTCCATCCCCGGCTACTCGCGAAACGAACTTTGTAGCATTTCTATGGAGTTCTTCTTTCCAACTACACGACTTTTTCGTATTTTTGTCACCCACAACTGGAGGCACGAAAATGGCCCGTAGGGTTTCTCGACGGCACGACTCCATCGCCGGCAACTCGGAATTTCGCGAAACGAACATTGTAGCATTTCTAAGGAGTTCTTCATTCCAACTACACGACTTTTTTGAATTTTCGTCACCGTCCTCCGGAAGCACGGAAATGCCCCGTAGTGTTTCTCGACGGTACGATTCCTTCGACGGCAAATCGGAATCTCGCGAAACGAACATTATGGAGTTTCTAATGAGTTCCTCTTTCCTACAACACGACTTTTTCGAATATTCGTCACCGTCATCTGGAAGCACTAAAATGGCTTGTAGGGTTTCTCGACGGAACAATTCCTTCGCCGGCCACAAGGAATCTCGCGAAACGAACGCTATGAAGTTTCTATTGAGTTTTTCTTTCCCACGACACGACTTTTTTATACCTTCGTCACTGTCATTCAAATACACAAAATTGGCCCGTAGGGTTTCTTGACGGCACGATTCGATCGCCGACAACTCGGAAACTCGCGAAACGAAATTTGTTGCATTTTTTTGGAGTTCTTCTTTCCAACTGTACGACTTTTTCGCATTTTTGTCACCGTCATCTGGAGGCACGAAAAATGGCCCGTAGGGTTTCTCGACGACACGATTCCATCTCCGGCAACACGGAATCTCGCGAAAGGAACATTATGGAGTTTCTCTTGAGTTCTTCTTTCTCGCGACACGACTTTTTCGTACCCTCGTCACCGTCAGCCAAATGCACAAAATTGGCCGGCAGGGTTTCTCGACGGGACGATTCCATCGCCAGCTTCTCAGAATCTCTCGAAACTAACATTATGGAGTTTCTAATGAGTTCCTCTTTCCCGCAACATGACTTTTTCGTATATTCATCACCGTCAGCCGGGTGAACGAAAATGGCCCGTAGGGTTTCTCGACGGCACGATTCCATCGCCGGCAACTCGGAATCTCGCGAAACAAACTTTGTAGCATTTCTAGGGAGTTCTTCATTCCAACTACACGACTTTTTCGAATTTTCGTCACCGTCATCCGGAAGCACAAAAATGGCCCGTAGTGTTTCTCAACGGAACGATTACATTGCCGGCAACTCAAAATCTCGCGAAACGAACAATATGGAGTTTCTCTTGAGTTCTTCTTTCCCGCGAAACGACTTTTTCGTACCCTCGTCAACGTCAGCCAAATGCACGAAATTGGCCGGTAGGGTTTCTCGACGGCACGATTCCATCGCCGGCTTCTTGAAATCTCGCGAAACTAGCATTATGGAGTTTCTAATGAGTTCTTCTTTTCCACGACATGACCCTTTCGTATATTCGTCACCGAAATTCGGAAACACGAAAATGGCCCGTAGGGTTTCTCGACGGAACGATTCTTTCGCCGGCCACAAGGATTCTCGCGAAACGAACATTATGGAGTTTCTATTGAGTTCTTCTTTCCCACGACACGACTTTTTCGTACCTTCGTCACCGTCATTCAAATGCCCAAAATTTGCCGGTAGGGACTCTTGACGGCACGATTCCATCCCCGGCTACTGGCGAAAACAACTTTGTAGCATTTCTATGGAGTTCTTCTTTTCAACTACACGACTTTTTCGTATTTTTGTCACCGTCATCTGGACGCACGAAAATGGTCCGTAGGGTTTCTCGACGGCGTGACTCCATCGCCGGCAACTCGGAATCTCGCGAAACGAACTTTGTAGCATTTCTAAGGAGTTCTTCATTCCAACTACACGGCTTTTTTGAATTTTCATCACCGTCTTTCGGAAGCAAGGAAATGCCCCGTAGTGTTTCTCGACAGTACGATTCCTTCGACGGCAACTCGGAATCTCGCGAAACGAACATTATGGAGTTTCTAATGAGTTCCTCATTCCTACAACACGACTTTTTCGAATATTCGTCACCGTCATCTGGAAGCACTAAAATGGCCCGTAGGGTTTCTCGACGGCACGATTCCATCGCCGGCAACTCAAAAAATAGCGAAACGAACCTTATGGAGTTACTAATGAGTTCTTCTTTTCCACGACATGACTTTTTCGTATATTCGTCACCGTAATCCGGAAGCACGAAAATGGCCCGTAGGGTTTCTCGACGGAACGATTCCTTCGCCGGCCACAAGGAATCTCGCGAAACGAACATTGTGGAGTTTTTCTTGAGTTCTTCTTTCCCGCGACACGACTTTTTCGTATATTCGTCACCATAATCCGGAAAGCACGAAAATGGCCTGTAGGGTTTCTCGACGGAACAATTCCTTTGCCGGCCACAACGAATCTCGCGAAACGAACACTATGAAGTTTCTATTGAGTTTTTCTTTCCCACGACACGACTTTTTCGTACCTTCGTCACTGTCATTCAAATACACGAAATTGGCCCGTAGGGTTTCTTGACGGCACGATTCCATCTCCGACAACTCGAAAACTCGCGAAACAAAATTTGTAGCATTTCTTTGGAGTTCTTCTTTCCAACCGTACGACTTTTTCGCATTTTTGTCACCGTCATCTGGAGGCACGAAAAATGGCCCGTAGGATTTCTCGACGGCACAATTCCATCACTGGCAACACGGAATCTCGCGAAACGAACATTATGGAGTTTCTCTTGAGTTCTTCTTTCCCGCGACAGGACTTTTCGTACCCTCGTCACCGTCAGCCAAATGCACGAAATTGGCCGATAGGGTTTCTCGACGGCACGATTCCATCTCCGGCAACACGAAATCTCGCGAAAGGAACATTATGGAGTTTCTCTTGAGTTTTTCTTTCTCGTAACATGACTTTTTCGTACCCTCGTCACCTTCAGCCAAATGCACGTAATTGGCCGTTAGGGTTTCTCGACGGCACGATTCCAATGCCGGCTTCTCGGAATCTCGCGAAACTAATATTATGGAGTTTCTGATCGGTTCCTCTTTCCCGCAACATGAGTTTTTTGTATATTCCTCACCGTTACCCGGGTGAACGAAAATGGCCCGTAGGGTTTCTGGACGGCACGATTCCATCGCCGGCTTCTCGGAATCTCTCGAAACTAACATTATGGAGTTTCTATTGAGTTCCTCTTCAGTTCTTCTTTCTCGCGACACGACTTTATCGTACCCTCGTCAACGTCAGCCAAATGCACGAAATTGGCCGGTAGGGTTTCTCGACGGAACGATTCTTTGGCCGACCACAAGGATTCTCGCGAAACGAACATTATGGAGTTTCTATTGAGTTCTTCTTTCCCACGACACGACTTTTTCGTACCTTCGTCACCGTCATTCAAATGCCCAAAATTGGCCCGTAGGGATTCTTGACGGCACGATTCCATCCCCGGCTACTCGCGAAACGAACTTTGTAGCATTTCTATGGAGTTCTTCTTTCCAACTACACGACTTTTTCGTATTTTTGTCACCCACAACTGGAGGCACGAAAATGGCCCGTAGGGTTTCTCGACGGCACGACTCCATCGCCGGCAACTCGGAATTTCGCGAAACGAACATTGTAGCATTTCTAAGGAGTTCTTCATTCCAACTACACGACTTTTTTGAATTTTCGTCACCGTCCTCCGGAAGCACGGAAATGCCCCGTAGTGTTTCTCGACGGTACGATTCCTTCGACGGCAAATCGGAATCTCGCGAAACGAACATTATGGAGTTTCTAATGAGTTCCTCTTTCCTACAACACGACTTTTTCGAATATTCGTCACCGTCATCTGGAAGCACTAAAATGGCTTGTAGGGTTTCTCGACGGAACAATTCCTTCGCCGGCCACAAGGAATCTCGCGAAACGAACGCTATGAAGTTTCTATTGAGTTTTTCTTTCCCACGACACGACTTTTTTATACCTTCGTCACTGTCATTCAAATACACAAAATTGGCCCGTAGGGTTTCTTGACGGCACGATTCGATCGCCGACAACTCGGAAACTCGCGAAACGAAATTTGTTGCATTTTTTTGGAGTTCTTCTTTCCAACTGTACGACTTTTTCGCATTTTTGTCACCGTCATCTGGAGGCACGAAAAATGGCCCGTAGGGTTTCTCGACGACACGATTCCATCTCCGGCAACACGGAATCTCGCGAAAGGAACATTATGGAGTTTCTCTTGAGTTCTTCTTTCTCGCGACACGACTTTTTCGTACCCTCGTCACCGTCAGCCAAATGCACAAAATTGGCCGGCAGGGTTTCTCGACGGGACGATTCCATCGCCAGCTTCTCAGAATCTCTCGAAACTAACATTATGGAGTTTCTAATGAGTTCCTCTTTCCCGCAACATGACTTTTTCGTATATTCATCACCGTCAGCCGGGTGAACGAAAATGGCCCGTAGGGTTTCTCGACGGCACGATTCCATCGCCGGCAACTCGGAATCTCGCGAAACAAACTTTGTAGCATTTCTAAGGAGTTCTTCATTCCAACTACACGACTTTTTCGAATTTTCGTCACCGTCATCCGGAAGCACAAAAATGGCCCGTAGTGTTTCTCAACGGAACGATTACATTGCCGGCAACTCAAAATCTCGCGAAACGAACAATATGGAGTTTCTCTTGAGTTCTTCTTTCCCGCGAAACGACTTTTTCGTACCCTCGTCAACGTCAGCCAAATGCACGAAATTGGCCGGTAGGGTTTCTCGACGGCACGATTCCATCGCCGGCTTCTTGAAATCTCGCGAAACTAGCATTATGGAGTTTCTAATGAGTTCTTCTTTTCCACGACATGACCCTTTCGTATATTCGTCACCGAAATTCGGAAACACGAAAATGGCCCGTAGGGTTTCTCGACGGAACGATTCTTTCGCCGGCCACAAGGATTCTCGCGAAACGAACATTATGGAGTTTCTATTGAGTTCTTCTTTCCCACGACACGACTTTTTCGTACCTTCGTCACCGTCATTCAAATGCCCAAAATTTGCCGGTAGGGACTCTTGACGGCACGATTCCATCCCCGGCTACTGGCGAAAACAACTTTGTAGCATTTCTATGGAGTTCTTCTTTTCAACTACACGACTTTTTCGTATTTTTGTCACCGTCATCTGGACGCACGAAAATGGTCCGTAGGGTTTCTCGACGGCGTGACTCCATCGCCGGCAACTCGGAATCTCGCGAAACGAACTTTGTAGCATTTCTAAGGAGTTCTTCATTCCAACTACACGGCTTTTTTGAATTTTCATCACCGTCTTTCGGAAGCAAGGAAATGCCCCGTAGTGTTTCTCGACAGTACGATTCCTTCGACGGCAACTCGGAATCTCGCGAAACGAACATTATGGAGTTTCTAATGAGTTCCTCATTCCTACAACACGACTTTTTCGAATATTCGTCACCGTCATCTGGAAGCACTAAAATGGCCCGTAGGGTTTCTCGACGGCACGATTCCATCGCCGGCAACTCAAAAAATAGCGAAACGAACCTTATGGAGTTACTAATGAGTTCTTCTTTTCCACGACATGACTTTTTCGTATATTCGTCACCGTAATCCGGAAGCACGAAAATGGCCCGTAGGGTTTCTCGACGGAACGATTCCTTCGCCGGCCACAAGGAATCTCGCGAAACGAACATTGTGGAGTTTTTCTTGAGTTCTTCTTTCCCGCGACACGACTTTTTCGTATATTCGTCACCATAATCCGGAAAGCACGAAAATGGCCTGTAGGGTTTCTCGACGGAACAATTCCTTTGCCGGCCACAACGAATCTCGCGAAACGAACACTATGAAGTTTCTATTGAGTTTTTCTTTCCCACGACACGACTTTTTCGTACCTTCGTCACTGTCATTCAAATACACGAAATTGGCCCGTAGGGTTTCTTGACGGCACGATTCCATCTCCGACAACTCGAAAACTCGCGAAACAAAATTTGTAGCATTTCTTTGGAGTTCTTCTTTCCAACCGTACGACTTTTTCGCATTTTTGTCACCGTCATCTGGAGGCACGAAAAATGGCCCGTAGGATTTCTCGACGGCACAATTCCATCACTGGCAACACGGAATCTCGCGAAACGAACATTATGGAGTTTCTCTTGAGTTCTTCTTTCCCGCGACAGGACTTTTCGTACCCTCGTCACCGTCAGCCAAATGCACGAAATTGGCCGATAGGGTTTCTCGACGGCACGATTCCATCTCCGGCAACACGAAATCTCGCGAAAGGAACATTATGGAGTTTCTCTTGAGTTTTTCTTTCTCGTAACATGACTTTTTCGTACCCTCGTCACCTTCAGCCAAATGCACGTAATTGGCCGTTAGGGTTTCTCGACGGCACGATTCCAATGCCGGCTTCTCGGAATCTCGCGAAACTAATATTATGGAGTTTCTGATCGGTTCCTCTTTCCCGCAACATGAGTTTTTTGTATATTCGTCACCGTTACCCGGGTGAACGAAAATGGCCCGTAGGGTTTCTGGACGGCACGATTCCATCGCCGGCTTCTCGGAATCTCTCGAAACTAACATTATGGAGTTTCTATTGAGTTCCTCTTCAGTTCTTCTTTCTCGCGACACGACTTTATCGTACCCTCGTCAACGTCAGCCAAATGCACGAAATTGGCCGGTAGGGTTTCTCGACGGAACGATTCTTTGGCCGACCACAAGGATTCTCGCGAAACGAACATTATGGAGTTTCTATTGAGTTCTTCTTTCCCACGACACGACTTTTTCGTACCTTCGTCACCGTCATTCAAATGCCCAAAATTTGCCGGTAGGGACTCTTGACGGCACGATTCCATCCCCGGCTACTGGCGAAAACAACTTTGTAGCATTTCTATGGAGTTCTTCTTTTCAACTACACGACTTTTTCGTATTTTTGTCACCGTCATCTGGACGCACGAAAATGGTCCGTAGGGTTTCTCGACGGCGTGACTCCATCGCCGGCAACTCGGAATCTCGCGAAACGAACTTTGTAGCATTTCTAAGGAGTTCTTCATTCCAACTACACGGCTTTTTTGAATTTTCATCACCGTCTTTCGGAAGCAAGGAAATGCCCCGTAGTGTTTCTCGACAGTACGATTCCTTCGACGGCAACTCGGAATCTCGCGAAACGAACATTATGGAGTTTCTAATGAGTTCCTCATTCCTACAACACGACTTTTTCGAATATTCGTCACCGTCATCTGGAAGCACTAAAATGGCCCGTAGGGTTTCTCGACGGCACGATTCCATCGCCGGCAACTCAAAAAATAGCGAAACGAACCTTATGGAGTTACTAATGAGTTCTTCTTTTCCACGACATGACTTTTTCGTATATTCGTCACCGTAATCCGGAAGCACGAAAATGGCCCGTAGGGTTTCTCGACGGAACGATTCCTTCGCCGGCCACAAGGAATCTCGCGAAACGAACATTGTGGAGTTTTTCTTGAGTTCTTCTTTCCCGCGACACGACTTTTTCGTATATTCGTCACCATAATCCGGAAAGCACGAAAATGGCCTGTAGGGTTTCTCGACGGAACAATTCCTTTGCCGGCCACAACGAATCTCGCGAAACGAACACTATGAAGTTTCTATTGAGTTTTTCTTTCCCACGACACGACTTTTTCGTACCTTCGTCACTGTCATTCAAATACACGAAATTGGCCCGTAGGGTTTCTTGACGGCACGATTCCATCTCCGACAACTCGAAAACTCGCGAAACAAAATTTGTAGCATTTCTTTGGAGTTCTTCTTTCCAACCGTACGACTTTTTCGCATTTTTGTCACCGTCATCTGGAGGCACGAAAAATGGCCCGTAGGATTTCTCGACGGCACAATTCCATCACTGGCAACACGGAATCTCGCGAAACGAACATTATGGAGTTTCTCTTGAGTTCTTCTTTCCCGCGACAGGACTTTTCGTACCCTCGTCACCGTCAGCCAAATGCACGAAATTGGCCGATAGGGTTTCTCGACGGCACGATTCCATCTCCGGCAACACGAAATCTCGCGAAAGGAACATTATGGAGTTTCTCTTGAGTTTTTCTTTCTCGTAACATGACTTTTTCGTACCCTCGTCACCTTCAGCCAAATGCACGTAATTGGCCGTTAGGGTTTCTCGACGGCACGATTCCAATGCCGGCTTCTCGGAATCTCGCGAAACTAATATTATGGAGTTTCTGATCGGTTCCTCTTTCCCGCAACATGAGTTTTTTGTATATTCGTCACCGTTACCCGGGTGAACGAAAATGGCCCGTAGGGTTTCTGGACGGCACGATTCCATCGCCGGCTTCTCGGAATCTCTCGAAACTAACATTATGGAGTTTCTATTGAGTTCCTCTTCAGTTCTTCTTTCTCGCGACACGACTTTATCGTACCCTCGTCAACGTCAGCCAAATGCACGAAATTGGCCGGTAGGGTTTCTCGACGGAACGATTCTTTGGCCGACCACAAGGATTCTCGCGAAACGAACATTATGGAGTTTCTATTGAGTTCTTCTTTCCCACGACACGACTTTTTCGTACCTTCGTCACCGTCATTCAAATGCCCAAAATTGGCCCGTAGGGATTCTTGACGGCACGATTCCATCCCCGGCTACTCGCGAAACGAACTTTGTAGCATTTCTATGGAGTTCTTCTTTCCAACTACACGACTTTTTCGTATTTTTGTCACCCACAACTGGAGGCACGAAAATGGCCCGTAGGGTTTCTCGACGGCACGACTCCATCGCCGGCAACTCGGAATTTCGCGAAACGAACATTGTAGCATTTCTAAGGAGTTCTTCATTCCAACTACACGACTTTTTTGAATTTTCGTCACCGTCCTCCGGAAGCACGGAAATGCCCCGTAGTGTTTCTCGACGGTACGATTCCTTCGACGGCAAATCGGAATCTCGCGAAACGAACATTATGGAGTTTCTAATGAGTTCCTCTTTCCTACAACACGACTTTTTCGAATATTCGTCACCGTCATCTGGAAGCACTAAAATGGCTTGTAGGGTTTCTCGACGGAACAATTCCTTCGCCGGCCACAAGGAATCTCGCGAAACGAACGCTATGAAGTTTCTATTGAGTTTTTCTTTCCCACGACACGACTTTTTTATACCTTCGTCACTGTCATTCAAATACACAAAATTGGCCCGTAGGGTTTCTTGACGGCACGATTCGATCGCCGACAACTCGGAAACTCGCGAAACGAAATTTGTTGCATTTTTTTGGAGTTCTTCTTTCCAACTGTACGACTTTTTCGCATTTTTGTCACCGTCATCTGGAGGCACGAAAAATGGCCCGTAGGGTTTCTCGACGACACGATTCCATCTCCGGCAACACGGAATCTCGCGAAAGGAACATTATGGAGTTTCTCTTGAGTTCTTCTTTCTCGCGACACGACTTTTTCGTACCCTCGTCACCGTCAGCCAAATGCACAAAATTGGCCGGCAGGGTTTCTCGACGGGACGATTCCATCGCCAGCTTCTCAGAATCTCTCGAAACTAACATTATGGAGTTTCTAATGAGTTCCTCTTTCCCGCAACATGACTTTTTCGTATATTCATCACCGTCAGCCGGGTGAACGAAAATGGCCCGTAGGGTTTCTCGACGGCACGATTCCATCGCCGGCAACTCGGAATCTCGCGAAACAAACTTTGTAGCATTTCTAAGGAGTTCTTCATTCCAACTACACGACTTTTTCGAATTTTCGTCACCGTCATCCGGAAGCACAAAAATGGCCCGTAGTGTTTCTCAACGGAACGATTACATTGCCGGCAACTCAAAATCTCGCGAAACGAACAATATGGAGTTTCTCTTGAGTTCTTCTTTCCCGCGAAACGACTTTTTCGTACCCTCGTCAACGTCAGCCAAATGCACGAAATTGGCCGGTAGGGTTTCTCGACGGCACGATTCCATCGCCGGCTTCTTGAAATCTCGCGAAACTCGCATTATGGAGTTTCTAATGAGTTCTTCTTTTCCACGACATGACCCTTTCGTATATTCGTCACCGAAATTCGGAAACACGAAAATGGCCCGTAGGGTTTCTCGACGGAACGATTCTTTCGCCGGCCACAAGGATTCTCGCGAAACGAACATTATGGAGTTTCTAATGAGTTCTTCTTTTCCACGACATGACCCTTTCGTATATTCGTCACCGAAATTCGGAAACACGAAAATGGCCCGTAGGGTTTCTCGACGGAACGATTCTTTCGCCGGCCACAAGGATTCTCGCGAAACGAACATTATGGAGTTTCTATTGAGTTCTTCTTTCCCACGACACGACTTTTTCGTACCTTCGTCACCGTCATTCAAATGCCCAAAATTTGCCGGTAGGGACTCTTGACGGCACGATTCCATCCCCGGCTACTGGCGAAAACAACTTTGTAGCATTTCTATGGAGTTCTTCTTTTCAACTACACGACTTTTTCGTATTTTTGTCACCGTCATCTGGACGCACGAAAATGGTCCGTAGGGTTTCTCGACGGCGTGACTCCATCGCCGGCAACTCGGAATCTCGCGAAACGAACTTTGTAGCATTTCTAAGGAGTTCTTCATTCCAACTACACGGCTTTTTTGAATTTTCATCACCGTCTTTCGGAAGCAAGGAAATGCCCCGTAGTGTTTCTCGACAGTACGATTCCTTCGACGGCAACTCGGAATCTCGCGAAACGAACATTATGGAGTTTCTAATGAGTTCCTCATTCCTACAACACGACTTTTTCGAATATTCGTCACCGTCATCTGGAAGCACTAAAATGGCCCGTAGGGTTTCTCGACGGCACGATTCCATCGCCGGCAACTCAAAAAATAGCGAAACGAACCTTATGGAGTTACTAATGAGTTCTTCTTTTCCACGACATGACTTTTTCGTATATTCGTCACCGTAATCCGGAAGCACGAAAATGGCCCGTAGGGTTTCTCGACGGAACGATTCCTTCGCCGGCCACAAGGAATCTCGCGAAACGAACATTGTGGAGTTTTTCTTGAGTTCTTCTTTCCCGCGACACGACTTTTTCGTATATTCGTCACCATAATCCGGAAAGCACGAAAATGGCCTGTAGGGTTTCTCGACGGAACAATTCCTTTGCCGGCCACAACGAATCTCGCGAAACGAACACTATGAAGTTTCTATTGAGTTTTTCTTTCCCACGACACGACTTTTTCGTACCTTCGTCACTGTCATTCAAATACACGAAATTGGCCCGTAGGGTTTCTTGACGGCACGATTCCATCTCCGACAACTCGAAAACTCGCGAAACAAAATTTGTAGCATTTCTTTGGAGTTCTTCTTTCCAACCGTACGACTTTTTCGCATTTTTGTCACCGTCATCTGGAGGCACGAAAAATGGCCCGTAGGATTTCTCGACGGCACAATTCCATCACTGGCAACACGGAATCTCGCGAAACGAACATTATGGAGTTTCTCTTGAGTTCTTCTTTCCCGCGACAGGACTTTTCGTACCCTCGTCACCGTCAGCCAAATGCACGAAATTGGCCGATAGGGTTTCTCGACGGCACGATTCCATCTCCGGCAACACGAAATCTCGCGAAAGGAACATTATGGAGTTTCTCTTGAGTTTTTCTTTCTCGTAACATGACTTTTTCGTACCCTCGTCACCTTCAGCCAAATGCACGTAATTGGCCGTTAGGGTTTCTCGACGGCACGATTCCAATGCCGGCTTCTCGGAATCTCGCGAAACTAATATTATGGAGTTTCTGATCGGTTCCTCTTTCCCGCAACATGAGTTTTTTGTATATTCGTCACCGTTACCCGGGTGAACGAAAATGGCCCGTAGGGTTTCTGGACGGCACGATTCCATCGCCGGCTTCTCGGAATCTCTCGAAACTAACATTATGGAGTTTCTATTGAGTTCCTCTTCAGTTCTTCTTTCTCGCGACACGACTTTATCGTACCCTCGTCAACGTCAGCCAAATGCACGAAATTGGCCGGTAGGGTTTCTCGACGGAACGATTCTTTGGCCGACCACAAGGATTCTCGCGAAACGAACATTATGGAGTTTCTATTGAGTTCTTCTTTCCCACGACACGACTTTTTCGTACCTTCGTCACCGTCATTCAAATGCCCAAAATTGGCCCGTAGGGATTCTTGACGGCACGATTCCATCCCCGGCTACTCGCGAAACGAACTTTGTAGCATTTCTATGGAGTTCTTCTTTCCAACTACACGACTTTTTCGTATTTTTGTCACCCACAACTGGAGGCACGAAAATGGCCCGTAGGGTTTCTCGACGGCACGACTCCATCGCCGGCAACTCGGAATTTCGCGAAACGAACATTGTAGCATTTCTAAGGAGTTCTTCATTCCAACTACACGACTTTTTTGAATTTTCGTCACCGTCCTCCGGAAGCACGGAAATGCCCCGTAGTGTTTCTCGACGGTACGATTCCTTCGACGGCAAATCGGAATCTCGCGAAACGAACATTATGGAGTTTCTAATGAGTTCCTCTTTCCTACAACACGACTTTTTCGAATATTCGTCACCGTCATCTGGAAGCACTAAAATGGCTTGTAGGGTTTCTCGACGGAACAATTCCTTCGCCGGCCACAAGGAATCTCGCGAAACGAACGCTATGAAGTTTCTATTGAGTTTTTCTTTCCCACGACACGACTTTTTTATACCTTCGTCACTGTCATTCAAATACACAAAATTGGCCCGTAGGGTTTCTTGACGGCACGATTCGATCGCCGACAACTCGGAAACTCGCGAAACGAAATTTGTTGCATTTTTTTGGAGTTCTTCTTTCCAACTGTACGACTTTTTCGCATTTTTGTCACCGTCATCTGGAGGCACGAAAAATGGCCCGTAGGGTTTCTCGACGACACGATTCCATCTCCGGCAACACGGAATCTCGCGAAAGGAACATTATGGAGTTTCTCTTGAGTTCTTCTTTCTCGCGACACGACTTTTTCGTACCCTCGTCACCGTCAGCCAAATGCACAAAATTGGCCGGCAGGGTTTCTCGACGGGACGATTCCATCGCCAGCTTCTCAGAATCTCTCGAAACTAACATTATGGAGTTTCTAATGAGTTCCTCTTTCCCGCAACATGACTTTTTCGTATATTCATCACCGTCAGCCGGGTGAACGAAAATGGCCCGTAGGGTTTCTCGACGGCACGATTCCATCGCCGGCAACTCGGAATCTCGCGAAACAAACTTTGTAGCATTTCTAAGGAGTTCTTCATTCCAACTACACGACTTTTTCGAATTTTCGTCACCGTCATCCGGAAGCACAAAAATGGCCCGTAGTGTTTCTCAACGGAACGATTACATTGCCGGCAACTCAAAATCTCGCGAAACGAACAATATGGAGTTTCTCTTGAGTTCTTCTTTCCCGCGAAACGACTTTTTCGTACCCTCGTCAACGTCAGCCAAATGCACGAAATTGGCCGGTAGGGTTTCTCGACGGCACGATTCCATCGCCGGCTTCTTGAAATCTCGCGAAACTCGCATTATGGAGTTTCTAATGAGTTCTTCTTTTCCACGACATGACCCTTTCGTATATTCGTCACCGAAATTCGGAAACACGAAAATGGCCCGTAGGGTTTCTCGACGGAACGATTCTTTCGCCGGCCACAAGGATTCTCGCGAAACGAACATTATGGAGTTTCTAATGAGTTCTTCTTTTCCACGACATGACCCTTTCGTATATTCGTCACCGAAATTCGGAAACACGAAAATGGCCCGTAGGGTTTCTCGACGGAACGATTCTTTCGCCGGCCACAAGGATTCTCGCGAAACGAACATTATGGAGTTTCTATTGAGTTCTTCTTTCCCACGACACGACTTTTTCGTACCTTCGTCACCGTCATTCAAATGCCCAAAATTTGCCGGTAGGGACTCTTGACGGCACGATTCCATCCCCGGCTACTGGCGAAAACAACTTTGTAGCATTTCTATGGAGTTCTTCTTTTCAACTACACGACTTTTTCGTATTTTTGTCACCGTCATCTGGACGCACGAAAATGGTCCGTAGGGTTTCTCGACGGCGTGACTCCATCGCCGGCAACTCGGAATCTCGCGAAACGAACTTTGTAGCATTTCTAAGGAGTTCTTCATTCCAACTACACGGCTTTTTTGAATTTTCATCACCGTCTTTCGGAAGCAAGGAAATGCCCCGTAGTGTTTCTCGACAGTACGATTCCTTCGACGGCAACTCGGAATCTCGCGAAACGAACATTATGGAGTTTCTAATGAGTTCCTCATTCCTACAACACGACTTTTTCGAATATTCGTCACCGTCATCTGGAAGCACTAAAATGGCCCGTAGGGTTTCTCGACGGCACGATTCCATCGCCGGCAACTCAAAAAATAGCGAAACGAACCTTATGGAGTTACTAATGAGTTCTTCTTTTCCACGACATGACTTTTTCGTATATTCGTCACCGTAATCCGGAAGCACGAAAATGGCCCGTAGGGTTTCTCGACGGAACGATTCCTTCGCCGGCCACAAGGAATCTCGCGAAACGAACATTGTGGAGTTTTTCTTGAGTTCTTCTTTCCCGCGACACGACTTTTTCGTATATTCGTCACCATAATCCGGAAAGCACGAAAATGGCCTGTAGGGTTTCTCGACGGAACAATTCCTTTGCCGGCCACAACGAATCTCGCGAAACGAACACTATGAAGTTTCTATTGAGTTTTTCTTTCCCACGACACGACTTTTTCGTACCTTCGTCACTGTCATTCAAATACACGAAATTGGCCCGTAGGGTTTCTTGACGGCACGATTCCATCTCCGACAACTCGAAAACTCGCGAAACAAAATTTGTAGCATTTCTTTGGAGTTCTTCTTTCCAACCGTACGACTTTTTCGCATTTTTGTCACCGTCATCTGGAGGCACGAAAAATGGCCCGTAGGATTTCTCGACGGCACAATTCCATCACTGGCAACACGGAATCTCGCGAAACGAACATTATGGAGTTTCTCTTGAGTTCTTCTTTCCCGCGACAGGACTTTTCGTACCCTCGTCACCGTCAGCCAAATGCACGAAATTGGCCGATAGGGTTTCTCGACGGCACGATTCCATCTCCGGCAACACGAAATCTCGCGAAAGGAACATTATGGAGTTTCTCTTGAGTTTTTCTTTCTCGTAACATGACTTTTTCGTACCCTCGTCACCTTCAGCCAAATGCACGTAATTGGCCGTTAGGGTTTCTCGACGGCACGATTCCAATGCCGGCTTCTCGGAATCTCGCGAAACTAATATTATGGAGTTTCTGATCGGTTCCTCTTTCCCGCAACATGAGTTTTTTGTATATTCGTCACCGTTACCCGGGTGAACGAAAATGGCCCGTAGGGTTTCTGGACGGCACGATTCCATCGCCGGCTTCTCGGAATCTCTCGAAACTAACATTATGGAGTTTCTATTGAGTTCCTCTTCAGTTCTTCTTTCTCGCGACACGACTTTATCGTACCCTCGTCAACGTCAGCCAAATGCACGAAATTGGCCGGTAGGGTTTCTCGACGGAACGATTCTTTGGCCGACCACAAGGATTCTCGCGAAACGAACATTATGGAGTTTCTATTGAGTTCTTCTTTCCCACGACACGACTTTTTCGTACCTTCGTCACCGTCATTCAAATGCCCAAAATTGGCCCGTAGGGATTCTTGACGGCACGATTCCATCCCCGGCTACTCGCGAAACGAACTTTGTAGCATTTCTATGGAGTTCTTCTTTCCAACTACACGACTTTTTCGTATTTTTGTCACCCACAACTGGAGGCACGAAAATGGCCCGTAGGGTTTCTCGACGGCACGACTCCATCGCCGGCAACTCGGAATTTCGCGAAACGAACATTGTAGCATTTCTAAGGAGTTCTTCATTCCAACTACACGACTTTTTTGAATTTTCGTCACCGTCCTCCGGAAGCACGGAAATGCCCCGTAGTGTTTCTCGACGGTACGATTCCTTCGACGGCAAATCGGAATCTCGCGAAACGAACATTATGGAGTTTCTAATGAGTTCCTCTTTCCTACAACACGACTTTTTCGAATATTCGTCACCGTCATCTGGAAGCACTAAAATGGCTTGTAGGGTTTCTCGACGGAACAATTCCTTCGCCGGCCACAAGGAATCTCGCGAAACGAACGCTATGAAGTTTCTATTGAGTTTTTCTTTCCCACGACACGACTTTTTTATACCTTCGTCACTGTCATTCAAATACACAAAATTGGCCCGTAGGGTTTCTTGACGGCACGATTCGATCGCCGACAACTCGGAAACTCGCGAAACGAAATTTGTTGCATTTTTTTGGAGTTCTTCTTTCCAACTGTACGACTTTTTCGCATTTTTGTCACCGTCATCTGGAGGCACGAAAAATGGCCCGTAGGGTTTCTCGACGACACGATTCCATCTCCGGCAACACGGAATCTCGCGAAAGGAACATTATGGAGTTTCTCTTGAGTTCTTCTTTCTCGCGACACGACTTTTTCGTACCCTCGTCACCGTCAGCCAAATGCACAAAATTGGCCGGCAGGGTTTCTCGACGGGACGATTCCATCGCCAGCTTCTCAGAATCTCTCGAAACTAACATTATGGAGTTTCTAATGAGTTCCTCTTTCCCGCAACATGACTTTTTCGTATATTCATCACCGTCAGCCGGGTGAACGAAAATGGCCCGTAGGGTTTCTCGACGGCACGATTCCATCGCCGGCAACTCGGAATCTCGCGAAACAAACTTTGTAGCATTTCTAAGGAGTTCTTCATTCCAACTACACGACTTTTTCGAATTTTCGTCACCGTCATCCGGAAGCACAAAAATGGCCCGTAGTGTTTCTCAACGGAACGATTACATTGCCGGCAACTCAAAATCTCGCGAAACGAACAATATGGAGTTTCTCTTGAGTTCTTCTTTCCCGCGAAACGACTTTTTCGTACCCTCGTCAACGTCAGCCAAATGCACGAAATTGGCCGGTAGGGTTTCTCGACGGCACGATTCCATCGCCGGCTTCTTGAAATCTCGCGAAACTCGCATTATGGAGTTTCTAATGAGTTCTTCTTTTCCACGACATGACCCTTTCGTATATTCGTCACCGAAATTCGGAAACACGAAAATGGCCCGTAGGGTTTCTCGACGGAACGATTCTTTCGCCGGCCACAAGGATTCTCGCGAAACGAACATTATGGAGTTTCTAATGAGTTCTTCTTTTCCACGACATGACCCTTTCGTATATTCGTCACCGAAATTCGGAAACACGAAAATGGCCCGTAGGGTTTCTCGACGGAACGATTCTTTCGCCGGCCACAAGGATTCTCGCGAAACGAACATTATGGAGTTTCTATTGAGTTCTTCTTTCCCACGACACGACTTTTTCGTACCTTCGTCACCGTCATTCAAATGCCCAAAATTTGCCGGTAGGGACTCTTGACGGCACGATTCCATCCCCGGCTACTGGCGAAAACAACTTTGTAGCATTTCTATGGAGTTCTTCTTTTCAACTACACGACTTTTTCGTATTTTTGTCACCGTCATCTGGACGCACGAAAATGGTCCGTAGGGTTTCTCGACGGCGTGACTCCATCGCCGGCAACTCGGAATCTCGCGAAACGAACTTTGTAGCATTTCTAAGGAGTTCTTCATTCCAACTACACGGCTTTTTTGAATTTTCATCACCGTCTTTCGGAAGCAAGGAAATGCCCCGTAGTGTTTCTCGACAGTACGATTCCTTCGACGGCAACTCGGAATCTCGCGAAACGAACATTATGGAGTTTCTAATGAGTTCCTCATTCCTACAACACGACTTTTTCGAATATTCGTCACCGTCATCTGGAAGCACTAAAATGGCCCGTAGGGTTTCTCGACGGCACGATTCCATCGCCGGCAACTCAAAAAATAGCGAAACGAACCTTATGGAGTTACTAATGAGTTCTTCTTTTCCACGACATGACTTTTTCGTATATTCGTCACCGTAATCCGGAAGCACGAAAATGGCCCGTAGGGTTTCTCGACGGAACGATTCCTTCGCCGGCCACAAGGAATCTCGCGAAACGAACATTGTGGAGTTTTTCTTGAGTTCTTCTTTCCCGCGACACGACTTTTTCGTATATTCGTCACCATAATCCGGAAAGCACGAAAATGGCCTGTAGGGTTTCTCGACGGAACAATTCCTTTGCCGGCCACAACGAATCTCGCGAAACGAACACTATGAAGTTTCTATTGAGTTTTTCTTTCCCACGACACGACTTTTTCGTACCTTCGTCACTGTCATTCAAATACACGAAATTGGCCCGTAGGGTTTCTTGACGGCACGATTCCATCTCCGACAACTCGAAAACTCGCGAAACAAAATTTGTAGCATTTCTTTGGAGTTCTTCTTTCCAACCGTACGACTTTTTCGCATTTTTGTCACCGTCATCTGGAGGCACGAAAAATGGCCCGTAGGATTTCTCGACGGCACAATTCCATCACTGGCAACACGGAATCTCGCGAAACGAACATTATGGAGTTTCTCTTGAGTTCTTCTTTCCCGCGACAGGACTTTTCGTACCCTCGTCACCGTCAGCCAAATGCACGAAATTGGCCGATAGGGTTTCTCGACGGCACGATTCCATCTCCGGCAACACGAAATCTCGCGAAAGGAACATTATGGAGTTTCTCTTGAGTTTTTCTTTCTCGTAACATGACTTTTTCGTACCCTCGTCACCTTCAGCCAAATGCACGTAATTGGCCGTTAGGGTTTCTCGACGGCACGATTCCAATGCCGGCTTCTCGGAATCTCGCGAAACTAATATTATGGAGTTTCTGATCGGTTCCTCTTTCCCGCAACATGAGTTTTTTGTATATTCGTCACCGTTACCCGGGTGAACGAAAATGGCCCGTAGGGTTTCTGGACGGCACGATTCCATCGCCGGCTTCTCGGAATCTCTCGAAACTAACATTATGGAGTTTCTATTGAGTTCCTCTTCAGTTCTTCTTTCTCGCGACACGACTTTATCGTACCCTCGTCAACGTCAGCCAAATGCACGAAATTGGCCGGTAGGGTTTCTCGACGGAACGATTCTTTGGCCGACCACAAGGATTCTCGCGAAACGAACATTATGGAGTTTCTATTGAGTTCTTCTTTCCCACGACACGACTTTTTCGTACCTTCGTCACCGTCATTCAAATGCCCAAAATTGGCCCGTAGGGATTCTTGACGGCACGATTCCATCCCCGGCTACTCGCGAAACGAACTTTGTAGCATTTCTATGGAGTTCTTCTTTCCAACTACACGACTTTTTCGTATTTTTGTCACCCACAACTGGAGGCACGAAAATGGCCCGTAGGGTTTCTCGACGGCACGACTCCATCGCCGGCAACTCGGAATTTCGCGAAACGAACATTGTAGCATTTCTAAGGAGTTCTTCATTCCAACTACACGACTTTTTTGAATTTTCGTCACCGTCCTCCGGAAGCACGGAAATGCCCCGTAGTGTTTCTCGACGGTACGATTCCTTCGACGGCAAATCGGAATCTCGCGAAACGAACATTATGGAGTTTCTAATGAGTTCCTCTTTCCTACAACACGACTTTTTCGAATATTCGTCACCGTCATCTGGAAGCACTAAAATGGCTTGTAGGGTTTCTCGACGGAACAATTCCTTCGCCGGCCACAAGGAATCTCGCGAAACGAACGCTATGAAGTTTCTATTGAGTTTTTCTTTCCCACGACACGACTTTTTTATACCTTCGTCACTGTCATTCAAATACACAAAATTGGCCCGTAGGGTTTCTTGACGGCACGATTCGATCGCCGACAACTCGGAAACTCGCGAAACGAAATTTGTTGCATTTTTTTGGAGTTCTTCTTTCCAACTGTACGACTTTTTCGCATTTTTGTCACCGTCATCTGGAGGCACGAAAAATGGCCCGTAGGGTTTCTCGACGACACGATTCCATCTCCGGCAACACGGAATCTCGCGAAAGGAACATTATGGAGTTTCTCTTGAGTTCTTCTTTCTCGCGACACGACTTTTTCGTACCCTCGTCACCGTCAGCCAAATGCACAAAATTGGCCGGCAGGGTTTCTCGACGGGACGATTCCATCGCCAGCTTCTCAGAATCTCTCGAAACTAACATTATGGAGTTTCTAATGAGTTCCTCTTTCCCGCAACATGACTTTTTCGTATATTCATCACCGTCAGCCGGGTGAACGAAAATGGCCCGTAGGGTTTCTCGACGGCACGATTCCATCGCCGGCAACTCGGAATCTCGCGAAACAAACTTTGTAGCATTTCTAAGGAGTTCTTCATTCCAACTACACGACTTTTTCGAATTTTCGTCACCGTCATCCGGAAGCACAAAAATGGCCCGTAGTGTTTCTCAACGGAACGATTACATTGCCGGCAACTCAAAATCTCGCGAAACGAACAATATGGAGTTTCTCTTGAGTTCTTCTTTCCCGCGAAACGACTTTTTCGTACCCTCGTCAACGTCAGCCAAATGCACGAAATTGGCCGGTAGGGTTTCTCGACGGCACGATTCCATCGCCGGCTTCTTGAAATCTCGCGAAACTCGCATTATGGAGTTTCTAATGAGTTCTTCTTTTCCACGACATGACCCTTTCGTATATTCGTCACCGAAATTCGGAAACACGAAAATGGCCCGTAGGGTTTCTCGACGGAACGATTCTTTCGCCGGCCACAAGGATTCTCGCGAAACGAACATTATGGAGTTTCTAATGAGTTCTTCTTTTCCACGACATGACCCTTTCGTATATTCGTCACCGAAATTCGGAAACACGAAAATGGCCCGTAGGGTTTCTCGACGGAACGATTCTTTCGCCGGCCACAAGGATTCTCGCGAAACGAACATTATGGAGTTTCTATTGAGTTCTTCTTTCCCACGACACGACTTTTTCGTACCTTCGTCACCGTCATTCAAATGCCCAAAATTTGCCGGTAGGGACTCTTGACGGCACGATTCCATCCCCGGCTACTGGCGAAAACAACTTTGTAGCATTTCTATGGAGTTCTTCTTTTCAACTACACGACTTTTTCGTATTTTTGTCACCGTCATCTGGAGGCACGAAAATGGTCCGTAGGGTTTCTCGACGGCGTGACTCCATCGCCGGCAACTCGGAATCTCGCGAAACGAACTTTGTAGCATTTCTAAGGAGTTCTTCATTCCAACTACACGGCTTTTTTGAATTTTCATCACCGTCTTTCGGAAGCAAGGAAATGCCCCGTAGTGTTTCTCGACAGTACGATTCCTTCGACGGCAACTCGGAATCTCGCGAAACGAACATTATGGAGTTTCTAATGAGTTCCTCATTCCTACAACACGACTTTTTCGAATATTCGTCACCGTCATCTGGAAGCACTAAAATGGCCCGTAGGGTTTCTCGACGGCACGATTCCATCGCCGGCAACTCAAAAAATAGCGAAACGAACCTTATGGAGTTACTAATGAGTTCTTCTTTTCCACGACATGACTTTTTCGTATATTCGTCACCGTAATCCGGAAGCACGAAAATGGCCCGTAGGGTTTCTCGACGGAACGATTCCTTCGCCGGCCACAAGGAATCTCGCGAAACGAACATTGTGGAGTTTTTCTTGAGTTCTTCTTTCCCGCGACACGACTTTTTCGTATATTCGTCACCATAATCCGGAAAGCACGAAAATGGCCTGTAGGGTTTCTCGACGGAACAATTCCTTTGCCGGCCACAACGAATCTCGCGAAACGAACACTATGAAGTTTCTATTGAGTTTTTCTTTCCCACGACACGACTTTTTCGTACCTTCGTCACTGTCATTCAAATACACGAAATTGGCCCGTAGGGTTTCTTGACGGCACGATTCCATCTCCGACAACTCGAAAACTCGCGAAACAAAATTTGTAGCATTTCTTTGGAGTTCTTCTTTCCAACCGTACGACTTTTTCGCATTTTTGTCACCGTCATCTGGAGGCACGAAAAATGGCCCGTAGGATTTCTCGACGGCACAATTCCATCACTGGCAACACGGAATCTCGCGAAACGAACATTATGGAGTTTCTCTTGAGTTCTTCTTTCCCGCGACAGGACTTTTCGTACCCTCGTCACCGTCAGCCAAATGCACGAAATTGGCCGATAGGGTTTCTCGACGGCACGATTCCATCTCCGGCAACACGAAATCTCGCGAAAGGAACATTATGGAGTTTCTCTTGAGTTTTTCTTTCTCGTAACATGACTTTTTCGTACCCTCGTCACCTTCAGCCAAATGCACGTAATTGGCCGTTAGGGTTTCTCGACGGCACGATTCCAATGCCGGCTTCTCGGAATCTCGCGAAACTAATATTATGGAGTTTCTGATCGGTTCCTCTTTCCCGCAACATGAGTTTTTTGTATATTCGTCACCGTTACCCGGGTGAACGAAAATGGCCCGTAGGGTTTCTGGACGGCACGATTCCATCGCCGGCTTCTCGGAATCTCTCGAAACTAACATTATGGAGTTTCTATTGAGTTCCTCTTCAGTTCTTCTTTCTCGCGACACGACTTTATCGTACCCTCGTCAACGTCAGCCAAATGCACGAAATTGGCCGGTAGGGTTTCTCGACGGAACGATTCTTTGGCCGACCACAAGGATTCTCGCGAAACGAACATTATGGAGTTTCTATTGAGTTCTTCTTTCCCACGACACGACTTTTTCGTACCTTCGTCACCGTCATTCAAATGCCCAAAATTGGCCCGTAGGGATTCTTGACGGCACGATTCCATCCCCGGCTACTCGCGAAACGAACTTTGTAGCATTTCTATGGAGTTCTTCTTTCCAACTACACGACTTTTTCGTATTTTTGTCACCCACAACTGGAGGCACGAAAATGGCCCGTAGGGTTTCTCGACGGCACGACTCCATCGCCGGCAACTCGGAATTTCGCGAAACGAACATTGTAGCATTTCTAAGGAGTTCTTCATTCCAACTACACGACTTTTTTGAATTTTCGTCACCGTCCTCCGGAAGCACGGAAATGCCCCGTAGTGTTTCTCGACGGTACGATTCCTTCGACGGCAAATCGGAATCTCGCGAAACGAACATTATGGAGTTTCTAATGAGTTCCTCTTTCCTACAACACGACTTTTTCGAATATTCGTCACCGTCATCTGGAAGCACTAAAATGGCTTGTAGGGTTTCTCGACGGAACAATTCCTTCGCCGGCCACAAGGAATCTCGCGAAACGAACGCTATGAAGTTTCTATTGAGTTTTTCTTTCCCACGACACGACTTTTTTATACCTTCGTCACTGTCATTCAAATACACAAAATTGGCCCGTAGGGTTTCTTGACGGCACGATTCGATCGCCGACAACTCGGAAACTCGCGAAACGAAATTTGTTGCATTTTTTTGGAGTTCTTCTTTCCAACTGTACGACTTTTTCGCATTTTTGTCACCGTCATCTGGAGGCACGAAAAATGGCCCGTAGGGTTTCTCGACGACACGATTCCATCTCCGGCAACACGGAATCTCGCGAAAGGAACATTATGGAGTTTCTCTTGAGTTCTTCTTTCTCGCGACACGACTTTTTCGTACCCTCGTCACCGTCAGCCAAATGCACAAAATTGGCCGGCAGGGTTTCTCGACGGGACGATTCCATCGCCAGCTTCTCAGAATCTCTCGAAACTAACATTATGGAGTTTCTAATGAGTTCCTCTTTCCCGCAACATGACTTTTTCGTATATTCATCACCGTCAGCCGGGTGAACGAAAATGGCCCGTAGGGTTTCTCGACGGCACGATTCCATCGCCGGCAACTCGGAATCTCGCGAAACAAACTTTGTAGCATTTCTAAGGAGTTCTTCATTCCAACTACACGACTTTTTCGAATTTTCGTCACCGTCATCCGGAAGCACAAAAATGGCCCGTAGTGTTTCTCAACGGAACGATTACATTGCCGGCAACTCAAAATCTCGCGAAACGAACAATATGGAGTTTCTCTTGAGTTCTTCTTTCCCGCGAAACGACTTTTTCGTACCCTCGTCAACGTCAGCCAAATGCACGAAATTGGCCGGTAGGGTTTCTCGACGGCACGATTCCATCGCCGGCTTCTTGAAATCTCGCGAAACTCGCATTATGGAGTTTCTAATGAGTTCTTCTTTTCCACGACATGACCCTTTCGTATATTCGTCACCGAAATTCGGAAACACGAAAATGGCCCGTAGGGTTTCTCGACGGAACGATTCTTTCGCCGGCCACAAGGATTCTCGCGAAACGAACATTATGGAGTTTCTAATGAGTTCTTCTTTTCCACGACATGACCCTTTCGTATATTCGTCACCGAAATTCGGAAACACGAAAATGGCCCGTAGGGTTTCTCGACGGAACGATTCTTTCGCCGGCCACAAGGATTCTCGCGAAACGAACATTATGGAGTTTCTATTGAGTTCTTCTTTCCCACGACACGACTTTTTCGTACCTTCGTCACCGTCATTCAAATGCCCAAAATTTGCCGGTAGGGACTCTTGACGGCACGATTCCATCCCCGGCTACTGGCGAAAACAACTTTGTAGCATTTCTATGGAGTTCTTCTTTTCAACTACACGACTTTTTCGTATTTTTGTCACCGTCATCTGGACGCACGAAAATGGTCCGTAGGGTTTCTCGACGGCGTGACTCCATCGCCGGCAACTCGGAATCTCGCGAAACGAACTTTGTAGCATTTCTAAGGAGTTCTTCATTCCAACTACACGGCTTTTTTGAATTTTCATCACCGTCTTTCGGAAGCAAGGAAATGCCCCGTAGTGTTTCTCGACAGTACGATTCCTTCGACGGCAACTCGGAATCTCGCGAAACGAACATTATGGAGTTTCTAATGAGTTCCTCATTCCTACAACACGACTTTTTCGAATATTCGTCACCGTCATCTGGAAGCACTAAAATGGCCCGTAGGGTTTCTCGACGGCACGATTCCATCGCCGGCAACTCAAAAAATAGCGAAACGAACCTTATGGAGTTACTAATGAGTTCTTCTTTTCCACGACATGACTTTTTCGTATATTCGTCACCGTAATCCGGAAGCACGAAAATGGCCCGTAGGGTTTCTCGACGGAACGATTCCTTCGCCGGCCACAAGGAATCTCGCGAAACGAACATTGTGGAGTTTTTCTTGAGTTCTTCTTTCCCGCGACACGACTTTTTCGTATATTCGTCACCATAATCCGGAAAGCACGAAAATGGCCTGTAGGGTTTCTCGACGGAACAATTCCTTTGCCGGCCACAACGAATCTCGCGAAACGAACACTATGAAGTTTCTATTGAGTTTTTCTTTCCCACGACACGACTTTTTCGTACCTTCGTCACTGTCATTCAAATACACGAAATTGGCCCGTAGGGTTTCTTGACGGCACGATTCCATCTCCGACAACTCGAAAACTCGCGAAACAAAATTTGTAGCATTTCTTTGGAGTTCTTCTTTCCAACCGTACGACTTTTTCGCATTTTTGTCACCGTCATCTGGAGGCACGAAAAATGGCCCGTAGGATTTCTCGACGGCACAATTCCATCACTGGCAACACGGAATCTCGCGAAACGAACATTATGGAGTTTCTCTTGAGTTCTTCTTTCCCGCGACAGGACTTTTCGTACCCTCGTCACCGTCAGCCAAATGCACGAAATTGGCCGATAGGGTTTCTCGACGGCACGATTCCAGCAACACGAAATCTCGCGAAAGGAACATTATGGAGTTTCTCTTGAGTTTTTCTTTCTCGTAACATGACTTTTTCGTACCCTCGTCACCTTCAGCCAAATGCACGTAATTGGCCGTTAGGGTTTCTCGACGGCACGATTCCAATGCCGGCTTCTCGGAATCTCGCGAAACTAATATTATGGAGTTTCTGATCGGTTCCTCTTTCCCGCAACATGAGTTTTTTGTATATTCGTCACCGTTACCCGGGTGAACGAAAATGGCCCGTAGGGTTTCTGGACGGCACGATTCCATCGCCGGCTTCTCGGAATCTCTCGAAACTAACATTATGGAGTTTCTATTGAGTTCCTCTTCAGTTCTTCTTTCTCGCGACACGACTTTATCGTACCCTCGTCAACGTCAGCCAAATGCACGAAATTGGCCGGTAGGGTTTCTCGACGGAACGATTCTTTGGCCGACCACAAGGATTCTCGCGAAACGAACATTATGGAGTTTCTATTGAGTTCTTCTTTCCCACGACACGACTTTTTCGTACCTTCGTCACCGTCATTCAAATGCCCAAAATTGGCCCGTAGGGATTCTTGACGGCACGATTCCATCCCCGGCTACTCGCGAAACGAACTTTGTAGCATTTCTATGGAGTTCTTCTTTCCAACTACACGACTTTTTCGTATTTTTGTCACCCACAACTGGAGGCACGAAAATGGCCCGTAGGGTTTCTCGACGGCACGACTCCATCGCCGGCAACTCGGAATTTCGCGAAACGAACATTGTAGCATTTCTAAGGAGTTCTTCATTCCAACTACACGACTTTTTTGAATTTTCGTCACCGTCCTCCGGAAGCACGGAAATGCCCCGTAGTGTTTCTCGACGGTACGATTCCTTCGACGGCAAATCGGAATCTCGCGAAACGAACATTATGGAGTTTCTAATGAGTTCCTCTTTCCTACAACACGACTTTTTCGAATATTCGTCACCGTCATCTGGAAGCACTAAAATGGCTTGTAGGGTTTCTCGACGGAACAATTCCTTCGCCGGCCACAAGGAATCTCGCGAAACGAACGCTATGAAGTTTCTATTGAGTTTTTCTTTCCCACGACACGACTTTTTTATACCTTCGTCACTGTCATTCAAATACACAAAATTGGCCCGTAGGGTTTCTTGACGGCACGATTCGATCGCCGACAACTCGGAAACTCGCGAAACGAAATTTGTTGCATTTTTTTGGAGTTCTTCTTTCCAACTGTACGACTTTTTCGCATTTTTGTCACCGTCATCTGGAGGCACGAAAAATGGCCCGTAGGGTTTCTCGACGACACGATTCCATCTCCGGCAACACGGAATCTCGCGAAAGGAACATTATGGAGTTTCTCTTGAGTTCTTCTTTCTCGCGACACGACTTTTTCGTACCCTCGTCACCGTCAGCCAAATGCACAAAATTGGCCGGCAGGGTTTCTCGACGGGACGATTCCATCGCCAGCTTCTCAGAATCTCTCGAAACTAACATTATGGAGTTTCTAATGAGTTCCTCTTTCCCGCAACATGACTTTTTCGTATATTCATCACCGTCAGCCGGGTGAACGAAAATGGCCCGTAGGGTTTCTCGACGGCACGATTCCATCGCCGGCAACTCGGAATCTCGCGAAACAAACTTTGTAGCATTTCTAAGGAGTTCTTCATTCCAACTACACGACTTTTTCGAATTTTCGTCACCGTCATCCGGAAGCACAAAAATGGCCCGTAGTGTTTCTCAACGGAACGATTACATTGCCGGCAACTCAAAATCTCGCGAAACGAACAATATGGAGTTTCTCTTGAGTTCTTCTTTCCCGCGAAACGACTTTTTCGTACCCTCGTCAACGTCAGCCAAATGCACGAAATTGGCCGGTAGGGTTTCTCGACGGCACGATTCCATCGCCGGCTTCTTGAAATCTCGCGAAACTCGCATTATGGAGTTTCTAATGAGTTCTTCTTTTCCACGACATGACCCTTTCGTATATTCGTCACCGAAATTCGGAAACACGAAAATGGCCCGTAGGGTTTCTCGACGGAACGATTCTTTCGCCGGCCACAAGGATTCTCGCGAAACGAACATTATGGAGTTTCTAATGAGTTCTTCTTTTCCACGACATGACCCTTTCGTATATTCGTCACCGAAATTCGGAAACACGAAAATGGCCCGTAGGGTTTCTCGACGGAACGATTCTTTCGCCGGCCACAAGGATTCTCGCGAAACGAACATTATGGAGTTTCTATTGAGTTCTTCTTTCCCACGACACGACTTTTTCGTACCTTCGTCACCGTCATTCAAATGCCCAAAATTTGCCGGTAGGGACTCTTGACGGCACGATTCCATCCCCGGCTACTGGCGAAAACAACTTTGTAGCATTTCTATGGAGTTCTTCTTTTCAACTACACGACTTTTTCGTATTTTTGTCACCGTCATCTGGACGCACGAAAATGGTCCGTAGGGTTTCTCGACGGCGTGACTCCATCGCCGGCAACTCGGAATCTCGCGAAACGAACTTTGTAGCATTTCTAAGGAGTTCTTCATTCCAACTACACGGCTTTTTTGAATTTTCATCACCGTCTTTCGGAAGCAAGGAAATGCCCCGTAGTGTTTCTCGACAGTACGATTCCTTCGACGGCAACTCGGAATCTCGCGAAACGAACATTATGGAGTTTCTAATGAGTTCCTCATTCCTACAACACGACTTTTTCGAATATTCGTCACCGTCATCTGGAAGCACTAAAATGGCCCGTAGGGTTTCTCGACGGCACGATTCCATCGCCGGCAACTCAAAAAATAGCGAAACGAACCTTATGGAGTTACTAATGAGTTCTTCTTTTCCACGACATGACTTTTTCGTATATTCGTCACCGTAATCCGGAAGCACGAAAATGGCCCGTAGGGTTTCTCGACGGAACGATTCCTTCGCCGGCCACAAGGAATCTCGCGAAACGAACATTGTGGAGTTTTTCTTGAGTTCTTCTTTCCCGCGACACGACTTTTTCGTATATTCGTCACCATAATCCGGAAAGCACGAAAATGGCCTGTAGGGTTTCTCGACGGAACAATTCCTTTGCCGGCCACAACGAATCTCGCGAAACGAACACTATGAAGTTTCTATTGAGTTTTTCTTTCCCACGACACGACTTTTTCGTACCTTCGTCACTGTCATTCAAATACACGAAATTGGCCCGTAGGGTTTCTTGACGGCACGATTCCATCTCCGACAACTCGAAAACTCGCGAAACAAAATTTGTAGCATTTCTTTGGAGTTCTTCTTTCCAACCGTACGACTTTTTCGCATTTTTGTCACCGTCATCTGGAGGCACGAAAAATGGCCCGTAGGATTTCTCGACGGCACAATTCCATCACTGGCAACACGGAATCTCGCGAAACGAACATTATGGAGTTTCTCTTGAGTTCTTCTTTCCCGCGACAGGACTTTTCGTACCCTCGTCACCGTCAGCCAAATGCACGAAATTGGCCGATAGGGTTTCTCGACGGCACGATTCCATCTCCGGCAACACGAAATCTCGCGAAAGGAACATTATGGAGTTTCTCTTGAGTTTTTCTTTCTCGTAACATGACTTTTTCGTACCCTCGTCACCTTCAGCCAAATGCACGTAATTGGCCGTTAGGGTTTCTCGACGGCACGATTCCAATGCCGGCTTCTCGGAATCTCGCGAAACTAATATTATGGAGTTTCTGATCGGTTCCTCTTTCCCGCAACATGAGTTTTTTGTATATTCGTCACCGTTACCCGGGTGAACGAAAATGGCCCGTAGGGTTTCTGGACGGCACGATTCCATCGCCGGCTTCTCGGAATCTCTCGAAACTAACATTATGGAGTTTCTATTGAGTTCCTCTTCAGTTCTTCTTTCTCGCGACACGACTTTATCGTACCCTCGTCAACGTCAGCCAAATGCACGAAATTGGCCGGTAGGGTTTCTCGACGGAACGATTCTTTGGCCGACCACAAGGATTCTCGCGAAACGAACATTATGGAGTTTCTATTGAGTTCTTCTTTCCCACGACACGACTTTTTCGTACCTTCGTCACCGTCATTCAAATGCCCAAAATTGGCCCGTAGGGATTCTTGACGGCACGATTCCATCCCCGGCTACTCGCGAAACGAACTTTGTAGCATTTCTATGGAGTTCTTCTTTCCAACTACACGACTTTTTCGTATTTTTGTCACCCACAACTGGAGGCACGAAAATGGCCCGTAGGGTTTCTCGACGGCACGACTCCATCGCCGGCAACTCGGAATTTCGCGAAACGAACATTGTAGCATTTCTAAGGAGTTCTTCATTCCAACTACACGACTTTTTTGAATTTTCGTCACCGTCCTCCGGAAGCACGGAAATGCCCCGTAGTGTTTCTCGACGGTACGATTCCTTCGACGGCAAATCGGAATCTCGCGAAACGAACATTATGGAGTTTCTAATGAGTTCCTCTTTCCTACAACACGACTTTTTCGAATATTCGTCACCGTCATCTGGAAGCACTAAAATGGCTTGTAGGGTTTCTCGACGGAACAATTCCTTCGCCGGCCACAAGGAATCTCGCGAAACGAACGCTATGAAGTTTCTATTGAGTTTTTCTTTCCCACGACACGACTTTTTTATACCTTCGTCACTGTCATTCAAATACACAAAATTGGCCCGTAGGGTTT
The DNA here is from genome assembly GCA_037074535.1 of Gleditsia sinensis. Taxonomy (NCBI): domain Eukaryota; kingdom Viridiplantae; phylum Streptophyta; class Magnoliopsida; order Fabales; family Fabaceae; genus Gleditsia; species Gleditsia sinensis. Next base: position 58,783,128 of record CM073463.1, on the reverse strand, counting down.
CTTGACGGCACGATTCGATCGCCGACAACTCGGAAACTCGCGAAACGAAATTTGTTGCATTTTTTTGGAGTTCTTCTTTCCAACTGTACGACTTTTTCGCATTTTTGTCACCGTCATCTGGAGGCACGAAAAATGGCCCGTAGGGTTTCTCGACGACACGATTCCATCTCCGGCAACACGGAATCTCGCGAAAGGAACATTATGGAGTTTCTCTTGAGTTCTTCTTTCTCGCGACACGACTTTTTCGTACCCTCGTCACCGTCAGCCAAATGCACAAAATTGGCCGGCAGGGTTTCTCGACGGGACGATTCCATCGCCAGCTTCTCAGAATCTCTCGAAACTAACATTATGGAGTTTCTAATGAGTTCCTCTTTCCCGCAACATGACTTTTTCGTATATTCATCACCGTCAGCCGGGTGAACGAAAATGGCCCGTAGGGTTTCTCGACGGCACGATTCCATCGCCGGCAACTCGGAATCTCGCGAAACAAACTTTGTAGCATTTCTAAGGAGTTCTTCATTCCAACTACACGACTTTTTCGAATTTTCGTCACCGTCATCCGGAAGCACAAAAATGGCCCGTAGTGTTTCTCAACGGAACGATTACATTGCCGGCAACTCAAAATCTCGCGAAACGAACAATATGGAGTTTCTCTTGAGTTCTTCTTTCCCGCGAAACGACTTTTTCGTACCCTCGTCAACGTCAGCCAAATGCACGAAATTGGCCGGTAGGGTTTCTCGACGGCACGATTCCATCGCCGGCTTCTTGAAATCTCGCGAAACTCGCATTATGGAGTTTCTAATGAGTTCTTCTTTTCCACGACATGACCCTTTCGTATATTCGTCACCGAAATTCGGAAACACGAAAATGGCCCGTAGGGTTTCTCGACGGAACGATTCTTTCGCCGGCCACAAGGATTCTCGCGAAACGAACATTATGGAGTTTCTAATGAGTTCTTCTTTTCCACGACATGACCCTTTCGTATATTCGTCACCGAAATTCGGAAACACGAAAATGGCCCGTAGGGTTTCTCGACGGAACGATTCTTTCGCCGGCCACAAGGATTCTCGCGAAACGAACATTATGGAGTTTCTATTGAGTTCTTCTTTCCCACGACACGACTTTTTCGTACCTTCGTCACCGTCATTCAAATGCCCAAAATTTGCCGGTAGGGACTCTTGACGGCACGATTCCATCCCCGGCTACTGGCGAAAACAACTTTGTAGCATTTCTATGGAGTTCTTCTTTTCAACTACACGACTTTTTCGTATTTTTGTCACCGTCATCTGGACGCACGAAAATGGTCCGTAGGGTTTCTCGACGGCGTGACTCCATCGCCGGCAACTCGGAATCTCGCGAAACGAACTTTGTAGCATTTCTAAGGAGTTCTTCATTCCAACTACACGGCTTTTTTGAATTTTCATCACCGTCTTTCGGAAGCAAGGAAATGCCCCGTAGTGTTTCTCGACAGTACGATTCCTTCGACGGCAACTCGGAATCTCGCGAAACGAACATTATGGAGTTTCTAATGAGTTCCTCATTCCTACAACACGACTTTTTCGAATATTCGTCACCGTCATCTGGAAGCACTAAAATGGCCCGTAGGGTTTCTCGACGGCACGATTCCATCGCCGGCAACTCAAAAAATAGCGAAACGAACCTTATGGAGTTACTAATGAGTTCTTCTTTTCCACGACATGACTTTTTCGTATATTCGTCACCGTAATCCGGAAGCACGAAAATGGCCCGTAGGGTTTCTCGACGGAACGATTCCTTCGCCGGCCACAAGGAATCTCGCGAAACGAACATTGTGGAGTTTTTCTTGAGTTCTTCTTTCCCGCGACACGACTTTTTCGTATATTCGTCACCATAATCCGGAAAGCACGAAAATGGCCTGTAGGGTTTCTCGACGGAACAATTCCTTTGCCGGCCACAACGAATCTCGCGAAACGAACACTATGAAGTTTCTATTGAGTTTTTCTTTCCCACGACACGACTTTTTCGTACCTTCGTCACTGTCATTCAAATACACGAAATTGGCCCGTAGGGTTTCTTGACGGCACGATTCCATCTCCGACAACTCGAAAACTCGCGAAACAAAATTTGTAGCATTTCTTTGGAGTTCTTCTTTCCAACCGTACGACTTTTTCGCATTTTTGTCACCGTCATCTGGAGGCACGAAAAATGGCCCGTAGGATTTCTCGACGGCACAATTCCATCACTGGCAACACGGAATCTCGCGAAACGAACATTATGGAGTTTCTCTTGAGTTCTTCTTTCCCGCGACAGGACTTTTCGTACCCTCGTCACCGTCAGCCAAATGCACGAAATTGGCCGATAGGGTTTCTCGACGGCACGATTCCATCTCCGGCAACACGAAATCTCGCGAAAGGAACATTATGGAGTTTCTCTTGAGTTTTTCTTTCTCGTAACATGACTTTTTCGTACCCTCGTCACCTTCAGCCAAATGCACGTAATTGGCCGTTAGGGTTTCTCGACGGCACGATTCCAATGCCGGCTTCTCGGAATCTCGCGAAACTAATATTATGGAGTTTCTGATCGGTTCCTCTTTCCCGCAACATGAGTTTTTTGTATATTCGTCACCGTTACCCGGGTGAACGAAAATGGCCCGTAGGGTTTCTGGACGGCACGATTCCATCGCCGGCTTCTCGGAATCTCTCGAAACTAACATTATGGAGTTTCTATTGAGTTCCTCTTCAGTTCTTCTTTCTCGCGACACGACTTTATCGTACCCTCGTCAACGTCAGCCAAATGCACGAAATTGGCCGGTAGGGTTTCTCGACGGAACGATTCTTTGGCCGACCACAAGGATTCTCGCGAAACGAACATTATGGAGTTTCTATTGAGTTCTTCTTTCCCACGACACGACTTTTTCGTACCTTCGTCACCGTCATTCAAATGCCCAAAATTGGCCCGTAGGGATTCTTGACGGCACGATTCCATCCCCGGCTACTCGCGAAACGAACTTTGTAGCATTTCTATGGAGTTCTTCTTTCCAACTACACGACTTTTTCGTATTTTTGTCACCCACAACTGGAGGCACGAAAATGGCCCGTAGGGTTTCTCGACGGCACGACTCCATCGCCGGCAACTCGGAATTTCGCGAAACGAACATTGTAGCATTTCTAAGGAGTTCTTCATTCCAACTACACGACTTTTTTGAATTTTCGTCACCGTCCTCCGGAAGCACGGAAATGCCCCGTAGTGTTTCTCGACGGTACGATTCCTTCGACGGCAAATCGGAATCTCGCGAAACGAACATTATGGAGTTTCTAATGAGTTCCTCTTTCCTACAACACGACTTTTTCGAATATTCGTCACCGTCATCTGGAAGCACTAAAATGGCTTGTAGGGTTTCTCGACGGAACAATTCCTTCGCCGGCCACAAGGAATCTCGCGAAACGAACGCTATGAAGTTTCTATTGAGTTTTTCTTTCCCACGACACGACTTTTTTATACCTTCGTCACTGTCATTCAAATACACAAAATTGGCCCGTAGGGTTTCTTGACGGCACGATTCGATCGCCGACAACTCGGAAACTCGCGAAACGAAATTTGTTGCATTTTTTTGGAGTTCTTCTTTCCAACTGTACGACTTTTTCGCATTTTTGTCACCGTCATCTGGAGGCACGAAAAATGGCCCGTAGGGTTTCTCGACGACACGATTCCATCTCCGGCAACACGGAATCTCGCGAAAGGAACATTATGGAGTTTCTCTTGAGTTCTTCTTTCTCGCGACACGACTTTTTCGTACCCTCGTCACCGTCAGCCAAATGCACAAAATTGGCCGGCAGGGTTTCTCGACGGGACGATTCCATCGCCAGCTTCTCAGAATCTCTCGAAACTAACATTATGGAGTTTCTAATGAGTTCCTCTTTCCCGCAACATGACTTTTTCGTATATTCATCACCGTCAGCCGGGTGAACGAAAATGGCCCGTAGGGTTTCTCGACGGCACGATTCCATCGCCGGCAACTCGGAATCTCGCGAAACAAACTTTGTAGCATTTCTAAGGAGTTCTTCATTCCAACTACACGACTTTTTCGAATTTTCGTCACCGTCATCCGGAAGCACAAAAATGGCCCGTAGTGTTTCTCAACGGAACGATTACATTGCCGGCAACTCAAAATCTCGCGAAACGAACAATATGGAGTTTCTCTTGAGTTCTTCTTTCCCGCGAAACGACTTTTTCGTACCCTCGTCAACGTCAGCCAAATGCACGAAATTGGCCGGTAGGGTTTCTCGACGGCACGATTCCATCGCCGGCTTCTTGAAATCTCGCGAAACTCGCATTATGGAGTTTCTAATGAGTTCTTCTTTTCCACGACATGACCCTTTCGTATATTCGTCACCGAAATTCGGAAACACGAAAATGGCCCGTAGGGTTTCTCGACGGAACGATTCTTTCGCCGGCCACAAGGATTCTCGCGAAACGAACATTATGGAGTTTCTAATGAGTTCTTCTTTTCCACGACATGACCCTTTCGTATATTCGTCACCGAAATTCGGAAACACGAAAATGGCCCGTAGGGTTTCTCGACGGAACGATTCTTTCGCCGGCCACAAGGATTCTCGCGAAACGAACATTATGGAGTTTCTATTGAGTTCTTCTTTCCCACGACACGACTTTTTCGTACCTTCGTCACCGTCATTCAAATGCCCAAAATTTGCCGGTAGGGACTCTTGACGGCACGATTCCATCCCCGGCTACTGGCGAAAACAACTTTGTAGCATTTCTATGGAGTTCTTCTTTTCAACTACACGACTTTTTCGTATTTTTGTCACCGTCATCTGGACGCACGAAAATGGTCCGTAGGGTTTCTCGACGGCGTGACTCCATCGCCGGCAACTCGGAATCTCGCGAAACGAACTTTGTAGCATTTCTAAGGAGTTCTTCATTCCAACTACACGGCTTTTTTGAATTTTCATCACCGTCTTTCGGAAGCAAGGAAATGCCCCGTAGTGTTTCTCGACAGTACGATTCCTTCGACGGCAACTCGGAATCTCGCGAAACGAACATTATGGAGTTTCTAATGAGTTCCTCATTCCTACAACACGACTTTTTCGAATATTCGTCACCGTCATCTGGAAGCACTAAAATGGCCCGTAGGGTTTCTCGACGGCACGATTCCATCGCCGGCAACTCAAAAAATAGCGAAACGAACCTTATGGAGTTACTAATGAGTTCTTCTTTTCCACGACATGACTTTTTCGTATATTCGTCACCGTAATCCGGAAGCACGAAAATGGCCCGTAGGGTTTCTCGACGGAACGATTCCTTCGCCGGCCACAAGGAATCTCGCGAAACGAACATTGTGGAGTTTTTCTTGAGTTCTTCTTTCCCGCGACACGACTTTTTCGTATATTCGTCACCATAATCCGGAAAGCACGAAAATGGCCTGTAGGGTTTCTCGACGGAACAATTCCTTTGCCGGCCACAACGAATCTCGCGAAACGAACACTATGAAGTTTCTATTGAGTTTTTCTTTCCCACGACACGACTTTTTCGTACCTTCGTCACTGTCATTCAAATACACGAAATTGGCCCGTAGGGTTTCTTGACGGCACGATTCCATCTCCGACAACTCGAAAACTCGCGAAACAAAATTTGTAGCATTTCTTTGGAGTTCTTCTTTCCAACCGTACGACTTTTTCGCATTTTTGTCACCGTCATCTGGAGGCACGAAAAATGGCCCGTAGGATTTCTCGACGGCACAATTCCATCACTGGCAACACGGAATCTCGCGAAACGAACATTATGGAGTTTCTCTTGAGTTCTTCTTTCCCGCGACAGGACTTTTCGTACCCTCGTCACCGTCAGCCAAATGCACGAAATTGGCCGATAGGGTTTCTCGACGGCACGATTCCATCTCCGGCAACACGAAATCTCGCGAAAGGAACATTATGGAGTTTCTCTTGAGTTTTTCTTTCTCGTAACATGACTTTTTCGTACCCTCGTCACCTTCAGCCAAATGCACGTAATTGGCCGTTAGGGTTTCTCGACGGCACGATTCCAATGCCGGCTTCTCGGAATCTCGCGAAACTAATATTATGGAGTTTCTGATCGGTTCCTCTTTCCCGCAACATGAGTTTTTTGTATATTCGTCACCGTTACCCGGGTGAACGAAAATGGCCCGTAGGGTTTCTGGACGGCACGATTCCATCGCCGGCTTCTCGGAATCTCTCGAAACTAACATTATGGAGTTTCTATTGAGTTCCTCTTCAGTTCTTCTTTCTCGCGACACGACTTTATCGTACCCTCGTCAACGTCAGCCAAATGCACGAAATTGGCCGGTAGGGTTTCTCGACGGAACGATTCTTTGGCCGACCACAAGGATTCTCGCGAAACGAACATTATGGAGTTTCTATTGAGTTCTTCTTTCCCACGACACGACTTTTTCGTACCTTCGTCACCGTCATTCAAATGCCCAAAATTGGCCCGTAGGGATTCTTGACGGCACGATTCCATCCCCGGCTACTCGCGAAACGAACTTTGTAGCATTTCTATGGAGTTCTTCTTTCCAACTACACGACTTTTTCGTATTTTTGTCACCCACAACTGGAGGCACGAAAATGGCCCGTAGGGTTTCTCGACGGCACGACTCCATCGCCGGCAACTCGGAATTTCGCGAAACGAACATTGTAGCATTTCTAAGGAGTTCTTCATTCCAACTACACGACTTTTTTGAATTTTCGTCACCGTCCTCCGGAAGCACGGAAATGCCCCGTAGTGTTTCTCGACGGTACGATTCCTTCGACGGCAAATCGGAATCTCGCGAAACGAACATTATGGAGTTTCTAATGAGTTCCTCTTTCCTACAACACGACTTTTTCGAATATTCGTCACCGTCATCTGGAAGCACTAAAATGGCTTGTAGGGTTTCTCGACGGAACAATTCCTTCGCCGGCCACAAGGAATCTCGCGAAACGAACGCTATGAAGTTTCTATTGAGTTTTTCTTTCCCACGACACGACTTTTTTATACCTTCGTCACTGTCATTCAAATACACAAAATTGGCCCGTAGGGTTTCTTGACGGCACGATTCGATCGCCGACAACTCGGAAACTCGCGAAACGAAATTTGTTGCATTTTTTTGGAGTTCTTCTTTCCAACTGTACGACTTTTTCGCATTTTTGTCACCGTCATCTGGAGGCACGAAAAATGGCCCGTAGGGTTTCTCGACGACACGATTCCATCTCCGGCAACACGGAATCTCGCGAAAGGAACATTATGGAGTTTCTCTTGAGTTCTTCTTTCTCGCGACACGACTTTTTCGTACCCTCGTCACCGTCAGCCAAATGCACAAAATTGGCCGGCAGGGTTTCTCGACGGGACGATTCCATCGCCAGCTTCTCAGAATCTCTCGAAACTAACATTATGGAGTTTCTAATGAGTTCCTCTTTCCCGCAACATGACTTTTTCGTATATTCATCACCGTCAGCCGGGTGAACGAAAATGGCCCGTAGGGTTTCTCGACGGCACGATTCCATCGCCGGCAACTCGGAATCTCGCGAAACAAACTTTGTAGCATTTCTAAGGAGTTCTTCATTCCAACTACACGACTTTTTCGAATTTTCGTCACCGTCATCCGGAAGCACAAAAATGGCCCGTAGTGTTTCTCAACGGAACGATTACATTGCCGGCAACTCAAAATCTCGCGAAACGAACAATATGGAGTTTCTCTTGAGTTCTTCTTTCCCGCGAAACGACTTTTTCGTACCCTCGTCAACGTCAGCCAAATGCACGAAATTGGCCGGTAGGGTTTCTCGACGGCACGATTCCATCGCCGGCTTCTTGAAATCTCGCGAAACTCGCATTATGGAGTTTCTAATGAGTTCTTCTTTTCCACGACATGACCCTTTCGTATATTCGTCACCGAAATTCGGAAACACGAAAATGGCCCGTAGGGTTTCTCGACGGAACGATTCTTTCGCCGGCCACAAGGATTCTCGCGAAACGAACATTATGGAGTTTCTAATGAGTTCTTCTTTTCCACGACATGACCCTTTCGTATATTCGTCACCGAAATTCGGAAACACGAAAATGGCCCGTAGGGTTTCTCGACGGAACGATTCTTTCGCCGGCCACAAGGATTCTCGCGAAACGAACATTATGGAGTTTCTATTGAGTTCTTCTTTCCCACGACACGACTTTTTCGTACCTTCGTCACCGTCATTCAAATGCCCAAAATTTGCCGGTAGGGACTCTTGACGGCACGATTCCATCCCCGGCTACTGGCGAAAACAACTTTGTAGCATTTCTATGGAGTTCTTCTTTTCAACTACACGACTTTTTCGTATTTTTGTCACCGTCATCTGGACGCACGAAAATGGTCCGTAGGGTTTCTCGACGGCGTGACTCCATCGCCGGCAACTCGGAATCTCGCGAAACGAACTTTGTAGCATTTCTAAGGAGTTCTTCATTCCAACTACACGGCTTTTTTGAATTTTCATCACCGTCTTTCGGAAGCAAGGAAATGCCCCGTAGTGTTTCTCGACAGTACGATTCCTTCGACGGCAACTCGGAATCTCGCGAAACGAACATTATGGAGTTTCTAATGAGTTCCTCATTCCTACAACACGACTTTTTCGAATATTCGTCACCGTCATCTGGAAGCACTAAAATGGCCCGTAGGGTTTCTCGACGGCACGATTCCATCGCCGGCAACTCAAAAAATAGCGAAACGAACCTTATGGAGTTACTAATGAGTTCTTCTTTTCCACGACATGACTTTTTCGTATATTCGTCACCGTAATCCGGAAGCACGAAAATGGCCCGTAGGGTTTCTCGACGGAACGATTCCTTCGCCGGCCACAAGGAATCTCGCGAAACGAACATTGTGGAGTTTTTCTTGAGTTCTTCTTTCCCGCGACACGACTTTTTCGTATATTCGTCACCATAATCCGGAAAGCACGAAAATGGCCTGTAGGGTTTCTCGACGGAACAATTCCTTTGCCGGCCACAACGAATCTCGCGAAACGAACACTATGAAGTTTCTATTGAGTTTTTCTTTCCCACGACACGACTTTTTCGTACCTTCGTCACTGTCATTCAAATACACGAAATTGGCCCGTAGGGTTTCTTGACGGCACGATTCCATCTCCGACAACTCGAAAACTCGCGAAACAAAATTTGTAGCATTTCTTTGGAGTTCTTCTTTCCAACCGTACGACTTTTTCGCATTTTTGTCACCGTCATCTGGAGGCACGAAAAATGGCCCGTAGGATTTCTCGACGGCACAATTCCATCACTGGCAACACGGAATCTCGCGAAACGAACATTATGGAGTTTCTCTTGAGTTCTTCTTTCCCGCGACAGGACTTTTCGTACCCTCGTCACCGTCAGCCAAATGCACGAAATTGGCCGATAGGGTTTCTCGACGGCACGATTCCATCTCCGGCAACACGAAATCTCGCGAAAGGAACATTATGGAGTTTCTCTTGAGTTTTTCTTTCTCGTAACATGACTTTTTCGTACCCTCGTCACCTTCAGCCAAATGCACGTAATTGGCCGTTAGGGTTTCTCGACGGCACGATTCCAATGCCGGCTTCTCGGAATCTCGCGAAACTAATATTATGGAGTTTCTGATCGGTTCCTCTTTCCCGCAACATGAGTTTTTTGTATATTCGTCACCGTTACCCGGGTGAACGAAAATGGCCCGTAGGGTTTCTGGACGGCACGATTCCATCGCCGACTTCTCGGAATCTCTCGAAACTAACATTATGGAGTTTCTATTGAGTTCCTCTTCAGTTCTTCTTTCTCGCGACACGACTTTATCGTACCCTCGTCAACGTCAGCCAAATGCACGAAATTGGCCGGTAGGGTTTCTCGACGGAACGATTCTTTGGCCGACCACAAGGATTCTCGCGAAACGAACATTATGGAGTTTCTATTGAGTTCTTCTTTCCCACGACACGACTTTTTCGTACCTTCGTCACCGTCATTCAAATGCCCAAAATTGGCCCGTAGGGATTCTTGACGGCACGATTCCATCCCCGGCTACTCGCGAAACGAACTTTGTAGCATTTCTATGGAGTTCTTCTTTCCAACTACACGACTTTTTCGTATTTTTGTCACCCACAACTGGAGGCACGAAAATGGCCCGTAGGGTTTCTCGACGGCACGACTCCATCGCCGGCAACTCGGAATTTCGCGAAACGAACATTGTAGCATTTCTAAGGAGTTCTTCATTCCAACTACACGACTTTTTTGAATTTTCGTCACCGTCCTCCGGAAGCACGGAAATGCCCCGTAGTGTTTCTCGACGGTACGATTCCTTCGACGGCAAATCGGAATCTCGCGAAACGAACATTATGGAGTTTCTAATGAGTTCCTCTTTCCTACAACACGACTTTTTCGAATATTCGTCACCGTCATCTGGAAGCACTAAAATGGCTTGTAGGGTTTCTCGACGGAACAATTCCTTCGCCGGCCACAAGGAATCTCGCGAAACGAACGCTATGAAGTTTCTATTGAGTTTTTCTTTCCCACGACACGACTTTTTTATACCTTCGTCACTGTCATTCAAATACACAAAATTGGCCCGTAGGGTTTCTTGACGGCACGATTCGATCGCCGACAACTCGGAAACTCGCGAAACGAAATTTGTTGCATTTTTTTGGAGTTCTTCTTTCCAACTGTACGACTTTTTCGCATTTTTGTCACCGTCATCTGGAGGCACGAAAAATGGCCCGTAGGGTTTCTCGACGACACGATTCCATCTCCGGCAACACGGAATCTCGCGAAAGGAACATTATGGAGTTTCTCTTGAGTTCTTCTTTCTCGCGACACGACTTTTTCGTACCCTCGTCACCGTCAGCCAAATGCACAAAATTGGCCGGCAGGGTTTCTCGACGGGACGATTCCATCGCCAGCTTCTCAGAATCTCTCGAAACTAACATTATGGAGTTTCTAATGAGTTCCTCTTTCCCGCAACATGACTTTTTCGTATATTCATCACCGTCAGCCGGGTGAACGAAAATGGCCCGTAGGGTTTCTCGACGGCACGATTCCATCGCCGGCAACTCGGAATCTCGCGAAACAAACTTTGTAGCATTTCTAAGGAGTTCTTCATTCCAACTACACGACTTTTTCGAATTTTCGTCACCGTCATCCGGAAGCACAAAAATGGCCCGTAGTGTTTCTCAACGGAACGATTACATTGCCGGCAACTCAAAATCTCGCGAAACGAACAATATGGAGTTTCTCTTGAGTTCTTCTTTCCCGCGAAACGACTTTTTCGTACCCTCGTCAACGTCAGCCAAATGCACGAAATTGGCCGGTAGGGTTTCTCGACGGCACGATTCCATCGCCGGCTTCTTGAAATCTCGCGAAACTAGCATTATGGAGTTTCTAATGAGTTCTTCTTTTCCACGACATGACCCTTTCGTATATTCGTCACCGAAATTCGGAAACACGAAAATGGCCCGTAGGGTTTCTCGACGGAACGATTCTTTCGCCGGCCACAAGGATTCTCGCGAAACGAACATTATGGAGTTTCTATTGAGTTCTTCTTTCCCACGACACGACTTTTTCGTACCTTCGTCACCGTCATTCAAATGCCCAAAATTTGCCGGTAGGGACTCTTGACGGCACGATTCCATCCCCGGCTACTGGCGAAAACAACTTTGTAGCATTTCTATGGAGTTCTTCTTTTCAACTACACGACTTTTTCGTATTTTTGTCACCGTCATCTGGAGGCACGAAAATGGTCCGTAGGGTTTCTCGACGGCGTGACTCCATCGCCGGCAACTCGGAATCTCGCGAAACGAACTTTGTAGCATTTCTAAGGAGTTCTTCATTCCAACTACACGGCTTTTTTGAATTTTCATCACCGTCTTTCGGAAGCAAGGAAATGCCCCGTAGTGTTTCTCGACAGTACGATTCCTTCGACGGCAACTCGGAATCTCGCGAAACGAACATTATGGAGTTTCTAATGAGTTCCTCATTCCTACAACACGACTTTTTCGAATATTCGTCACCGTCATCTGGAAGCACTAAAATGGCCCGTAGGGTTTCTCGACGGCACGATTCCATCGCCGGCAACTTAAAAAATAGCGAAACGAACCTTATGGAGTTACTAATGAGTTCTTCTTTTCCACGACATGACTTTTTCGTATATTCGTCACCGTAATCCGGAAGCACGAAAATGGCCCGTAGGGTTTCTCGACGGAACGATTCCTTCGCCGGCCACAAGGAATCCCGCGAAACGAACATTGTGGAGTTTTTCTTGAGTTCTTCTTTCCCGCGACACGACTTTTTCGTATATTCGTCACCATAATCCGGAAAGCACGAAAATGGCCTGTAGGGTTTCTCGACGGAACAATTCCTTTGCCGGCCACAACGAATCTCGCGAAACGAACACTATGAAGTTTCTATTGAGTTTTTCTTTCCCACGACACGACTTTTTCGTACCTTCGTCACTGTCATTCAAATACACGAAATTGGCCCGTAGGGTTTCTTGACGGCACGATTCCATCTCCGACAACTCGAAAACTCGCGAAACAAAATTTGTAGCATTTCTTTGGAGTTCTTCTTTCCAACCGTACGACTTTTTCGCATTTTTGTCACCGTCATCTGGAGGCACGAAAAATGGCCCGTAGGATTTCTCGACGGCACAATTCCATCACTGGCAACACGGAATCTCGCGAAACGAACATTATGGAGTTTCTCTTAAGTTCTTCTTTCCCGCGACAGGACTTTTCGTACCCTCGTCACCGTCAGCCAAATGCACGAAATTGGCCGATAGGGTTTCTCGACGGCACGATTCCATCTCCGGCAACACGAAATCTCGCGAAAGGAACATTATGGAGTTTCTCTTGAGTTTTTCTTTCTCGTAACATGACTTTTTCGTACCCTCGTCACCTTCAGCCAAATGCACGTAATTGGCCGTTAGGGTTTCTCGACGGCACGATTCCAATGCCGGCTTCTCGGAATCTCGCGAAACTAATATTATGGAGTTTCTGATCGGTTCCTCTTTCCCGCAACATGAGTTTTTTGTATATTCGTCACCGTTACCCGGGTGAACGAAAATGGCCCGTAGGGTTTCTGGACGGCACGATTCCATCGCCGGCTTCTCGGAATCTCTCGAAACTAACATTATGGAGTTTCTATTGAGTTCCTCTTCAGTTCTTCTTTCTCGCGACACGACTTTATCGTACCCTCGTCAACGTCAGCCAAATGCACGAAATTGGCCGGTAGGGTTTCTCGACGGAACGATTCTTTGGCCGACCACAAGGATTCTCGCGAAACGAACATTATGGAGTTTCTATTGAGTTCTTCTTTCCCACGACACGACTTTTTCGTACCTTCGTCACCGTCATTCAAATGCCCAAAATTGGCCCGTAGGGATTCTTGACGGCACGATTCCATCCCCGGCTACTCGCGAAACGAACTTTGTAGCATTTCTATGGAGTTCTTCTTTCCAACTACACGACTTTTTCGTATTTTTGTCACCCACAACTGGAGGCACGAAAATGGCCCGTAGGGTTTCTCGACGGCACGACTCCATCGCTGGCAACTCGGAATTTCGCGAAACGAACATTGTAGCATTTCTAAGGAGTTCTTCATTCCAACTACACGACTTTTTTGAATTTTCGTCACCGTCCTCCGGAAGCACGGAAATGCCCCGTAGTGTTTCTCGACGGTACGATTCCTTCGACGGCAAATCGGAATCTCGCGAAACGAACATTATGGAGTTTCTAATGAGTTCCTCTTTCCTACAACACGACTTTTTCGAATATTCGTCACCGTCATCTGGAAGCACTAAAATGGCTTGTAGGGTTTCTCGACGGAACAATTCCTTCGCCGGCCACAAGGAATCTCGCGAAACGAACGCTATGAAGTTTCTATTGAATTTTTCTTTCCCACGACACGACTTTTTTATACCTTCGTCACTGTCATTCAAATACACAAAATTGGCCCGTAGGGTTTCTTGACGGCACGATTCGATCGCTGACAACTCGGAAACTCGCGAAACGAAATTTGTTGCATTTTTTTGGAGTTCTTCTTTCCAACTGTACGACTTTTTCGCATTTTTGTCACCGTCATCTGGAGGCACGAAAAATGGCCCGTAGGGTTTCTCGACGACACGATTCCATCTCCGGCAACACGGAATCTCGCGAAAGGAACATTATGGAGTTTCTCTTGAGTTCTTCTTTCTCGCGACACGACTTTTTCGTACCCTCGTCACCGTCAGCCAAATGCACAAAATTGGCCGGCAGGGTTTCTCGACGGGACGATTCCATCGCCAGCTTCTCAGAATCTCTCGAAACTAACATTATGGAGTTTCTAATGAGTTCCTCTTTCCCGCAACATGACTTTTTCGTATATTCATCACCGTCAGCCGGGTGAACGAAAATGGCCCGTAAGGTTTCTCGACGGCACGATTCCATCGCCGGCAACTCGGAATCTCGCGAAACAAACTTTGTAGCATTTCTAAGGAGTTCTTCATTCCAACTACACGACTTTTTCGAATTTTCGTCACCGTCATCCGGAAGCACAAAAATGGCCCGTAGTGTTTCTCAACGGAACGATTACATTGCCGGCAACTCAAAATCTCGCGAAACGAACAATATGGAGTTTCTCTTGAGTTCTTCTTTCCCGCGAAACGACTTTTTCGTACCCTCGTCAACGTCAGCCAAATGCACGAAATTGGCCGGTAGGGTTTCTCGACGGCACGATTCCATCGCCGGCTTCTTGAAATCTCGCGAAACTAGCATTATGGAGTTTCTAATGAGTTCTTCTTTTCCACGACATGACCCTTTCGTATATTCGTCACCGAAATTCGGAAACACGAAAATGGCCCGTAGGGTTTCTCGACGGAACGATTCTTTCGCCGGCCACAAGGATTCTCGCGAAACGAACATTATGGAGTTTCTATTGAGTTCTTCTTTCCCACGACACGACTTTTTCGTACCTTCGTCACCGTCATTCAAATGCCCAAAATTTGCCGGTAGGGACTCTTGACGGCACGATTCCATCCCCGGCTACTGGCGAAAACAACTTTGTAGCATTTCTATGGAGTTCTTCTTTTCAACTACACGACTTTTTCGTATTTTTGTCACCGTCATCTGGAGGCACGAAAATGGTCCGTAGGGTTTCTCGACGGCGTGACTCCATCGCCGGCAACTCGGAATCTCGCGAAACGAACTTTGTAGCATTTCTAAGGAGTTCTTCATTCCAACTACACGGCTTTTTTGAATTTTCATCACCGTCTTTCGGAAGCAAGGAAATGCCCCGTAGTGTTTCTCGACAGTACGATTCCTTCGACGGCAACTCGGAATCTCGCGAAACGAACATTATGGAGTTTCTAATGAGTTCCTCATTCCTACAACACGACTTTTTCGAATATTCGTCACCGTCATCTGGAAGCACTAAAATGGCCCGTAGGGTTTCTCGACGGCACGATTCCATCGCCGGCAACTCAAAAAATAGCGAAACGAACCTTATGGAGTTACTAATGAGTTCTTCTTTTCCACGACATGACTTTTTCGTATATTCGTCACCGTAATCCGGAAGCACGAAAATGGCCCGTAGGGTTTCTCGACGGAACGATTCCTTCGCCGGCCACAAGGAATCCCGCGAAACGAACATTGTGGAGTTTTTCTTGAGTTCTTCTTTCCCGCGACACGACTTTTTCGTATATTCGTCACCATAATCCGGAAAGCACGAAAATGGCCTGTAGGGTTTCTCGACGGAACAATTCCTTTGCCGGCCACAACGAATCTCGCGAAACGAACACTATGAAGTTTCTATTGAGTTTTTCTTTCCCACGACACGACTTTTTCGTACCTTCGTCACTGTCATTCAAATACACGAAATTGGCCCGTAGGGTTTCTTGACGGCACGATTCCATCTCCGACAACTCGAAAACTCGCGAAACAAAATTTGTAGCATTTCTTTGGAGTTCTTCTTTCCAACCGTACGACTTTTTCGCATTTTTGTCACCGTCATCTGGAGGCACGAAAAATGGCCCGTAGGATTTCTCGACGGCACAATTCCATCACTGGCAACACGGAATCTCGCGAAACGAACATTATGGAGTTTCTCTTGAGTTCTTCTTTCCCGCGACAGGACTTTTCGTACCCTCGTCACCGTCAGCCAAATGCACGAAATTGGCCGATAGGGTTTCTCGACGGCACGATTCCATCTCCGGCAACACGAAATCTCGCGAAAGGAACATTATGGAGTTTCTCTTGAGTTTTTCTTTCTCGTAACATGACTTTTTCGTACCCTCGTCACCTTCAGCCAAATGCACGTAATTGGCCGTTAGGGTTTCTCGACGGCACGATTCCAATGCCGGCTTCTCGGAATCTCGCGAAACTAATATTATGGAGTTTCTGATCGGTTCCTCTTTCCCGCAACATGAGTTTTTTGTATATTCGTCACCGTTACCCGGGTGAACGAAAATGGCCCGTAGGGTTTCTGGACGGCACGATTCCATCGCCGGCTTCTCGGAATCTCTCGAAACTAACATTATGGAGTTTCTATTGAGTTCCTCTTCAGTTCTTCTTTCTCGCGACACGACTTTATCGTACCCTCGTCAACGTCAGCCAAATGCACGAAATTGGCCGGTAGGGTTTCTCGACGGAACGATTCTTTGGCCGACCACAAGGATTCTCGCGAAACGAACATTATGGAGTTTCTATTGAGTTCTTCTTTCCCACGACACGACTTTTTCGTACCTTCGTCACCGTCATTCAAATGCCCAAAATTGGCCCGTAGGGATTCTTGACGGCACGATTCCATCCCCGGCTACTCGCGAAACGAACTTTGTAGCATTTTTATGGAGTTCTTCTTTCCAACTACACGACTTTTTCGTATTTTTGTCACCCACAACTGGAGGCACGAAAATGGCCCGTAGGGTTTCTCGACGGCACGACTCCATCGCCGGCAACTCGGAATTTCGCGAAACGAACATTGTAGCATTTCTAAGGAGTTCTTCATTCCAACTACACGACTTTTTTGAATTTTCGTCACCGTCTGATGCGTTCCTCTATACGAAGAAACGGAGTGTTTGGCGAAAGCAAGGATCGTCTTGAAAATTCAATGGATGTTTGATCGCCACGAGTTGCCTCGATAAGATCGGATTCAGTTCTTTGCCCAAGAACTAAGGGAAGCTCTCACTTTAGGAGAAAACTCAATCTTTATTAATCATCAAAATCTGTTTTTTTACATGAACTTAAAGAACTCTTAAATAGACAATCAAACCTAACCCTAGTAGGAAAGCCAAAAGGCCTTAAACTCCTAATTGAACTTCTAATAAAATATGGCCCAAATAACATTAGTTATCTGGCCCAACTAAACTAACAAAAATAATCTCATAATTAAACTACTATTTGGGCTGCATAAAGAATGGGCCCAAATGATAATAATACCCAAAACAAAACATTTAAACTAAAGCCCATAATACATCTTTAAATCAATGCAGATTTGAGCTAGTTATCTTCAAGATCCAACAAACTTTATTGGGCCTCCGAATTGCCCCCTTTAATGCAATTCTCAAGGCTGCAAAGTGTGGCCCACTTGATGTCTAGACTTGGCCTAATAATTTCCTCTTTAGCCTGCACATCCAAAATCAAGCCCAGTAAAGCTTCTTTGGCCCGCTTCGCCCTGCTCCTAGTCATTGGACCTCCTATCCCTTGCAAAGGATCTTGAGAACGGTTTATAGTAGCTTTGACAGCATCTTGATCTCCATCACCGTCCTCCGGAAGCACGGAAATGCCCCGTAGTGTTTCTCGACGGTACGATTCCTTCGACGGCAAATCGGAATCTCGCGAAACGAACATTATGGAGTTTCTAATGAGTTCCTCTTTCCTACAACACGACTTTTTCGAATATTCGTCACCGTCATCTGGAAGCACTAAAATGGCTTGTAGGGTTTCTCGACGGAACAATTCCTTCGCCGGCCACAAGGAATCTCGCGAAACGAACGCTATGAAGTTTCTATTGAGTTTTTCTTTCCCACGACACGACTTTTTTATACCTTCGTCACTGTCATTCAAATACACAAAATTGGCCCGTAGGGTTTCTTGACGGCACGATTCGATCGCCGACAACTCGGAAACTCGCGAAACGAAATTTGTTGCATTTTTTTGGAGTTCTTCTTTCCAACTGTACGACTTTTTCGCATTTTTGTCACCGTCATCTGGAGGCACGAAAAATGGCCCGTAGGGTTTCTCGACGACACGATTCCATCTCCGGCAACACGGAATCTCGCGAAAGGAACATTATGGAGTTTCTCTTGAGTTCTTCTTTCTCGCGACACGACTTTTTCGTACCCTCGTCACCGTCAGCCAAATGCACAAAATTGGCCGGCAGGGTTTCTCGACGGGACGATTCCATCGCCAGCTTCTCAGAATCTCTCGAAACTAACATTATGGAGTTTCTAATGAGTTCCTCTTTCCCGCAACATGACTTTTTCGTATATTCATCACCGTCAGCCGGGTGAACGAAAATGGCCCGTAGGGTTTCTCGACGGCACGATTCCATCGCCGGCAACTCGGAATCTCGCGAAACAAACTTTGTAGCATTTCTAAGGAGTTCTTCATTCCAACTACACGACTTTTTCGAATTTTCGTCACCGTCATCCGGAAGCACAAAAATGGCCCGTAGTGTTTCTCAACGGAACGATTACATTGCCGGCAACTCAAAATCTCGCGAAACGAACAATATGGAGTTTCTCTTGAGTTCTTCTTTCCCGCGAAACGACTTTTTCGTACCCTCGTCAACGTCAGCCAAATGCACGAAATTGGCCGGTAGGGTTTCTCGACGGCACGATTCCATCGCCGGCTTCTTGAAATCTCGCGAAACTAGCATTATGGAGTTTCTAATGAGTTCTTCTTTTCCACGACATGACCCTTTCGTATATTCGTCACCGAAATTCGGAAACACGAAAATGGCCCGTAGGGTTTCTCGACGGAACGATTCTTTCGCCGGCCACAAGGATTCTCGCGAAACGAACATTATGGAGTTTCTATTGAGTTCTTCTTTCCCACGACACGACTTTTTCGTACCTTCGTCACCGTCATTCAAATGCCCAAAATTTGCCGGTAGGGACTCTTGACGGCACGATTCCATCCCCGGCTACTGGCGAAAACAACTTTGTAGCATTTCTATGGAGTTCTTCTTTTCAACTACACGACTTTTTCGTATTTTTGTCACCGTCATCTGGAGGCACGAAAATGGTCCGTAGGGTTTCTCGACGGCGTGACTCCATCGCCGGCAACTCGGAATCTCGCGAAACGAACTTTGTAGCATTTCTAAGGAGTTCTTCATTCCAACTACACGGCTTTTTTGAATTTTCATCACCGTCTTTCGGAAGCAAGGAAATGCCCCGTAGTGTTTCTCGACAGTACGATTCCTTCGACGGCAACTCGGAATCTCGCGAAACGAACATTATGGAGTTTCTAATGAGTTCCTCATTCCTACAACACGACTTTTTCGAATATTCGTCACCGTCATCTGGAAGCACTAAAATGGCCCGTAGGGTTTCTCGACGGCACGATTCCATCGCCGGCAACTCAAAAAATAGCGAAACGAACCTTATGGAGTTACTAATGAGTTCTTCTTTTCCACGACATGACTTTTTCGTATATTCGTCACCGTAATCCGGAAGCACGAAAATGGCCCGTAGGGTTTCTCGACGGAACGATTCCTTCGCCGGCCACAAGGAATCCCGCGAAACGAACATTGTGGAGTTTTTCTTGAGTTCTTCTTTCCCGCGACACGACTTTTTCGTATATTCGTCACCATAATCCGGAAAGCACGAAAATGGCCTGTAGGGTTTCTCGACGGAACAATTCCTTTGCCGGCCACAACGAATCTCGCGAAACGAACACTATGAAGTTTCTATTGAGTTTTTCTTTCCCACGACACGACTTTTTCGTACCTTTGTCACTGTCATTCAAATACACGAAATTGGCCCGTAGGGTTTCTTGACGGCACGATTCCATCTCCGACAACTCGAAAACTCGCGAAACAAAATTTGTAGCATTTCTTTGGAGTTCTTCTTTCCAACCGTACGACTTTTTCGCATTTTTGTCACCGTCATCTGGAGGCACGAAAAATGGCCCGTAGGATTTCTCGACGGCACAATTCCATCACTGGCAACACGGAATCTCGCGAAACGAACATTATGGAGTTTCTCTTGAGTTCTTCTTTCCCGCGACAGGACTTTTCGTACCCTCGTCACCGTCAGCCAAATGCACGAAATTGGCCGATAGGGTTTCTCGACGGCACGATTCCATCTCCGGCAACACGAAATCTCGCGAAAGGAACATTATGGAGTTTCTCTTGAGTTTTTCTTTCTCGTAACATGACTTTTTCGTACCCTCGTCACCTTCAGCCAAATGCACGTAATTGGCCGTTAGGGTTTCTCGACGGCACGATTCCAATGCCGGCTTCTCGGAATCTCGCGAAACTAATATTATGGAGTTTCTGATCGGTTCCTCTTTCCCGCAACATGAGTTTTTTGTATATTCGTCACCGTTACCCGGGTGAACGAAAATGGCCCGTAGGGTTTCTGGACGGCACGATTCCATCGCCGGCTTCTCGGAATCTCTCGAAACTAACATTATGGAGTTTCTATTGAGTTCCTCTTCAGTTCTTCTTTCTCGCGACACGACTTTATCGTACCCTCGTCAACGTCAGCCAAATGCACGAAATTGGCCGGTAGGGTTTCTCGACGGAACGATTCTTTGGCCGACCACAAGGATTCTCGCGAAACGAACATTATGGAGTTTCTATTGAGTTCTTCTTTCCCACGACACGACTTTTTCGTACCTTCGTCACCGTCATTCAAATGCCCAAAATTGGCCCGTAGGGATTCTTGACGGCACGATTCCATCCCCGGCTACTCGCGAAACGAACTTTGTAGCATTTTTATGGAGTTCTTCTTTCCAACTACACGACTTTTTCGTATTTTTGTCACCCACAACTGGAGGCACGAAAATGGCCCGTAGGGTTTCTCGACGGCACGACTCCATCGCCGGCAACTCGGAATTTCGCGAAACGAACATTGTAGCATTTCTAAGGAGTTCTTCATTCCAACTACACGACTTTTTTGAATTTTCGTCACCGTCTGATGCGTTCCTCTATACGAAGAAACGGAGTGTTTGGCGAAAGCAAGGATCGTCTTGAAAATTCAATGGATGTTTGATCGCCACGAGTTGCCTCGATAAGATCGGATTCAGTTCTTTGCCCAAGAACTAAGGGAAGCTCTCACTTTAGGAGAAAACTCAATCTTTATTAATCATCAAAATCTGTTTTTTTACATGAACTTAAAGAACTCTTAAATAGACAATCAAACCTAACCCTAGTAGGAAAGCCAAAAGGCCTTAAACTCCTAATTGAACTTCTAATAAAATATGGCCCAAATAACATTAGTTATCTGGCCCAACTAAACTAACAAAAATAATCTCATAATTAAACTACTATTTGGGCTGCATGAAGAATGGGCCCAAATGATAATAATACCCAAAACAAAACATTTAAACTAAAGCCCATAATACATCTTTAAATCAATGCAGATTTGAGCTAGTTATCTTCAAGATCCAACAAACTTTATTGGGCCTCCGAATTGCCCCCTTTAATGCAATCCTCAAGGCTGCAAAGTGTGGCCCACTTGATGTCTAGACTTGGCCTAATAATTTCCTCTTTAGCCTGCACATCCAAAATCAAGCCCAGTAAAGCTTCTTTGGCCCGCTTCGCCCTGCTCCTAGTCATTGGACCTCCTATCCCTTGCAAAGGATCTTGAGAACGGTTTATAGTAGCTTTGACAGCATCTTGATCTCCATCACCGTCCTCCGGAAGCACGGAAATGCCCCGTAGTGTTTCTCGACGGTACGATTCCTTCGACGGCAAATCGGAATCTCGCGAAACGAACATTATGGAGTTTCTAATGAGTTCCTCTTTCCTACAACACGACTTTTTCGAATATTCGTCACCGTCATCTGGAAGCACTAAAATGGCTTGTAGGGTTTCTCGACGGAACAATTCCTTCGCCGGCCACAAGGAATCTCGCGAAACGAACGCTATGAAGTTTCTATTGAGTTTTTCTTTCCCACGACACGACTTTTTTATACCTTCGTCACTGTCATTCAAATACACAAAATTGGCCCGTAGGGTTTCTTGACGGCACGATTCGATCGCCGACAACTCGGAAACTCGCGAAACGAAATTTGTTGCATTTTTTTGGAGTTCTTCTTTCCAACTGTACGACTTTTTCGCATTTTTGTCACCGTCATCTGGAGGCACGAAAAATGGCCCGTAGGGTTTCTCGACGACACGATTCCATCTCCGGCAACACGGAATCTCGCGAAAGGAACATTATGGAGTTTCTCTTGAGTTCTTCTTTCTCGCGACACGACTTTTTCGTACCCTCGTCACCGTCAGCCAAATGCACAAAATTGGCCGGCAGGGTTTCTCGACGGGACGATTCCATCGCCAGCTTCTCAGAATCTCTCGAAACTAACATTATGGAGTTTCTAATGAGTTCCTCTTTCCCGCAACATGACTTTTTCGTATATTCATCACCGTCAGCCGGGTGAACGAAAATGGCCCGTAGGGTTTCTCGACGGCACGATTCCATCGCCGGCAACTCGGAATCTCGCGAAACAAACTTTGTAGCATTTCTAAGGAGTTCTTCATTCCAACTACACGACTTTTTCGAATTTTCGTCACCGTCATCCGGAAGCACAAAAATGGCCCGTAGTGTTTCTCAACGGAACGATTACATTGCCGGCAACTCAAAATCTCGCGAAACGAACAATATGGAGTTTCTCTTGAGTTCTTCTTTCCCGCGAAACGACTTTTTCGTACCCTCGTCAACGTCAGCCAAATGCACGAAATTGGCCGGTAGGGTTTCTCGACGGCACGATTCCATCGCCGGCTTCTTGAAATCTCGCGAAACTAGCATTATGGAGTTTCTAATGAGTTCTTCTTTTCCACGACATGACCCTTTCGTATATTCGTCACCGAAATTCGGAAACACGAAAATGGCCCGTAGGGTTTCTCGACGGAACGATTCTTTCGCCGGCCACAAGGATTCTCGCGAAACGAACATTATGGAGTTTCTATTGAGTTCTTCTTTCCCACGACACGACTTTTTCGTACCTTCGTCACCGTCATTCAAATGCCCAAAATTTGCCGGTAGGGACTCTTGACGGCACGATTCCATCCCCGGCTACTGGCGAAAACAACTTTGTAGCATTTCTATGGAGTTCTTCTTTTCAACTACACGACTTTTTCGTATTTTTGTCACCGTCATCTGGAGGCACGAAAATGGTCCGTAGGGTTTCTCGACGGCGTGACTCCATCGCCGGCAACTCGGAATCTCGCGAAACGAACTTTGTAGCATTTCTAAGGAGTTCTTCATTCCAACTACACGGCTTTTTTGAATTTTCATCACCGTCTTTCGGAAGCAAGGAAATGCCCCGTAGTGTTTCTCGACAGTACGATTCCTTCGACGGCAACTCGGAATCTCGCGAAACGAACATTATGGAGTTTCTAATGAGTTCCTCATTCCTACAACACGACTTTTTCGAATATTCGTCACCGTCATCTGGAAGCACTAAAATGGCCCGTAGGGTTTCTCGACGGCACGATTCCATCGCCGGCAACTCAAAAAATAGCGAAACGAACCTTATGGAGTTACTAATGAGTTCTTCTTTTCCACGACATGACTTTTTCGTATATTCGTCACCGTAATCCGGAAGCACGAAAATGGCCCGTAGGGTTTCTCGACGGAACGATTCCTTCGCCGGCCACAAGGAATCCCGCGAAACGAACATTGTGGAGTTTTTCTTGAGTTCTTCTTTCCCGCGACACGACTTTTTCGTATATTCGTCACCATAATCCGGAAAGCACGAAAATGGCCTGTAGGGTTTCTCGACGGAACAATTCCTTTGCCGGCCACAACGAATCTCGCGAAACGAACACTATGAAGTTTCTATTGAGTTTTTCTTTCCCACGACACGACTTTTTCGTACCTTCGTCACTGTCATTCAAATACACGAAATTGGCCCGTAGGGTTTCTTGACGGCACGATTCCATCTCCGACAACTCGAAAACTCGCGAAACAAAATTTGTAGCATTTCTTTGGAGTTCTTCTTTCCAACCGTACGACTTTTTCGCATTTTTGTCACCGTCATCTGGAGGCACGAAAAATGGCCCGTAGGATTTCTCGACGGCACAATTCCATCACTGGCAACACGGAATCTCGCGAAACGAACATTATGGAGTTTCTCTTGAGTTCTTCTTTCCCGCGACAGGACTTTTCGTACCCTCGTCACCGTCAGCCAAATGCACGAAATTGGCCGATAGGGTTTCTCGACGGCACGATTCCATCTCCGGCAACACGAAATCTCGCGAAAGGAACATTATGGAGTTTCTCTTGAGTTTTTCTTTCTCGTAACATGACTTTTTCGTACCCTCGTCACCTTCAGCCAAATGCACGTAATTGGCCGTTAGGGTTTCTCGACGGCACGATTCCAATGCCGGCTTCTCGGAATCTCGCGAAACTAATATTATGGAGTTTCTGATCGGTTCCTCTTTCCCGCAACATGAGTTTTTTGTATATTCGTCACCGTTACCCGGGTGAACGAAAATGGCCCGTAGGGTTTCTGGACGGCACGATTCCATCGCCGGCTTCTCGGAATCTCTCGAAACTAACATTATGGAGTTTCTATTGAGTTCCTCTTCAGTTCTTCTTTCTCGCGACACGACTTTATCGTACCCTCGTCAACGTCAGCCAAATGCACGAAATTGGCCGGTAGGGTTTCTCGACGGAACGATTCTTTGGCCGACCACAAGGATTCTCGCGAAACGAACATTATGGAGTTTCTATTGAGTTCTTCTTTCCCACGACACGACTTTTTCGTACCTTCGTCACCGTCATTCAAATGCCCAAAATTGGCCCGTAGGGATTCTTGACGGCACGATTCCATCCCCGGCTACTCGCGAAACGAACTTTGTAGCATTTCTATGGAGTTCTTCTTTCCAACTACACGACTTTTTCGTATTTTTGTCACCCACAACTGGAGGCACGAAAATGGCCCGTAGGGTTTCTCGACGGCACGACTCCATCGCCGGCAACTCGGAATTTCGCGAAACGAACATTGTAGCATTTCTAAGGAGTTCTTCATTCCAACTACACGACTTTTTTGAATTTTCGTCACCGTCTGATGCGTTCCTCTATACGAAGAAACGGAGTGTTTGGCGAAAGCAAGGATCGTCTTGAAAATTCAATGGATGTTTGATCGCCACGAGTTGCCTCGATAAGATCGGATTCAGTTCTTTGCCCAAGAACTAAGGGAAGCTCTCACTTTAGGAGAAAACTCAATCTTTATTAATCATCAAAATCTGTTTTTTTACATGAACTTAAAGAACTCTTAAATAGACAATCAAACCTAACCCTAGTAGGAAAGCCAAAAGGCCTTAAACTCCTAATTGAACTTCTAATAAAATATGGCCCAAATAACATTAGTTATCTGGCCCAACTAAACTAACAAAAATAATCTCATAATTAAACTACTATTTGGGCTGCATAAAGAATGGGCCCAAATGATAATAAT
Organism: Gleditsia sinensis; assembly: GCA_037074535.1. Lineage (NCBI taxonomy): Eukaryota > Viridiplantae > Streptophyta > Magnoliopsida > Fabales > Fabaceae > Gleditsia > Gleditsia sinensis. Next base: position 58,757,533 of record CM073463.1, on the reverse strand, counting down.
ACCCAAAACAAAACATTTAAACTAAAGCCCATAATACATCTTTAAATCAATGCAGATTTGAGCTAGTTATCTTCAAGATCCAACAAACTTTATTGGGCCTCCGAATTGCCCCCTTTAATGCAATCCTCAAGGCTGCAAAGTGTGGCCCACTTGATGTCTAGACTTGGCCTAATAATTTCCTCTTTAGCCTGCACATCCAAAATCAAGCCCAGTAAAGCTTCTTTGGCCCGCTTCGCCCTGCTCCTAGTCATTGGACCTCCTATCCCTTGCAAAGGATCTTGAGAACGGTTTATAGTAGCTTTGACAGCATCTTGATCTCCATCACCGTCCTCCGGAAGCACGGAAATGCCCCGTAGTGTTTCTCGACGGTACGATTCCTTCGACGGCAAATCGGAATCTCGCGAAACGAACATTATGGAGTTTCTAATGAGTTCCTCTTTCCTACAACACGACTTTTTCGAATATTCGTCACCGTCATCTGGAAGCACTAAAATGGCTTGTAGGGTTTCTCGACGGAACAATTCCTTCGCCGGCCACAAGGAATCTCGCGAAACGAACGCTATGAAGTTTCTATTGAGTTTTTCTTTCCCACGACACGACTTTTTTATACCTTCGTCACTGTCATTCAAATACACAAAATTGGCCCGTAGGGTTTCTTGACGGCACGATTCGATCGCCGACAACTCGGAAACTCGCGAAACGAAATTTGTTGCATTTTTTTGGAGTTCTTCTTTCCAACTGTACGACTTTTTCGCATTTTTGTCACCGTCATCTGGAGGCACGAAAAATGGCCCGTAGGGTTTCTCGACGACACGATTCCATCTCCGGCAACACGGAATCTCGCGAAAGGAACATTATGGAGTTTCTCTTGAGTTCTTCTTTCTCGCGACACGACTTTTTCGTACCCTCGTCACCGTCAGCCAAATGCACAAAATTGGCCGGCAGGGTTTCTCGACGGGACGATTCCATCGCCAGCTTCTCAGAATCTCTCGAAACTAACATTATGGAGTTTCTAATGAGTTCCTCTTTCCCGCAACATGACTTTTTCGTATATTCATCACCGTCAGCCGGGTGAACGAAAATGGCCCGTAGGGTTTCTCGACGGCACGATTCCATCGCCGGCAACTCGGAATCTCGCGAAACAAACTTTGTAGCATTTCTAAGGAGTTCTTCATTCCAACTACACGACTTTTTCGAATTTTCGTCACCGTCATCCGGAAGCACAAAAATGGCCCGTAGTGTTTCTCAACGGAACGATTACATTGCCGGCAACTCAAAATCTCGCGAAACGAACAATATGGAGTTTCTCTTGAGTTCTTCTTTCCCGCGAAACGACTTTTTCGTACCCTCGTCAACGTCAGCCAAATGCACGAAATTGGCCGGTAGGGTTTCTCGACGGCACGATTCCATCGCCGGCTTCTTGAAATCTCGCGAAACTAGCATTATGGAGTTTCTAATGAGTTCTTCTTTTCCACGACATGACCCTTTCGTATATTCGTCACCGAAATTCGGAAACACGAAAATGGCCCGTAGGGTTTCTCGACGGAACGATTCTTTCGCCGGCCACAAGGATTCTCGCGAAACGAACATTATGGAGTTTCTATTGAGTTCTTCTTTCCCACGACACGACTTTTTCGTACCTTCGTCACCGTCATTCAAATGCCCAAAATTTGCCGGTAGGGACTCTTGACGGCACGATTCCATCCCCGGCTACTGGCGAAAACAACTTTGTAGCATTTCTATGGAGTTCTTCTTTTCAACTACACGACTTTTTCGTATTTTTGTCACCGTCATCTGGAGGCACGAAAATGGTCCGTAGGGTTTCTCGACGGCGTGACTCCATCGCCGGCAACTCGGAATCTCGCGAAACGAACTTTGTAGCATTTCTAAGGAGTTCTTCATTCCAACTACACGGCTTTTTTGAATTTTCATCACCGTCTTTCGGAAGCAAGGAAATGCCCCGTAGTGTTTCTCGACAGTACGATTCCTTCGACGGCAACTCGGAATCTCGCGAAACGAACATTATGGAGTTTCTAATGAGTTCCTCATTCCTACAACACGACTTTTTCGAATATTCGTCACCGTCATCTGGAAGCACTAAAATGGCCCGTAGGGTTTCTCGACGGCACGATTCCATCGCCGGCAACTCAAAAAATAGCGAAACGAACCTTATGGAGTTACTAATGAGTTCTTCTTTTCCACGACATGACTTTTTCGTATATTCGTCACCGTAATCCGGAAGCACGAAAATGGCCCGTAGGGTTTCTCGACGGAACGATTCCTTCGCCGGCCACAAGGAATCTCGCGAAACGAACATTGTGGAGTTTTTCTTGAGTTCTTCTTTCCCGCGACACGACTTTTTCGTATATTCGTCACCATAATCCGGAAAGCACGAAAATGGCCTGTAGGGTTTCTCGACGGAACAATTCCTTTGCCGGCCACAACGAATCTCGCGAAACGAACACTATGAAGTTTCTATTGAGTTTTTCTTTCCCACGACACGACTTTTTCGTACCTTCGTCACTGTCATTCAAATACACGAAATTGGCCCGTAGGGTTTCTTGACGGCACGATTCCATCTCCGACAACTCGAAAACTCGCGAAACAAAATTTGTAGCATTTCTTTGGAGTTCTTCTTTCCAACCGTACGACTTTTTCGCATTTTTGTCACCGTCATCTGGAGGCACGAAAAATGGCCCGTAGGATTTCTCGACGGCACAATTCCATCACTGGCAACACGGAATCTCGCGAAACGAACATTATGGAGTTTCTCTTGAGTTCTTCTTTCCCGCGACAGGACTTTTCGTACCCTCGTCACCGTCAGCCAAATGCACGAAATTGGCCGATAGGGTTTCTCGACGGCACGATTCCATCTCCGGCAACACGAAATCTCGCGAAAGGAACATTATGGAGTTTCTCTTGAGTTTTTCTTTCTCGTAACATGACTTTTTCGTACCCTCGTCACCTTCAGCCAAATGCACGTAATTGGCCGTTAGGGTTTCTCGACGGCACGATTCCAATGCCGGCTTCTCGGAATCTCGCGAAACTAATATTATGGAGTTTCTGATCGGTTCCTCTTTCCCGCAACATGAGTTTTTTGTATATTCGTCACCGTTACCCGGGTGAACGAAAATGGCCCGTAGGGTTTCTGGACGGCACGATTCCATCGTCGGCTTCTCGGAATCTCTCGAAACTAACATTATGGAGTTTCTATTGAGTTCCTCTTCAGTTCTTCTTTCTCGCGACACGACTTTATCGTACCCTCGTCAACGTCAGCCAAATGCACGAAATTGGCCGGTAGGGTTTCTCGACGGAACGATTCTTTGGCCGACCACAAGGATTCTCGCGAAACGAACATTATGGAGTTTCTATTGAGTTCTTCTTTCCCACGACACGACTTTTTCGTACCTTCGTCACCGTCATTCAAATGCCCAAAATTGGCCCGTAGGGATTCTTGACGGCACGATTCCATCCCCGGCTACTCGCGAAACGAACTTTGTAGCATTTCTATGGAGTTCTTCTTTCCAACTACACGACTTTTTCGTATTTTTGTCACCCACAACTGGAGGCACGAAAATGGCCCGTAGGGTTTCTCGACGGCACGACTCCATCGCCGGCAACTCGGAATTTCGCGAAACGAACATTGTAGCATTTCTAAGGAGTTCTTCATTCCAACTACACGACTTTTTTGAATTTTCGTCACCGTCTGATGCGTTCCTCTATACGAAGAAACGGAGTGTTTGGCGAAAGCAAGGATCGTCTTGAAAATTCAATGGATGTTTGATCGCCACGAGTTGCCTCGATAAGATCGGATTCAGTTCTTTGCCCAAGAACTAAGGGAAGCTCTCACTTTAGGAGAAAACTCAATCTTTATTAATCATCAAAATCTGTTTTTTTACATGAACTTAAAGAACTCTTAAATAGACAATCAAACCTAACCCTAGTAGGAAAGCCAAAAGGCCTTAAACTCCTAATTGAACTTCTAATAAAATATGGCCCAAATAACATTAGTTATCTGGCCCAACTAAACTAACAAAAATAATCTCATAATTAAACTACTATTTGGGCTGCATAAAGAATGGGCCCAAATGATAATAATACCCAAAACAAAACATTTAAACTAAAGCCCATAATACATCTTTAAATCAATGCAGATTTGAGCTAGTTATCTTCAAGATCCAACAAACTTTATTGGGCCTCCGAATTGCCCCCTTTAATGCAATCCTCAAGGCTGCAAAGTGTGGCCCACTTGATGTCTAGACTTGGCCTAATAATTTCCTCTTTAGCCTGCACATCCAAAATCAAGCCCAGTAAAGCTTCTTTGACCCGCTTCGCCCTGCTCCTAGTCATTGGACCTCCTATCCCTTGCAAAGGATCTTGAGAACGGTTTATAGTAGCTTTGACAGCATCTTGATCTCCATCACCGTCCTCCGGAAGCACGGAAATGCCCCGTAGTGTTTCTCGACGGTACGATTCCTTCGACGGCAAATCGGAATCTCGCGAAACGAACATTATGGAGTTTCTAATGAGTTCCTCTTTCCTACAACACGACTTTTTCGAATATTCGTCACCGTCATCTGGAAGCACTAAAATGGCTTGTAGGGTTTCTCGACGGAACAATTCCTTCGCCGGCCACAAGGAATCTCGCGAAACGAACGCTATGAAGTTTCTATTGAGTTTTTCTTTCCCACGACACGACTTTTTTATACCTTCGTCACTGTCATTCAAATACACAAAATTGGCCCGTAGGGTTTCTTGACGGCACGATTCGATCGCCGACAACTCGGAAACTCGCGAAACGAAATTTGTTGCATTTTTTTGGAGTTCTTCTTTCCAACTGTACGACTTTTTCGCATTTTTGTCACCGTCATCTGGAGGCACGAAAAATGGCCCGTAGGGTTTCTCGACGACACGATTCCATCTCCGGCAACACGGAATCTCGCGAAAGGAACATTATGGAGTTTCTCTTGAGTTCTTCTTTCTCGCGACACGACTTTTTCGTACCCTCGTCACCGTCAGCCAAATGCACAAAATTGGCCGGCAGGGTTTCTCGACGGGACGATTCCATCGCCAGCTTCTCAGAATCTCTCGAAACTAACATTATGGAGTTTCTAATGAGTTCCTCTTTCCCGCAACATGACTTTTTCGTATATTCATCACCGTCAGCCGGGTGAACGAAAATGGCCCGTAGGGTTTCTCGACGGCACGATTCCATCGCCGGCAACTCGGAATCTCGCGAAACAAACTTTGTAGCATTTCTAAGGAGTTCTTCATTCCAACTACACGACTTTTTCGAATTTTCGTCACCGTCATCCGGAAGCACAAAAATGGCCCGTAGTGTTTCTCAACGGAACGATTACATTGCCGGCAACTCAAAATCTCGCGAAACGAACAATATGGAGTTTCTCTTGAGTTCTTCTTTCCCGCGAAACGACTTTTTCGTACCCTCGTCAACGTCAGCCAAATGCACGAAATTGGCCGGTAGGGTTTCTCGACGGCACGATTCCATCGCCGGCTTCTTGAAATCTCGCGAAACTAGCATTATGGAGTTTCTAATGAGTTCTTCTTTTCCACGACATGACCCTTTCGTATATTCGTCACCGAAATTCGGAAACACGAAAATGGCCCGTAGGGTTTCTCGACGGAACGATTCTTTCGCCGGCCACAAGGATTCTCGCGAAACGAACATTATGGAGTTTCTATTGAGTTCTTCTTTCCCACGACACGACTTTTTCGTACCTTCGTCACCGTCATTCAAATGCCCAAAATTTGCCGGTAGGGACTCTTGACGGCACGATTCCATCCCCGGCTACTGGCGAAAACAACTTTGTAGCATTTCTATGGAGTTCTTCTTTTCAACTACACGACTTTTTCGTATTTTTGTCACCGTCATCTGGACGCACGAAAATGGTCCGTAGGGTTTCTCGACGGCGTGACTCCATCGCCGGCAACTCGGAATCTCGCGAAACGAACTTTGTAGCATTTCTAAGGAGTTCTTCATTCCAACTACACGGCTTTTTTGAATTTTCATCACCGTCTTTCGGAAGCAAGGAAATGCCCCGTAGTGTTTCTCGACAGTACGATTCCTTCGACGGCAACTCGGAATCTCGCGAAACGAACATTATGGAGTTTCTAATGAGTTCCTCATTCCTACAACACGACTTTTTCGAATATTCGTCACCGTCATCTGGAAGCACTAAAATGGCCCGTAGGGTTTCTCGACGGCACGATTCCATCGCCGGCAACTCAAAAAATAGCGAAACGAACCTTATGGAGTTACTAATGAGTTCTTCTTTTCCACGACATGACTTTTTCGTATATTCGTCACCGTAATCCGGAAGCACGAAAATGGCCCGTAGGGTTTCTCGACGGAACGATTCCTTCGCCGGCCACAAGGAATCTCGCGAAACGAACATTGTGGAGTTTTTCTTGAGTTCTTCTTTCCCGCGACACGACTTTTTCGTATATTCGTCACCATAATCCGGAAAGCACGAAAATGGCCTGTAGGGTTTCTCGACGGAACAATTCCTTTGCCGGCCACAACGAATCTCGCGAAACGAACACTATGAAGTTTCTATTGAGTTTTTCTTTCCCACGACACGACTTTTTCGTACCTTCGTCACTGTCATTCAAATACACGAAATTGGCCCGTAGGGTTTCTTGACGGCACGATTCCATCTCCGACAACTCGAAAACTCGCGAAACAAAATTTGTAGCATTTCTTTGGAGTTCTTCTTTCCAACCGTACGACTTTTTCGCATTTTTGTCACCGTCATCTGGAGGCACGAAAAATGGCCCGTAGGATTTCTCGACGGCACAATTCCATCACTGGCAACACGGAATCTCGCGAAACGAACATTATGGAGTTTCTCTTGAGTTCTTCTTTCCCGCGACAGGACTTTTCGTACCCTCGTCACCGTCAGCCAAATGCACGAAATTGGCCGATAGGGTTTCTCGACGGCACGATTCCATCTCCGGCAACACGAAATCTCGCGAAAGGAACATTATGGAGTTTCTCTTGAGTTTTTCTTTCTCGTAACATGACTTTTTCGTACCCTCGTCACCTTCAGCCAAATGCACGTAATTGGCCGTTAGGGTTTCTCGACGGCACGATTCCAATGCCGGCTTCTCGGAATCTCGCGAAACTAATATTATGGAGTTTCTGATCGGTTCCTCTTTCCCGCAACATGAGTTTTTTGTATATTCGTCACCGTTACCCGGGTGAACGAAAATGGCCCGTAGGGTTTCTGGACGGCACGATTCCATCGCCGGCTTCTCGGAATCTCTCGAAACTAACATTATGGAGTTTCTATTGAGTTCCTCTTCAGTTCTTCTTTCTCGCGACACGACTTTATCGTACCCTCGTCAACGTCAGCCAAATGCACGAAATTGGCCGGTAGGGTTTCTCGACGGAACGATTCTTTGGCCGACCACAAGGATTCTCGCGAAACGAACATTATGGAGTTTCTATTGAGTTCTTCTTTCCCACGACACGACTTTTTCGTACCTTCGTCACCGTCATTCAAATGCCCAAAATTGGCCCGTAGGGATTCTTGACGGCACGATTCCATCCCCGGCTACTCGCGAAACGAACTTTGTAGCATTTCTATGGAGTTCTTCTTTCCAACTACACGACTTTTTCGTATTTTTGTCACCCACAACTGGAGGCACGAAAATGGCCCGTAGGGTTTCTCGACGGCACGACTCCATCGCCGGCAACTCGGAATTTCGCGAAACGAACATTGTAGCATTTCTAAGGAGTTCTTCATTCCAACTACACGACTTTTTTGAATTTTCGTCACCGTCTGATGCGTTCCTCTATACGAAGAAACGGAGTGTTTGGCGAAAGCAAGGATCGTCTTGAAAATTCAATGGATGTTTGATCGCCACGAGTTGCCTCGATAAGATCGGATTCAGTTCTTTGCCCAAGAACTAAGGGAAGCTCTCACTTTAGGAGAAAACTCAATCTTTATTAATCATCAAAATCTGTTTTTTTACATGAACTTAAAGAACTCTTAAATAGACAATCAAACCTAACCCTAGTAGGAAAGCCAAAAGGCCTTAAACTCCTAATTGAACTTCTAATAAAATATGGCCCAAATAACATTAGTTATCTGGCCCAACTAAACTAACAAAAATAATCTCATAATTAAACTACTATTTGGGCTGCATAAAGAATGGGCCCAAATGATAATAATACCCAAAACAAAACATTTAAACTAAAGCCCATAATACATCTTTAAATCAATGCAGATTTGAGCTAGTTATCTTCAAGATCCAACAAACTTTATTGGGCCTCCGAATTGCCCCCTTTAATGCAATCCTCAAGGCTGCAAAGTGTGGCCCACTTGATGTCTAGACTTGGCCTAATAATTTCCTCTTTAGCCTGCACATCCAAAATCAAGCCCAGTAAAGCTTCTTTGACCCGCTTCGCCCTGCTCCTAGTCATTGGACCTCCTATCCCTTGCAAAGGATCTTGAGAACGGTTTATAGTAGCTTTGACAGCATCTTGATCTCCATCACCGTCCTCCGGAAGCACGGAAATGCCCCGTAGTGTTTCTCGACGGTACGATTCCTTCGACGGCAAATCGGAATCTCGCGAAACGAACATTATGGAGTTTCTAATGAGTTCCTCTTTCCTACAACACGACTTTTTCGAATATTCGTCACCGTCATCTGGAAGCACTAAAATGGCTTGTAGGGTTTCTCGACGGAACAATTCCTTCGCCGGCCACAAGGAATCTCGCGAAACGAACGCTATGAAGTTTCTATTGAGTTTTTCTTTCCCACGACACGACTTTTTTATACCTTCGTCACTGTCATTCAAATACACAAAATTGGCCCGTAGGGTTTCTTGACGGCACGATTCGATCGCCGACAACTCGGAAACTCGCGAAACGAAATTTGTTGCATTTTTTTGGAGTTCTTCTTTCCAACTGTACGACTTTTTCGCATTTTTGTCACCGTCATCTGGAGGCACGAAAAATGGCCCGTAGGGTTTCTCGACGACACGATTCCATCTCCGGCAACACGGAATCTCGCGAAAGGAACATTATGGAGTTTCTCTTGAGTTCTTCTTTCTCGCGACACGACTTTTTCGTACCCTCGTCACCGTCAGCCAAATGCACAAAATTGGCCGGCAGGGTTTCTCGACGGGACGATTCCATCGCCAGCTTCTCAGAATCTCTCGAAACTAACATTATGGAGTTTCTAATGAGTTCCTCTTTCCCGCAACATGACTTTTTCGTATATTCATCACCGTCAGCCGGGTGAACGAAAATGGCCCGTAGGGTTTCTCGACGGCACGATTCCATCGCCGGCAACTCGGAATCTCGCGAAACAAACTTTGTAGCATTTCTAAGGAGTTCTTCATTCCAACTACACGACTTTTTCGAATTTTCGTCACCGTCATCCGGAAGCACAAAAATGGCCCGTAGTGTTTCTCAACGGAACGATTACATTGCCGGCAACTCAAAATCTCGCGAAACGAACAATATGGAGTTTCTCTTGAGTTCTTCTTTCCCGCGAAACGACTTTTTCGTACCCTCGTCAACGTCAGCCAAATGCACGAAATTGGCCGGTAGGGTTTCTCGACGGCACGATTCCATCGCCGGCTTCTTGAAATCTTGCGAAACTAGCATTATGGAGTTTCTAATGAGTTCTTCTTTTCCACGACATGACCCTTTCGTATATTCGTCACCGAAATTCGGAAACACGAAAATGGCCCGTAGGGTTTCTCGACGGAACGATTCTTTCGCCGGCCACAAGGATTCTCGCGAAACGAACATTATGGAGTTTCTATTGAGTTCTTCTTTCCCACGACACGACTTTTTCGTACCTTCGTCACCGTCATTCAAATGCCCAAAATTTGCCGGTAGGGACTCTTGACGGCACGATTCCATCCCCGGCTACTGGCGAAAACAACTTTGTAGCATTTCTATGGAGTTCTTCTTTTCAACTACACGACTTTTTCGTATTTTTGTCACCGTCATCTGGACGCACGAAAATGGTCCGTAGGGTTTCTCGACGGCGTGACTCCATCGCCGGCAACTCGGAATCTCGCGAAACGAACTTTGTAGCATTTCTAAGGAGTTCTTCATTCCAACTACACGGCTTTTTTGAATTTTCATCACCGTCTTTCGGAAGCAAGGAAATGCCCCGTAGTGTTTCTCGACAGTACGATTCCTTCGACGGCAACTCGGAATCTCGCGAAACGAACATTATGGAGTTTCTAATGAGTTCCTCATTCCTACAACACGACTTTTTCGAATATTCGTCACCGTCATCTGGAAGCACTAAAATGGCCCGTAGGGTTTCTCGACGGCACGATTCCATCGCCGGCAACTCAAAAAATAGCGAAACGAACCTTATGGAGTTACTAATGAGTTCTTCTTTTCCACGACATGACTTTTTCGTATATTCGTCACCGTAATCCGGAAGCACGAAAATGGCCCGTAGGGTTTCTCGACGGAACGATTCCTTCGCCGGCCACAAGGAATCTCGCGAAACGAACATTGTGGAGTTTTTCTTGAGTTCTTCTTTCCCGCGACACGACTTTTTCGTATATTCGTCACCATAATCCGGAAAGCACGAAAATGGCCTGTAGGGTTTCTCGACGGAACAATTCCTTTGCCGGCCACAACGAATCTCGCGAAACGAACACTATGAAGTTTCTATTGAGTTTTTCTTTCCCACGACACGACTTTTTCGTACCTTCGTCACTGTCATTCAAATACACGAAATTGGCCCGTAGGGTTTCTTGACGGCACGATTCCATCTCCGACAACTCGAAAACTCGCGAAACAAAATTTGTAGCATTTCTTTGGAGTTCTTCTTTCCAACCGTACGACTTTTTCGCATTTTTGTCACCGTCATCTGGAGGCACGAAAAATGGCCCGTAGGATTTCTCGACGGCACAATTCCATCACTGGCAACACGGAATCTCGCGAAACGAACATTATGGAGTTTCTCTTGAGTTCTTCTTTCCCGCGACAGGACTTTTCGTACCCTCGTCACCGTCAGCCAAATGCACGAAATTGGCCGATAGGGTTTCTCGACGGCACGATTCCATCTCCGGCAACACGAAATCTCGCGAAAGGAACATTATGGAGTTTCTCTTGAGTTTTTCTTTCTCGTAACATGACTTTTTCGTACCCTCGTCACCTTCAGCCAAATGCACGTAATTGGCCGTTAGGGTTTCTCGACGGCACGATTCCAATGCCGGCTTCTCGGAATCTCGCGAAACTAATATTATGGAGTTTCTGATCGGTTCCTCTTTCCCGCAACATGAGTTTTTTGTATATTCGTCACCGTTACCCGGGTGAACGAAAATGGCCCGTAGGGTTTCTGGACGGCACGATTCCATCGCCGGCTTCTCGGAATCTCTCGAAACTAACATTATGGAGTTTCTATTGAGTTCCTCTTCAGTTCTTCTTTCTCGCGACACGACTTTATCGTACCCTCGTCAACGTCAGCCAAATGCACGAAATTGGCCGGTAGGGTTTCTCGACGGAACGATTCTTTGGCCGACCACAAGGATTCTCGCGAAACGAACATTATGGAGTTTCTATTGAGTTCTTCTTTCCCACGACACGACTTTTTCGTACCTTCGTCACCGTCATTCAAATGCCCAAAATTGGCCCGTAGGGATTCTTGACGGCACGATTCCATCCCCGGCTACTCGCGAAACGAACTTTGTAGCATTTCTATGGAGTTCTTCTTTCCAACTACACGACTTTTTCGTATTTTTGTCACCCACAACTGGAGGCACGAAAATGGCCCGTAGGGTTTCTCGACGGCACGACTCCATCGCCGGCAACTCGGAATTTCGCGAAACGAACATTGTAGCATTTCTAAGGAGTTCTTCATTCCAACTACACGACTTTTTTGAATTTTCGTCACCGTCTGATGCGTTCCTCTATACGAAGAAACGGAGTGTTTGGCGAAAGCAAGGATCGTCTTGAAAATTCAATGGATGTTTGATCGCCACGAGTTGCCTCGATAAGATCGGATTCAGTTCTTTGCCCAAGAACTAAGGGAAGCTCTCACTTTAGGAGAAAACTCAATCTTTATTAATCATCAAAATCTGTTTTTTTACATGAACTTAAAGAACTCTTAAATAGACAATCAAACCTAACCCTAGTAGGAAAGCCAAAAGGCCTTAAACTCCTAATTGAACTTCTAATAAAATATGGCCCAAATAACATTAGTTATCTGGCCCAACTAAACTAACAAAAATAATCTCATAATTAAACTACTATTTGGGCTGCATAAAGAATGGGCCCAAATGATAATAATACCCAAAACAAAACATTTAAACTAAAGCCCATAATACATCTTTAAATCAATGCAGATTTGAGCTAGTTATCTTCAAGATCCAACAAACTTTATTGGGCCTCCGAATTGCCCCCTTTAATGCAATCCTCAAGGCTGCAAAGTGTGGCCCACTTGATGTCTAGACTTGGCCTAATAATTTCCTCTTTAGCCTGCACATCCAAAATCAAGCCCAGTAAAGCTTCTTTGGCCCGCTTCGCCCTGCTCCTAGTCATTGGACCTCCTATCCCTTGCAAAGGATCTTGAGAACGGTTTATAGTAGCTTTGACAGCATCTTGATCTCCATCACCGTCCTCCGGAAGCACGGAAATGCCCCGTAGTGTTTCTCGACGGTACGATTCCTTCGACGGCAAATCGGAATCTCGCGAAACGAACATTATGGAGTTTCTAATGAGTTCCTCTTTCCTACAACACGACTTTTTCGAATATTCGTCACCGTCATCTGGAAGCACTAAAATGGCTTGTAGGGTTTCTCGACGGAACAATTCCTTCGCCGGCCACAAGGAATCTCGCGAAACGAACGCTATGAAGTTTCTATTGAGTTTTTCTTTCCCACGACACGACTTTTTTATACCTTCGTCACTGTCATTCAAATACACAAAATTGGCCCGTAGGGTTTCTTGACGGCACGATTCGATCGCCGACAACTCGGAAACTCGCGAAACGAAATTTGTTGCATTTTTTTGGAGTTCTTCTTTCCAACTGTACGACTTTTTCGCATTTTTGTCACCGTCATCTGGAGGCACGAAAAATGGCCCGTAGGGTTTCTCGACGACACGATTCCATCTCCGGCAACACGGAATCTCGCGAAAGGAACATTATGGAGTTTCTCTTGAGTTCTTCTTTCTCGCGACACGACTTTTTCGTACCCTCGTCACCGTCAGCCAAATGCACAAAATTGGCCGGCAGGGTTTCTCGACGGGACGATTCCATCGCCAGCTTCTCAGAATCTCTCGAAACTAACATTATGGAGTTTCTAATGAGTTCCTCTTTCCCGCAACATGACTTTTTCGTATATTCATCACCGTCAGCCGGGTGAACGAAAATGGCCCGTAGGGTTTCTCGACGGCACGATTCCATCGCCGGCAACTCGGAATCTCGCGAAACAAACTTTGTAGCATTTCTAAGGAGTTCTTCATTCCAACTACACGACTTTTTCGAATTTTCGTCACCGTCATCCGGAAGCACAAAAATGGCCCGTAGTGTTTCTCAACGGAACGATTACATTGCCGGCAACTCAAAATCTCGCGAAACGAACAATATGGAGTTTCTCTTGAGTTCTTCTTTCCCGCGAAACGACTTTTTCGTACCCTCGTCAACGTCAGCCAAATGCACGAAATTGGCCGGTAGGGTTTCTCGACGGCACGATTCCATCGCCGGCTTCTTGAAATCTCGCGAAACTAGCATTATGGAGTTTCTAATGAGTTCTTCTTTTCCACGACATGACCCTTTCGTATATTCGTCACCGAAATTCGGAAACACGAAAATGGCCCGTAGGGTTTCTCGACGGAACGATTCTTTCGCCGGCCACAAGGATTCTCGCGAAACGAACATTATGGAGTTTCTATTGAGTTCTTCTTTCCCACGACACGACTTTTTCGTACCTTCGTCACCGTCATTCAAATGCCCAAAATTTGCCGGTAGGGACTCTTGACGGCACGATTCCATCCCCGGCTACTGGCGAAAACAACTTTGTAGCATTTCTATGGAGTTCTTCTTTTCAACTACACGACTTTTTCGTATTTTTGTCACCGTCATCTGGAGGCACGAAAATGGTCCGTAGGGTTTCTCGACGGCGTGACTCCATCGCCGGCAACTCGGAATCTCGCGAAACGAACTTTGTAGCATTTCTAAGGAGTTCTTCATTCCAACTACACGGCTTTTTTGAATTTTCATCACCGTCTTTCGGAAGCAAGGAAATGCCCCGTAGTGTTTCTCGACAGTACGATTCCTTCGACGGCAACTCGGAATCTCGCGAAACGAACATTATGGAGTTTCTAATGAGTTCCTCATTCCTACAACACGACTTTTTCGAATATTCGTCACCGTCATCTGGAAGCACTAAAATGGCCCGTAGGGTTTCTCGACGGCACGATTCCATCGCCGGCAACTCAAAAAATAGCGAAACGAACCTTATGGAGTTACTAATGAGTTCTTCTTTTCCACGACATGACTTTTTCGTATATTCGTCACCGTAATCCGGAAGCACGAAAATGGCCCGTAGGGTTTCTCGACGGAACGATTCCTTCGCCGGCCACAAGGAATCTCGCGAAACGAACATTGTGGAGTTTTTCTTGAGTTCTTCTTTCCCGCGACACGACTTTTTCGTATATTCGTCACCATAATCCGGAAAGCACGAAAATGGCCTGTAGGGTTTCTCGACGGAACAATTCCTTTGCCGGCCACAACGAATCTCGCGAAACGAACACTATGAAGTTTCTATTGAGTTTTTCTTTCCCACGACACGACTTTTTCGTACCTTCGTCACTGTCATTCAAATACACGAAATTGGCCCGTAGGGTTTCTTGACGGCACGATTCCATCTCCGACAACTCGAAAACTCGCGAAACAAAATTTGTAGCATTTCTTTGGAGTTCTTCTTTCCAACCGTACGACTTTTTCGCATTTTTGTCACCGTCATCTGGAGGCACGAAAAATGGCCCGTAGGATTTCTCGACGGCACAATTCCATCACTGGCAACACGGAATCTCGCGAAACGAACATTATGGAGTTTCTCTTGAGTTCTTCTTTCCCGCGACAGGACTTTTCGTACCCTCGTCACCGTCAGCCAAATGCACGAAATTGGCCGATAGGGTTTCTCGACGGCACGATTCCATCTCCGGCAACACGAAATCTCGCGAAAGGAACATTATGGAGTTTCTCTTGAGTTTTTCTTTCTCGTAACATGACTTTTTCGTACCCTCGTCACCTTCAGCCAAATGCACGTAATTGGCCGTTAGGGTTTCTCGACGGCACGATTCCAATGCCGGCTTCTCGGAATCTCGCGAAACTAATATTATGGAGTTTCTGATCGGTTCCTCTTTCCCGCAACATGAGTTTTTTGTATATTCGTCACCGTTACCCGGGTGAACGAAAATGGCCCGTAGGGTTTCTGGACGGCACGATTCCATCGCCGGCTTCTCGGAATCTCTCGAAACTAACATTATGGAGTTTCTATTGAGTTCCTCTTCAGTTCTTCTTTCTCGCGACACGACTTTATCGTACCCTCGTCAACGTCAGCCAAATGCACGAAATTGGCCGGTAGGGTTTCTCGACGGAACGATTCTTTGGCCGACCACAAGGATTCTCGCGAAACGAACATTATGGAGTTTCTATTGAGTTCTTCTTTCCCACGACACGACTTTTTCGTACCTTCGTCACCGTCATTCAAATGCCCAAAATTGGCCCGTAGGGATTCTTGACGGCACGATTCCATCCCCGGCTACTCGCGAAACGAACTTTGTAGCATTTCTATGGAGTTCTTCTTTCCAACTACACGACTTTTTCGTATTTTTGTCACCCACAACTGGAGGCACGAAAATGGCCCGTAGGGTTTCTCGACGGCACGACTCCATCGCCGGCAACTCGGAATTTCGCGAAACGAACATTGTAGCATTTCTAAGGAGTTCTTCATTCCAACTACACGACTTTTTTGAATTTTCGTCACCGTCTGATGCGTTCCTCTATACGAAGAAACGGAGTGTTTGGCGAAAGCAAGGATCGTCTTGAAAATTCAATGGATGTTTGATCGCCACGAGTTGCCTCGATAAGATCGGATTCAGTTCTTTGCCCAAGAACTAAGGGAAGCTCTCACTTTAGGAGAAAACTCAATCTTTATTAATCATCAAAATCTGTTTTTTTACATGAACTTAAAGAACTCTTAAATAGACAATCAAACCTAACCCTAGTAGGAAAGCCAAAAGGCCTTAAACTCCTAATTGAACTTCTAATAAAATATGGCCCAAATAACATTAGTTATCTGGCCCAACTAAACTAACAAAAATAATCTCATAATTAAACTACTATTTGGGCTGCATAAAGAATGGGCCCAAATGATAATAATACCCAAAACAAAACATTTAAACTAAAGCCCATAATACATCTTTAAATCAATGCAGATTTGAGCTAGTTATCTTCAAGATCCAACAAACTTTATTGGGCCTCCGAATTGCCCCCTTTAATGCAATCCTCAAGGCTGCAAAGTGTGGCCCACTTGATGTCTAGACTTGGCCTAATAATTTCCTCTTTAGCCTGCACATCCAAAATCAAGCCCAGTAAAGCTTCTTTGGCCCGCTTCGCCCTGCTCCTAGTCATTGGACCTCCTATCCCTTGCAAAGGATCTTGAGAACGGTTTATAGTAGCTTTGACAGCATCTTGATCTCCATCACCGTCCTCCGGAAGCACGGAAATGCCCCGTAGTGTTTCTCGACGGTACGATTCCTTCGACGGCAAATCGGAATCTCGCGAAACGAACATTATGGAGTTTCTAATGAGTTCCTCTTTCCTACAACACGACTTTTTCGAATATTCGTCACCGTCATCTGGAAGCACTAAAATGGCTTGTAGGGTTTCTCGACGGAACAATTCCTTCGCCGGCCACAAGGAATCTCGCGAAACGAACGCTATGAAGTTTCTATTGAGTTTTTCTTTCCCACGACACGACTTTTTTATACCTTCGTCACTGTCATTCAAATACACAAAATTGGCCCGTAGGGTTTCTTGACGGCACGATTCGATCGCCGACAACTCGGAAACTCGCGAAACGAAATTTGTTGCATTTTTTTGGAGTTCTTCTTTCCAACTGTACGACTTTTTCGCATTTTTGTCACCGTCATCTGGAGGCACGAAAAATGGCCCGTAGGGTTTCTCGACGACACGATTCCATCTCCGGCAACACGGAATCTCGCGAAAGGAACATTATGGAGTTTCTCTTGAGTTCTTCTTTCTCGCGACACGACTTTTTCGTACCCTCGTCACCGTCAGCCAAATGCACAAAATTGGCCGGCAGGGTTTCTCGACGGGACGATTCCATCGCCAGCTTCTCAGAATCTCTCGAAACTAACATTATGGAGTTTCTAATGAGTTCCTCTTTCCCGCAACATGACTTTTTCGTATATTCATCACCGTCAGCCGGGTGAACGAAAATGGCCCGTAGGGTTTCTCGACGGCACGATTCCATCGCCGGCAACTCGGAATCTCGCGAAACAAACTTTGTAGCATTTCTAAGGAGTTCTTCATTCCAACTACACGACTTTTTCGAATTTTCGTCACCGTCATCCGGAAGCACAAAAATGGCCCGTAGTGTTTCTCAACGGAACGATTACATTGCCGGCAACTCAAAATCTCGCGAAACGAACAATATGGAGTTTCTCTTGAGTTCTTCTTTCCCGCGAAACGACTTTTTCGTACCCTCGTCAACGTCAGCCAAATGCACGAAATTGGCCGGTAGGGTTTCTCGACGGCACGATTCCATCGCCGGCTTCTTGAAATCTCGCGAAACTAGCATTATGGAGTTTCTAATGAGTTCTTCTTTTCCACGACATGACCCTTTCGTATATTCGTCACCGAAATTCGGAAACACGAAAATGGCCCGTAGGGTTTCTCGACGGAACGATTCTTTCGCCGGCCACAAGGATTCTCGCGAAACGAACATTATGGAGTTTCTATTGAGTTCTTCTTTCCCACGACACGACTTTTTCGTACCTTCGTCACCGTCATTCAAATGCCCAAAATTTGCCGGTAGGGACTCTTGACGGCACGATTCCATCCCCGGCTACTGGCGAAAACAACTTTGTAGCATTTCTATGGAGTTCTTCTTTTCAACTACACGACTTTTTCGTATTTTTGTCACCGTCATCTGGAGGCACGAAAATGGTCCGTAGGGTTTCTCGACGGCGTGACTCCATCGCCGGCAACTCGGAATCTCGCGAAACGAACTTTGTAGCATTTCTAAGGAGTTCTTCATTCCAACTACACGGCTTTTTTGAATTTTCATCACCGTCTTTCGGAAGCAAGGAAATGCCCCGTAGTGTTTCTCGACAGTACGATTCCTTCGACGGCAACTCGGAATCTCGCGAAACGAACATTATGGAGTTTCTAATGAGTTCCTCATTCCTACAACACGACTTTTTCGAATATTCGTCACCGTCATCTGGAAGCACTAAAATGGCCCGTAGGGTTTCTCGACGGCACGATTCCATCGCCGGCAACTCAAAAAATAGCGAAACGAACCTTATGGAGTTACTAATGAGTTCTTCTTTTCCACGACATGACTTTTTCGTATATTCGTCACCGTAATCCGGAAGCACGAAAATGGCCCGTAGGGTTTCTCGACGGAACGATTCCTTCGCCGGCCACAAGGAATCTCGCGAAACGAACATTGTGGAGTTTTTCTTGAGTTCTTCTTTCCCGCGACACGACTTTTTCGTATATTCGTCACCATAATCCGGAAAGCACGAAAATGGCCTGTAGGGTTTCTCGACGGAACAATTCCTTTGCCGGCCACAACGAATCTCGCGAAACGAACACTATGAAGTTTCTATTGAGTTTTTCTTTCCCACGACACGACTTTTTCGTACCTTCGTCACTGTCATTCAAATACACGAAATTGGCCCGTAGGGTTTCTTGACGGCACGATTCCATCTCCGACAACTCGAAAACTCGCGAAACAAAATTTGTAGCATTTCTTTGGAGTTCTTCTTTCCAACCGTACGACTTTTTCGCATTTTTGTCACCGTCATCTGGAGGCACGAAAAATGGCCCGTAGGATTTCTCGACGGCACAATTCCATCACTGGCAACACGGAATCTCGCGAAACGAACATTATGGAGTTTCTCTTGAGTTCTTCTTTCCCGCGACAGGACTTTTCGTACCCTCGTCACCGTCAGCCAAATGCACGAAATTGGCCGATAGGGTTTCTCGACGGCACGATTCCATCTCCGGCAACACGAAATCTCGCGAAAGGAACATTATGGAGTTTCTCTTGAGTTTTTCTTTCTCGTAACATGACTTTTTCGTACCCTCGTCACCTTCAGCCAAATGCACGTAATTGGCCGTTAGGGTTTCTCGACGGCACGATTCCAATGCCGGCTTCTCGGAATCTCGCGAAACTAATATTATGGAGTTTCTGATCGGTTCCTCTTTCCCGCAACATGAGTTTTTTGTATATTCGTCACCGTTACCCGGGTGAACGAAAATGGCCCGTAGGGTTTCTGGACGGCACGATTCCATCGCCGGCTTCTCGGAATCTCTCGAAACTAACATTATGGAGTTTCTATTGAGTTCCTCTTCAGTTCTTCTTTCTCGCGACACGACTTTATCGTACCCTCGTCAACGTCAGCCAAATGCACGAAATTGGCCGGTAGGGTTTCTCGACGGA
The DNA here is from genome assembly GCA_037074535.1 of Gleditsia sinensis. NCBI lineage: Eukaryota > Viridiplantae > Streptophyta > Magnoliopsida > Fabales > Fabaceae > Gleditsia > Gleditsia sinensis. The sequence continues at coordinate 58,737,822 of CM073463.1, read as the reverse complement.
ACGATTCTTTGGCCGACCACAAGGATTCTCGCGAAACGAACATTATGGAGTTTCTATTGAGTTCTTCTTTCCCACGACACGACTTTTTCGTACCTTCGTCACCGTCATTCAAATGCCCAAAATTGGCCCGTAGGGATTCTTGACGGCACGATTCCATCCCCGGCTACTCGCGAAACGAACTTTGTAGCATTTCTATGGAGTTCTTCTTTCCAACTACACGACTTTTTCGTATTTTTGTCACCCACAACTGGAGGCACGAAAATGGCCCGTAGGGTTTCTCGACGGCACGACTCCATCGCCGGCAACTCGGAATTTCGCGAAACGAACATTGTAGCATTTCTAAGGAGTTCTTCATTCCAACTACACGACTTTTTTGAATTTTCGTCACCGTCTGATGCGTTCCTCTATACGAAGAAACGGAGTGTTTGGCGAAAGCAAGGATCGTCTTGAAAATTCAATGGATGTTTGATCGCCACGAGTTGCCTCGATAAGATCGGATTCAGTTCTTTGCCCAAGAACTAAGGGAAGCTCTCACTTTAGGAGAAAACTCAATCTTTATTAATCATCAAAATCTGTTTTTTTACATGAACTTAAAGAACTCTTAAATAGACAATCAAACCTAACCCTAGTAGGAAAGCCAAAAGGCCTTAAACTCCTAATTGAACTTCTAATAAAATATGGCCCAAATAACATTAGTTATCTGGCCCAACTAAACTAACAAAAATAATCTCATAATTAAACTACTATTTGGGCTGCATAAAGAATGGGCCCAAATGATAATAATACCCAAAACAAAACATTTAAACTAAAGCCCATAATACATCTTTAAATCAATGCAGATTTGAGCTAGTTATCTTCAAGATCCAACAAACTTTATTGGGCCTCCGAATTGCCCCCTTTAATGCAATCCTCAAGGCTGCAAAGTGTGGCCCACTTGATGTCTAGACTTGGCCTAATAATTTCCTCTTTAGCCTGCACATCCAAAATCAAGCCCAGTAAAGCTTCTTTGGCCCGCTTCGCCCTGCTCCTAGTCATTGGACCTCCTATCCCTTGCAAAGGATCTTGAGAACGGTTTATAGTAGCTTTGACAGCATCTTGATCTCCATCACCGTCCTCCGGAAGCACGGAAATGCCCCGTAGTGTTTCTCGACGGTACGATTCCTTCGACGGCAAATCGGAATCTCGCGAAACGAACATTATGGAGTTTCTAATGAGTTCCTCTTTCCTACAACACGACTTTTTCGAATATTCGTCACCGTCATCTGGAAGCACTAAAATGGCTTGTAGGGTTTCTCGACGGAACAATTCCTTCGCCGGCCACAAGGAATCTCGCGAAACGAACGTTATGAAGTTTCTATTGAGTTTTTCTTTCCCACGACACGACTTTTTTATACCTTCGTCACTGTCATTCAAATACACAAAATTGGCCCGTAGGGTTTCTTGACGGCACGATTCGATCGCCGACAACTCGGAAACTCGCGAAACGAAATTTGTTGCATTTTTTTGGAGTTCTTCTTTCCAACTGTACGACTTTTTCGCATTTTTGTCACCGTCATCTGGAGGCACGAAAAATGGCCCGTAGGGTTTCTCGACGACACGATTCCATCTCCGGCAACACGGAATCTCGCGAAAGGAACATTATGGAGTTTCTCTTGAGTTCTTCTTTCTCGCGACACGACTTTTTCGTACCCTCGTCACCGTCAGCCAAATGCACAAAATTGGCCGGCAGGGTTTCTCGACGGGACGATTCCATCGCCAGCTTCTCAGAATCTCTCGAAACTAACATTATGGAGTTTCTAATGAGTTCCTCTTTCCCGCAACATGACTTTTTCGTATATTCATCACCGTCAGCCGGGTGAACGAAAATGGCCCGTAGGGTTTCTCGACGGCACGATTCCATCGCCGGCAACTCGGAATCTCGCGAAACAAACTTTGTAGCATTTCTAAGGAGTTCTTCATTCCAACTACACGACTTTTTCGAATTTTCGTCACCGTCATCCGGAAGCACAAAAATGGCCCGTAGTGTTTCTCAACGGAACGATTACATTGCCGGCAACTCAAAATCTCGCGAAACGAACAATATGGAGTTTCTCTTGAGTTCTTCTTTCCCGCGAAACGACTTTTTCGTACCCTCGTCAACGTCAGCCAAATGCACGAAATTGGCCGGTAGGGTTTCTCGACGGCACGATTCCATCGCCGGCTTCTTGAAATCTCGCGAAACTAGCATTATGGAGTTTCTAATGAGTTCTTCTTTTCCACGACATGACCCTTTCGTATATTCGTCACCGAAATTCGGAAACACGAAAATGGCCCGTAGGGTTTCTCGACGGAACGATTCTTTCGCCGGCCACAAGGATTCTCGCGAAACGAACATTATGGAGTTTCTATTGAGTTCTTCTTTCCCACGACACGACTTTTTCGTACCTTCGTCACCGTCATTCAAATGCCCAAAATTTGCCGGTAGGGACTCTTGACGGCACGATTCCATCCCCGGCTACTGGCGAAAACAACTTTGTAGCATTTCTATGGAGTTCTTCTTTTCAACTACACGACTTTTTCGTATTTTTGTCACCGTCATCTGGAGGCACGAAAATGGTCCGTAGGGTTTCTCGACGGCGTGACTCCATCGCCGGCAACTCGGAATCTCGCGAAACGAACTTTGTAGCATTTCTAAGGAGTTCTTCATTCCAACTACACGGCTTTTTTGAATTTTCATCACCGTCTTTCGGAAGCAAGGAAATGCCCCGTAGTGTTTCTCGACAGTACGATTCCTTCGACGGCAACTCGGAATCTCGCGAAACGAACATTATGGAGTTTCTAATGAGTTCCTCATTCCTACAACACGACTTTTTCGAATATTCGTCACCGTCATCTGGAAGCACTAAAATGGCCCGTAGGGTTTCTCGACGGCACGATTCCATCGCCGGCAACTCAAAAAATAGCGAAACGAACCTTATGGAGTTACTAATGAGTTCTTCTTTTCCACGACATGACTTTTTCGTATATTCGTCACCGTAATCCGGAAGCACGAAAATGGCCCGTAGGGTTTCTCGACGGAACGATTCCTTCGCCGGCCACAAGGAATCTCGCGAAACGAACATTGTGGAGTTTTTCTTGAGTTCTTCTTTCCCGCGACACGACTTTTTCGTATATTCGTCACCATAATCCGGAAAGCACGAAAATGGCCTGTAGGGTTTCTCGACGGAACAATTCCTTTGCCGGCCACAACGAATCTCGCGAAACGAACACTATGAAGTTTCTATTGAGTTTTTCTTTCCCACGACACGACTTTTTCGTACCTTCGTCACTGTCATTCAAATACACGAAATTGGCCCGTAGGGTTTCTTGACGGCACGATTCCATCTCCGACAACTCGAAAACTCGCGAAACAAAATTTGTAGCATTTCTTTGGAGTTCTTCTTTCCAACCGTACGACTTTTTCGCATTTTTGTCACCGTCATCTGGAGGCACGAAAAATGGCCCGTAGGATTTCTCGACGGCACAATTCCATCACTGGCAACACGGAATCTCGCGAAACGAACATTATGGAGTTTCTCTTGAGTTCTTCTTTCCCGCGACAGGACTTTTCGTACCCTCGTCACCGTCAGCCAAATGCACGAAATTGGCCGATAGGGTTTCTCGACGGCACGATTCCATCTCCGGCAACACGAAATCTCGCGAAAGGAACATTATGGAGTTTCTCTTGAGTTTTTCTTTCTCGTAACATGACTTTTTCGTACCCTCGTCACCTTCAGCCAAATGCACGTAATTGGCCGTTAGGGTTTCTCGACGGCACGATTCCAATGCCGGCTTCTCGAAATCTCGCGAAACTAATATTATGGAGTTTCTGATCGGTTCCTCTTTCCCGCAACATGAGTTTTTTGTATATTCGTCACCGTTACCCGGGTGAACGAAAATGGCCCGTAGGGTTTCTGGACGGCACGATTCCATCGCCGGCTTCTCGGAATCTCTCGAAACTAACATTATGGAGTTTCTATTGAGTTCCTCTTCAGTTCTTCTTTCTCGCGACACGACTTTATCGTACCCTCGTCAACGTCAGCCAAATGCACGAAATTGGCCGGTAGGGTTTCTCGACGGAACGATTCTTTGGCCGACCACAAGGATTCTCGCGAAACGAACATTATGGAGTTTCTATTGAGTTCTTCTTTCCCACGACACGACTTTTTCGTACCTTCGTCACCGTCATTCAAATGCCCAAAATTGGCCCGTAGGGATTCTTGACGGCACGATTCCATCCCCGGCTACTCGCGAAACGAACTTTGTAGCATTTCTATGGAGTTCTTCTTTCCAACTACACGACTTTTTCGTATTTTTGTCACCCACAACTGGAGGCACGAAAATGGCCCGTAGGGTTTCTCGACGGCACGACTCCATCGCCGGCAACTCGGAATTTCGCGAAACGAACATTGTAGCATTTCTAAGGAGTTCTTCATTCCAACTACACGACTTTTTTGAATTTTCGTCACCGTCTGATGCGTTCCTCTATACGAAGAAACGGAGTGTTTGGCGAAAGCAAGGATCGTCTTGAAAATTCAATGGATGTTTGATCGCCACGAGTTGCCTCGATAAGATCGGATTCAGTTCTTTGCCCAAGAACTAAGGGAAGCTCTCACTTTAGGAGAAAACTCAATCTTTATTAATCATCAAAATCTGTTTTTTTACATGAACTTAAAGAACTCTTAAATAGACAATCAAACCTAACCCTAGTAGGAAAGCCAAAAGGCCTTAAACTCCTAATTGAACTTCTAATAAAATATGGCCCAAATAACATTAGTTATCTGGCCCAACTAAACTAACAAAAATAATCTCATAATTAAACTACTATTTGGGCTGCATAAAGAATGGGCCCAAATGATAATAATACCCAAAACAAAACATTTAAACTAAAGCCCATAATACATCTTTAAATCAATGCAGATTTGAGCTAGTTATCTTCAAGATCCAACAAACTTTATTGGGCCTCCGAATTGCCCCCTTTAATGCAATCCTCAAGGCTGCAAAGTGTGGCCCACTTGATGTCTAGACTTGGCCTAATAATTTCCTCTTTAGCCTGCACATCCAAAATCAAGCCCAGTAAAGCTTCTTTGGCCCGCTTCGCCCTGCTCCTAGTCATTGGACCTCCTATCCCTTGCAAAGGATCTTGAGAACGGTTTATAGTAGCTTTGACAGCATCTTGATCTCCATCACCGTCCTCCGGAAGCACGGAAATGCCCCGTAGTGTTTCTCGACGGTACGATTCCTTCGACGGCAAATCGGAATCTCGCGAAACGAACATTATGGAGTTTCTAATGAGTTCCTCTTTCCTACAACACGACTTTTTCGAATATTCGTCACCGTCATCTGGAAGCACTAAAATGGCTTGTAGGGTTTCTCGACGGAACAATTCCTTCGCCGGCCACAAGGAATCTCGCGAAACGAACGCTATGAAGTTTCTATTGAGTTTTTCTTTCCCACGACACGACTTTTTTATACCTTCGTCACTGTCATTCAAATACACAAAATTGGCCCGTAGGGTTTCTTGACGGCACGATTCGATCGCCGACAACTCGGAAACTCGCGAAACGAAATTTGTTGCATTTTTTTGGAGTTCTTCTTTCCAACTGTACGACTTTTTCGCATTTTTGTCACCGTCATCTGGAGGCACGAAAAATGGCCCGTAGGGTTTCTCGACGACACGATTCCATCTCCGGCAACACGGAATCTCGCGAAAGGAACATTATGGAGTTTCTCTTGAGTTCTTCTTTCTCGCGACACGACTTTTTCGTACCCTCGTCACCGTCAGCCAAATGCACAAAATTGGCCGGCAGGGTTTCTCGACGGGACGATTCCATCGCCAGCTTCTCAGAATCTCTCGAAACTAACATTATGGAGTTTCTAATGAGTTCCTCTTTCCCGCAACATGACTTTTTCGTATATTCATCACCGTCAGCCGGGTGAACGAAAATGGCCCGTAGGGTTTCTCGACGGCACGATTCCATCGCCGGCAACTCGGAATCTCGCGAAACAAACTTTGTAGCATTTCTAAGGAGTTCTTCATTCCAACTACACGACTTTTTCGAATTTTCGTCACCGTCATCCGGAAGCACAAAAATGGCCCGTAGTGTTTCTCAACGGAACGATTACATTGCCGGCAACTCAAAATCTCGCGAAACGAACAATATGGAGTTTCTCTTGAGTTCTTCTTTCCCGCGAAACGACTTTTTCGTACCCTCGTCAACGTCAGCCAAATGCACGAAATTGGCCGGTAGGGTTTCTCGACGGCACGATTCCATCGCCGGCTTCTTGAAATCTCGCGAAACTAGCATTATGGAGTTTCTAATGAGTTCTTCTTTTCCACGACATGACCCTTTCGTATATTCGTCACCGAAATTCGGAAACACGAAAATGGCCCGTAGGGTTTCTCGACGGAACGATTCTTTCGCCGGCCACAAGGATTCTCGCGAAACGAACATTATGGAGTTTCTATTGAGTTCTTCTTTCCCACGACACGACTTTTTCGTACCTTCGTCACCGTCATTCAAATGCCCAAAATTTGCCGGTAGGGACTCTTGACGGCACGATTCCATCCCCGGCTACTGGCGAAAACAACTTTGTAGCATTTCTATGGAGTTCTTCTTTTCAACTACACGACTTTTTCGTATTTTTGTCACCGTCATCTGGAGGCACGAAAATGGTCCGTAGGGTTTCTCGACGGCGTGACTCCATCGCCGGCAACTCGGAATCTCGCGAAACGAACTTTGTAGCATTTCTAAGGAGTTCTTCATTCCAACTACACGGCTTTTTTGAATTTTCATCACCGTCTTTCGGAAGCAAGGAAATGCCCCGTAGTGTTTCTCGACAGTACGATTCCTTCGACGGCAACTCGGAATCTCGCGAAACGAACATTATGGAGTTTCTAATGAGTTCCTCATTCCTACAACACGACTTTTTCGAATATTCGTCACCGTCATCTGGAAGCACTAAAATGGCCCGTAGGGTTTCTCGACGGCACGATTCCATCGCCGGCAACTCAAAAAATAGCGAAACGAACCTTATGGAGTTACTAATGAGTTCTTCTTTTCCACGACATGACTTTTTCGTATATTCGTCACCGTAATCCGGAAGCACGAAAATGGCCCGTAGGGTTTCTCGACGGAACGATTCCTTCGCCGGCCACAAGGAATCTCGCGAAACGAACATTGTGGAGTTTTTCTTGAGTTCTTCTTTCCCGCGACACGACTTTTTCGTATATTCGTCACCATAATCCGGAAAGCACGAAAATGGCCTGTAGGGTTTCTCGACGGAACAATTCCTTTGCCGGCCACAACGAATCTCGCGAAACGAACACTATGAAGTTTCTATTGAGTTTTTCTTTCCCACGACACGACTTTTTCGTACCTTCGTCACTGTCATTCAAATACACGAAATTGGCCCGTAGGGTTTCTTGACGGCACGATTCCATCTCCGACAACTCGAAAACTCGCGAAACAAAATTTGTAGCATTTCTTTGGAGTTCTTCTTTCCAACCGTACGACTTTTTCGCATTTTTGTCACCGTCATCTGGAGGCACGAAAAATGGCCCGTAGGATTTCTCGACGGCACAATTCCATCACTGGCAACACGGAATCTCGCGAAACGAACATTATGGAGTTTCTCTTGAGTTCTTCTTTCCCGCGACAGGACTTTTCGTACCCTCGTCACCGTCAGCCAAATGCACGAAATTGGCCGATAGGGTTTCTCGACGGCACGATTCCATCTCCGGCAACACGAAATCTCGCGAAAGGAACATTATGGAGTTTCTCTTGAGTTTTTCTTTCTCGTAACATGACTTTTTCGTACCCTCGTCACCTTCAGCCAAATGCACGTAATTGGCCGTTAGGGTTTCTCGACGGCACGATTCCAATGCCGGCTTCTCGGAATCTCGCGAAACTAATATTATGGAGTTTCTGATCGGTTCCTCTTTCCCGCAACATGAGTTTTTTGTATATTCGTCACCGTTACCCGGGTGAACGAAAATGGCCCGTAGGGTTTCTGGACGGCACGATTCCATCGCCGGCTTCTCGGAATCTCTCGAAACTAACATTATGGAGTTTCTATTGAGTTCCTCTTCAGTTCTTCTTTCTCGCGACACGACTTTATCGTACCCTCGTCAACGTCAGCCAAATGCACGAAATTGGCCGGTAGGGTTTCTCGACGGAACGATTCTTTGGCCGACCACAAGGATTCTCGCGAAACGAACATTATGGAGTTTCTATTGAGTTCTTCTTTCCCACGACACGACTTTTTCGTACCTTCGTCACCGTCATTCAAATGCCCAAAATTGGCCCGTAGGGATTCTTGACGGCACGATTCCATCCCCGGCTACTCGCGAAACGAACTTTGTAGCATTTCTATGGAGTTCTTCTTTCCAACTACACGACTTTTTCGTATTTTTGTCACCCACAACTGGAGGCACGAAAATGGCCCGTAGGGTTTCTCGACGGCACGACTCCATCGCCGGCAACTCGGAATTTCGCGAAACGAACATTGTAGCATTTCTAAGGAGTTCTTCATTCCAACTACACGACTTTTTTGAATTTTCGTCACCGTCTGATGCGTTCCTCTATACGAAGAAACGGAGTGTTTGGCGAAAGCAAGGATCGTCTTGAAAATTCAATGGATGTTTGATCGCCACGAGTTGCCTCGATAAGATCGGATTCAGTTCTTTGCCCAAGAACTAAGGGAAGCTCTCACTTTAGGAGAAAACTCAATCTTTATTAATCATCAAAATCTGTTTTTTTACATGAACTTAAAGAACTCTTAAATAGACAATCAAACCTAACCCTAGTATGATGCGTTCCTCTAAACGAAGAAACGGAGTGTTTGGCGAAAGCAAGGATCGTCTTGAAAATTCAACGGATGTTTGATCGCCACGAGTTGCCTCGATAAGATCGGATTCAGTTCTTTGCCCAAGAACTAAGGGAAGCTCTCACTTTAGGAGAAAACTCAATCTTTATTAATCATCAAAATCTGTTTTTTACATGAACTTAAAGAACTCTTAAATAGACAATCAAACCAAACCCTAGTAGGAAAGCCAGCAGGCCTAAAACTCCTAATTGGAGTTCTAATAGAATATGCCCCAAATAACATTAATTATCTGGCCCAACTAAACTAACAAAAACAAACCCATAATTAAACTACTATTTGGGCTACATAAAGAATGGGCCCAAATGCTAATAATATCCAAAACAAAACATTTAAAACTAAAGTCCATAATACATCTTTAGCCTATGCAGATTTGAGCTAGTTATCTTCAAGATCCAACAAACTTTATTGGGCCTCCGAACTGCCCTCTTCAAGGCTGCAAAGTGTGGCCCACTTGATGTCTTGACTTGGCCCAATAATTTCCTCTTTAGCCTGCACATCCAAGATCAAGCCCAGTAAAGCTTCCTTGGCCCGCTTTGCCCTGCTCCTAGTCATTGGACCGCCTATCCCTTGCAAAGGATCTTGGGAACGGTTTATAGTAGCTTTGACAGCACCTTGATCTCCATCATTCCCTCCCTCCTCGAAAGGATTCGTCCTCGAATCAAAGCCATCACCTACATCAAATAAAGACAAGTCAGCAACATTGAATGTAGCACTAATATTGCCATACTCACTAGGTAAATCAATCTTATAGGCATTGTCATTGATTCGCTGCAAGACTTGAAAAGGTCCATCTCTCCTAGGATGCAACTTAGACTTTCTCTGAACCAGAGACCTCTCTTTATGAATATGTACCCAAACCGAATCACCAGGTTCAAATACAATTTTTGTTCGGCTCTTGTTGGCTTGCGTTGCATATTGCTTATTCTTCCTCTCAATGTTACCTCGAACTTTAGCATGCAAATCCTTTACATATTCAGCCTTTTGCTTACCATCCATGTTAACAAACACATTAGTAGACAAAGGTAAAATATTCAAAGGTGTTAGAGGATTAAAGCCATAAAAAATTTCAAAAGGACTACAAGCAGTAGTAGAATGCACAGATCTATTGTAAGCAAACTCAACATGTGGTAATGGAATATAAAGACCATGTGACATAACCTTAGACTTAGCTTGTTTATATGCCATACACTTAACACAAAATGAAATGACATCATGTTTCATGCGAGGCCAATAAAAATGTTTATACAGAATTTCTAAGGTTTTAGTCACTCCAAAATACCCTATTATACCTCCACCATGACTCTCCTTATTTAATAAGGCACACATAGAACACTTAGGCACACAAAATTTATTCTTTTTAAACAAGTAGCCTCTATGTCTATAGAAACCATCAATAACACGCTTATCATAAGAATTCCAAACAGATCCAAAATCAACATCATTAGCATACAAGTCTTTAATGTATTCAAACCCAAGCAACTTAGCATGCAAAAATGTCAATAACGCATATCTTCTAGACAATGCATTAGCTACCACATTTTCCCTTCCAATTTTATATTTAATCACATATGGAAATGTCTCAATGAATTTTAACCACGTAGCATGCCTCTTGTGCAACTTCCCTTGAGACTTCAAGAATTTCGGACTCTTATAATCTGAATGGATAATGAATTCTCTCGGCCATAGATAATGCTGCCAAATTTGCCAAGTCCTCATCAATGCATATAAATCCTTATCATAAGTAGGATATTTCAGTGTTGTGAATCCCTGTATCAAAGACACAACCACACTAGGCAAAGAAAGGTTAGGAGTGTTAGTAAAATAAATATCCTTGTACATGAGCACAAGGAGGTTTGGTTTGCATACCAAAGCACTCTTCACCTCACTTTTTAATGCAAAAGCACTCACTCTTTTATTTTCTTCTTTATCTGTCTCACAATTCTCTTTCTTTTTCTGCTCACATATCTCAACATCTCTCTCTTTTATCTCACTCTCAATTTTGGCCATACTCTCTTTTTTCTCACATATCTCAACCTCTCTTTCTTTTATCTCACTCTCAATTTTGGCCATACTCTCTTTTTTCTTTTGCTCACATATCTCAACCTCTCTTTCTTTTCTCTCACTCTGAATTTTTGCCTTACTCTCTTTCTCCTCTTTTTCTTTTATTTCTCTCAACTCACACTCTTTTGTAATTCGCACTTGATCAACATAAGCCTCAGCTGGCCTTAGGGGTGTTAGAATAAAGGTTTTCTTATGCATGGTCAATGTATATCGATTCTTGTAACCATCATAATTAACCCTTCTATCAAATTGCCATAGACGTCCCAACAACAAGTGTGCAACATGCATTGGTACTACGTCACAAAGCACATCATCTTTGTAGTTGCCAATAGAAAAAGATACCAAAACCTGATTAGTCACCCATATCTCTCCACTATCATTCAACCATCTTAGCCTATACGGCTTAGGATGTTTCAATGTGGGTAGACCCAATTTATCAACCATCAAGGTACTAGCTACATTAATGCAACTCCCATTATCAATAATCAAGCTACATACCTTGTTATTCACGTGGCACCTAGTCTGGAATATATGCTCACACTGTTCATCATCAATATCATCAATAGGCTGCATATTAAGAGCATGTCGAGTAACCAATACTTCTCTTTTCACTAGCTTACTAATCTCCATATTACTACAATCCTCCAATGGTGGCATCTCATTATCATTAGAATGCTTACTCTCCATACATCCCTTTTCTTCTTCACCAAAGACAAACTGTTTAGAAGGCTTAGGTTTGGATAGTGACTCAAGATTATCCAGCTTCATATGTGTCAACTTAAACTGCTCCTGAATTGCCTTCATGTAATATTTAAGATCAATTTTAGGTTGATTTATTTTACTAGTCATGTTTATCTCACAAGCCTCACGTGTTTGCACTCAACTTTACTCTCTTTCCCTTAAAGCTCTTAAACAAGAACCTAATCAACAAACTTATCAAAGGAAACAAGAGAATTAAGAATGATAAGAACAAATTTTCAGACAATGACAATCTAGGAACTGAATTTGAAACAAATAAAATTAGTATGCAATTTTTTTCGACTTCCCTTTTTTTTCTCTTTTTTTTCGAACGAATTTCTTTTTTTTTTTTTTTCAATGAACTTCTGCTCACCTTTTCTTTTAGCAGACTTCAGCACCTTTTTTTTTTGCGAATTTTTTTTTTTTTTTGAATTTTTTTTTTTGGGAAGAAGAAACTGTACTAGGACTAGGAATCTGATTTTTTTTTTTTTTTGAATTTTGAATTTTTGAACAAGAAACCAAATTGAAATAGGAATAGGAATCACTTTTTTTTTTTTTCGAAATTCAAATTTTTGGAAGAAGAAACTAAATTGACTAGGACTAGGAATTAGAATATAAGTAGGAAAAGAAAATTGACTAGAACTAGAACTCTTTTTTTTTTTTTTTTAAAGGACTAGAAGAACATTAACTAGAACTAGAACTAGAACTCTAATTTGACCTAAAGAAAGGTAGAAGAAGAAGAAAGACTCTAGAAAATAGAAAAGAAAAAATAGGACACCAACCAAATCTCAAGGAGCCAAAGCTCTGATACCAAATGATGCGTTCCTCTAAACGAAGAAACGGAGTGTTTGGCGAAAGCAAGGATCGTCTTGAAAATTCAACGGATGTTTGATCGCCACGAGTTGCCTCGATAAGATCGGATTCAGTTCTTTGCCCAAGAACTAAGGGAAGCTCTCACTTTAGGAGAAAACTCAATCTTTATTAATCATCAAAATCTGTTTTTTACATGAACTTAAAGAACTCTTAAATAGACAATCAAACCAAACCCTAGTAGGAAAGCCAGCAGGCCTAAAACTCCTAATTGGAGTTCTAATAGAATATGCCCCAAATAACATTAATTATCTGGCCCAACTAAACTAACAAAAACAAACCCATAATTAAACTACTATTTGGGCTACATAAAGAATGGGCCCAAATGCTAATAATATCCAAAACAAAACATTTAAAACTAAAGTCCATAATACATCTTTAGCCTATGCAGATTTGAGCTAGTTATCTTCAAGATCCAACAAACTTTATTGGGCCTCCGAACTGCCCTCTTCAAGGCTGCAAAGTGTGGCCCACTTGATGTCTTGACTTGGCCCAATAATTTCCTCTTTAGCCTGCACATCCAAGATCAAGCCCAGTAAAGCTTCCTTGGCCCGCTTTGCCCTGCTCCTAGTCATTGGACCGCCTATCCCTTGCAAAGGATCTTGGGAACGGTTTATAGTAGCTTTGACAGCACCTTGATCTCCATCATAGTAGGAAAGCCAAAAGGCCTTAAACTCCTAATTGAACTTCTAATAAAATATGGCCCAAATAACATTAGTTATCTGGCCCAACTAAACTAACAAAAATAATCTCATAATTAAACTACTATTTGGGCTGCATAAAGAATGGGCCCAAATGATAATAATACCCAAAACAAAACATTTAAACTAAAGCCCATAATACATCTTTAAATCAATGCAGATTTGAGCTAGTTATCTTCAAGATCCAACAAACTTTATTGGGCCTCCGAATTGCCCCCTTTAATGCAATCCTCAAGGCTGCAAAGTGTGGCCCACTTGATGTCTAGACTTGGCCTAATAATTTCCTCTTTAGCCTGCACATCCAAAATCAAGCCCAGTAAAGCTTCTTTGGCCCGCTTCGCCCTGCTCCTAGTCATTGGACCTCCTATCCCTTGCAAAGGATCTTGAGAACGGTTTATAGTAGCTTTGACAGCATCTTGATCTCCATCACCGTCCTCCGGAAGCACGGAAATGCCCCGTAGTGTTTCTCGACGGTACGATTCCTTCGACGGCAAATCGGAATCTCGCGAAACGAACATTATGGAGTTTCTAATGAGTTCCTCTTTCCTACAACACGACTTTTTCGAATATTCGTCACCGTCATCTGGAAGCACTAAAATGGCTTGTAGGGTTTCTCGACGGAACAATTCCTTCGCCGGCCACAAGGAATCTCGCGAAACGAACGCTATGAAGTTTCTATTGAGTTTTTCTTTCCCACGACACGACTTTTTTATACCTTCGTCACTGTCATTCAAATACACAAAATTGGCCCGTAGGGTTTCTTGACGGCACGATTCGATCGCCGACAACTCGGAAACTCGCGAAACGAAATTTGTTGCATTTTTTTGGAGTTCTTCTTTCCAACTGTACGACTTTTTCGCATTTTTGTCACCGTCATCTGGAGGCACGAAAAATGGCCCGTAGGGTTTCTCGACGACACGATTCCATCTCCGGCAACACGGAATCTCGCGAAAGGAACATTATGGAGTTTCTCTTGAGTTCTTCTTTCTCGCGACACGACTTTTTCGTACCCTCGTCACCGTCAGCCAAATGCACAAAATTGGCCGGCAGGGTTTCTCGACGGGACGATTCCATCGCCAGCTTCTCAGAATCTCTCGAAACTAACATTATGGAGTTTCTAATGAGTTCCTCTTTCCCGCAACATGACTTTTTCGTATATTCATCACCGTCAGCCGGGTGAACGAAAATGGCCCGTAGGGTTTCTCGACGGCACGATTCCATCGCCGGCAACTCGGAATCTCGCGAAACAAACTTTGTAGCATTTCTAAGGAGTTCTTCATTCCAACTACACGACTTTTTCGAATTTTCGTCACCGTCATCCGGAAGCACAAAAATGGCCCATAGTGTTTCTCAACGGAACGATTACATTGCCGGCAACTCAAAATCTCGCGAAACGAACAATATGGAGTTTCTCTTGAGTTCTTCTTTCCCGCGAAACGACTTTTTCGTACCCTCGTCAACGTCAGCCAAATGCACGAAATTGGCCGGTAGGGTTTCTCGACGGCACGATTCCATCGCCGGCTTCTTGAAATCTCGCGAAACTAGCATTATGGAGTTTCTAATGAGTTCTTCTTTTCCACGACATGACCCTTTCGTATATTCGTCACCGAAATTCGGAAACACGAAAATGGCCCGTAGGGTTTCTCGACGGAACGATTCTTTCGCCGGCCACAAGGATTCTCGCGAAACGAACATTATGGAGTTTCTATTGAGTTCTTCTTTCCCACGACACGACTTTTTCGTACCTTCGTCACCGTCATTCAAATGCCCAAAATTTGCCGGTAGGGACTCTTGACGGCACGATTCCATCCCCGGCTACTGGCGAAAACAACTTTGTAGCATTTCTATGGAGTTCTTCTTTTCAACTACACGACTTTTTCGTATTTTTGTCACCGTCATCTGGAGGCACGAAAATGGTCCGTAGGGTTTCTCGACGGCGTGACTCCATCGCCGGCAACTCGGAATCTCGCGAAACGAACTTTGTAGCATTTCTAAGGAGTTCTTCATTCCAACTACACGGCTTTTTTGAATTTTCATCACCGTCTTTCGGAAGCAAGGAAATGCCCCGTAGTGTTTCTCGACAGTACGATTCCTTCGACGGCAACTCGGAATCTCGCGAAACGAACATTATGGAGTTTCTAATGAGTTCCTCATTCCTACAACACGACTTTTTCGAATATTCGTCACCGTCATCTGGAAGCACTAAAATGGCCCGTAGGGTTTCTCGACGGCACGATTCCATCGCCGGCAACTCAAAAAATAGCGAAACGAACCTTATGGAGTTACTAATGAGTTCTTCTTTTCCACGACATGACTTTTTCGTATATTCGTCACCGTAATCCGGAAGCACGAAAATGGCCCGTAGGGTTTCTCGACGGAACGATTCCTTCGCCGGCCACAAGGAATCTCGCGAAACGAACATTGTGGAGTTTTTCTTGAGTTCTTCTTTCCCGCGACACGACTTTTTCGTATATTCGTCACCATAATCCGGAAAGCACGAAAATGGCCTGTAGGGTTTCTCGACGGAACAATTCCTTTGCCGGCCACAACGAATCTCGCGAAACGAACACTATGAAGTTTCTATTGAGTTTTTCTTTCCCACGACACGACTTTTTCGTACCTTCGAATGATGAGATCATGGCTAGGGCTGACAAAGAGAAATGGAATGCGGACCCGCTTCAAGTCCCAGTTGGACCTATCACAAGAGCTCGGGCTAAAATATTCAAAGAAGCACTTAATTGTCTAATCCTAGAGGCACATCAAGGAGATACTTGCATTATTACAAAAGAAGAGCCAAAACTGGTCCATGTCATTAAAACCCATTTAAATATGGGTCAAGACCAGCCAACTTTAATATGGACCTAAAGTGCAAGAAGATTGAAGGCTAAAAACTGAATATAGGCCCAAAATAATGGATTTATTTAATGGCCCAATTTAGGCTACGTTTTTTTTCTGATTTATTTATTTTAGTATTTTATTTATTTGACTAGGAAAGTTTCCTATTTCATAGTTTCTAGAAGAGTTTCCTATTTGTATTTTTCCTTGCCCTATAGGAGTTTCCTATTTGATAGTTTCTAGAACAGTTTCCTATTTCTATTTTTCCTTGTCCTATAGGAGTTTCCTATATAGTTTTCCTTCTAAGTTTAGGTAATTGGCCTATAAATAGGTATGTATGCTCATGAACAAGGCAGATTATCATATATATTATTGAGAGTGTTTTCTCTTTGGTTCTTTAAAGAACTTTTCTGAACTTATCAAGATTTATCTTGTGGCGTTCAAGCAAGACTTATCACTCACAATCTTCTTCCTCTTTCTTGAGTGTGGCGTCTACAATATTTCTATACCTGTGGTTCTTATCTCTTTATAGATAACGGGTCAAGGTCATTTTATTTTTAATTTATTTTTGTTATAAATCTGATTAGAATACGATCCTTGAATTTGGATCCCATATTGATTCCGGGTCTCACTACTCTTGGTGAGGTTCATATCAGGGGTTCACATCAGTCACTGTCATTCAAATACACGAAATTGGCCCGTAGGGTTTCTTGACGGCACGATTCCATCTCCGACAACTCGAAAACTCGCGAAACAAAATTTGTAGCATTTCTTTGGAGTTCTTCTTTCCAACCGTACGACTTTTTCGCATTTTTGTCACCGTCATCTGGAGGCACGAAAAATGGCCCGTAGGATTTCTCGACGGCACAATTCCATCACTGGCAACACGGAATCTCGCGAAACGAACATTATGGAGTTTCTCTTGAGTTCTTCTTTCCCGCGACAGGACTTTTCGTACCCTCGTCACCGTCAGCCAAATGCACGAAATTGGCCGATAGGGTTTCTCGACGGCACGATTCCATCTCCGGCAACACGAAATCTCGCGAAAGGAACATTATGGAGTTTCTCTTGAGTTTTTCTTTCTCGTAACATGACTTTTTCGTACCCTCGTCACCTTCAGCCAAATGCACGTAATTGGCCGTTAGGGTTTCTCGACGGCACGATTCCAATGCCGGCTTCTCGGAATCTCGCGAAACTAATATTATGGAGTTTCTGATCGGTTCCTCTTTCCCGCAACATGAGTTTTTTGTATATTCGTCACCGTTACCCGGGTGAACGAAAATGGCCCGTAGGGTTTCTGGACGGCACGATTCCATCGCCGGCTTCTCGGAATCTCTCGAAACTAACATTATGGAGTTTCTATTGAGTTCCTCTTCAGTTCTTCTTTCTCGCGACACGACTTTATCGTACCCTCGTCAACGTCAGCCAAATGCACGAAATTGGCCGGTAGGGTTTCTCGACGGAACGATTCTTTGGCCGACCACAAGGATTCTCGCGAAACGAACATTATGGAGTTTCTATTGAGTTCTTCTTTCCCACGACACGACTTTTTCGTACCTTCGTCACCGTCATTCAAATGCCCAAAATTGGCCCGTAGGGATTCTTGACGGCACGATTCCATCCCCGGCTACTCGCGAAACGAACTTTGTAGCATTTCTATGGAGTTCTTCTTTCCAACTACACGACTTTTTCGTATTTTTGTCACCCACAACTGGAGGCACGAAAATGGCCCGTAGGGTTTCTCGACGGCATGACTCCATCGCCGGCAACTCGGAATTTCGCGAAACGAACATTGTAGCATTTCTAAGGAGTTCTTCATTCCAACTACACGACTTTTTTGAATTTTCGTCACCGTCTGATGCGTTCCTCTATACGAAGAAACGGAGTGTTTGGCGAAAGCAAGGATCGTCTTGAAAATTCAATGGATGTTTGATCGCCACGAGTTGCCTCGATAAGATCGGATTCAGTTCTTTGCCCAAGAACTAAGGGAAGCTCTCACTTTAGGAGAAAACTCAATCTTTATTAATCATCAAAATCTGTTTTTTTACATGAACTTAAAGAACTCTTAAATAGACAATCAAACCTAACCCTAGTAGGAAAGCCAAAAGGCCTTAAACTCCTAATTGAACTTCTAATAAAATATGGCCCAAATAACATTAGTTATCTGGCCCAACTAAACTAACAAAAATAATCTCATAATTAAACTACTATTTGGGCTGCATAAAGAATGGGCCCAAATGATAATAATACCCAAAACAAAACATTTAAACTAAAGCCCATAATACATCTTTAAATCAATGCAGATTTGAGCTAGTTATCTTCAAGATCCAACAAACTTTATTGGGCCTCCGAATTGCCCCCTTTAATGCAATCCTCAAGGCTGCAAAGTGTGGCCCACTTGATGTCTAGACTTGGCCTAATAATTTCCTCTTTAGCCTGCACATCCAAAATCAAGCCCAGTAAAGCTTCTTTGGCCCGCTTCGCCCTGCTCCTAGTCATTGGACCTCCTATCCCTTGCAAAGGATCTTGAGAACGGTTTATAGTAGCTTTGACAGCATCTTGATCTCCATCATTCCCTCCCTCCTCGAAAGGATTCGTCCTCGAATCAAAGGCATCACCTACATCAAATAAAGACAAGTCAGTAAGATTGAATGTAACACCAATATTGCCATACTTACTAGGTAAATCAATCTTATAGGCATTGTAATTGATTCGCTCCAAGACTTGAAAAGATCCATCTCCCCTAGGATGTAACTTAGCTTTCCTCTGAACCAGGAACCTCTCTTTGCGCATATGTACCCAAACCCAATCACCAGGTTCAAATACAAATATAGTCCGACTCTTGTTGGCTTGCTTTGCATACTGCTCATTCTTCCTCTCAATGTTTGCTCGAATCTTAGCATGCAAATCCTTTACATATTCAACCTTTTGCTTACCATCCAAGTTAACAAACTCATTAGTAGACAAAGGTAAAATATTCAAAGGCGTTAGAGGATTAAAGCCATAAACAATCTCAAAAGGACTATAAGCAGTAATAGAATGCACAAATCTATTGTAAGCAAACTCAACATGTGGTAATAGAATATAAAGACCATGTGGCATAACCTTAGACTTAGCTTGTTTACATGCCTTGCACTTAGCACAAAATGAAATGACATCATGTTTCATGCGAGGCCAATAAAAATATTCATGCAGAATTTCTAAAGTTTTAGTCACTCCAAAATGCCCCATTATACCTCCACCATGACTCTCCTTATTTAATAAGGCACACATAGAACACTTAGGCACACCAAGATTATTCTTTTTAAACAAGTAGCCTCTATATCTATAGAAACCATCAATAACACGCTTATCATAAGAATTCCAAACAGATCCAAAATCAACATCATTAGCATACAAGTCTTGAATGAATTCAAACCCAAGCAACTTACCATGCAAAAATGTCAATAACGCATATCTTCTAGACAATGCATTAGCTACCACATTTTCCCTTCCAATTTTATATTTAATCACATATGAAAATGTCTCAATGAATTTTAACCACGTAGCATGCCTCTTATGCAACTTACCTTGAGACTTCAAGAATTTCGGACTCTTATAATCTGAATGGATAATGAATTCTCTCGGCCATAGATAATGCTGCCAAATTTGCCAAGTCCTCATCAATGCATATAAATCCGTATCATAAGTAGGATATTTCAGTGTTGTGAATCCCTGTATCAAAGACACAACCACACTAGGCAAAGAAAGGTTAGGAGTGTTAGTAAAATAAATATCCTTGTACATGAGCACAAGGAGGTTTGGTTTGCATACCAAAGCACTCTTCACCTCACTTTTTAATGCAAAAGCACTCACTCTTTTATTTTCTTCTTTATCTGTCTCACAATTCTCTTTCTTTTTCTGCTCACATATCTCAACATCTCTCTCTTTTATCTCACTCTCAATTTTGGCCATACTCTCTTTTTTCTCACATATCTCAACCTCTCTTTCTTTTCTCTCACTCTCAATTTTGGCCATACTCTCTTTTTTCTTTTGCTCACATATCTCAACCTCTCTTTCTTTTCTCTCACTCTCAATTTTTGCCTTACTTTCTTTCTCCTCTTTTTCTTTTATTTCTCTCAACTCACACTCTTTTGTAATTCGCACTTGATCAGCATAAGCCTCAGCTGGCCTTAGGGGTGTTAGAATAAAGGTTTTCTTATGCATGGTCAATGTATATCGATTCTTGTAACCATCATAATTAACCCTTCTATCAAATTGCCATAGACGTCCCAACAACAAGTGTGCAACATGCATTGGTACTACATCACAAAGCACCTCATCTTTGTAGTTACCAATAGAAAAAGATACCAAAACCTGATTAGTCACCCATATCTCTCCACTATCATTCAACCATCTTAGCCTATATGGTTTAGGATGTTTCAATGTGGGTAGACCCAATTTATCAACCATCAAGGTACTAACTACATTAGTGCAACTTCCACTATCAATAATCAAGCTACATACCTTGTTATTCACGTGGCACCTAGTCTGGAATATATGCTCACACTGTTCATCATCAATATCATCAATAGGCTGCATATTAAGAGCACGTCGAGTAACCAATACTTCTCTTTTCACTAGCTTACTAATCTCCATATTACTACAATCCTCCAATGGTGGCATCTCATTATCACTAGAATGCTTACTCTCCATACGTCCCTTTTCTTCTTCACCAAAGACAAACTGTTTAGAAGGCTTAGGTTTGGATAGTGACTCAAGATTATCCAGCTTCATATGTGTCAACTTAAACTGCTCCTGAATTGCCTTCATGTAATATTTAAGATCAATTTTAGGTTGATTTATTTTACTAGTCATGTTTGTCTCACAAGCCTCACGTGTTTGCACTCAACTTTACTCTCTTTCCCTTAAAGCTCTTAAACAAGAACCTAATCAACAAACTTATCAAAGGAAACAAGAGAATTAAGAATGATAAGAACAAATTTTCAGACAATGACAATCTAGGAACTAAATTTGAAACAAATAAAATTAGTATGCAATTTTTTTTCGACTTCCCTTTTTTTTTCTCTTTTTTTTTTGAACGAATTTCTTTTTTTCTTTTTTTTTAATGAACTTCTGCTCACCTTTTCTGTTAGCAGACTTCAGCACTTTTTTTTTTTTTTGCGAAAATTTTTTTTTTTGAATTTTTTTTTTTTGGGAAGAAGAAACTGAAGTATACTAGGACTAGGAATCTGATTTTTTTTGAATTTTGAATTTTGAATTTTGAATTTTTGAACAAGAAACCAAATTGAAATAGGAATAGGACTCACCTTTTTTTTTTTTTTCGAAATTCAAATTTTTGGAAAAAGAAACTAAATTGACTAGGACTAGGAATTAGAATATAATAGGAAAAGAAAATTGACTAGAACTAGAACTCTTTTTTTTTTTTTTTAAAGGACTAGAAGAACATTAACTAGAACTAGAACTAGAACTCTAATTTGACCTAAAGAAAGGTAGAAGAAGAAAGACTCTAGAAAATAGAAAAGAAAAGATAGGTCACCAACCAAATCTCAAGGAGCCAAAGCTCTGATACCAAATGATGCGTTCCTCTATACGAAGAAACGGAGTGTTTGGCGAAAGCAAGGATCGTCTTGAAAATTCAATGGATGTTTGATCGCCACGAGTTGCCTCGATAAGATCGGATTCAGTTCTTTGCCCAAGAACTAAGGGAAGCTCTCACTTTAGGAGAAAACTCAATCTTTATTAATCATCAAAATCTGTTTTTTTACATGAACTTAAAGAACTCTTAAATAGACAATCAAACCTAACCCTAGTAGGAAAGCCAAAAGGCCTTAAACTCCTAATTGAACTTCTAATAAAATATGGCCCAAATAACATTAGTTATCTGGCCCAACTAAACTAACAAAAATAATCTCATAATTAAACTACTATTTGGGCTGCATAAAGAATGGGCCCAAATGATAATAATACCCAAAACAAAACATTTAAACTAAAGCCCATAATACATCTTTAAATCAATGCAGATTTGAGCTAGTTATCTTCAAGATCCAACAAACTTTATTGGGCCTCCGAATTGCCCCCTTTAATGCAATCCTCAAGGCTGCAAAGTGTGGCCCACTTGATGTCTAGACTTGGCCTAATAATTTCCTCTTTAGCCTGCACATCCAAAATCAAGCCCAGTAAAGCTTCTTTGGCCCGCTTCGCCCTGCTCCTAGTCATTGGACCTCCTATCCCTTGCAAAGGATCTTGAGAACGGTTTATAGTAGCTTTGACAGCATCTTGATCTCCATCACCGTCCTCCGGAAGCACGGAAATGCCCCGTAGTGTTTCTCGACGGTACGATTCCTTCGACGGCAAATCGGAATCTCGCGAAACGAACATTATGGAGTTTCTAATGAGTTCCTCTTTCCTACAACACGACTTTTTCGAATATTCGTCACCGTCATCTGGAAGCACTAAAATGGCTTGTAGGGTTTCTCGACGGAACAATTCCTTCGCCGGCCACAAGGAATCTCGCGAAACGAACGCTATGAAGTTTCTATTGAGTTTTTCTTTCCCACGACACGACTTTTTTATACCTTCGTCACTGTCATTCAAATACACAAAATTGGCCCGTAGGGTTTCTTGACGGCACGATTCGATCGCCGACAACTCGGAAACTCGCGAAACGAAATTTGTTGCATTTTTTTGGAGTTCTTCTTTCCAACTGTACGACTTTTTCGCATTTTTGTCACCGTCATCTGGAGGCACGAAAAATGGCCCGTAGGGTTTCTCGACGACACGATTCCATCTCCGGCAACACGGAATCTCGCGAAAGGAACATTATGGAGTTTCTCTTGAGTTCTTCTTTCTCGCGACACGACTTTTTCGTACCCTCGTCACCGTCAGCCAAATGCACAAAATTGGCCGGCAGGGTTTCTCGACGGGACGATTCCATCGCCAGCTTCTCAGAATCTCTCGAAACTAACATTATGGAGTTTCTAATGAGTTCCTCTTTCCCGCAACATGACTTTTTCGTATATTCATCACCGTCAGCCGGGTGAACGAAAATGGCCCGTAGGGTTTCTCGACGGCACGATTCCATCGCCGGCAACTCGGAATCTCGCGAAACAAACTTTGTAGCATTTCTAAGGAGTTCTTCATTCCAACTACACGACTTTTTCGAATTTTCGTCACCGTCATCCGGAAGCACAAAAATGGCCCGTAGTGTTTCTCAACGGAACGATTACATTGCCGGCAACTCAAAATCTCGCGAAACGAACAATATGGAGTTTCTCTTGAGTTCTTCTTTCCCGCGAAACGACTTTTTCGTACCCTCGTCAACGTCAGCCAAATGCACGAAATTGGCCGGTAGGGTTTCTCGACGGCACGATTCCATCGCCGGCTTCTTGAAATCTCGCGAAACTAGCATTATGGAGTTTCTAATGAGTTCTTCTTTTCCACGACATGACCCTTTCGTATATTCGTCACCGAAATTCGGAAACACGAAAATGGCCCGTAGGGTTTCTCGACGGAACGATTCTTTCGCCGGCCACAAGGATTCTCGCGAAACGAACATTATGGAGTTTCTATTGAGTTCTTCTTTCCCACGACACGACTTTTTCGTACCTTCGTCACCGTCATTCAAATGCCCAAAATTTGCCGGTAGGGACTCTTGACGGCACGATTCCATCCCCGGCTACTGGCGAAAACAACTTTGTAGCATTTCTATGGAGTTCTTCTTTTCAACTACACGACTTTTTCGTATTTTTGTCACCGTCATCTGGAGGCACGAAAATGGTCCGTAGGATTTCTCGACGGCGTGACTCCATCGCCGGCAACTCGGAATCTCGCGAAACGAACTTTGTAGCATTTCTAAGGAGTTCTTCATTCCAACTACACGGCTTTTTTGAATTTTCATCACCGTCTTTCGGAAGCAAGGAAATGCCCCGTAGTGTTTCTCGACAGTACGATTCCTTCGACGGCAACTCGGAATCTCGCGAAACGAACATTATGGAGTTTCTAATGAGTTCCTCATTCCTACAACACGACTTTTTCGAATATTCGTCACCGTCATCTGGAAGCACTAAAATGGCCCGTAGGGTTTCTCGACGGCACGATTCCATCGCCGGCAACTCAAAAAATAGCGAAACGAACCTTATGGAGTTACTAATGAGTTCTTCTTTTCCACGACATGACTTTTTCGTATATTCGTCACCGTAATCCGGAAGCACGAAAATGGCCCGTAGGGTTTCTCGACGGAACGATTCCTTCGCCGGCCACAAGGAATCTCGCGAAACGAACATTGTGGAGTTTTTCTTGAGTTCTTCTTTCCCGCGACACGACTTTTTCGTATATTCGTCACCATAATCCGGAAAGCACGAAAATGGCCTGTAGGGTTTCTCGACGGAACAATTCCTTTGCCGGCCACAACGAATCTCGCGAAACGAACACTATGAAGTTTCTATTGAGTTTTTCTTTCCCACGACACGACTTTTTCGTACCTTCGTCACTGTCATTCAAATACACGAAATTGGCCCGTAGGGTTTCTTGACGGCACGATTCCATCTCCGACAACTCGAAAACTCGCGAAACAAAATTTGTAGCATTTCTTTGGAGTTCTTCTTTCCAACCGTACGACTTTTTCGCATTTTTGTCACCGTCATCTGGAGGCACGAAAAATGGCCCGTAGGATTTCTCGACGGCACAATTCCATCACTGGCAACACGGAATCTCGCGAAACGAACATTATGGAGTTTCTCTTGAGTTCTTCTTTCCCGCGACAGGACTTTTCGTACCCTCGTCACCGTCAGCCAAATGCACGAAATTGGCCGATAGGGTTTCTCGACGGCACGATTCCATCTCCGGCAACACGAAATCTCGCGAAAGGAACATTATGGAGTTTCTCTTGAGTTTTTCTTTCTCGTAACATGACTTTTTCGTACCCTCGTCACCTTCAGCCAAATGCACGTAATTGGCCGTTAGGGTTTCTCGACGGCACGATTCCAATGCCGGCTTCTCGGAATCTCGCGAAACTAATATTATGGAGTTTCTGATCGGTTCCTCTTTCCCGCAACATGAGTTTTTTGTATATTCGTCACCGTTACCCGGGTGAACGAAAATGGCCCGTAGGGTTTCTGGACGGCACGATTCCATCGCCGGCTTCTCGGAATCTCTCGAAACTAACATTATGGAGTTTCTATTGAGTTCCTCTTCAGTTCTTCTTTCTCGCGACACGACTTTATCGTACCCTCGTCAACGTCAGCCAAATGCACGAAATTGGCCGGTAGGGTTTCTCGACGGAACGATTCTTTGGCCGACCACAAGGATTCTCGCGAAACGAACATTATGGAGTTTCTATTGAGTTCTTCTTTCCCACGACACGACTTTTTCGTACCTTCGTCACCGTCATTCAAATGCCCAAAATTGGCCCGTAGGGATTCATGACGGCACGATTCCATCCCCGGCTACTCGCGAAACGAACTTTGTAGCATTTCTATGGAGTTCTTCTTTCCAACTACACGACTTTTTCGTATTTTTGTCACCCACAACTGGAGGCACGAAAATGGCCCGTAGGGTTTCTCGACGGCACGACTCCATCGCCGGCAACTCGGAATTTCGCGAAACGAACATTGTAGCATTTCTAAGGAGTTCTTCATTCCAACTACACGACTTTTTTGAATTTTCGTCACCGTCCTCCGGAAGCACGGAAATGCCCCGTAGTGTTTCTCGACGGTACGATTCCTTCGACGGCAAATCGGAATCTCGCGAAACGAACATTATGGAGTTTCTAATGAGTTCCTCTTTCCTACAACACGACTTTTTCGAATATTCGTCACCGTCATCTGGAAGCACTAAAATGGCTTGGAGGGTTTCTCGACGGAACAATTCCTTCGCCGGCCACAAGGAATCTCGCGAAACGAACGCTATGAAGTTTCTATTGAGTTTTTCTTTCCCACGACACGACTTTTTCGTACCTTCATCACTGTCATTCAAATACACGAAAATGGCCCGTAGGGTTTCTCGACGGCACGATTCCAACGCCGGCAACTCGGAAACTCGCGAAACGAACATTATGGAGTTTCTAACGAGTTCTTCTTTTCCACAACATGACTTTTTCGTATATTCGTCACCGTAATCCGGAAGCACGAAAATGGCCTGTAGGGTTTCTCGACAGAACGATTCCTTCGCCGGCCACAAGGAATCTCGCGAAACGAACATTATGAAGCTTCTATTGAGTTTTTCTTTCCCACGACACGACTTTTTCGTACCTTCGTCACTGTCGTTCAAATACACGAAATTGGCCCGTAGGGTTTCTTGACGACACGATTCCATCGTCGACAACTCGGAAACACACGAAACGAAATTTGTAGCATTTCTTTGGAGTTCTTCTTTCCAGCTGTACGACTTTTTCGCATTTTTGTCACCGTCATTTGGAGGCACGAAAAATGGCCTGTAGGATTTCTCGACGGCACGATTCCATCTCCGGCAACACGGAATCTCGCGAAAGGAACATTATGGAGTTTCTCTTGAGTTCTTCTTACTCGTAACATGACTTTTTCGTACCCTCGTCACCTTTAGCCAAATGCACGTAATTGGCCGTTAGGGTTTCTCGACGGCACGATTTCATTGCCGGCTTTTCGGAATCTCGCGAAACTAACATTATGGAGTTTCTAATCAGTTCCTTTTTCCCGCAACATGAGTTTTTCGTATATTCGTCACCGTTACCCGGTTGAACGAAAATGGCCCGTAGGGTTTCTGGAGGGCACGATTCCATCGCCGGCTTCTCGGAATCTCTCGAAACTAACATTATGGAGTTTCTATTGAGTTCCTCTTCAGTTCTTCTTTCTCGCGACACGACTTTATCGTACCCTCGTCAACGTCAGCCAAATGCACGAAATTGGCCGGTAGGGTTTCTCGACGGAACGATTCTTTGGCCGACCACAAGGATTCTCGCGAAACAAACATTATGGAGTTTCTATTGAGTTCTTCTTTCCCACGACACGACTTTTTCGTACCTTCGTCACCGTCATTCAAATGCCCAAAATTGGCCCGTAGGGATTCATGACGGCACGATTCCATCCCCGGCTACTCGCGAAACGAACTTTGTAGCATTTCTATGGAGTTCTTCTTTCCAACTACACGACTTTTTCGTATTTTTGTCACCCACAACTGGAGGCACGAAAATGGCCCGTAGGGTTTCTCGACGGCACGACTCCATCGCCGGCAACTCGGAATTTCGCGAAACGAACATTGTAGCATTTCTAAGGAGTTCTTCATTCCAACTACACGACTTTTTTGAATTTTCGTCACCGTCCTCCGGAAGCACGGAAATGCCCCGTAGTGTTTCTCGACGGTACGATTCCTTCGACGGCAAATCGGAATCTCGCGAAACGAACATTATGGAGTTTCTAATGAGTTCCTCTTTCCTACAACACGACTTTTTCGAATATTCGTCACCGTCATCTGGAAGCACTAAAATGGCTTGTAGGGTTTCTCGACGGAACAATTCCTTCGCCGGCCACAAGGAATCTCGCGAAACGAACGCTATGAAGTTTCTATTGAGTTTTTCTTTCCCACGACACGACTTTTTTATACCTTCGTCACTGTCATTCAAATACACAAAATTGGCCCGTAGGGTTTCTTGACGGCACGATTCGATCGCCGACAACTCAGAAACTCGCGAAACGAAATTTGTTGCATTTTTTTGGAGTTCTTCTTTCCAACTGTACGACTTTTTCGCATTTTTGTCACCGTCATCTGGAGGCACGAAAAATGGCCCGTAGGGTTTCTCGACGACACGATTCCATCTCCGGCAACACGGAATCTCGCGAAAGGAACATTATGGAGTTTCTCTTGAGTTCTTCTTTCTCGCGACACGACTTTTTCGTACCCTCGTCACCGTCAGCCAAATGCACAAAATTGGCTGGCAGGGTTTCTCGACGGGACGATTCCATCGCCAGCTTCTCAGAATCTCTCGAAACTAACATTATGGAGTTTCTAATGAGTTCCTCTTTCCCGCAACATGACTTTTTCGTATATTCATCACCGTCAGCCGGGTGAACGAAAATGGCCCGTAGGGTTTCTCGACGGCACGATTCCATCGCCGGCAACTCGGAATCTCGCGAAACAAACTTTGTAGCATTTCTAAGGAGTTCTTCATTCCAACTACACGACTTTTTCGAATTTTCGTCACCGTCATCCGGAGGCACGAAAAATGGCCCGTAGTGTTTCTCGACGGCACAATTCCATCACTGGCAACACGGAATCTCGCGAAACGAACATTATGGAGTTTCTCTTGAGTTCTTCTTTCCCGCGACAGGACTTTTCGTACCCTCGTCACCGTCAGCCAAATGCACGAAATTGGCCGATAGGGTTTCTCGACGGCACGATTCCATCTCCGGCAACACGAAATCTCGCGAAAGGAACATTATGGAGTTTCTCTTGAGTTTTTCTTTCTCGTAACATGACTTTTTCGTACCCTCGTCACCTTCAGCCAAATGCACGTAATTGGCCGTTAGGGTTTCTCGACGGCACGATTCCAATGCCGGCTTCTCGGAATCTCGCGAAACTAATATTATGGAGTTTCTGATCGGTTCCTCTTTCCCGCAACATGAGTTTTTTGTATATTCGTCACCGTTACCCGGGTGAACGAAAATGGCCCGTAGGGTTTCTGGACGGCACGATTCCATCGCCGGCTTCTCGGAATCTCTCGAAACTAACATTATGGAGTTTCTATTGAGTTCCTCTTCAGTTCTTCTTTCTCGCGACACGACTTTATCGTACCCTCGTCAACGTCAGCCAAATGCACGAAATTGGCCGGTAGGGTTTCTCGACGGAACGATTCTTTGGCCGACCACAAGGATTCTCGCGAAACGAGCATTATGGAGTTTCTATTGAGTTCTTCTTTCCCACGACACGACTTTTTCGTACCTTCGTCACCGTCATTCAAATGCCCAAAATTGGCCCGTAGGGATTCATGACGGCACGATTCCATCCCCGGCTACTCGCGAAACGAACTTTGTAGCATTTCTATGGAGTTCTTCTTTCCAACTACACGACTTTTTCGTATTTTTGTCACCCACAACTGGAGGCACGAAAATGGCCCGTAGGGTTTCTCGACGGCACGACTCCATCGCCGACAACTCGGAATTTCGCGAAACGAACATTGTAGCATTTCTAAGGAGTTCTTCATTCCAACTACACGACTTTTTTGAATTTTCGTCACCGTCCTCCGGAAGCACGGAAATGCCCCGTAGTGTTTCTCGACGGTACGATTCCTTCGACGGCAAATCGGAATCTCGCGAAACGAACATTATGGAGTTTCTAATGAGTTCCTCTTTCCTACAACACGACTTTTTCGAATATTCGTCACCGTCATCTGGAAGCACTAAAATGGCCTGTAGGGTTTCTCGACGGAACAATTCCTTCGCCGGCCACAAGGAATCTCGCGAAACGAACGCTATGAAGTTTCTATTGAGTTTTTCTTTCCCACGACACGACTTTTTCGTACCTTCATCACTGTCATTCAAATACACGAAAATGGCCCGTAGGGTTTCTCGACGGCACGATTCCAACGCCGGCAACTCGGAAACTCGCGAAACGAACATTATGGAGTTTCTAACGAGTTCTTCTTTTCCACAACATGACTTTTTCGTATATTCGTCACCGTAATCCGGAAGCACGAAAATGGCCTGTAGGGTTTCTCGACAGAACGATTCCTTCGCCGGCCACAAGGAATCTCGCGAAACGAACATTATGAAGCTTCTATTGAGTTTTTCTTTCCCACGACACGACTTTTTCGTACCTTCGTCACTGTCGTTCAAATACACGAAATTGGCCCGTAGGGTTTCTTGACGATACGATTCCATCGTCGACAACTCGGAAACACGCGAAACGAAATTTGTAGCATTTCTTTGGAGTTCTTCTTTCCAGCTGTACGACTTTGTCGCATTTTTGTCACCGTCATTTGGAGGCACGAAAAATGGCCCGTAGGATTTCTCGACGGCACGATTCCATCTCCGGCAACACGGAATCTCGCGAAAGGAACATTATGGAGTTTCTCTTGAGTTCTTCTTACTCGTAACATGACTTTTTCGTACCCTCGTCACCTTTAGCCAAATGCACGTAATTGGCCGTTAGGGTTTCTCGACGGCACGATTCCATTGCCGGCTTCTCGGAATCTCGCGAAACTAACATTATGGAGTTTCTAATCAGTTCCTCTTTCCCGCAACATGAGTTTTTCGTATATTCGTCACCGTTACCCGGTTGAACGAAAATGGCCCGTAGGGTTTCTGGACGGCACGATTCCATCGCCGGCAACTCGGAATTTCGCGAAACGAACATTGTAGCATTTCTAAGGAGTTCTTCATTCCAACTACACGACTTTTTTCAATTTTCGTCACCGTCCTCCGGAAGCACGGAAATGCCCCGTAGTGTTTCTCGACGGTACGATTCCTTCGATGGCAAATCGGAATCTCGCGAAACGAACATTATGGAGTTTCTAATGAGTTCCTCTTTCCTACAACACGACTTTTTCGAATATTCGTCACCGTCATCTGGAAGCACTAAAATGGCTTGTAGGGTTTCTCGACGGAACAATTCCTTCGCCGGCCACAAGGAATCTCGCGAAACGAACGCTATGAAGTTTCTATTGAGTTTTTCTTTCCCACGACACGACTTTTTTATACCTTCGTCACTGTCATTCAAATACACAAAATTGGCCCGTAGGGTTTCTTGACGGCACGATTCGATCGCCGACAACTCGGAAACTCGCGAAACGAAATTTGTTGCATTTTTTTGGAGTTCTTCTTTCCAACTGTACGACTTTTTCGCATTTTTGTCACCGTCATCTGGAGGCACGAAAAATGGCCCGTAGGGTTTCTCGACGACACGATTCCATCTCCGGCAACACGGAATCTCGCGAAAGGAACATTATGGAGTTTCTCTTGAGTTCTTCTTTCCCGCGACACGACTTTTTCGTATATTCGTCACCATAATCCGGAAAGCACGAAAATGGCCTGTAGGGTTTCTCGACGGAACAATTCCTTTGCCGGCCACAACGAATCTCGCGAAACGAACACTATGAAGTTTCTATTGAGTTTTTCTTTCCCACGACACGACTTTTTCGTACCTTCGTCACTGTCATTCAAATACACGAAATTGGCCCGTAGGGTTTCTTGACGGCACGATTCCATCTCCGACAACTCGAAAACTCGCGAAACAAAATTTGTTGCATTTCTTTGGAGTTCTTCTTTGCAACCGTACGACTTTTTCGCATTTTTGTCACCGTCATCTGGAGGCACGAAAAATGGCCCGTAGGATTTCTCGACGGCACAATTCCATCACTGGCAACACGGAATCTCGCGAAACGAACATTATGGAGTTTCTCTTGAGTTCTTCTTTCCCGCGACAGGACTTTTCGTACCCTCGTCACCGTCAGCCAAATGCACGAAATTGGCCGATAGGGTTTCTCGACGGCACGATTCCATCTCCGGCAACACGAAATCTCGCGAAAGGAACATTATGGAGTTTCTCTTGAGTTTTTCTTTCTCGTAACATGACTTTTTCGTACCCTCGTCACCTTCAGCCAAATGCACGTAATTGGCCGTTAGGGTTTCTCGACGGCACGATTCCAATGCCGGCTTCTCGGAATCTCGCGAAACTAATATTATGGAGTTTCTGATCGGTTCCTCTTTCCCGCAACATGAGTTTTTTGTATATTCGTCACCGTTACCCGGGTGAACGAAAATGGCCCGTAGGGTTTCTGGACAGCACGATTCCATCACCGGCTTCTCGGAATCTCTCGAAACTAACATTATGGAGTTTCTATTGAGTTCCTCTTCAGTTCTTCTTTCTCGCGACACGACTTTATCGTACCCTCGTCAACGTCAGCCAAATGCACGAAATTGGCCGGTAGGGTTTCTCGACGGAACGATTCTTTGGCCGACCACAAGGATTCTCGCGAAACGAACATTATGGAGTTTCTATTGAGTTCTTCTTTCCCACGACACGACTTTTTCGTACCTTCGTCACCGTCATTCAAATGCCCAAAATTGGCCCGTAGGGATTCATGACGGCACGATTCCATCCCCGGCTACTCGCGAAACGAACTTTGTAGCATTTCTATGGAGTTCTTCTTTCCAACTACACGACTTTTTCGTATTTTTGTCACCCACAACTGGAGGCACGAAAATGGCCCGTAGGGTTTCTCGACGGCACGACTCCATCGCCGGCAACTCGGAATTTCGCGAAACGAACATTGTAGCATTTCTAAGGAGTTCTTCATTCCAACTACACGACTTTTTTGAATTTTCGTCACCGTCCTCCGGAAGCACGGAAATGCCCCGTAGTGTTTCTCGACGGTACGATTCCTTCGACGGCAAATCGGAATCTCGCGAAACGAACATTATGGAGTTTCTAATGAGTTCCTCTTTCCTACAACACGACTTTTTCGAATATTCGTCACCGTCATCTGGAAGCACTAAAATAGCCTGTAGGGTTTCTCGACGGAACAATTCCTTCGCCGGCCACAAGGAATCTCGCGAAACGAACGCTATGAAGTTTCTATTGAGTTTTTCTTTCCCACGACACGACTTTTTCGTACCTTCATCACTGTCATTCAAATACACGAAAATGGCCCGTAGGGTTTCTCGACGGCACGATTCCAACGCCGGCAACTCGGAAACTCGCGAAACGAACATTATGGAGTTTCTAACGAGTTCTTCTTTTCCACAACATGACTTTTTCGTATATTCGTCACCGTAATCCGGAAGCACGAAAATGGCCTGTAGGGTTTCTCGACAGAACGATTCCTTCGCCGGCCACAAGGAATCTCACGAAACGAACATTATGAAGCTTCTATTGAGTTTTTCTTTCCCACGACACGACTTTTTCGTACCTTCGTCACTGTCGTTCAAATACACGAAATTGGCCCGTAGGGTTTCTTGACGACACGATTCCATCGTCGACAACTCGGAAACACGCGAAACGAAATTTGTAGCATTTCTTTGGAGTTCTTCTTTCCAGCTGTACGACTTTTTCGCATTTTTGTCACCGTCATTTGGAGGCACGAAAAATGGCCCGTAGGATTTCTCGACGGCACGATTCCATCTCCGGCAACACGGAATCTCGCGAAAGAAACATTATGGAGTTTCTCTTGAGTTCTTCTTACTCGTAACATGACTTTTTCGTACCCTCGTCACCTTTAGCCAAATGCACGTAATTGGCCGTTAGGGTTTCTCGACGGCACGATTCCATTGCCGACTTCTCGGAATCTCGCGAAACTAACATTATGGAGTTTCTAATCAGTTCCTCTTTCCCGCAACATGAGTTTTTCGTATATTCGTCACCGTTACCCGGTTGAACGAAAATGGCCCGTAGGGTTTCTGGACGGCACGATTCCATCGCCGGCTTCTCGGAATCTCTCGAAACTAACATTATGGAGTTTCTATTGAGTTCCTCTTTAGTTCTTCTTTCCCGCGACACGACTTTATCGTACCCTCGTCAACGTCAGCCAAATGCACGAAATTGGCCGGTAGGGTTTCTCGACGGAACGATTCTTTGGCCGGCCACAACGATTCTCGCGAAACGATAATTATGGAGTTTCTATTGAGTTCTTCTTTCCCACGACACGACTTTTTCGTACCTTCGTCACCGTCATTCAAATGCCCAAAATTGGCCCGTAGGGATTCTTGACGGCACGATTCCATCCCCGGCTACTCGCGAAACGAACTTTGTAGCATTTCTATGGAGTTCTTCTTTCCAACTACACGACTTTTTCGTATTTTTGTCACCCTCAACTGGAGGCACGAAAATGGCCCGTAGGGTTTCTCGACGGCACGACTCCATCACCGGCAACTCGGAATCTCGCGAAACGAACATTGTAGCATTTCTAAGGAGTTCTTCATTCCAACTACACGACTTTTTTGAATTTTCGTCACCGTCCTCCGGAAGCACGGAAATGCCCCGTAGTGTTTCTCGACGGTACGATTCCTTCGACGGCAAATCGGAATCTCGCGAAACGAACATTATGGAGTTTCTAATGAGTTCCTCTTGTAACATCCCGTAATTTTTAGATATTTTCCTTAGAAATTCTTCACCTTACATATCTGCATAGAAATGTTCTAATATTAATGGAATAGGTAAAGAAAGAAAACCTAAGAGGAAATATTAGAAATAAACATGTTAAAGAAAGGTGAAATTCTTAGGTAAAGAAAGATAAATTTTTGTGAAGTAAGTAAAGGTCTTAAAATTTCAAGAAGATCGGATTAGAGTAATTTTTCTTAATTTAAGAGCAAAAGTTACTAAGTTTAGTATCTCCACCCGTAATTGGGCTTTAACCTATAGACACTTCATATAGAGTTTTTCTACTTCACATTAATTTTTAGCAAGCCAATAGGATAGCCCAAGGAAGAAATAAAACATAGACTTGGACTAGGATATAGAAATTGGACCGGTAGCCCAAAAATCATGAAAATGTGACCAAGCCCATTATGAAAGGTAGAATTTTAACCAAAGTAAGGAAAATGGGCAAGAATGAGCCCAAACCCAAGAGGAAAAAATAAAAATAAAAATAAAATTAAAGTGATGA
Source organism: Gleditsia sinensis (assembly GCA_037074535.1). Lineage (NCBI taxonomy): Eukaryota > Viridiplantae > Streptophyta > Magnoliopsida > Fabales > Fabaceae > Gleditsia > Gleditsia sinensis. The sequence goes on along the minus strand of CM073463.1, from coordinate 58,703,139 downwards.
AATATTGGTGTAATCAAGATTAAGTGACATGGCATTAAGACAAAAATTTAGCAAGTGGTATGATTCTACATTCATCATTTTGGCAAGTGGCATAATAATACAAGGCTTTAGGACAAAAACATCTATATCCTACATTCATAACTTTAGCAAGTGGGTAATAATACATAGCATTATGACAAAACATCATTATCCTACACAAATAATTTTAGTTAAGTAAGGAAAATTCAAGGGCTAGAAATTTGCCACTTAAAAAGGCAAATCTATCATACTTGATTAAGACAAAAGAAAAAGGAAATGAATCCCTAAATCAAAGGGATCTTGCCCCATATCTTAAGAACATATCATCATAATTTTCAAAATACAAATCTTCTTTTTCTATGCATATCTTGACTAAGGAAGAGGAAGACAAGAACATAAGTTGTTTGTTTTCCAAAAATTCAACAAAGTGTATCCTAATTGTGATAAGGTAGACCCATGATCATGAAAGGTGAATTATTTGGTGGTCTATATAAGAAAACCCACCCTTACAACATTAGAATTTCGTCCAAGTGAGGGAGAGCAAAAAATAGAAGCAAGGTAGTGTGAGGAAAGGAGAGGAAGAAAGGAAGAAAGAGGAAGGAGAAGTCTAGGGGACTAAGTGCTCCAGGTAAGTTTAACAATATTTCTTTTTGAAGAAAACCTTTGAAACTCATAATATTTATATGAGATTTTGATCTTAGAACTTTGATGATTGGTCATGGATGTTGCTATATCATGTTACATATTGATCTTGCATGTGATGTATATTTGAATACTTAGGTTGGTGTAGATAGTTCTGCATGGGTATGGCTATGGTTGACAGAATTTTAAGCTTCGGTATTTTAATTTCTGGGAACAATCTATAAGGAATTAAAATAAATGGTTAACATAAGAATTAAAGATATATGTGTCACGGATTTTTAGCCACTGGAATCATTCCATTTGGAGTCCATATGAGGTAGCTATGGTATGATTAGTAGTCAAAGGTAAGAAAATGAATCATCAGGGAAGAATATGTTAGGATAGCTTCGGTAATTTAATTTCTGGGAATTATTGGTAGGGAATTAAAATAAATGGTTAACACAAGAATTAAAGATATGTGTGTCATGGATTTTTAGACACTGGAATCATTCAATTTGGAGTCCACATGTGGTAGATATGGTCCGATTAGTAAGCCAAGGTCAGAAAATGGTTCATCAGGGAAGATTATGTTAGGACAGCTTTTGTATTTTAATTTCTGGGAATTATCTGTACGGAATTAAAATAAATGGTTAACATGAAAGTTATATATCTATGTCTCATGGAAATATACCCACTGGAATTATGCAATTTGGAGTTCATATTAGGTAGATATGATCCGATTAGTAAGCAGAGGTCAGAAAATGTTTATTCAGGGAAGAGTATGTTATTAATGCTTTAGTTTTTGAATTTCTGGGAATATTCTGTAGGGAATTAAAATAGCGCGCCAACATAACAATTATAGATATATGGCTCATGGATTTTTACCAACTGGAATAATGCAATTTGGAGTTCCAATTTGGGAGATATGGTCTAATTAGTCAGTAAAGGTCTGAACCTATCCGAGAAGAACTATCATGTACTTTGAGGGCGTAATATCACCTTCGTTTCTTAATTTTTCGCTACAATGTTCAACATAATAGTTTTAGATAATTGTTTTATCTTGAAATGGACACCAAGATCACCTACATCAGAGTTAAATTGAGGGAGTTATGCTCTGATTAGTAACAGAAGGTTAAATAGAATGAAAACCTGCATCAAGAAAATAAAGAAATAAAATTAGTATTTAAAAAAGAAGATGAATCTTAATAAATGACTAGTATAGCCATAGCCATTGCCATTGTATGAACTTCTTACCATCTTAAGTATGAAATTTTGACATGGAAATATTTTATAAAGTGATATTTGAAATGGTTATGTTCATGGCATGATTACCAATGATTTATGGTAATAGTTATATTTTGATGAACATACTTGTTATTGAAAGCATATTTTTGGCTATCATTGTGAAAAGAAAAGAAATAAGCACGGTCACATGGCAATCCGTATGGTGCACCAGTAGGGGACGCCCTACCAACGGTTATGATCATGATAATGAGAAAAGAAAGAGAAAGTGGGCCATGTCGGACGGAGCGAGAAAAGCCCGTACCGGAGAGTAGATGATACTCACCCTGACCGGGGTAGCTTGAAATGAGAATAAGTTGATGGCCATCATATGATATTTTGAAAATAGTTAATCCTGTCATACATATCATTACAATATGATTCTTATGTGCATAGATATAATGCATTCATGTGACCAAAGATATTTTCTGTAGTTTATACAGCTGAACATGACGTGATGAGCTTTACTGATGATAATTTATTGTTGAACTTACTGGGATTTAATTCTCACTATATTTCCATATCATGTTCAGAAAATTATTTATGCAGCTTTTGTTTCTAAGGCTCTGGCTTTTAGTGCACATTGGATCGAGTTACTTTATGTTGGGCAGATTTCAGAATCAAATAAGATGTTTGTGGTCGAGTTGGCTCAGATCCCGGTGAAGGTGCAACCACCCGCACCTGTATCTCCGGAATTGGTCAACCAAAATAAACAAGATGTAAATATCTATGTGTTTGATATGTTATACGTCTGTTTTGATTAATGACATATATGTGAACTCAATATTGTATAATAATAAAGGAAAAAAAAGAGAGGTTGTTACACCTCTTCCCTACAACACGACTTTTTCGAATATTCGTCACCGTCATCTGGAAGCACTAAAATGGCCTGTAGGGTTTCTCGACGGAACAATTCCTTCGCCGGCCACAAGGAATCTCGCGAAACGAACGCTATGAAGTTTCTATTGAGTTTTTCTTTCCCACGACACGACTTTTTTATACCTTCGTCACTGTCATTCAAATACACAAAATTGGCCCGTAGGGTTTCTTGACGGCACGATTCGATCGCCGACAACTCGGAAACTCGCGAAACGAAATTTGTTGCATTTTTTTGGAGTTCTTCTTTCCAACTGTACGACTTTTTCGCATTTTTGTCACCGTCATCTGGAGGCACGAAAAATGGCCCGTAGGGTTTCTCGACGACACGATTCCATCTCCGGCAACACGGAATCTCGCGAAAGGAACATTATGGAGTTTCTCTTGAGTTCTTCTTTCTCGCGACACGACTTTTTCGTACCCTCGTCACCGTCAGCCAAATGCACAAAATTGGCCGGCAGGGTTTCTCGACGGGACGATTCCATCGCCAGCTTCTCAGAATCTCTCGAAACTAACATTATGGAGTTTCTAATGAGTTCTTCTTTCCCGCAACATGACTTTTTCGTATATTCATCACCGTCAGCCGGGTGAACGAAAATGGCCCGTAGGGTTTCTCGACGGCACGATTCCATCGCCGGCAACTCGGAATCTCGCGAAACAAACTTTGTAGCATTTCTAAGGAGTTCTTCATTCCAACTACACGACTTTTTCGAATTTTCGTCACCGTCATCCGGAAGCACAAAAATGGCCCGTAGTGTTTCTCAACGGAACGATTACATTGCCGGCAACTCAAAATCTCGCGAAACGAACAATATGGAGTTTCTCTTGAGTTCTTCTTTCCCGCGAAACGACTTTTTCGTACCCTCGTCAACGTCAGCCAAATGCACGAAATTGGCCGGTAGGGTTTCTCGACGGCAAGATTCCATCGCCGGCTTCTTGAAATCTCGCGAAACTAGCATTATGGAGTTTCTAATGAGTTCTTCTTTTCCACGACATGACCTTTTCGTATATTCGTCACCGAAATTCGGAAACACGAAAATGGCCCGTAGGGTTTCTCGACGGAACGATTCTTTCGCCGGCCACAAGGATTCTCGCGAAACGAACGTTATGGAGTTTCTATTGAGTTCTTCTTTCCCACGACACGACTTTTTCGTACCTTCGTCACCGTCATTCAAATGCCCAAAATTTGCCGGTAGGGACTCTTGACGGCACGATTCCATCCCCGGCTACTGGCGAAAACAACTTTGTAGCATTTCTATGGAGTTCTTCTTTTCAACTACACGACTTTTTCGTATTTTTGTCACCGTCATCTGGAGGCACGAAAATGGTCCGTAGGGTTTCTCGACGGCGGGACTCCATCGCCGGCAACTCGGAATCTCGCGAAACGAACTTTGTAGCATTTCTCAGGAGTTCTTCATTCCAACTACACGGCTTTTTTGAACTTTCATCACCGTCTTTCGGAACCAAGGAAATGCCCCGTAGTGTTTCTCGACAGTACGATTCCTTCGACGGCAACTCGGAATCTCGCGAAACGAACATTATGGAGTTTCTAATGAGTTCCTCTTTCCTACAACACGACTTTTTCGAATATTCGTCACCGTCATCTGGAAGCACTAAAATGGCCCGTAGGGTTTCTCGACGGCACGATTCCATCGCCGGCAACTCAAAAAATAGCAAAACGAACCTTATGGAGTTACTAATGAGTTCTTCTTTTCCACGACATGACTTTTTCGTATATTCGTCACCGTAATCCGGAAGCACGAAAATGGCCCGTAGGGTTTCTCGACGGAACGATTCCTTCGCCGGCCACAAGGAATCTCGCGAAACGAACATTGTGGAGTTTTTCTTGAGTTCTTCTTTCCCGCGACACGACTTTTTCGTATATTCGTCACCATAATCCGGAAGCACGAAAATGGCCTGTAGGGTTTCTCGACGGAACAATTCCTTTGCCGGCCACAACGAATCTCGCGAAACGAACACTATGAAGTTTCTATTGAGTTTTTCTTTCCCACGACACGACTTTTTCGTACCTTCGTCACTGTCATTCAAATACACGAAATTGGCCCGTAGGGTTTCTTGACGGCACGATTCCATCTCCGACAACTCGAAAACTCGCGAAACAAAATTTGTAGCATTTCTTTGGAGTTCTTCTTTCCAACCGTACTACTTTTTCGCATTTTTGTCACCGTCATCTGGAGGCACGAAGAATGGCCCGTAGGATTTCTCGACGGCACAATTCCATCACTGGCAACACGGAATCTCGCGAAACGAACATTATGGAGTTTCTCTTGAGTTCTTTCCCGCGACAGGACTTTTCGTACCCTCGTCACCGTAAACCAAATGCACGAAATTGGCCGATAGGGTTTCTCGACGGCACGATTCCATCTCCGGCAACACGAAATCTCGCGAAAGGAACATTATGGAGTTTCTCTTGAGTTTTTCTTTCTCGTAACATGACTTTTCGTACCCTCGTCACCTTCAGCCAAATGCACGTAATTGGCCGTTATGGTTTCTCGACGGCACGATTCCAATGCCGGCTTCTCGGAATCTCGCGAAACTAATATTATGGAGTTTCTGATCAGTTCCTCTTTCCCGCAACATGAGTTTTTTGTATATTCGTCACCGTTACCCGGGTGAACGAAAATGGCCCGTAGGGTTTCTGGACGGCACGATTCCATCGCCGGCTTCTTGGAATCTCTCGAAACTAACATTATGGAGTTTCTGTTGAGTTCCTCTTCAGTTCTTCTTTCTCGCGACACGACTTTATCGTACCCTCGTCAACGTCAGCCAAATGCACGAAATTGGCCGGTAGGGTTTCTCGACGGAACGATTCTTTGGCCGACCACAAGGATTCTCGCGAAACGAACATTATGGAGTTTCTATTGAGTTCTTCTTTCCCACGACACGACTTTTTCGTACCTTCGTCACCGTCATTCAAATGCCCAAAATTGGCCCGTAGGGATTCTTGACGGCACGATTCCATCCCCGGCTACTCGCGAAACGAACTTTGTAGCATTTCTATGGAGTTCTTCTTTCCAACTACACGACTTTTTCGTATTTTTGTCACCCACAACTGGAGGCACGAAAATGGCCCGTAGGGTTTCTCGACGGCACGACTCCATCGCCGGCAACTCGGAATTTCGCGAAACGAACATTGTAGCATTTCTAAGGAGTTCTTCATTCCAACTACACGACTTTTTTGAATTTTCGTCACCGTCTTCCGGAAGCACGGAAATGCCCCGTAGTGTTTCTCGACGGTACGATTCCTTCGACGGCAAATAGGAATCTCGCGAAACGAACATTATGGAGTTTCTAATGAGTTCCTCTTTCCTACAATGATGGAGATCAAGGTGCTGTCAAAGCTACTATAAACCGTTCCCAAGATCCTTTGCAAGGGATAGGCGGTCCAATGACTAAGAGCAGGGCGAAGCGGGCCAAAGAAGCTTTACTGGGCTTGATCTTGGATGTGCAAGCTAAAGAGGAAGTTGTTGGGCCAAGTTTAGACATCAAGTGGGCCACACGTTGTAGCTTTGATGATTGCATTAAAGAGGGCAATTCGGAGGCCCAATAAAGTTTGTTGGATCTTGAAGATAACTAGCTCAAATCTGCATAGGCTAAAGATGTATTATGGGCTTTAGTTTAAATGTTTTGTTTTGAATATTATTAGTATTTGGGCCCATTCTTTATGCAGCCCAAATAGTAGTTTAATTATGAGATTATTTTTGTTAGTTTAGTTGGGCCAGATAACTAATGTTATTTGGGCCATATTTTATTAGAAGTCCAATTAGGAGTTTAAGGCCTTTTGGCTTTCTTACTAGGGTTAGGTTTGATTGTCTATTTAAGAGTTCATTAAGTTCATGTATAAAACAGATTTTGATGATTAATAAAGATTGAGTTTTCTCCTAAAGTGAGAGCTTCCCTTAGTTCTTGGGCAAAGAACTGAATCCGATCTTATCGAGGCAACTCGTGGCGATCAAACATCCGTTGAATTTTCAAGACGATCCTTGCTTTCGCCAAACACTCCGTTTCTTCGTTTAGAGGAACGCATCATTTGGTATTAGAGCTTTGGCTCCTTGAGATTTGGTTGGTGTCCTATCTTTTCTTTTCTATTTTCTAGAGTCTTTCTTCTTCTTCTACCTTTTTTTTAGGTCAAATTAGAGTTCTAGTTCTAGTTCTAGTTCTAGTTAATGTTATTCTAGTTCTTTTAGAAAAAAAAAGAGTTCTAGTTCTAGTCAATTTTCTTTTCCTATTATATTCTAATTCCTAGTCCTAGTCAATTTAGTTTCTTCTTCCAAAAATTTGAATTTCGAAAAAAAAAAAGGTGAGTCCTATTCCTATTTCAATTTGGTTTCTTGTTCAAAAATTCAAAATTCAAAAAAAAAAAAAAATCAGATTCCTGGTTCTAGTATACTTCAGTTTCTTCTTCCCAAAAAAAAATTCAAAAAAAAAAGTGCTGAAGTCTGCTAAAAGAAAAGGTGAGCAGAAGTTCATTCAAAAAAAAAAAAAAATTCGTTCAAAAAAAAAAGAGAAAAAAAGGGAAGTCGAAAAAATTGCATACTAATTTTATTTGTTTCAAATTCAGTTCCTAGATTGTCATTGTCTGAAAATTTGTTCTTATCATTCTTAATTCTCTTGATTCCTTTGATAAGTTTGTTGATTAGGTTCTTGTTTAAGAGCTTTAAGGGAAAGAGAGTAAAGTTGAGTGCAAACACGTGAGGCTTGTGAGACAAACATGACCAGTAAAATAAATCAACCTAAAATTGATCTTAAATATTACATGAAGGCAATTCAGGAGCAATTTAAGTTGACACATATGAAGCTGGATAATCTTGAGTCACTATCCAAACCTAAGCCTTCTAAACAGTTTGTCTTTGGTGAAGAAGAAAAGGGACGTATGGAGAGTAAGCATTCTAGTGATAATGAGATGCCACCATTGGAGGATTGTAGTAATATGGAGATTAGTAAGCTAGTGAAAAGAGAAGTATTGGTTACTCGACGTGCTCTTAATATGCAGCCTATTGATGATATTGATGATGAACAGTGTGAGCATATATTCCAGACTAGGTGCCACGTGAATAACAAGGTATGTAGCTTGATTATTGATAGTGGGAGTTGCACTAATGTAGCTAGTACCTTGATGGTTGATAAATTGGGTCTACCCATATTGAAACATCCTAAGCCATATAGGCTAAGATGGTTGAATGATAGTGGAGAGATATGGGTGACTAATCAGGTTTTGGTATCTTTTTCTATTGGTAACTACAAAGATGAGGTGCTTTGTGATGTAGTACCAATGCATGTTGCACACTTGTTGTTGGGACGTCTATGGCAATTTGATAGAAGGGTTAATTATGATGGTTACAAGAATCGATATACATTGACCATGCATAAGAAAACCTTTATTCTAACACCCCTAAGGCCAGCTGAGGCTTATGCTGATCAAGTGCGAATTACAAAAGAGTGTGAGTTGAGAGAAATAAAAGAAAAAGAGAAAGAGAGTAAGGCAATTATTGAGAGTGAGAGAAAAGAAAGAGAGGTTGAAATATGTGAGCAAAAGAAAAAAGAGAGTATGGCCAAAATTGAGAGTGAGATAAAAGAACGAGAGGTTGAGATATGTGAGAAAAAAGAGAGTATGGCCAAAATTGAGAGTGAGATAAAAGAGAGAGATGTTGAGATATGTGAGCAGAAAAAGAAAGAGAATTGTGAGACAGATAAAGAAGAAAATAAAAGAGTGAATGCTTTTGCATTAAAAAGTGAGGTGAAGAGTGCTTTGGTATGCAAACCAAACCTCCTTGTGCTCATGTACAAGGATATTTATTTTACTAACACTCCTAACCTTTCTTTGCCTAGTGTGGTTGTGTCTTTGATACAGGGATTCACAACACTGAAATATCCTACTTATGATAAGGATTTATATGCATTGATGAGGACTTGGCAAATTTGGCAGCATTATCTATGGCCGAGAGAATTCATTATCCATTCAGATTATAAGAGTCCGAAATTCTTGAAGTCTCAAGGTAAGTTGCACAAGAGGCATGCTACGTGGTTAAAATTCATTGAGACATTTCCATATGTGATTAAATATAAAATTAGAAGGGAAAATGTGGTAGCTAATGCATTGTCTAGAAGATATGCGTTATTGACATTTTTGCATGCTAAGTTGCTTGGGTTTGAATACATTAAAGACTTATATGCTAATGATGTTGATTTTGGATCTGTTTGGAATTCTTATGATAAGCGTGTTATTGATGGTTTCTATAGACATAGAGGCTACTTGTTTAAAAAGAATAAATTTTGTGTGCCTTATTAAATAAGGAGAGTCATGGTGGAGGTATAATAGGGTATTTTGGAGTGACTAAAACCTTAGAAATTCTGTATAAACATTTTTATTGGCCTCGCATGAAACATGATGTCATTTCATTTTGTGTCAAGTGTATGGCATGTAAACAAGTTAAGTCTAAGGTTATGTCACATGGTCTTTATATTCCAATACCACATGTTGAGTTTGCTTACAATAGATCTGTGCATTCTACTACTGCTTGTAGTCCTTTTGAGATTGTTTATGGCTTTAATCCTCTAACACTTTTGAATATTTTACCTTTGTCTACTAATGTGTTTGTTAACATGGATGGTAAGCAAAAGGCTGAATATGTAAAGGATTTGCATGCTAAAGTTCGAGGTAACATTGAGAGGAAGAATAAGCAATATGCAATGCAAGCCAACAAGAGCCGAACAAAAATTGCATTTGAACCTGATGATTCGGTTTGGGTACATATTCATAAAGAGAGGTCTCTGGTTCAGAGAAAGTCTAAGTTGCATCCTAGGAGAGATGGACCTTTTCAAGTCTTGCAGCGAATCAATGACAATGCCTATAAGATTGATTTACCAAGTGAGTATGGCAATATTAGTGCTATATTCAATGTTGCTGACTTGTCTTTATTTGATGTAGGTGATGCTTTTGATTCGAGGACGAATCATTTCGAGGAAAGAGGGAATGATGGAGATCAAGGTGCTGTCAAAGCTACTATAAACCGTTCCCAAGATCCTTTGCAAGGGATAGGCGGTCCAATGACTAAGAGCAGGGCGAAGCGGGCCAAAGAAGCTTTACTGGGCTTGATCTTGGATGTGCAAGCTAAAGAGGAAGTTGTTGGGCCAAGTTTAGACATCAAGTGGGCCACACCTTGTAGCCTTGAAGATTGCATTAAAGAGGGCAGTTCGGAGGCCCAATAAAGTTTGTTGGATCTTGAAGATAACTAGCTCAAATCTGCATAGGCTAAAGATGTATTATGGGCTTTAGTTTAAATGTTTTGTTTTGAATATTATTAGTATTTGGGCCCATTCTTTATGCAGCCCAAATAGTAGTTTAATTATGAGATTATTTTTGTTAGTATAGTTGGGCCAGATAACTAATGTTATTTGGGCCATATTTTATTAGAAGTCCAATTAGGAGTTTAAGGCCTTTTGGCTTTCCTACTAGAGTTAGGTTTGATTGTCTATTTAAGAGTTCTTCAAGTTCATGTATTAAACAGATTTTGATGATTAATAAAGATTGAGTTTTCTCCTAAAGTGAGAGCTTCCCTTAGTTCTTGGGCAAAGAACTGAATCCGATCTTATCGAGGCAACTCGTGGCGATCAAACATCCGTTGAATTTTCAAGACGATCCTTGCTTTCGCCAAACACTCCGTTTCTTCGTTTAGAGGAACGCATCACTACAACACGACTTTTTCGAATATTCGTCACCGTCATCTGGAAGCACTAAAATGGCCTGTAGGGTTTCTCGACGGAACAATTCCTTCGCCGGCCACAAGGAATCTCGCGAAACGAACGCTATGAAGTTTCTATTGAGTTTTTCTTTCCCACGACACGACTTTTTCGTACCTTCATCACTGTCATTCAAATACACGAAAATGGCCCGTAGGGTTTCTCGACGGCACGATTCCAACGCCGGCAACTCGGAAACTCGCGAAACGAACATTATGGAGTTTCTAACGAGTTCTTCTTTTCCACAACATGACTTTTTCGTATATTCGTCACCGTAATCCGGAAGCACGAAAATGGCCTGTAGGGTTTCTCGACAGAACGATTCCTTCGCCGGCCACAAGGAATCTCGCGAAACGAACATTATGAAGCTTCTATTGAGTTTTTCTTTCCCACGACACGACTTTTTCGTACCTTCGTCACTGTCGTTCAAATACACGAAATTGGCCCGTAGGGTTTCTTGACGACACGATTCCATCGTCGACAACTCGGAAACACGCGAAACGAAATTTGTAGCATTTCTTTGGAGTTCTTCTTTCCAGCTGTACGACTTTTTCGCATTTTTGTCACCGTCATTTGGAGGCACGAAAAATGGCCCGTAGGATTTCTCGACGGCACGATTCCATCTCCGGCAACACGGAATCTCGCGAAAGGAACATTATGGAGTTTCTCTTGAGTTCTTCTTACTCGTAACATGACTTTTTCGTACCCTCGTCACCTTCAGCCAAATGCACGTAATTGGCCGGTAGGGTTTCTCGACGGCACGATTCCATCGCCGGCTTCTTGAAATCTCGCGAAACTAGCATTATGGAGTTTCTAATGAGTTCTTCTTTTCCACGACATGACCCTTTCGTATATTCGTCACCGAAATTCGGAAACACGAAAATGGCCCGTAGGGTTTCTCGACGGAACGATTCTTTCGCCGGCCACAAGGATTCTCGCGAAACGAACATTATGGAGTTTCTATTGAGTTCTTCTTTCCCACGACACGACTTTTTCGTACCTTCGTCACCGTCATTCAAATGCCCAAAATTTGCCGGTAGGGACTCTTGACGGCACGATTCCATCCCCGGCTACTGGCGAAAACAACTTTGTAGCATTTCTATGGAGTTCTTCTTTTCAACTACACGACTTTTTCGTATTTTTGTCACCGTCATCTGGAGGCACGAAAATGGTCCGTAGGGTTTCTCGACGGCGTGACTCCATCGCCGGCAACTCGGAATCTCGCGAAACGAACTTTGTAGCATTTCTAAGGAGTTCTTCATTCCAACTACACGACTTTTTTGAATTTTCATCACCGTCTTTCGGAAGCAAGGAAATGCCCCGTAGTGTTTCTCGACAGTACGATTCCTTCGACGGCAACTCGGAATCTCGCGAAACGAACATTATGGAGTTTCTAATGAGTTCCTCTTTCCTACAACACGACTTTTTCGAATATTCGTCACCGTCATCTGGAAGCACTAAAATGGCCCGTAGGGTTTCTCGACGGCACGATTCCATCGCCGACAACTCAAAAAATAGCGAAACGAACCTTATGGAGTTACTAATGAGTTCTTCTTTTCCACGACATGACTTTTTCGTATATTCGTCACCGTAATCCGGAAGCACGAAAATGGCCCGTAGGGTTTCTCGACGGAACGATTCCTTCGCCGGCCACAAGGAATCTCGCGAAACGAACATTGTGGAGTTTTTCTTGAGTTCTTCTTTCCCGCGACACGACTTTTTCGTATATTCGTCACCATAATCCGGAAGCACGAAAATGGCCTGTAGGGTTTCTCGACGGAACAATTCCTTTGCCGGCCACAACGAATCTCGCGAAACGAACACTATGAAGTTTCTATTGAGTTTTTCTTTCCCACGACACGACTTTTTCGTACCTTCGTCACTGTCATTCAAATACACGAAATTGGCCCGTAGGGTTTCTTGACGGCACGATTCCATCTCCGACAACTCGAAAACTCGCGAAACAAAATTTGTAGCATTTCTTTGGAGTTCTTCTTTCCAACCGTACTACTTTTTCGCATTTTTGTCACCGTCATCTGGAGGCACGAAAAATGGCCCGTAGGATTTCTCGACGGCACAATTCCATCACTGGTAACACGGAATCTCGCGAAACGAACATTATGGAGTTTCTCTTGAGTTCTTCTTTCCCGCGACAGGACTTTTCGTACCCTCGTCACCGTAAGCCAAATGCACGAAATTGGCCGATAGGGTTTCTCGACGGCACGATTCCATCTCCGGCAACACGAAATCTCGCGAAAGGAACATTATGGAGTTTCTCTTGAGTTTTTCTTTCTCGTAACATGACTTTTTCGTACCCTCGTCACCTTCAGCCAAATGCACGTAATTGGCCGTTAGGGTTTCTCGACGGCACGATTCCAATGCCAGCTTCTCGGAATCTCGCGAAACTAATATTATGGAGTTTCTGATCGGTTCCTCTTTCCCGCAACATGAGTTTTTTGTATATTCGTCACCGTTATCTGGGTGAACGAAAATGGCCCGTAGGGTTTCTGGACGGCACGATTCCATCGCCGGCTTCTCGGAATCTCTCGAAACTAACATTATGGAGTTTCTATTGAGTTCCTCTTCAGTTCTTCTTTCTCGCGACACGACTTTATCGTACCCTCGTCAACGTCAGCCAAATGCACGAAATTGGCCGGTAGGGTTTCTCGACGGAACGATTCTTTGGCCGACCACAAGGATTCTCGCGAAACGAACATTATGGAGTTTCTATTGAGTTCTTCTTTCCCACGACACGACTTTTTCGTACCTTCGTCACCGTCATTCAAATGCCCAAAATTGGCCCGTAGGGATTCTTGACGGCACGATTCCATCCCCGGCTACTCGCGAAACGAACTTTGTAGCATTTCTATGGAGTTCTTCTTTCCAACTACATGACTTTTTCGTATTTTTGTCACCCACAACTGGAGGCACGAAAATGGCCCGTAGGGTTTCTCGACGGCACGACTCCATCGCCGGCAACTCGGAATTTCGCGAAACGAACATTGTAGCATTTCTAAGGAGTTCTTCATTCCAACTACAAGACTTTTTTTGAATTTTCGTCACCGTCTTCCGGAAGCACGGAAATGCCCCGTAGTGTTTCTCGACGGTACGATTCCTTCGACGGCAAATCGGAATCTCGCGAAACGAACATTATGGAGTTTCTAATGAGTTCCTCTTTCCTACAACACGACTTTTTCGAATATTCGTCACCGTCATCTGGAAGCACTAAAATGGCCTGTAGGGTTTCTCGACGGAACAATTCCTTCGCCGGCCACAAGGAATCTCGCGAAACGAACGCTATGAAGTTTCTATTGAGTTTTTCTTTCCCACGACACGACTTTTTCGTACCTTCATCACTGTCATTCAAATACACGAAAATGGCCCGTAGGGTTTCTCGACGGCACGATTCCAACGCCGGCAACTCGGAAACTCGCGAAACGAACAATATGGAGTTTCTCTTGAGTTCTTCTTTCCCGCGAAACGACTTTTTCGTACCCTCGTCAACGTCAGCCAAATGCACGAAATTGGCCGGTAGGGTTTCTCGACGGCACGATTCCATCGCCGGCTTCTTGAAATCTCGCGAAACTAGCATTATGGAGTTTCTAATGAGTTCTTCTTTTCCACGACATGACCCTTTCGTATATTCGTCACCGAAATTCGGAAACACGAAAATGGCCCGTAGGGTTTCTCGACGGAACGATTCTTTCGCCGGCCACAAGGATTCTCGCGAAACGAACATTATGGAGTTTCTATTGAGTTCTTCTTTCCCACGACACGACTTTTTCGTACCTTCGTCACCGTCATTCAAATGCCCAAAATTTGCCGGTAGGGACTCTTGACGGCACGATTCCATCCCCGGCTACTGGCGAAAACAACTTTGTAGCATTTCTATGGAGTTCTTCTTTTCAACTACACGACTTTTTCGTATTTTTGTCACCGTCATCTGGAGGCACGAAAATGGTCCGTAGGGTTTCTCGACGGCGTGACTCCATCGCCGGCAACTCGGAATCTCGCGAAACGAACTTTGTAGCATTTCTAAGGAGTTCTTCATTCCAACTACACGACTTTTTTGAATTTTCATCACCGTCTTTCGGAAGCAAGGAAATGCCCCGTAGTGTTTCTCGACAGTACGATTCCTTCGACGGCAACTCGGAATCTCGCGAAACGAACATTATGGAGTTTCTAATGAGTTCCTCTTTCCTACAACACGACTTTTTCGAATATTCGTCACCGTCATCTGGAAGCACTAAAATGGCCCGTAGGGTTTCTCGACGGCACGATTCCATCGCCGACAACTCAAAAAATAGCGAAACGAACCTTATGGAGTTACTAATGAGTTCTTCTTTTCCACGACATGACTTTTTCGTATATTCGTCACCGTAATCCGGAAGCACGAAAATGGCCCGTAGGGTTTCTCGACGGAACGATTCCTTCGCCGGCCACAAGGAATCTCGCGAAACGAACATTGTGGAGTTTTTCTTGAGTTCTTCTTTCCCGCGACACGACTTTTTCGTATATTCGTCACCATAATCCGGAAGCACGAAAATGGCCTGTAGGGTTTCTCGACGGAACAATTCCTTTGCCGGCCACAACGAATCTCGCGAAACGAACACTATGAAGTTTCTATTGAGTTTTTCTTTCCCACGACACGACTTTTTCGTACCTTCGTCACTGTCATTCAAATACACGAAATTGGCCCGTAGGGTTTCTTGACGGCACGATTCCATCTCCGACAACTCGAAAACTCGCGAAACAAAATTTGTAGCATTTCTTTGGAGTTCTTCTTTCCAACCGTACTACTTTTTCGCATTTTTGTCACCGTCATCTGGAGGCACGAAAAATGGCCCGTAGGATTTCTCGACGGCACAATTCCATCACTGGTAACACGGAATCTCGCGAAACGAACATTATGGAGTTTCTCTTGAGTTCTTCTTTCCCGCGACAGGACTTTTCGTACCCTCGTCACCGTCAGCCAAATGCACGAAATTGGCCGATAGGGTTTCTCGACGGCACGATTCCATCTCCGGCAACACGAAATCTCGCGAAAGGAACATTATGGAGTTTCTCTTGAGTTTTTCTTTCTCGTAACATGACTTTTTCGTACCCTCGTCACCTTCAGCCAAATGCACGTAATTGGCCGTTAGGGTTTCTCGACGGCACGATTCCAATGCCGGCTTCTCGGAATCTCGCGAAACTAATATTATGGAGTTTCTGATCGGTTCCTCTTTCCCGCAACATGAGTTTTTTGTATATTCGTCACCGTTATCTGGGTGAACGAAAATGGCCCGTAGGGTTTCTGGACGGCACGATTCCATCGCCGGCTTCTCGGAATCTCTCGAAACTAACATTATGGAGTTTCTATTGAGTTCCTCTTCAGTTCTTCTTTCTCGCGACACGACTTTATCGTACCCTCGTCAACGTCAGCCAAATGCACGAAATTGGCCGGTAGGGTTTCTCGACGGAACGATTCTTTGGCCGACCACAAGGATTCTCGCGAAACGAACATTATGGAGTTTCTATTGAGTTCTTCTTTCCCACGACACGACTTTTTCGTACCTTCGTCACCGTCATTCAAATGCCCAAAATTGGCCCGTAGGGATTCTTGACGGCACGATTCCATCCCCGGCTACTCGCGAAACGAACTTTGTAGCATTTCTATGGAGTTCTTCTTTCCAACTACATGACTTTTTCGTATTTTTGTCACCCACAACTGGAGGCACGAAAATGGCCCGTAGGGTTTCTCGACGGCACGACTCCATCGCCGGCAACTCGGAATTTCGCGAAACGAACATTGTAGCATTTCTAAGGAGTTCTTCATTCCAACTACAAGACTTTTTTTGAATTTTCGTCACCGTCTTCCGGAAGCACGGAAATGCCCCGTAGTGTTTCTCGACGGTACGATTCCTTCGACGGCAAATCGGAATCTCGCGAAACGAACATTATGGAGTTTCTAATGAGTTCCTCTTTCCTACAACACGACTTTTTCGAATATTCGTCACCGTCATCTGGAAGCACTAAAATGGCCTGTAGGGTTTCTCGACGGAACAATTCCTTCGCCGGCCACAAGGAATCTCGCGAAACGAACGCTATGAAGTTTCTATTGAGTTTTTCTTTCCCACGACACGACTTTTTCGTACCTTCATCACTGTCATTCAAATACACGAAAATGGCCCGTAGGGTTTCTCGACGGCACGATTCCAACGCCGGCAACTCGGAAACTCGCGAAACGAACATTATGGAGTTTCTAACGAGTTCTTCTTTTCCACAACATGACTTTTTCGTATATTCGTCACCGTAATCCGGAAGCACGAAAATGGTCTGTAGGGTTTCTCGACAGAACGATTCCTTCGCCGGCCACAAGGAATCTCGCGAAACGAACATTATGAAGCTTCTATTGAGTTTTTCTTTCCCACGACACGACTTTTTCGTACCTTCGTCACTGTCGTTCAAATACACGAAATTGGCCCGTAGGGTTTCTTGACGACACGATTCCATCGTCGACAACTCGGAAACACGCGAAACGAAATTTGTAGCATTTCTTTGGAGTTCTTCTTTCCAGCTGTACGACTTTTTCGCATTTTTGTCACCGTCATTTGGAGGCACGAAAAATGGCCCGTAGGATTTCTCGACGGCACGATTCCATCTCCGGCAACACGGAATCTCGCGAAAGGAACATTATGGAGTTTCTCTTGAGTTCTTCTTACTCGTAACATGACTTTTTCGTACCCTCGTTGATGCGTTCCTCTAAACGAAGAAACGGAGTGTTTGGCGAAAGCAAGGATCGTCTTGAAAATTCAACGGATGTTTGATCGCCACGAGTTGCCTCGATAAGATCGGATTCAGTTCTTTGCCCAAGAACTAAGGGAAGCTCTCACTTTAGGAGAAAACTCAATCTTTATTAATCATCAAAATCTGTTTAATACATGAACTTGAAGAACTCTTAAATAGACAATCAAACCTAACTCTAGTAGGAAAGCCAAAAGGCCTTAAACTCCTAATTGGACTTCTAATAAAATATGGCCCAAATAACATTAGTTATCTGGCCCAACTATACTAATAAAAATAATCTCATAATTAAACTACTATTTGGGCTGCATAAAGAATGGGCCCAAATACTAATAATATTCAAAACAAAACATTTAAACTAAAGCCCATAATACATCTTTAGCCTATGCAGATTTGAGCTAGTTATCTTCAAGATCCAACAAACTTTATTGGGCCTCCGAACTGCCCTCTTCAAGGCAGCAAAGTGTGGCCCATTTGATGTCTTGACTTGGCCCAATAATTTCCTCTTTAGCCTGCACATCCAAGATCAAGCCCAGTAAAGCTTCCTTGGCCCGCTTCGCCCTGCTCCTAGTCATTGGACCGCCTATCCCTTGCAAAGGATCTTGGGAACGGTTTATAGTAGTTTTGACAGCACCTTGATCTCCATCATTCCCTCCCTCCTCGAAAGGATTCGTCCTCGAATCAAAACCATTACCTACATCAAATAAAGACAAGTCAGCAACATTGAATGTAGCACTAATATTGCCATACTCACTAGGTAAATCAATCTTATAGGCATTGTCATTGATTCGCTCTAAGACTTGAAAAGGTCCATCTCCCCTAGGATGTAACTTAGACTTTCTCTGAACCGGGAACCTCTCTTTGCGCATATGTACCCAAACCCAATCACCAGGTTCAAATACAATCTTTGTTCTACTCTTGTTGGCTTGCGTTGCATATTGCTTACTCTTCCTCTCAATGTTAGCTCGAACTTTATCATGCAAATCCTTTACATATTCAGCCTTTTGCTTACCATCCAAGTTAACAAACTCATTAGTAGACAAAGGTAAAATATCCAAAGGTGTTAGAGGATTAAAGCCATAAACAATTTCAAAAGGACTATAAGCAGTAGTAGAATGCACAGATCTATTGTAAGCAAACTCAACATGTGGTAAAGCTCTTTCCCAATGTTTCAAATTTTTTGGCATAATAGCACGTAAAAGTGTAGTAAGTGTCATATTAACTACCTCAGTTTGCCCATCTGTTTGAGGGTGTGCAACAGTAGAAAATAGAAGTTTAGTTCCTAATCTTCCCCATAAAGTACGCCAAAAATGACTTAAGAACTTAACATCTCTATCACTTACTATTGTTCTAGGCAACCCATGCAAACGCACTACTTCTTTAAAGAACATATTAGCTATGTGTGTTGCATCATTGGTTTTAGCACATGCAATGAAATGAGCCATTTTGCTAAACCTATCAACAACCACAAAAACACTATCCTTACCACTTTGAGATCTTGGTAACCCTATCACAAAATCCATAGAAATATCATGCCAAGGCTGTGTAGGTACAGGTAATGGGGTATAAAGGCCATGTGGCATTACCTTAGACTTAGCTTGTTTACATGCCACACACTTAGCACAAAACGAAATGACATCATGTTTCATGCGAGGCCAATAAAAATGTTCATGCAGAATTTCTAAAGTTTTAGTGACTCCAAAATGCCCCATTAGACCTCCACCATGACTCTCCTTAATTAATAAAGCACGCATAGAACACGTAGGCACACAAAGTTTATTCCTTTTAAACAAGTAGCCTTCATGTCTATAGAAACCATCAATAGCATGTTTATCACAAGAATTCCAAACAGATCCAAAATCAACATCATTAGTGTAACAACTCCATTTATGTAAATTTTTTTTTTTTTTTTTTTTAAAATACCATGAAGTTATTACCTCGTTACAACTTAACTCAATATAACATTTATTTCATTTATACAATACTGAGTTTCCATACACACTATTATTTTACAAACTACACACCATTATTTTACAAACATTTGTACAAAGATACATATTAGTTCTAATCATCTATATCGACTACTTCTGGGGACACTGGTTCGGGTGGCACGTCCACCGGAATCTCAGTTACATCTACGACAGTTACATCAGAAATAACTGGAAGTTGCCCAAGGTAGGGCACCTCGATCCAACGTACAGAGATAATAAGTGTCATAGAGAATATCTGCATATTTATTATTCTGAACATGATATGGAAATATATAGTGAGAATTAAATCCCAGTAAGTTCAACAATAAATCATAATTTACCATCAATATAGTTCATCATGTCATGTTCAGCTGTATAAACTACAGAAAATATCTTTAAGTCACATGAATGCACTTTATCATGCACATGAAAATTATACAGTTATGACATGTATGGTATGAATAACTATTTTTCGAGTTTTATATGATGGCTATCCACTTATTCTTACTTCAAGCTACCCCGGTCAGGGTGAGTATTCTCTACTTTTCGGTACGGGCTTATCTCGCTCCGTCCGACATGGCACACTTTCTCTTTCTTTTCTTATTAACATGATCATAACCGTTGGTAGGGCGTCCCCTACTGGTGCACCACACGGATTGCCATGTGACCGTGCTCATTTCTTTTCTTTTCACAATGATAGCCAAAAATATGCTTTCAATAACAAGTATGTTCATCAAAATATAACTATTACCATAAATCATTGGTAATCATGCCATGAACATAACCATTTAAAATATCACTTTATAAAACATTTCCATGTCAAAATTCCATACTAATACCTTGGTAACTGGATAGTAATTGTAGTCTGTAAACAGCGCACCAGAAAAGTTCCCAGGAAAGAGAGGTGGGTCACTAATGGACACGCTTAAGTACCATGTCTTTCCTTGCCAGAACTTTCCTTAGACATGCACTTTTCACAAATCACAATTTTGTTTTCCAGTAACTAGAATAATTCTTTTCTGATGTGAAAATACTGCAACCACGGAGCATACTAAGATTTTTCAAATAAAACCGGCACTTTCAAAACTTCTTGTAAATTTATATGAGTACTAGGGTAAATTCCATGTTAAAAATTACACACTTAAAATGGTAGTAAGTTCATGCAATGGCAATGGCTATGGCTATACTAGTCATTTGTTAAGATTCATCTTCTTTTTAAAATACTAATTTTATTTCTTTATTTTCTTGATGCAGGTTTTCATCCTATCTAACCTTCTCTTACTAATCAGAGCATAACTCCCTCAATTTAACTCTGATGTAGTTGATCTTAGTGTCAATTTCAAGATAAAACAATTATCTAAAACTATTATGTTGACCATTGTAGCGAAATATTAAGAAATCAAGGTGATATTACTCCCTAAATGTACAGATTATTTCTTCTCGTGTAAGTTCTGACCTTTACTGACTAATTAGACCATATCTCCCAAATTTGAACTCCAAATTGAGTTATTCCAGTTGGTAAAAATCCATGAGCCCTATATCTATAATTGTTATCTTGGCGTACGATTTTAACTTCCTACAGAATATTTTCCAGAAATTCAAAAAACTAAAGCTTTAATAACATATTCTGAACAAACATTTTCTGACCTCTGCTTACTAATCAGCTTATATCTACCTCAAATGGACTTCAAATTGAATGATTCCAGTGCCTAAAAATCCATGACACATTTATCTTTAATTCTTATGTTAATAATTTATTTTAATTCCTTACAGATACTTCTCAGAAATTAAAATACCGAAGCTATCCTAACATATTTTTCCCTGATGACCCATTTTCTGACCTTTGTCTACTAATCGGCTCATATCTCCCTCATATGGACTCCAAATTGAATGATTCCAGTGGCTAAAAATCCATGACATACATATCTTTAATTCTTATGTTAACCATTTATTTTAATTCCCTACCAATAATTCCCAGAAATTAAATTACCGAAGCTATCCTAACATATTCTTCCCTGATGATTCATTTTCTGACCTTTGACTACTAATCAGACCATAGCTACCTCATATGGACTCTAAATGGAATGATTCCAGTGGGTAAAAATCCATGACACATTTATCTTTAATTCTTATGTTAACCATTTATTTTAATTCCCTACCAATAATTCCCAGAAATTAAATTACCGAAGCTATCCTAACATATTCTTCCCTGATGATTCATTTTCTGACCTTTGACTACTAATCAGACCATAGCTACCTCATATGGACTCCAAATAGAATGATTCCAGTGGCTAAAAATCCATGACACATTTATCTTTAATTCTTATGTTAACCATTTATTTTAATTCCTT
Organism: Gleditsia sinensis; assembly: GCA_037074535.1. NCBI lineage: Eukaryota > Viridiplantae > Streptophyta > Magnoliopsida > Fabales > Fabaceae > Gleditsia > Gleditsia sinensis. The sequence continues at coordinate 58,681,475 of CM073463.1, read as the reverse complement.
ATAGATTGTTCCCAGAAATTAAAATACCGAAGCTTAAAATTCTGCCACCCATAGCCATAACCATGCAGAACTATCTACACCAACCTAAGTATTCAAACATACATCACATGCAAGATCAATATGTAACATGATATAGCAACATCATAACCAATCATAAAAGTTCTGAGATCAAAATCTCATACAAATATTATAAGTTTCAAAAGTTTTCTTCAAAAAGAAATATTGTTAAACTTACCTTTAGCTTTCTAAACTTCTCCTTCTTCTTCCTTCCTTTCTTCTTCTCTCTTCTCTCCTTTCCTCACTCTACCTTGCTTCTATTTCTCTCTCTTTCTCACTTGGACGAAATTAAAGTGTTGTAAGGGTGGGTTCTCTTATATAGACCACCAAATAATTCACCTTTCATGATCATGGATCTACCTTATCACAATTAAGATACACTTTGTTGAATTTTTTGGAAAACAAACAACTTATGTTCTTGTCTTCCTCTTCCTTAGTCAAGATATGCATAGGAAAAGGAGATTTGTATTTTGAAAGTTATGATGATATGTTCTTAAGATAAGGGACAAGGTCCCTTTGATTTAGGGATTCATTTAATTTTTCTTTTGTCTTAATCAATTATGATAGGTTGCCTTTTTAAGTGGCAAATTTCTAGCCCTTCAATCTCCATTATTTGGTTGATATTATTTGTGTGGGCTATGAATGTTTTGTCCTAATACCATGTATTATCATACCACTTGCTAAAATTATGAGTGAAGGATATAGATGTTTTTGTCCTAAAGCCTTGTATTATCATGCCACTTGCCTAAATGATGAATGTAGAATCACACCACTTGCTAAATTTTTGTCTTAATGCCATGTAACCTAATCTTTATTCTTATTATTATATCATCATCTAATTTATTTTATTTTATTTTTCCTCTTGGATTTGGGCTTATTCTTACCCATTATGGGCTTGTTCTACCCATTTTCTTTGCTTTGGATAAAATTCTTCCTTTCTTGGTGGGCTTGGTCACATTTTCATAATTTTTGGGCTATTGGTGAAATTACTATATCCTAGTCCAAGTCTATGTTTAATTTCTTGTTTAGGTTATCCAATGGGCTTGCTAGAAAATTATGTGAAGTGGAAAAACTCTATATGAAGTGTCCATAGGTAAAAGCCCAATGTATGGGTAAAGATTTTAAACTTAGTAACTATAGTTCTTGAATTAGGAAAAATTACCCTAATTCAATGTTCTTTGAAATTTTAAGACCTTTACTTGTTTCTAAAAATTTATCTTCCTTATCCAAGAATTTTGCATCTCTTTAGTATGTTATTTCTAATTTCTTTCCTATTAGATTTTCCTTCTTTATTTGTTCTCTTAATGTTAGAAACATTTTCTATGCATATACCTAAGGTGAAGAATTTCTAAGGATTATATTTCCTTAGATATCTAAAATATTGTCTAATAAATTTTATTTCCTTAATTAAATTTTTTATGTACCTTTATCAATAAAAGAAACGAAATTAAGGATGTTACATTTCTCTCCCCCTAAAAGAAATTTTGTCCTCAAAATTTCAGAAATTACCTTATAAGAATAATTGCGGATATTTCTTCCTCATGACTTCTTCCAGCTCCCAAGTTGCTTCTTCCGGAGTCAAACCTTCCCATAACACCTTAACTAGGGGAATGGTTTTATTTCTCAGTTGCTTCACGTCAGTGTCCAATATGGATGCAGGTACTAGCTGGTATGTCATGTTCTCCTTTATTTGGATTGGTTCATCCAGTATTATATGTGATGAATCTGAAAGATACTTCCGCAGCTGTGATACGTGGAAAACATTATGCAGGTTGGACAAATTAGGTGGGAGAGCAACTTGATATGCTGATGTCCCAACTTTCTTTAGAATTTGGTAGGGTCCTAAAAATCGCGGACTTAGCTTTCTTGTTTTGAGAGACCTACCAACTCCAGTAGTCGGGGAAAGTTTCAGAAATACATGGTCTCCTTCCTCAAACTCTAGAGGTCTATGTCTCTTATCGTAGTAACTCTTTTGCCGACTCTGAGCTGTAAGTATTTTGTTTCGTATCATCCTGATTTGTTCAGTGGTTTGTTGAACTAGATCAGGACCTAACAAGTTCTTTTCTCCTACCTCGAACCAACATAGTGGAGATCGGCACTTTCTACCGTATAAAGCTTCATAGGGGGCCATCTTAATGCTAGAGTGATAGCTATTATTATAAGCAAACTCTACTAAAGGTAGGTACTTATCCCATCCTTTACCTTGCTCTATCACACAGGCCCTCAACATATCTTCTAGGGTTTGAATTGTTCGTTCAGTCTGCCCATCAGTTTGAGGATGATAGGCAGTACTGAACCGCAACTGGGTTCCAAAAGCTTCTTGCAACGCCTTCCAAAACCTCGATGTGAACCTCGGATCTCTATCAGAAACAATATTTAAGGGAATCCCATGAAGTCTAACTATTTCCTGAACATACAATTGGGCCAATTTATCTAGTGAAAAGTTAATTTTTATGGGCAAAAAGTGAGCAGATTTGGTTAATCTGTCAACTATTACCCAGATAGAGTCATGTCCCACTGAAGTCTTAGGTAAACCTACAACAAAGTCCATCGAAATACTATCCCATTTCCATTCAGGAATCTCCAGAGGTTGAAGAAATCCTGCTGGCTTTTGATGTTCCACTTTCACCTTCTGACAAATTAAACATTTTGCCACGAACTCAGCAATGTCATTTTTCATCCCTGGCCACCAATACATCCTTTTTAAATCCTGGTACATTTTAGTGCATCCAGGATGGATTGTGTATTTACTTTGATGCGCTTCCTTCAGTATCTTAGTCCTCAACTCTTGTTCTTGAGGGACACAAATCCTTCCCTGATACATGATTGCTCCATCTTCCATTACAGAAAAATTACCTTGGTCTTTATGATCTTGTAAGTATTGATCGTGAGCTTGAGCTTCTTTGATCTGGGCTCTAAGGTCAGACCTTATACTTAAACCATTAATGACTAGATTCTTTGGAGTAAGAGTAGTGGCTAGCTTCAAATTTCGAAACTCCTCTAGCATCTGCATCTCATACACCATCATCTGACCCATATGCAGAGATTTTCGACTCAAGGCATCTGCTACAACATTCGCCTTTCCGGGATGATACTTTATCTCAAACTTGTAGTCATTGAGGAATTCTACCCATCTTCGTTGCCTCATATTTAACTCCTTCTGATCAAAGAGGTATTTAAGACTCTTATGATCACAATATACTTCAAAGGTTGCCCCGTACAAATAGTGTCGCCAAATCTTTAAGGCAAACACTACTGCCGCTAATTCAAGATCATGGGTTGGATAGTTTTCTTCGTGGGGTCTTAGTTGTCTAGAGGCGTAAGCAACTACTCTCTTGTCTTGCATTAACACACACCCTAGCCCTTTCTTTGAAGCATCACTATACACTTCAAAATGTCCTGTGGGGTCTGGAATAATTAAAACAGGAGGAGTGGTCAGTCTTGTCTTCAGCTCCTGAAAACTAGCATCACATTGATCAGTCCATTTGAAAGGACTTCCCTTCCTGGTCAATTTAGTCAATGGCAAGGCTATACGAGAAAAGTTTTGTATAAATCTCCTGTAGTATCCTGCCAAACCAAGGAAACTTCTGATTTCCGTAACCGTCTTTGGTGTCTCCCACTTAATCACTGCTTCCGTCTTGCTAGGATCTACGGCTACCCCTCTATTAGAGATGACATGTCCGAGAAACTTCACCTCTGACAGCCAAAATTCACACTTCTCCAATTTAGCATATAACTTTTTCTCTTTCAGCACTTGTAGCACGATTCGGAGATGTTGTTCATGTTCTTTCTTACTCTTAGAATATATCAAGATGTCATCAATGAACACTACAACAAATTGATCTAGGTAGGGTCGAAAAATACGATTCATGTAATCCATGAAAATTGCAGGTGCATTCGTTAACCCGAAGGGCATTACGAGAAACTCATAGTGCCCATACCTAGTCCTGAAGGCAGTTTTTGGTACGTCCTCCTCCTTAATCCTAATCTGATGATATCCTGACCGCAAGTCAATTTTAGAAAAAATGGAGGCACCCTTTAATTGATCCAATAAGTCATCTATCCTAGGGAGAGGGTACTTATTTTTTATAGTCACCTTATTCAGCTGTCTGTAATCTATGCATAGTCTCAAACTCCCGTCTTTCTTCTTAACAAACAATACAGGAGCTCCCCAAGGTGATACACTCGGTCTAATGAATTGCTTGTCTAATAGTTCCTCCAATTGCTTCTTTAGTTCTTGTAGTTCCTTCGAGGCCATTCGATATGGTGCAATAGAGATAGGCCCTGTCCCAGGTAGGAGATCAATAGAGAACTCTATCTCTCTCTTGGGAGGTAAGCCTGGAATATCTGATGGAAACACCTCAGGAAACTCGTTGGCTATTGGAAATTCATCAAGCTTCGATTCGACTTCTAGGTTTGATAAATACAAGAGAATGTATCCAAGTACTCCATTCTTCAACTCCCTATTAACTTGATTGGCATTTAACATCAATAACTGGACCTCCTCTTTCGGAGTAGAAGGTAGAAATTCAACGGTCTTGTTACAACAATTCAACAAGACTCGATTCCTAGACATCCAGTCTAACCCTAGAATGACCTCAATACCTCTTAAAGGTAAAATGACGAGGTCTACAGAAAAAGTTTTCTCCTGGATGGTGACTTGACAGTCCTTACATACAGAGGAAGTTAATACCCGTTCCCCTGTAGGGGTTACTACAGATAGCTCATAGGGAGTTTCAGAAATAGGGAACTGAAACTTCCTAATACATTCCTCTGATATAAATGAATGACTAGCACCAGAGTCAAATAACACCATAAGAGCAAATCCATAAATATAGCATGTACCTTGTATCATTTCAGAAGATTGAGCTGCCTCTTGGCCGCTCAGGGTGAAAACCCTTCCTTTCACCTGAGGCCTCTGTTCTGGCTGCTTTCCTACATTCTGTGGGCAGTTTTTCGCAAAATGTCCCTTCTGTCCGCAATTGAAGCAGACATCTTGTCCCATGTAGCATGGCCGGTTACCATGCATGCGTCCGCATTTAGCGCACTTGACTGAGGCGAGGTCTTGTTGAAAAGGCCTAGGACCCGCAATCAATGGCCTCTTACCAGCTCCATATCCACTTCTTCTCACGTTCTTTCTAGGGTTGGGAAAATTTTTCTTCCTTTTCCATAGGTTTCGCCTTTGCTTCTCGTCCTCCACTGCCCTTAAACTCTTTTCCAGGAGTCTGCATTTATTTATCAGAGGTACAAACTCCCTGATCTCCATAGCTATAACAGCATTCTTTAACTCCGGGTTTAGTCCCGCTTCAAACTTAACCGCCTTCCATGCTTCATCTGGGTTATATCGCAGATAAGAGGAGAACTTAGACAGCTCCTCGAACCTTGCGATATACTGGTCCACGGTCATGCTTCCTTGCCTGAGTTGGAGAAATTCGATCTCTTTCTCTGCCCGTACAGTACTTGGAAAGTACTTTTCAAAAAAAATGTCCTTGAACACTTGCCAGGTGATCTGTCTTCCCTGATGAGCTAAAAGTTCTCTAGCTCCACGCCACCAGTATTCTGCTTCATCCTTTAACATATATGCAGCAAAAATGATTTGCTGCTCTTCAGTACAGCCCATCACTTCAAAGATTTTCTCTAATTCCCTAATCCACCTTTCGGCTATCGTTGGGTCATAACCACCTTGGAAACAAGGTGGTCTAGTCCTCAGGAACTCGGATATGCCATTATCTTTTCCAGCCGTCCGGTTGTTAGGACCAATCTCAACATTTGTGTTATTAGCATTCTGGAGATGTTGTAAAATTTGGTTGGTGGTCATAACTTGGTCTCGAATTGCCGTGGCCAGGTTGTGCAGGGTTTCCTCTGCATTGGTTGCTGGATTCCTCCTTGGTGGTGCCATTTCCTACTATGGTACAAAACAAAGTTATGCTGCTATTGAGGTGATCAAGCCCAATAGTTAGTTCAAAAATATTTAATAGCAGTCATAACACCACCTCGGCATATAGATAGGAAACACTAGTAATTTCTTACCTATATGAATCACTGATCCCCTACACAGCACAACCACAACATACTCAAGACACTATAAGATCGATTCAGATAACCATCCAACTACTGGCCATCTAGGATCGACCTGCTCTGATACCAATTATGTAACAACTCCATTTATGTAAATTTTTTTTTTTTTTTTTTTTAAAATACCATGAAGTTATTACCTCGTTACAACTTAACTCAATATAACATTTATTTCATTTATACAATACTGAGTTTCCATACACACTATTATTTTACAAACTACACACCATTATTTTACAAACATTTGTACAAAGATACATATTAGTTCTAATCATCTATATCGACTACTTCTGGGGACACTGGTTCGGGTGGCACGTCCACCGGAATCTCAGTTACATCTACGACAGTTACATCAGAAATAACTGGAAGTTGCCCAAGGTAGGGCACCTCGATCCAACGTACAGAGATAATAAGTGTCATAGAGAATATCTGCATATTTATTATTCTGAACATGATATGGAAATATAGTGAGAATTAAATCCCAGTAAGTTCAACAATAAATCATAATTTACCATCAATATAGTTCATCATGTCATGTTCAGCTGTATAAACTACAGAAAATATCTTTAAGTCACATGAATGCACTTTATCATGCACATGAAAATTATACAGTTATGACATGTATGGTATGAATAACTATTTTTCGAGTTTTATATGATGGCTATCCACTTATTCTTACTTCAAGCTACCCCGGTCAGGGTGAGTATTCTCTACTTTTCGGTACGGGCTTATCTCGCTCCGTCCGACATGGCACACTTTCTCTTTCTTTTCTTATTAACATGATCATAACCGTTGGTAGGGCGTCCCCTACTGGTGCACCACACGGATTGCCATGTGACCGTGCTCATTTCTTTTCTTTTCACAATGATAGCCAAAAATATGCTTTCAATAACAAGTATGTTCATCAAAATATAACTATTACCATAAATCATTGGTAATCATGCCATGAACATAACCATTTAAAATATCACTTTATAAAACATTTCCATGTCAAAATTCCATACTAATACCTTGGTAACTGGATAGTAATTGTAGTCTGTAAACAGCGCACCAGAAAAGTTCCCAGGAAAGAGAGGTGGGTCACTAATGGACACGCTTAAGTACCATGTCTTTCCTTGCCAGAACTTTCCTTAGACATGCACTTTTCACAAATCACAATTTTGTTTTCCAGTAACTAGAATAATTCTTTTCTGATGTGAAAATACTGCAACCACGGAGCATACTAAGATTTTTCAAATAAAACCGGCACTTTCAAAACTTCTTGTAAATTTATATGAGTACTAGGGTAAATTCCATGTTAAAAATTACACACTTAAAATGGTAGTAAGTTCATGCAATGGCAATGGCTATGGCTATACTAGTCATTTGTTAAGATTCATCTTCTTTTTAAAATACTAATTTTATTTCTTTATTTTCTTGATGCAGGTTTTCATCCTATCTAACCTTCTCTTACTAATCAGAGCATAACTCCCTCAATTTAACTCTGATGTAGTTGATCTTAGTGTCAATTTCAAGATAAAACAATTATCTAAAACTATTATGTTGACCATTGTAGCGAAATATTAAGAAATCAAGGTGATATTACTCCCTAAATGTACAGATTATTTCTTCTCGTGTAAGTTCTGACCTTTACTGACTAATTAGACCATATCTCCCAAATTTGAACTCCAAATTGAGTTATTCCAGTTGGTAAAAATCCATGAGCCCTATATCTATAATTGTTATCTTGGCGTACGATTTTAACTTCCTACAGAATATTTTCCAGAAATTCAAAAAACTAAAGCTTTAATAACATATTCTGAACAAACATTTTCTGACCTCTGCTTACTAATCAGCTTATATCTACCTCAAATGGACTTCAAATTGAATGATTCCAGTGCCTAAAAATCCATGACACATTTATCTTTAATTCTTATGTTAATAATTTATTTTAATTCCTTACAGATACTTCTCAGAAATTAAAATACCGAAGCTATCCTAACATATTTTTCCCTGATGACCCATTTTCTGACCTTTGTCTACTAATCGGCTCATATCTCCCTCATATGGACTCCAAATTGAATGATTCCAGTGGCTAAAAATCCATGACATACATATCTTTAATTCTTATGTTAACCATTTATTTTAATTCCCTACCAATAATTCCCAGAAATTAAATTACCGAAGCTATCCTAACATATTCTTCCCTGATGATTCATTTTCTGACCTTTGACTACTAATCAGACCATAGCTACCTCATATGGACTCTAAATGGAATGATTCCAGTGGGTAAAAATCCATGACACATTTATCTTTAATTCTTATGTTAACCATTTATTTTAATTCCCTACCAATAATTCCCAGAAATTAAATTACCGAAGCTATCCTAACATATTCTTCCCTGATGATTCATTTTCTGACCTTTGACTACTAATCAGACCATAGCTACCTCATATGGACTCCAAATAGAATGATTCCAGTGGCTAAAAATCCATGACACATTTATCTTTAATTCTTATGTTAACCATTTATTTTAATTCCTTATAGATTGTTCCCAGAAATTAAAATACCGAAGCTTAAAATTCTGCCACCCATAGCCATAACCATGCAGAACTATCTACACCAACCTAAGTATTCAAACATACATCACATGCAAGATCAATATGTAACATGATATAGCAACATCATAACCAATCATAAAAGTTCTGAGATCAAAATCTCATACAAATATTATAAGTTTCAAAAGTTTTCTTCAAAAAGAAATATTGTTAAACTTACCTTTAGCTTTCTAAACTTCTCCTTCTTCTTCCTTCCTTTCTTCTTCTCTCTTCTCTCCTTTCCTCACTCTACCTTGCTTCTATTTCTCTCTCTTTCTCACTTGGACGAAATTAAAGTGTTGTAAGGGTGGGTTCTCTTATATAGACCACCAAATAATTCACCTTTCATGATCATGGATCTACCTTATCACAATTAAGATACACTTTGTTGAATTTTTTGGAAAACAAACAACTTATGTTCTTGTCTTCCTCTTCCTTAGTCAAGATATGCATAGGAAAAGGAGATTTGTATTTTGAAAGTTATGATGATATGTTCTTAAGATAAGGGACAAGGTCCCTTTGATTTAGGGATTCATTTAATTTTTCTTTTGTCTTAATCAATTATGATAGGTTGCCTTTTTAAGTGGCAAATTTCTAGCCCTTCAATCTCCATTATTTGGTTGATATTATTTGTGTGGGCTATGAATGTTTTGTCCTAATACCATGTATTATCATACCACTTGCTAAAATTATGAGTGAAGGATATAGATGTTTTTGTCCTAAAGCCTTGTATTATCATGCCACTTGCCTAAATGATGAATGTAGAATCACACCACTTGCTAAATTTTTGTCTTAATGCCATGTAACCTAATCTTTATTCTTATTATTATATCATCATCTAATTTATTTTATTTTATTTTTCCTCTTGGATTTGGGCTTATTCTTACCCATTATGGGCTTGTTCTACCCATTTTCTTTGCTTTGGATAAAATTCTTCCTTTCTTGGTGGGCTTGGTCACATTTTCATAATTTTTGGGCTATTGGTGAAATTACTATATCCTAGTCCAAGTCTATGTTTAATTTCTTGTTTAGGTTATCCAATGGGCTTGCTAGAAAATTATGTGAAGTGGAAAAACTCTATATGAAGTGTCCATAGGTAAAAGCCCAATGTATGGGTAAAGATTTTAAACTTAGTAACTATAGTTCTTGAATTAGGAAAAATTACCCTAATTCAATGTTCTTTGAAATTTTAAGACCTTTACTTGTTTCTAAAAATTTATCTTCCTTATCCAAGAATTTTGCATCTCTTTAGTATGTTATTTCTAATTTCTTTCCTATTAGATTTTCCTTCTTTATTTGTTCTCTTAATGTTAGAAACATTTTCTATGCATATACCTAAGGTGAAGAATTTCTAAGGATTATATTTCCTTAGATATCTAAAATATTGTCTAATAAATTTTATTTCCTTAATTAAATTTTTTATGTACCTTTATCAATAAAAGAAACGAAATTAAGGATGTTACAATTAGCATACAAGTCTTTAATGTATTCAAAACCAAGCAACTTAGCATGTAAGAATGTCAACAATGCATATCTTCTAGACAATGCATCAGCTACCACATTTTCCTTTCCAGTTTTATACTTAATCACATAAGGAAATGTCTCAATCAATTCTAACCACTTTGCATGCCTCTTATGCAACTTACCTTGAGACTTCAAAAATTTCAAGCTCTCATGATCTGAATGGATAATGAACTCTCTTGGCCATAGATAATGTTGCCAAGTTTGCAAAGTCCTCACCAATGCGTATAACTCCTTATCATAAGTAGGATAGTTCAGTGCTGCCCCATTTAGCTTCTCACTGAAGTATGCAATTGGTTTAGAATCCTGCATCAAAACAGCACCTATACCAACTCCAGAAGCATCACATTCAATTTCAAAAGCTTTATCAAAGTTAGGTAATGACAGCAAGGGTGCATTAGTTAGAAGATTCTTTAAAGTGTTAAATGACTTCTCATGCAAATCATCCCATTTAAAGACAACATTCTTTTTAACAAGTTCATTTAGGGGTGCAGCAATAGTACTGAAATTCTTTACAAACCGCCTATAGAAACTTGCTAAACCATGGAAACTCCTAACTTCATTAGCATTCCTAGGTGTAGGCCAATCTCGGATTGCCTTAACCTTGTCCTCATCCACACTAATTCCATGAGAATTAACAACAAAACCAAGGAACACTACTGAATCAGAACAGAATGTGCACTTTTTCATGTTAGCATACAATTTATGCTCCTTAAGCACATCAAAAACAGCACGCAAATGCAATACATGTTCATCAAGATTTTGACTATATACTAAAATATCATCAAAGTAAACTACTACAAACTTTCCAATGAAAGCATGTAAGACATGGTTCATTAATCTCATAAAGGTACTGGGTGCATTAGTCAAGCCAAAGGGCATTACTAACCACTCATATAAACCATATTTAGTCTTAAAAGCAGTTTTCCACTCATCTCCCTCTTTCATACGAATTTGATAGTAGCCATTCTTTAAATCAATTTTAGTAAAAACACTAGAACCATACAACTCATCAAGCATGTCATCTAATCTAGGAATTGGATGCCTATACTTTACAGTGATTTTGTTAATGGCTCTGCAATCTACGCACATGCGCCAAGTACCATCCTTTTTAGGCACAAGAATAACAGGTACTGAACATGGACTAAGACTCTCCCTCACGAATCCTTTCTGAACTAGGTCATCTACTTGCCTTTGAATTTCCTTCGTCTCCTCAGGATTAGCTCGGTAGGCAGGTCGATTAGGGATGGATGATCCAGGGACAAAGTCTATCTGGTGCTCAATGCCTCTCAAAGGTGGTAGTCCATGTGGAATCTCATCAGGAAAAACATCAGTGAATTCCTGTAACAAAGACACAACCATACTAGGCAAAGATAGGTTAGGAGTGTTAGTAAAATAAATATCCTTGTACATGAGCACAAGGAGGTTTGGCTTGCATACCAAAGCACTCTTCACCTCACTTTTTAGTGCAAAAGCACTCACTCTTTTATTTTTCTCTTTCTCTGGCTTACAACTCTCTTTCTTTTTCTGCTCACATGTCTCAACCTCTCTCTCTTTTCTCTCACTCTCAATTTTCACCTTACTCTCTTTCTTCTCTTTTTCTAGTGTTTCTCTCAACTTACACTCTTTTGTAATTCTCACTTGATCAGCAAAAGCCTCAGCTGGCTTTAGGGGTGTTAGAATAAAGGTTCTCTTATGTATGGTTAATGTATATTGATTCTTGTAGCCATCATAATTAACCCTTCTATCAAATTGCCATGGACGTCCCAACAACAAGTGTCCAGCATGCATTGGTACTACATCACAAAGCACTTCATCTTTGTAGTTACCAATAGAAAAAGATATGCAAACCTGATTGGTCACCCATATATCTCCCCTATCATTCAACCATCTTAGCCTATATGGCTTAGGATGTTTCAATGTGGGTAGAACCAATTTATCAACCATCAAGGTACTAGCTACATTAGTGCAACTCCCACTATCAATAATCAAGCTACATACCTTGTTATTCACGTGGCACCTGGTCTGGAATATGTGCTCACGTTGTTCATCATCAACATCATCATTAGGTTGCATATTAAGAGCACGTCGAGTAACTAATACTTCTCCATGCACTGGTTCTCCAATCTCCATGTCACTGCAATCCTCCAATGGTGGCATCTCATCATCACTTGAATGCTCACTCTCCATGCCTCCATCATCAAGAAGAACAATGGCTCTCTTGTTAGGACACTGTGATGCAATATGCCCCAACCCGTGACATCTAAAACATTTTGTATCTCGTGCTCTAAAGGACGTAGAAGTATCATTCTTAGCCTTGGGATTAGGGGCTGTAATTGAATTCCTCCCCTTGCTCTCTTCCTTTGGCCTGGTAGCAGCCTTAGGGTTATCTTGCCAATTCGGCTTCCATGGAGTTTTAGGAATTGAGCCAAATTTAGAAGATGTTCTAACCTTTAACTGCTTTTCAACTTTAATTGCTTTATGCAGTAAATCCTCCATCTCTACATAATGGTGCATATCTACTACATCTGCAATTTCTTTCCTCAAACCACCTATAAACCTTGCCATTGTAGCCTCTCTATCCTCTTCAATATTAGCTTTTATCATGGCCATCTCCATCTCATTGTAGTAATCCTCTACACTCATAGATCCTTGATGCAGATTTTGTAATTTTCTGAACAAGTCTCTATAGTAATGGCTAGGAACAAACCGTTTTCTCATCACAACCTTCATCTCTTCCCATGACCGAATAGGTCTCTCACCACTTCTCCGCCTATTAATTGCTAATTGATCCCACCAAATACTAGCATAGTCAGTAAACTCCACAGCAGCTAGCTTCACCTTTTTCTCCTCAGTATAATCATGACACTCAAACATATGTTCTACCTTCCTCTCCCACTCTAAGTAAAGTTCAGGGTCACCCTTACCTTGGAATGTAGGAATAGTCATTTTTATGTTTCCTAAGCCACTATCACGCCTAGGAGCTATCCTCCTTTCCTTTCTTGACTCGAATGCTTCACTATCTGAATATTCCCCTTCTCCCTCATCAAACCCAAACTGTTTGGTAAGCTTAGGTTGGGCTGGTGAATCAAGGTTATCCAGCCTCATATTCAGCAACTTAAACTGATCTTGAACTGCTTTCATAAAGAGTTTAAGGTCAATTTCAGGTTGATCTCTTTCACTACTCATGTTTCTCTCACAAATCTCACGTGTTTTGCACTCAATTTCACTCTCTTTCCCTTAAAGCTCTTAAACAAGAACCTGATCAACAAACTTATCTAAGAAAACAAGTGAATTAAAAAGAATAAATTTTCAGACATTGACAACCCTAGGAACTGAATTTTGAAAAATATGCGGGATACTAATATCAGTATGCTGTTTTTTTTTAACGAATTTATCTTCCTTTTTTTTTTTCAGCTCACCTCTTTTTTTTTTGAGCGAATTTCCCTTTTTTTTTGACGAATTTTTTTTTTTTTTTGAATTTTGAATTTTGAACTTTTGAACAAGAAACCAAATTCAAATAGGAATAGGAATCACTTTTTTTTTTTTTTCGAAATTCAAATTTTTGGAAGAAGAAACTAAATTGACTAGAGGACTAGGAATTAGAATATAAGTAGGAAAAGAAAATTTACTAGAACTAGAACTCTTTTTTTTTTTTTTTTAAAAGAACTAGAAGAACATTAACTAGAACTAGAACTAGCACTCTAAGTTGACCTAAGGAAAGGTAGAAGAAGAAGAAAGACTCTAGAAAATAGAAAAGAAAAGATAGGACACCAACCAAATCTCAAGGAGCCAAAGCTCTGATACCAAATGATGCGTTCCTCTAAACGAAGAAACGGAGTGTTTGGCGAAAGCAAGGATCGTCTTGAAAATTCAACGGATGTTTGATCGCCACGAGTTGCCTCGATAAGATCGGATTCAGTTCTTTGCCCAAGAACTAAGGGAAGCTCTCACTTTAGGAGAAAACTCAATCTTTATTAATCATCAAAATCTGTTTAATACATGAACTTGAAGAACTCTTAAATAGACAATCAAACCTAACTCTAGTAGGAAAGCCAAAAGGCCTTAAACTCCTAATTGGACTTCTAATAAAATATGGCCCAAATAACATTAGTTATCTGGCCCAACTATACTAACAAAAATAATCTCATAATTAAACTACTATTTGGGCTGCATAAAGAATGGGCCCAAATACTAATAATATTCAAAACAAAACATTTAAACTAAAGCCCATAATACATCTTTAGCCTATGCAGATTTGAGCTAGTTATCTTCAAGATCCAACAAACTTTATTGGGCCTCCGAACTGCCCTCTTCAAGGCAGCAAAGTGTGGCCCATTTGATGTCTTGACTTGGCCCAATAATTTCCTCTTTAGCCTGCACATCCAAGATCAAGCCCAGTAAAGCTTCCTTGGCCCGCTTCGCCCTGCTCCTAGTCATTGGACTGCCTATCCCTTGCAAAGGATCTTGGGAACGGTTTATAGTAGTTTTGACAGCACCTTGATCTCCATCACTCGTCACCTTCAGCCAAATGCACGTAATTGGCCGTTAGGGTTTCTCGACGGCACGATTCCATTGCCGGCTTCTCGGAATCTCGCGAAACTAACATTATGGAGTTTCTAATCAGTTCCTCTTTCCTGCAACATGAGTTTTTCGTATATTCGTCACCGTTACCCGGGTGAACGAAAATGGCCCGTTGGGTTTCTGGACGGCACGATTCCATCGCCGGCTTCTCGGAATCTCTCGAAACTAACATTATGGAGTTTCTATTGAGTTCCTCTTTAGTTCTTCTTTCCCGCGACACGACTTTATCGTACCCTCGTCAACGTCAGCCAAATGCACGAAATTGGCCGGTAGGGTTTCTCGACGGAACGATTCTTTGGCCGGCCACAAGGATTCTCGCGAAACGAACATTATGGAGTTTCTATTGAGTTCTTCTTTCCCACGACACGACTTTTTCGTACCTTCGTCACCGTCATTCAAATGCCCAAAATTGGCCCGTAGGGATTCTTGACGGCACGATTCCATCCCCGGCTACTCGCGAAACGAACTTTGTAGCATTTCTATGGAGTTCTTCTTTCCAACTACACGACTTTTTCGTATTTTTGTCACCCTCAACTGGAGGCACGAAAATGGCCCGTAGGGTTTCTCGACGGCACGACTCCATCACCGGCAACTCGGAATCTCGCGAAACGAACTATGTAGCATTTCTAAGGAGTTCTTCATTCCAACTACACGACTTTTTTGAATTTTCGTCACCGTCATCCGGAAGCACAAAAATGGCCCGTAGTGTTTCTCAACGGAACGATTACATTGCCGGCAACTCAAAATCTCGCGAAACGAACAATATGGAGTTTCTCTTGAGTTCTTCTTTCCCGCGAAACGACTTTTTCGTACCCTCGTCAACGTCAGCCAAATGCACGAAATTGGCCGGTTGGGTTTCTCGACGGCACGATTCCATCGCCGGCTTCTTGAAATCTCGCGAAACTAGCATTATGGAGTTTCTAATGAGTTCTTCTTTTCCACGACATGACCTTTTCGTATATTCGTCACCGAAATTCGGAAACACGAAAATGGCCCGTAGGGTTTCTCGACGGAACGATTCTTTCGCCGGCCACAAGGATTCTCGCGAAACGAACATTATGGAGTTTCTATTGAGTTCTTCTTTCCCACGACACGACTTTTTCGTACCTTCGTCACCGTCATTCAAATGCCCAAAATTTGCCGGTAGGGACTCTTGACGGCACGATTCCATCCCCGGCTACTGGCGAAAACAACTTTGTAGCATTTCTATGGAGTTCTTCTTTTCAACTACACGACTTTTTCGTATTTTTGTCACCGTCATCTGGAGGCACGAAAATGGTCCGTAGGGTTTCTCGACGGCGTGACTCCATCGCCGGCAACTCGGAATCTCGCGAAACGAACTTTGTAGCATTTCTAAGGAGTTCTTCATTCAGACTACACGACTTTTTTGAATTTTCATCACCGTCTTCCGGAAGCACGGAAATGCCCCGTAGTGTTTCTCGACAGTACGATTCCTTCGACGGCAACTCGGAATCTCGCGAAACGAACATTATGGAGTTTCTAATGAGTTCCTCTTTCCTACAACACGACTTTTTCGAATATTCGCCACCGTCATCTGGAAGCACTAAAATGGCCTGTAGGGTTTCTCGACGGAACAATTCCTTCGCCGGCCAAAAGGAATCTCGCGAAACGAACGCTATGAAGTTTCTATTGAGTTTTTCTTTCCCACGACACGACTTTTTCGTACCTTCGTCACTGTCATTCAAATACACGAAATTGGCCCGTAGGGTTTCTTGACGGCACGATTCCATCTCCGACAACTCGAAAACTCGCGAAACAAAATTTGTAGCATTTCTTTGGAGTTCTTCTTTCCAACCGTACGACTTTTTCGCATTTTTGTCACCGTCATCTGGAGGCACGAAAAATGGCCCGTAGGATTTCTCGACAGCACAATTCCATCACTGGCAACACGGAATCTCGCGAAACGAACATTATGGAGTTTCTCTTGAGTTCTTCTTTCCCGCGACAGGACTTTTCGTACCCTCGTCACCGTCAGCCAAATGCACGAAATTGGCCGATAGGGTTTCTCGACGGCACGATTCCATCTCCGGCAACACGAAATCTCGCGAAAGGAACATTATGGAGTTTCTCCTGAGTTTTTCTTTCTCGTAACATGACTTTTTCGTACCCTCGTCACCTTCAGCCAAATGCACGTAATTGGCCGTTAGGGTTTCTCGACGGCACGATTCCAATGCCGGCTTCTCGAAATCTCGCGAAACTAATATTATGGAGTTTCTAATCAGTTCCTCTTTCCCGCAACATGAGTTTTTTGTATATTCGTCACCGTTACCCGGGTGAACGAAAATGGCCCGTAGGGTTTCTGGACGGCACGATTCCATCGCCGGCTTCTCGGAATCTCTCGAAACTAACATTATGGAGTTTCTATTGAGTTCCTCTTCAGTTCTTCTTTCTCGCGACACGACTTTATCGTACCCTCGTCAACGTCAGCCAAATGCACGAAATTGGCCGGTAGGGTTTCTCGACGGAACGATTCTTTGGCCGACCACAAGGATTCTCGCGAAACGAACATTATGGAGTTTCTATTGAGTTCTTCTTTCCCACGACACGACTTTTTCGTACCTTCGTCACCGTCATTCAAATGCCCAAAATTGGCCCGTAGGGATTCTTGACGGCACGATTCCATCCCCGGCTACTCGCGAAACGAACTTTGTAGCATTTCTATGGAGTTCTTCTTTCCAACTACACGACTTTTTCGTATTTTTGTCACCCACAACTGGAGGCACGAAAATGGCCCGTAGGGTTTCTCGACGGCACGACTCCATCGCCGGCAACTCGGATTTTCGCGAAACGAACATTGTAGCATTTCTAAGGAGTTCTTCATTCCAACTACACGACTTTTTTGAATTTTCGTCACCGTCTTCCGGAAGCACGGAAATGCCCCGTAGTGTTTCTCGACGGTACGATTCCTTCGACGGCAAATCGGAATCTCGCGAAACGAACATTATGGAGTTTCTAATGAGTTCCTCTTTCCTACAACACGACTTTTTCGAATATTCGTCACCGTCATCTGGAAGCACTAAAATGGCCTGTAGGGTTTCTCGACGGAACAATTCCTTCGCCGGCCACAAGGAATCTCGCGAAACGAACGCTATGAAGTTTCTATTGAGTTTTTCTTTCCCACGACACGACTTTTTCGTACCTTCATCACTGTCATTCAATTACACGAAAATGGCCCGTAGGGTTTCTCGACGGCACGATTCCAACGCCGGCAAGTCGGAAACTCGCGAAACGAACATTATGGAGTTTTTAACGAGTTCTTCTTTTCCACAACATGACTTTTTCGTATATTCGTCACCGTAATCCGGAAGCACGAAAATGGCCTGTAGGGTTTCTCGACAGTACGATTCCTTCGACGGCAACTCGGAATCTCGCGAAACGAACATTATGGAGTTTCTAATGAGTTCCTCTTTCCTACAACACGACTTTTTCGAATATTCGTCACCGTCATCTGGAAGCACTAAAATGGCCCATAGGGTTTCTCGACGGCACGATTCCATTGCCGGCAACTCAGAAAATAGCGAAACGAACCTTATGGAGTTACTAATGAGTTCTTCTTTTCCACGACATGACTTTTTCGTATATTCGTCACCGTAATCCGGAAGCACGAAAATGGCCCGTAGGGTTTCTCGACGGAACGATTCCTTCGCCGGCCACAAGGAATCTCGCGAAACGAACATTGTGGAGTTTTTCTTGAGTTCTTCTTTCCCGCGACACGACTTTTTCGTATATTCGTCACCATAATCCGGAAGCACGAAAATGGCCTGTAGGGTTTCTCGACGGAACAATTCCTTTGCCGGCCACAACGAATCTCGCGAAACGAACACTATGAAGTTTCTATTGAGTTTTTCTTTCCCACGACACGACTTTTTCGTACCTTCGTCAATGTCATTCAAATACACGAAATTGGCCCGTAGGGTTTCTTGACGGCACGATTCCATCTCCGACAACTCGAAAACTCGCGAAACAAAATTTGTAGCATTTCTTTGGAGTTCTTCTTTCCAACCGTACGACTTTTTCGCATTTTTGTCACCGTCATCTGGAGGCACGAAAAATGGCCCGTAGGATTTCTCGACGGCACAATTCCATCACTGGCAACACGGAATCTCGCGAAACGAACATTATGGAGTTTCTATTGAGTTCTTCTTTCCCGCGACAGGACTTTTCGTACCCTCGTCACCGTCAGCCAAATGCACGAAATTGGCCGATAGGGTTTCTCGACGGCACGATTCAATCTCCGGCAACACGAAATCTCGCGAAAGGAACATTATGGAGTTTCTCTTGAGTTTTTCTTTCTCGTAACATGACTTTTTCGTACCCTCGTCACCTTCAGTCAAATGCACGTAATTGGCCGTTAGGGTTTCTCGACGGCACGATTCCAATGCCGGCTTCTCGGAATCTCGCGAAACTAATATTATGGAGTTTCTAATCAGTTCCTCTTTCCCGCAACATGAGTTTTTTGTATATTCGTCACCGTTACCCGGGTGAACAAAAATGGCCCGTAGGGTTTCTGGACGGCACGATTCCATCGCCGGCTTCTCGGAATCTCTCGAAACTAACATTATGGAGTTTCTATTGAGTTCCTCTTCAGTTCTTCTTTCTCGCGACACGACTTTATCGTACCCTCGTCAACGTCAGCCAAATGCACGAAATTGGCCGGTAGGGTTTCTCGACGGAACGATTCTTTGGCCGGCCACAAGGATTCTCGCGAAACGAACATTATGGAGTTTCTATTGAGTTCTTCTTTCCCACGACACGACTTTTTCGTACCTTCGTCACCGTCATTCAAATGCCCAAAATTGGCCCGTAGGGATTCTTGATGGCACGATTCCATCCCCGGCTACTCACGAAACGAACTTTGTAGCATTTCTATGGAGTTCTTCATTCCAACTACACGACTTTTTTTGAATTTTCGTCACCGTCTTCCGGAAGCACGGAAATGCCCCGTAGTGTTTCTCGACGGTACGATTCCTTCGACGGCAAATCGGAATCTCGCGAAACGAACATTATGGAGTTTCTAATGAGTTCCTCTTTCCTACAACACGACTTTTTCGAATATTCGTCACCGTCATCTGGAAGCACTAAAATGGCCTGTAGGGTTTCTCGACGGAACAATTCCTTCGCCGGCCACAAGGAATCTCGCGAAACGAACGCTATGAAGTTTCTATTGAGTTTTTCTTTCCCACGACACGACTTTTTCGTACCTTCATCACTGTCATTCAAATACACGAAAATGGCCCGTAGGGTTTCTCGACGGCACGATTCCAACGCCGGCAACTCGGAAACTCGCGAAACGAACATTATGGAGTTTCTAACGAGTTCTTCTTTACCACAACATGACTTTTTCGTATATTCGTCACCGTAATCCGGAAGCACGAAAATGGCCTGTAGGGTTTCTCGACAGAACGATTCCTTCGCCGGCCACAAGGAATCTCGCGAAACGAACATTATGAAGCTTCAATTGAGTTTTTCTTTCCCACGACATGACTTTTTCGTACCTTCGTCACTGTCGTTCAAATACACGAAATTGGCCCGTAGGGTTTTTTGACGACACGATTCCATCGTCGACAACTCGGAAACACGCGAAACGAAATTTGTAGCATTTCTTTGGAGTTCTTCTTTCCAGCTGTACGACTTTTTCGCATTTTTGTCACCGTCATTTGGAGGCACGAAAAATGGCCCGTAGGATTTCTCGACGGCACGATTCCATCTCCGGCAACACGGAATCTCGCGAAAGGAACATTATGGAGTTTCTCTTGAGTTCTTCTTACTCGTAACATGACTTTTTCGTACCCTCGTCACCTTCAGCCAAATGCACGTAATTGGCCGTTAGGGTTTCTCGACGGCACGATTCCATTGCCGGCTGCTCAGAATCTCGCGAAACTAACATTATGGAGTTTCTAATCAGTTCCTCTTTCCCGCAACATGAGTTTTTCGTATATTCGTCACCGTTACCCGGGTGAACGAAAATGGCCCGTAGGGTTTCTGGACGGCACGATTCCATCGCCGGCTTCTCGGAATCTCTCGAAACTAACATTATGGAGTTTCTATTGAGTTCCTCTTTAGTTCTTCTTTCCCGCGACACGACTTTATCGTACCCTCGTCAACGTCAGCCAAATGCACGAAATTGGCCGGTAGGGTTTCTCGACGGAACGATTCTTTGGCCGGCCACAACGATTCTCGCGAAATGAACATTATGGAGTTTCTATTGAGTTCTTCTTTCCCACGACACGACTTTTTCGTACCTTGGTCACCGTCATTCAAATGCCCAAAATTGGCCCGTAGGGATTCTTGACGGCACAATTCCATCCCCGGCTACTCCCGAAACGAACTTTGTAGCATTTCTATGGAGTTCTTCTTTCCAACTACACGACTTTTTCGTATTTTTGTCACCCTCAACTGGAGGCACGAAAATGGCCCGCAGGGTTTCTCGACGGCACGACTCCATCACCGGCAACTCGGAATCTCGCGAAACGAACTTTGTAGCATTTCTAAGGAGTTCTTTATTCCAACTACACGACTTTTTTGAATTTTCGTCACCGTCTTCCGGAAGCACGGAAATGCTCCGTAGTGTTTCTCCACGGTACGATTCCTTCGACGGCAACTCGGAATCTCGCGAAACGAACATTATGGAGTTTCTAATGAGTTCCTCTTTCCTACAACATAACCTTTTCGAATATTCCTCACCATCATCTGGAAGCACTAAAATGGCCTGTAGGGTTTCTCGACGGAACAATTCCTTCGCCGGCCAAAAGGAATCTCGCGAAACGAACGCTATGAAGTTTCTATTGAGTTTTTCTTTCCCACGACACGACTTTTTCTTACCTTCGTCACTGTCATTCAAATACACAAAATTGGCCCGTAGGGTATCTTGACGGCACGATTCGATCGCCGACAACTCGGAAACTCGCGAAACGAAATTTGTTGCATTTTTTTGGAGTTCTTCTTTCCAACTGTACGACTTTTTCGCATTTTTGTCACCGTCATCTGGAGGCACGAAAAATGGCCCGTAGGGTTTCTCGACGACACGATTCCATCTCCGGCAACACGGAATCTCGCGAAAGGAACATTATGGAGTTTCTCTTGAGTTCTTCTTTCTCGCGACACGACTTTTTCGTACCCTCGTCACCGTCAGCCAAATGCACAAAATTGGCCGGCAGGGTTTCTCGACGGGACGATTCCATCGCCAGCTTCTCAGAATCTCTCGAAACTAACATTATGGAGTTTCTAATGAGTTCCTCTTTCCCGCAACATGACTTTTTCGTATATTCATCACCGTCAGCCGGGTGAACGAAAATGGCCCGTAGGGTTTCTCGACGGCACGATTCCATCGCCGGCAACTCGGAATCTCGCGAAACAAACTTTGTAGCATTTCTAAGGAGTTCTTCATTCCAACTACACGACTTTTTCGAATTTTCGTCACCGTCATCCGGAAGCACAAAAATGGCCCGTAGTGTTTCTCAACGGAACGATTACATTGCCGGCAACTCAAAATCTCGCGAAACGAACAATATGGAGTTTCTCTTGAGTTCTTCTTTCCCGCGAAACGACTTTTTCGTACCCTCGTCAACGTCAGCCAAATGCACGAAATTGGCCGGTAGGGTTTCTCGACGGCACGATTCCATCGCCGGCTTCTTGAAATCTCGCGAAACTAGCATTATGGAGTTTCTAATGAGTTCTTCTTTTCCACGACATGACCTTTTCGTATATTCGTCACCGAAATTCAGAAACACGAAAATGGCCCGTAGGGTTTCTCGACGGAACGATTCTTTCGCCGGCCACAAGGATTCTCGCGAAACGAACATTATGGAGTTTCTATTGAGTTGTTCTTTCCCACGGCACGACTTTTTCGTACCTTCGTCACCGTCATTCAAATGCCCAAAATTTGCCGGTAGGGACTCTTGACGGCACGATTCCATCCCCGGCTACTGGCGAAAACAACTTTGTAGCATTTCTATGGAGTTCTTCTTTTCAACTACACGACTTTTTCGTATTTTTGTCACCGTCATCTGGAGGCACGAAAATGGTCCGTAGGGTTTCTCGACGGCGTGACTCCATCGCCGGCAACTCGGAATCTCGCGAAACGAACATTGTAGCATTTCTAAGGAGTTATTCATTCCAACTACACGACTTTTTTGAATTTCCATCACCGTCTTCCGGAAGCAAGGAAATGCCCCGTAGTGTTTCTCGACAGTACGATTCCTTCGACGGCAACTCGGAATCTCGCGAAACGAACATTATGGAGTTTCTAATGAGTTCCTCTTTCCTACAACACGACTTTTTCGAATATTCGTCACCGTCATCTGGAAGCACTAAAATGGCCCGTAGGGTTTCTCGACGGCACGATTCCATCGCCGGCAACTCAGAACATAGCGAAACGAACCTTATGGAGTTACTAATGAGTTCTTCTTTTCCACGACATGACTTTTTCGTATATTCGTCACCGTAATCCGGAAGCACGAAAATGGCCCGTAGGGTTTCTCGACGGAACGATTCCTTCGCCGGCCACAAGGAATCTCGCGAAAAGAACATTGTGGAGTTTTTCTTGAGTTCTTCTTTCCCGCGACACGACTTTTTCGTATATTCTTCACCATAATCCGGAAGCACGAAAATGGCCTGTAGGGTTTCTCGACGGAACAATTCCTTTGCCGGCCACAACGAATCTCGCGAAACGAACACTATGAAGTTTCTATTGAGTTTTTCTTTCCCACGACACGACTTTTTCGTACCTTCGTCACTGTCATTCAAATACACGAAATTGGCCCGTAGGGTTTCTTGACGGCACGATTCCATCTCCGACAACTCGAAAACTCGCGAAACGAAATTTGTAGCATTTCTTTGGAGTTCTTCTTTCCAACCGCACGACTTTTTCGCATTTTTGTCACCGTCATCTGGAGGCACGAAAAATGGCCCGTAGGATTTCTCGACGGCACAATTCCATCCCCGGCAACACGGAATCTCGCGAAACGAACATTATGGAGTTTGTCTTGAGTGCTTCTTTCCCGCGACAGGACTTTTCGTACCCTCGTCACCGTCAGCCAAATGCACGAAATTGGCCGGTAGGGTTTCTCGACGGCACGATTTCATCTCCGGCAACACGAAATCTCGCGAAAGGAACATTATGGAGTTTCTCTTGAGTTTTTTATTTCTCGTAACACGACTTTTTCGTACCCTCGTCACCTTCAGCCAAATGCACGTAATTGGCCGTTAGGGTTTCTCGACGGCACGATTCCATTTCCGGCTTCTCGGAATCTCGCGAAACTCATATTATGGAGTTTCTAATCAGTTCCTCTTTCCCGCAACATGAGTTTTTCATATATTCGTCACCGTTACCCGGGTGAACGAAAATGGCCCGTAGGGACTCTTGACGGCACGATTCCATCCCCGGCTACTGGCGAAAACAACTTTGTAGCATTTCTATGGAGTTCTTCTTTTCAACTACACGACTTTTTCGTATTTTTGTCATCGTCATTTGGAGGCACGAAAAATGGCCCGTAGGATTTCTCGACGGCACGATTCCCGCTCCGGCAACACGGAATCTCGCGAAAGGAACATTATGGAGTTTCTTTTGAGTTCTTCTTACTCGTAACATGAGTTTTTCGTACCCTCGTCACCTTCAGCCAAATGCACGTAATTGGCCGTTAGGGTTTCTCGACGGCACGATTCCAATGCCGGCTTCTCGGAATCTCGCGAAACTAATATTATGGAGTTTCTAATCAGTTCCTCTTTCCCGCAACATGAGTTTTTTGTATATTCGTCACCGTTACCCGGGTGAACGAAAATGGCCCGTAGGGTTTCTGGACGGCACGATTCCATCGCCGGCTTCTCGGAATCTCTCGAAACTAACATTATGGAGTGTCTATTGAGTTCCTCTTCAGTTCTTCTTTCTCGCGACACGACTTTATCGTACCCTCGTCAACGTCAGCCAAATGCACGAAATTGGCCGGTAGGGTTTCTCGACGGAACGATTCTTTGGCCGGCCACAAGGATTCTCGCGAAACGAACATTATGGAGTTTCTATTGAGTTCTTCTTTCCCACGACACGACTTTTTCGTACCTTCGTCACCGTCATTCAAATGCCCAAAATTGGCCCGTAGGGATTCTTGATGGCACGATTCCATCCCCGGCTACTCGCGAAACGAACTTTGTAGCATTTCTATGGAGTTCTTCATTCCAACTACACGACTTTTTTTGAATTTTCGTCACCGTCTTCCGGAAGCACGGAAATGCCCCGTAGTGTTTCTCGACGGTACGATTCCTTCGACGGCAAATCGGAATCTCGCGAAACGAACATTATGGAGTTTCTAATGAGTTCCTCTTTCTTACAACACGACTTTTTCGAATATTCGTCACCGTCATCTGGAAGCACTAAAATGGCCTGTAGGGTTTCTCGACGGAACAATTCCTTCGCCGGCCAAAAGGAATCTCGCGAAACGAACGCTATGAAGTTTCTATTGAGTTTTTCTTTCCCACGACACGACTTTTTCGTACCTTCGTCACTGTCATTGAAATACACAAAATTGGCCCGTAGAGTTTCTTGACGGCACGATTCGATCGCCGACAACTCGGAAACTCGCGAAACGAAATTTGTTGCATTTTTTTGGAGTTCTTCTTTCCAACTGTACGACTTTTTCGCATTTTTGTCACCGTCATCTGGAGGCACGAAAAATGGCCCGTAGGGTTTCTCGACGACACGATTCCATCTCCGGCAACACGGAATCTCGCGAAAGGAACATTATGGAGTTTCTCTTGAGTTCTTCTTTCTCGCGACACGACTTTTTCGTACCCTCGTCACCGTCAGCCAAATGCACAAAATTGGCCGGCAGGGTTTCTCGACGGGACGATTCCATCGCCAGCTTCTCAGAATCTCTCGAAACTAACATTATGGAGTTTCTAATGAGTTCCTCTTTCCCGCAACATGACTTTTTCGTATATTCATCACCGTCAGCCGGGTGAACGAAAATGGCCCGTAGGGTTTCTCGACGGCACGATTCCATCGCCGGCAACTCGGAATCTCGCGAAACAAACTTTGTAGCATTTCTAAGGAGTTCTTCATTCCAACTACACGACTTTTTCGAATTTTCGTCACCGTCATCCGGAAGCACAAAAATGGCCCGTAGTGTTTCTCAACGGAACGATTACATTGCCGGCAACTCAAAATCTCGCGAAACGAACAATATGGAGTTTCTCTTGAGTTCTTCTTTCCTGCGAAACGACTTTTTCGTACCCTCGTCAACGTCAGCCAAATGCAAGAAATTGGCCGGTAGGGTTTCTTGACGGCACGATTCCATCGCCGGCTTCTTGAAATCTCGCGAAACTAGCATTATGGAGTTTCTAATGAGTTCTTCTTTTCCACGACATGACCTTTTCGTATATTCATCACCGAAATTCGGAACCACGAAAATGGCCCGTAGGGTTTCTCGACGGAACGATTCTTTCGCCGGCCACAAGGATTCTCGCGAAACGAACATTATGGAGTTTCTATTGAGTTGTTCTTTCCCACGACACGACTTTTTCGTACCTTCGTCACCGTCATTCAAATGCCCAAAATTTGCCAGTAGGGACTCTTGACGGCACGATTCCATCCCCGGCTACTGGCGAAAACAACTTTGTAGCATTTCTATGGAGTTCTTCTTTTCAACTACATGACTTTTTCGTATTTTTGTCACCGTCATATGGAGGCACGAAAATGGTCCGTAGGGTTTCTCGACGGCGTGACTCCATCGCCGGCAACTCGGAATCTCGCGAAACGAACTTTGTAGCATTTCTAAGGAGTTCTTCATTCCAACTACACGACTTTTTTGAATTTTCGTCACCGTCTTCCGGAAGCACGGAAATGCCCCGTAGTGTTTCTCGACGGTACGATTCCTTCGACGGCAACTCGGAATCTCGCGAAACGAACATTATGGAGTTTCTAATGAGTTCCTCTTTCCTACAACACGACTTTTTCGAATATTCGTCACCGTCATCTGGAAGCACTAAAATGGCCTGTAGGGTTTCTCCACGGAACAATTCCTTCGCCGGCCACAAGGAATCTTGCGAAACGAATTCTATGAAGTTTCTATTGAGTTTTCCTTTCCCACGACACGACTTTTTCGTACCTTCATCACTGTCATTCAAATACACAAAATTGGCCCGTAGGGTATCTTGACGGCACGATTCGATCGCCGACAACTCGGAAACTCGCGAAACGAAATTTGTTGCATTTTTTTGGAGTTCTTCTTTCCAACTGTACGACTTTTTCGCATTTTTGTCATCGTCATCTGGAGGCACGAAAAATGGGGCAAGATCCCTTTGATTTAGGGATTCATTTCCTTTTTCTTTTGTCTTAATCAAGTATGATAGATTTGCCTTTTTAAGTGGCAAATTTCTAGCCCTTGAATTTTCCTTACTTAACTAAAATTATTTGTGTAGGATAATGATGTTTTGTCATAATGCTATGTATTATTACCCACTTGCTAAAGTTATGAATGTAGGATATAGATGTTTTTGTCCTAAAGCCTTGTATTATTATGCCACTTGCCAAAATGATGAATGTAGAATCACACCACTTGTCAAATTTTTGTCTTAATGCCATGTCACTTAATCTTGATTACACTAATATTTCATCACTTTAATTTTATTTTTATTTTTATTTTTCCTCTTGGGTTTGGGCTCATTCTTGCCCATTTTCCTTACTTTGGTTAAAATTCTTCCTTTCATAATGGGCTTGGTCACATTTTCATGATTTTTGGGCTATCGGTCCAATTTCTATATCCTAGTCCAAGTCTATGTTTTATTTCTTCCTTGGCCTATCCTATTGGCTTGCTAAAAATTCATGTGAAGTAGAAAAACTCTATATGAAATGTCTATAGGTTAAAGCCCAATTACGGGTGGAGATACTAAACTCAGTAACTTTTGCTCTTAAATTAAGAAAGATTACCCTAATCCGATCTTCTTGAAATTTTAAGACCTTTACTTACTTCACAAAAATTTATCTTTCTTTACCTAAGAATTTCACCTTTCTTTAACATGTTTATTTCTAATATTTCCTCTTAGGTTTTCTTTCTTTACCTATTCCATTAATATTAGAACATTTCTATGCATATATGTAAGGTGAAGAATTTCTAAGGAAAATATCTAAAAATTACGGGATGTTACACGGCACGATTCCATCGCCGGCAACTCGGAATCTCGCGAAACAAACTTTGTAGCATTTCTAAGGAGTTCTTCATTCCAACTACACGACTTTTTCGAATTTTCGTCACCGTCATCCGGAAGCACAAAAATGGCCCGTAGTGTTTCTCAACGGAACGATTACATTGCCGGCAACTCAAAATCTCGCGAAACGAACAATATGGAGTTTCTCTTGAGTTCTTCTTTCCCGCGAAACGACTTTTTCGTACCCTCGTCAACGTCAGCCAAATGCACGAAATTGGCCGGTAGGGTTTCTCGACGGCACGATTCCATCGCCGACTTCTTGAAATCTCGCGAAACTAGCATTATGGAGTTTCTAATGAGTTCTTCTTTTCCAAGACATGACCTTTTCGTATATTCGTCACCGAAATTCGGAAACACGAAAATGGCCCGTAGGGTTTCTCGACGGAACGATTCTTTCGCCGGCCACAAGGATTCTCGCGAAACGAACATTATGGAGTTTCTATTGAGTTGTTCTTTCCCACGACACGACTTTTTCGTACCTTCGTCACCGTCATTCAAATGCCCAAAATTTGCCGGTAGGGACTCTTGACGGCACGATTCCATCCCCGGCTACTGGCGAAAACAACTTTGTAGCATTTCTATGGAGTTCTTCTTTTCAACTACACGACTTTTTCGTATTTTTGTCACCGTCATCTGGAGGCACGAAAATGGTCTGTAGGGTTTCTCGACGGCGTGACTCCATCGCCGGCAACTCGGAATCTCGCGAAACGAACATTGTAGCATTTCTAAGGAGTTCTTCATTCCAACTACACGACTTTTTTGAATTTTCATCACCGTCTTCCGGAAGCAAGGAAATGCCCCGTAGTGTTTCTCGACAGTACGATTCCTTCGACGGCACGATTCCATCCCCGGCGACTCGCGAAACGAACTTTGTAGCATTTTTATGGAGTTCTTCTTTCCAACTACACGACTTTTTCGTATTTTTGTCACCCACAACTGGAGGCACGAAAATGGCCCGTAGGGTTTCTCGACGGCACGACTCCATCGCCGGTAACTCGGAATCTCGCGAAACGAACATTGTAGCATTTCTAAGGAGTTCTTCATTCCAACTACACGACTTTTTTGAATTTTCGTCACCGTCTTCCGGAAGCACGGAAATGCCCCGTAGTGTTTCTCGACGGTACGATTCCTTCGACGGCAACTCGGAATCTCGCGAAACGAACATTATGGAGTTTCTAATGAGTTCCTCTTTCCTACAACACGACTTTTTCGAATATTCGTCACCGTCATCTGGAAGCACTAAAATGGCCAGTAGGGTTTCTCGACGGAACAATTCCTTCGCCGGCCACAAGGAATCTCGCGAAACGAACGCTATGAAGTTTCTATTGAGTTTTTCTTTCCCACGACACGACTTTTTCGTACCTTCATCACTGTCATTCAAATACACGAAAATGGCCCGTAGGGTTTCTCGACGGCACGATTCCAACGCCGGCAACTCGGAAACTCGCGAAACGAACATTATGGAGTTTCTAACGAGTTCTTCTTTTCCACAACATGACTTTTTCGTATATTCGTCACCGTAATCCGAAAGCACGAAAATGGCCTGTAGGGTTTCTCGACGGAACGATTCATTCGCCGGCCACAAGGAATCTCGCGAAACGAACATTATGAAGCTTCTATTGAGTTTTTCTTTCCCACGACACGACTTTTTCGTACCTTCGTCACTGTCGTTCAAATACACGAAATTGGCCCGTAGGGTTTCTTGACGGCACGATTCCATCGCCGACAACTCGGAAACACGCGAAACGAAATTTGTAGCATTTCTTTGGAGTTCTTCCAGCTGTACGACTTTTTCGCATTTTTGTCACCGTCATTTGGAGGCACGAAAAATGGCCCGTAGGATTTCTTGACGGCACGATTCCGTCTCCGGCAACACGGAATCTCGCGAAAGGAACATTATGGAGTTTCTCTTGAGTTCTTCTTACTCGTAACATGACTTTTTCGTACCCTCGTCACCTTCAGCCAAATGCACGTAATTGGCCGTTAGGGTTTCTCGACGGCACGATTCCATTGCCGGCTTCTCGGAATCTCGCGAAACTAACATTATGGAGTTTCTAATCAGTTCCTCTTTCCCGCAACATGAGTTTTTCGTATATTCGTCACCGTTACCCGGGTGAACGAAAATGGCCCGTAGGGTTTCTGGACGGCACAATTCCATCGCCGGCTTCTCGGAATCTCTCGAAACTAACATTATGGAGTTTCTATTGAGTTCCTCTTTAGTTATTCTTTCCCGCGACACGACTTTATCGTACCCTCGTCAACGTCAGCCAAATGCACGAAATTGGCCGGTAGGGTTTCTCGACGGAACGATTCTTTGGCCGGCCACAAGGATTCTCGCGAAACGAAGATTATGGAGTTTCTATTGAGTTCTTCTTTCCCACGACACGACTTTTTCGTACCTTCGTCACCGTCATTCAAATGCCCAAAATTGGCCCGTAGGGATTCTTGACGGCACGATTCCATCCCCGGCTACTCGCGAAACGAACTTTGTAGCATTTCTATGGAGTTCTTCTTTCCAACTACACGACTTTTTCGTATTTTTGTAACCCTCAACTGGAGGCACGAAAATCGCCCGTAGGGTTTCTCGACGGCACGACTCCATCACCGGTAACTCGGAATCTCGCGAAACGAACTTTGTAGCATTTCTAAGGAGTTCTTCATTCCAACTACACGACTTTTTTCAATTTTCGTCACCGTCTTCCGGAAGCACGGAAATGCTCCGTATTGTTTCTCCACAGTACGATTCCTTCGACGGCAACTCGAAATCTCGCGAAACGAACATTATGAAGTTTCTAATGAGTTCCTCTTTCCTACAACATGACTTTTTCGAATATTCGTCACCGTCATTTGGAAGCACTAAAATGGCCTGTAGGGTTTCTCGACGGAACAATTCCTTCGCCGGCCAAAAGGAATCTTGCGAAACGAACGCTATGAAGTTTCTATTGAGTTTTTCTTTCCCACGACACGACTTTTTCGTACCTTCGTCACTGTCATTGAAATACACAAAATTGGCCCGTAGGGTTTCTTGACGGCACGATTCGATCGCCGACAACTCGGAAACTCGCGAAACGAAATTTGTAGCATTTTTTTGGAGTTCTTCTTTCCAACTGTACGACTTTTTCGCATTTTTGTCACCGTCATCTGGAGGCACGAAAAATGGCCCGTAGGGTTTCTCGACGACACGATTCCATCTCCGGCAACACGGAATCTCGCGAAAGGAACATTATGGAGTTTCTCTTGAGTTATTCTTTCTCGCGACACGACTTTTTCGTACCCTCGTCACCGTCAGCCAAATACACAAAATTGGCCGGTAGGGTTTCTGGACGGGATGATTCCATCGCCAGCTTCTCAGAATCTCTCGAAACTAACATTATGGAGTTTCTAATGAGTTCCTCTTTCCCGCAACATGACTTTTTCGTATATTCATCACCGTCAGCCGGGTGAACGAAAATGGCCCGTAGGGTTTCTCGACGGCACGATTCCATCGCCGGCAACTCGGAATCTCGCGAAACAAACTTTGTAGCATTTCTAAGGAGTTCTTCATTCCAACTACTCGACTTTTTCGAATTTTCGTCACCGTCATCCGGAAGCACAAAAATGGCCCGTAGTGTTTCTCAACGGAACGATTACATTGCCGGTAACTCAAAATCTCGCGAAACGAACAATATGGAGTTTCTCTTGAGTTCTTCTTTCCCGCGAAACGACTTTTTCGTACCCTCGTCAACGTCAGCCAAATGCACGAAATTGGCCGGTAGGGTTTCTCGACGGCACGATTCCATCGCCGGCTTCTTGAAATCTCGCGAAACTAGCATTATGGAGTTTCTAATGAGTTCTTCTTTTCCAAGACATGACCTTTTCGTATATTCGTCACCGAAATTCGGAAACACGAAAATGGCCCGTAGGGTTTCTTGACGGCACGATTCCATCTCCGACAACTCGAAAACTCGCGAAACAAAATTTGTAGCATTTCTTTGGAGTTCTTCTTTCCAACCGTACGACTTTTTCGCATTTTTGTCACCGTCAGCCGGGTGAACGAAAATGGCCCGTAGGGTTTCTTGACGGCACGATTCCATCTCCGACAACTCGAAAACTCGCGAAACAAAATTTGTAGCATTTCTTTGGAGTTCTTCTTTCCAACCGTACGACTTTTTCGCATTTTTGTCACCGTCATCTGGAGGCACGAAAAATGGCCCGTAGGGTTTCTCGACGACACGATTCCATCTCCGGCAACACGGAATCTCGCGAAAGGAACATTATAGAGTTTCTCTTGAGTTCTTCTTTCTCGCGACACGACTTTTTCGTAACCTCGTCACCGTCAGCCAAATGCACGAAATTGGCCGGTAGGGTTTCTCGACGGCACGATTCCATCGCCGGCTTCTTGAAATCTCGCGAAACTAGCATTATGGAGTTTCTAATGAGTTCTTCTTTTCCAAGACATGACCTTTTCGTATATTCGTCACCGAAATTCGGAAACACGAAAATGGCCCGTAGGGTTTCTCGACGGAACGATTCTTTCGCCGGCCACAAGGATTCTCGCGAAACGAACATTATGGAGTTTCTATTGAGTTGTTCTTTCCCACGACACGACTTTTTCGTACCTTCGTCACCGTCATTCAAATGCCCAAAATTTGCCGGTAGGGACTCTTGACGGCACGATTCCATCCCCGGCTACTGGCGAAAACAACTTTGTAGCATTTCTATGGAGTTCTTCTTTTCAACTACACGACTTTTTCGTATTTTTGTCACCGTCATCTGGAGGCACGAAAATGGTCTGTAGGGTTTCTCGACGGCGTGACTCCATCGCCGGCAACTCGGAATCTCGCGAAACGAACATTGTAGCATTTCTAAGGAGTTCTTCATTCCAACTACACGACTTTTTTGAATTTTCATCACCGTCTTCCGGAAGCAAGGAAATGCCCCGTAGTGTTTCTCGACAGTACGGTTCCTTCGACGGCAACTCGGAATCTCGCGAAACGAACATTATGGAGTTTCTAACGAGTTCCTCTTTTCTACAACACGACTTTTTCGAATATTCGTCACCGTCATCTGGAAGCACTAAAATGGCCCGTAGGGTTTCTCGACGGCACGATTCCATCGCCGGCAACTCAGAAAATAGCGAAACGAACCTTATGGAGTTACTAATGAGTTCTTCTTTTCCACGACATGACTTTTTCGTATATTCGTCACCGTAATCCGGAAGCACGAAAATGGTCCGTAGGGTTTCTCGACGGAACGATTCCTTCGCCGGCCACAAGGAATCTCGCGAAACGAACATTGTGGAGTTTTTCTTGAGTTCTTGTTTCCCGCGACACGACTTTTTCGTATATTCGTCACCATAATCTGGAAGCACGAAAATGGCCTGTAGGGTTTCTCGACGGAACAATTCCTTTGCCGGCCACAACGAATCTCGCGAAACGAACACTATGAAGTTTCTATTGAGCTTTTCCTTCCCATGACACGACTTTTTCGTACCTTCGTCACTGTCATTCAAATACACGAAATTGGCCCGTAGGGTTTCTTGACGGCACGATTCCATCTCCGACAACTCGAAAACTCGCGAAACAAAATTTGTAGCATTTCTTTGGAGTTCTTCTTTCCAACCGTACGACTTTTTCGCATTTTTGTCACCGTCATCTGGAGGCACGAAAAATGGCATGTAGGATTTCTCGACGGCACAATTCCATCCCCGGCAACACGGAATCTCGCGAAACGAACATTATGGAGTTTCTCTTGAATTCTTCTTTCCCGCGACAGGACTTTTCGTACCCTCGTCACCGTCATCCAAATGCACTAAATTGGCCGGCAGGGTTTCTCGACGGCACGATTCCATCTCCGGCAACACGAAATCTCGCGAAAGGACATTATGGAGTTTCTCTTGAGTTTTTCTTTCTCGTAACACGACTTTTTCGTACCCCCGTCGCCTTCAGCCAAATGCACGTAATTGGCCGTTAGGGTTTCTCGACGGCACGATTCCATTGCCGGCTTCTCGGAGCTAATATTATGGAGTTTCTAATCAGTTCCTCTTTCCCGCAACATGAGTTTTTCGTATATTCGTCACCGTTACCCGGGTGAACGAAAATGGCCCGTAAGGTTTCTGGACGGCACGATTCCATCGCCGGCTTCTCGGAATCTCTCGAAACTAACATTATGGAGTTTCTATTGAGTTCCTCTTCAGTTCTTCTTTCCCGCGACACGACTTTATCGTTCCCTCGTCAACGTCAGCCAAATGCACGAAATTGGCCGGTAGGGTTTCTCGACGGAACGATTCTTTGGCCGACCACAAGGATTCTCGCGAAACGAACATTATGGAGTTTCTATTGAGTTCTTCTTTCCCACGACACGACTTTTTCGTACCTTCGTCACCGTCATTCAAATGCCCAAAATTGGCCCGTAGGGATTCTTGACGGCACGATTCCATCCCCGGCTACTCGCGAAACGAACTTTGTAGCATTTTTATGGAGTTCTTCTTTCCAACTACACGACTTTTTCGTATTTTTGTCACCCACAACTGGAGGCACGAAAATGGCCCGTAGGGTTTCTCGACGGCACGACTCCATCGCCGGTAACTCGGAATCTCGCGAAACGAACATTGTAGCATTTCTAAGGAGTTCTTCATTCCAACTACACGACTTTTTTGAATTTTCGTCACCGTCTTCCGGAAGCTCGGAAATGCCCCGTAGTGTTTCTCGACGGTACGATTCCTTCGACGGCAACTCGGAATCTCGCGAAACGAACATTATGGAGTTTCTAATGAGTTCCTCTTTCCTACAACACGACTTTTTCGAATATTCGTCACCGTCATCTGGAAGTACTAAAATGGCCTGTAGGGTTTCTCGACAGAACAATTCCTTCGCCGGCGCACAAGGAATCTCGCGAAACGAACGCTACGAAGTTTCTATTGAGTTTTTCTTTCCCACGACACGACTTTTTCGTACCTTCATCACTGTCATTCAAATACACGAAAATGGCCCGTAGGGTTTCTCGACGGCACGATTCCAACGCCGGCAACTCGGAAACTCGCGAAACGAACATTATGGAGTTTCTAACGAGTTCTTCTTTTCCACAACATGACTTTTTCGTATATTCGTCACCGTAATCCAGAAGCACGAAAATGGCCTGTAGGGTTTCTCGACGGAACGATTCATTCGCCGGCCACAGGGAATCTCGCGAAACGAACATTATGAAGCTTCTATTGAGTTTTTCTTTCTCACGACACGACTTTTTCGTACCTTGGTCACTGTCGTTCAAATACACGAAATTGGCCCGTAGGGTTTCTTGACGGCACGATTCCATCGCCGACAACTCGGAAACACGCGAAACGAAATTTGTAGCATTTCTTTGGAGTTCTTCTTTCCAGCTGTAAGACTTTTTCGCATTTTTGTCACCGTCATTTGGAGGCACGAAAAATGGCCCGTAGGATTTCTCGACGGCACGATTCCATCTCCGGCAACACGGAATCTCGCGAAAGGAACATTATGGAGTTTCTCTTGAGTTCTTCTTACTCGTAACATGACTTTTTCGTACCCTCGTCACCTTCAGCCAAATGCACGTAATTGGCCGTTAGGGTTTCTCGACGGCACGATTCCATTGCCGGCTTCTCGGAATCTCGCGAAACTAACATTATAGAGTTTCTAATCAGTTCCTCTTTCCCGCAACATGAGTTTTTCGTATATTCGTCACCGTTACACGGGTGAACGAAAATGGCCCGTAGGGTTTCTGGACGGCACGATTCCATCGCCGGCTTCTCGGAATCTCTCGAAACTAAAATTATGGAGTTTCTATTGAGTTCCTCTTTAGTTCTTCTTTCCCGCGACACGACTTTATCATACCCTCGTCAACGTCAGCCAAATGCACGAAATTGGCCGGTAGGGTTTCTCGACGGAACGATTCTTTGGCCGGCCACAAGGATTCTCGCGAAACGAACATTATGCAGTTTCTATTTAGTTCTTC
Source organism: Gleditsia sinensis (assembly GCA_037074535.1). Classification (NCBI taxonomy): domain Eukaryota; kingdom Viridiplantae; phylum Streptophyta; class Magnoliopsida; order Fabales; family Fabaceae; genus Gleditsia; species Gleditsia sinensis. Next base: position 58,645,494 of record CM073463.1, on the reverse strand, counting down.
TTTCCCACGACACGACTTTTTCGTACCTTCGTCACCGTCATTCAAATGCCCAAAATTGGCCCGTAGGGATTCTTGACGGCACGATTCCATCCCCGGCTACTCGCGAAACGAACTTTGTAGCATTTCTATGGAGTTCTTCTTTCCAACTACACGACTTTTTCGTATTTTTGTCACCCACAACTGGAGGCACGAAAATGGCCCGTAGGGTTTCTCGACGGCACGACTCCATCACCGGCAACTCGGAATCTCGCGAAACGAACTTTGTAGCATTTCTAAGGAGTTCTTCATTCCAACTACACGACTTTTTTGAATTTTCGTCACCGTCTTCCGGAAGCACGGAAATGCTCCGTATTGTTTCTCCACGGTACGAGTCGTTCGACGGCAACTCGAAATCTCGCGAAACGAACATTATGAAGTTTCTAATGAGTTCCTCTTTCCTACAACATGACTTTTTCGAATATTCGTCACCGTCATCTGGAAGCACTAAAATGGCCTGTAGAGTTTCTCGACGGAACAATTCCTTCGCCGGCCAAAAGGAATCTTGCGAAACGAACGCTATGAAGTTTCTATTGAGTTTTTCTTTCCCACGACACGACTTTTTCGTACCTTCGTCACTGTCATTAAAATACACAAAATTGGCCCGTAGGGTTTCTTGACGGCACGATTCGATCGCCGACAACTCGGAAACTCGCGAAACGAAATTTGTAGCATTTTTTTGGAGTTCTTCTTTCCAACTGTACGACTTTTTCGCATTTTTGTCACCGTCATCTGGAGGCACGAAAAATGGCCCGTAGGGTTTCTCGACGACACGATTCCATCTCCGGCAACACGGAATCTCGCGAAAGGAACATTATGGAGTTTCTCTTGAGTTCTTCTTTCTCGCGACACGACTTTTTCGTACCCTCGTCACCGTCAGCCAAATACACAAAATTGGCCGGTAGGGTTTCTGGACGGGACGATTCCATCGCCAGCATCTCAGAATCTCTCGAAACTAACATTATTGAGTTTCTAATGAGTTCCTCTTTCCCGCAACATGACTTTTTCATATATTCATCACCGTCAGCCGGGTGAACGAAAATGGCCCGTAGGGTTTCTCGACGGCACGATTCCATCGCCGGCAACTCGGAATCTCGCGAAACAAACTTTGTAGCATTTCTAAGGAGTTCTTCATTCCAACTACACGACTTTTTCGAATTTTCGTCACCGTCATCCGGAAGCACAAAAATGGCCCGTAGTGTTTCTCAACGGAACGATTACATTGCCGGCAACTCAAAATCTCGCGAAACGAACAATATGGAGTTTCTCTTGAGTTCTTCTTTCCCGCGAAACGACTTTTTCGTACCCTCGTCAACGTCAGCCAAATGCACGAAATTGGCCGGTAGGGTTTCTCGACGGCACGATTCCATCGCCGGCTTCTTGAAATCTCGCGAAACTAGCATTATGGAGTTTCTAATGAGTTCTTCTTTTCCAAGACATGACCTTTTCGTATATTCGTCACCGAAATTCGGAAGCACGAAAATGGCCCGTTGGGTTTCTCGACGGAACTATTCTTTCGCCGGCCACAAGGATTCTCGCGAAACGAACATTATGGAGTTTCTATTGAGTTCTTCTTTCCCACGACACGACTTTTTCGTACCTTCGTCACCGTCATTCAAATGCCCAAAATTTGCCGGTAGGGACTCTTGACGGCACGATTCCATCCCCGGCTACTCGCGAAAACAACTTTGTAGCATTTCTATGGAGTTCTTCTTTTCAACTACACGACTTTTTCGTATTTTTGTCACCGTCATCTGGAGGCACGAAAATGGTCCGTAGGGTTTCTCGACAGCGTGACTCCATCGCCGGCAACTCGGAATCTCGCGAAACGAACATTGTAGCATTTCTAAGGAGTTCTTCATTCCAACTACACGACTTTTTTGAATTTTCATGACCGTCTTCCGGAAGCAAGGAAATGGCCCGTAGTGTTTCTCGACTGTACGATTCCTTCGACGGCAACTCGGAATCTCGCGAAACAAACATTATGGAGTTTCTAATGAGTTCCTCTTTCCTGCAACACGACTTTTTCGAATATTCGTCACCGTCATCTGAAAGCACTAAAATGGCCCGTAGGGTTTCTCGACGGCACGATTCCATCCCCGGCAACTCAGAAAATAGCGAAACGAACCTTATGGAGTTACTAATGAGTTCTTCTTTTCCACGACATGACTTTTTTGTATATTCGTCACCGTAATCCGGAAGCACGAAAATGGCCCGTAGGGTTTCTCGACGGAACGATTCCTTCGCCGGCCACAAGGAATCTCGCGAAACGAACATTGTGGAGTTTTTCTTGAGTTCTTCTTTCCCGCGACACGACTTTTTCATATATTCGTCACCATAATCCGGAAGCACGAAAATGGCCTGTAGGGTTTCTCGACGGAACAATTCCTTTGCCGGCCACAACGAATCTCGCGAAACGAACACTATGAAGTTTCTATTGAGTTTTTCTTTCCCACGACACGACTTTTTCGTACCTTCGTCACTGTCATTCAAATACACGAAATTGGCCCGTAGGGTACCTTGACGGCACGATTCCATCTCCGACAACTCGAAAACTCGTGTAACAAAATTTGTAGCATTTCTTTGGAGTTCTTCTTTCCAACCGTACGACTTTTTCGCATTTTTGTCACCGTCATCTGGAGGCACGAAGAATGGCCTGTAGGATTTCTCGACCGCACAATTCCGTCCCCGGCAACACGGAATCTCGCGAAACGAACATTATGGAGTTTCTCTTGAGTTCTTCTTTCCCGCGACAGGACTTTTCGTACCCTCGTCACCGTCATCCAAATGCACTAAATTGGCCGGTAGGGTTTCTCGACGACACGATTCCATCTCCGGCAACACGAAATCTCGCGAAAGGACATTATGGAGTTTCTCTTGAGTTTTTCTTTCTCGTAACACGACTTTTTCGTACCCTCGTCGCCTTCAGCCAAATGCACGTAACTGGCCGTTAGGGTTTCTCGACGGCACGATTCCATTGCCGGCTTCTCGGAATCTTGCGAAACTAACATTATGGAGTTTCTAATCAGTTCCTCTTTCCTACAACACGACTTTTTCGAATATTCGTCACCGTCATCTGGAAGCACTAAAATGGCCTGTAGGGTTTCTCGACGGAACAATTCCTTCGCCGGCCTCAAGGAATCTCGCGAAACGAACGCTATGAAGTTTCTATTGAGTTTTTCTTTCCCACGACACGACTTTTTCGTTCCTTCATCATTGTCATTCAAATACACGAAAATGGCCCGTAGGGTTTCTCGACGGCACGATTCTTTCGCCGGCAACTCAGAATCTCGCGAAACAAACTTTGTAACATTTCTAAGGAGTTCTTCATTCCAACTACACGACTTTTTCGAATTTTCGTCACCGTCATCCGGAAGCACGAAAATGGCCCGTAGTGTTTCTCGACGGCATGATTCCATCGCCGGCAACTCGAAATCTCGCGAAACGAACATTATGGAGTTTCTATTGAGTTCTTCTGTCCCGCGAAACGACTTTTTCGTACCCTCGTCAACGTCAACCAAATGCACGAAATTGGCCGGTAGGGTTTCTCGACGGCACGTTTCCATCGCCGGCTTCTCGAAATCTCGCGAAACTAGCATTATGGTGTTTCTAATGAGTTCTTCTTTTCCACGACATGACCTTTTCGTATATTCGTCACCGAAATCCGGAAGCACGAAAATGGCCCGTAGGGTTTCTCGACGGAACGATTCTTTCGCCGGCCACAAGGATTCTCGTGAAACGAACATTATGGAGTTTCTATTGAGTTCTTCTATCCCACGACACGACTTTTTCATACCTTCCACACCGTCATTCAAATGCCCAAAATTGGCCCGTAGGGACTCTTGACGGCACGATTCCATCCCCGGCTACTGGCGAAAACAACTTTGTAGCATTTCTATATAGTTCTTCATTTCAACTACACGACTCTTTTGTATTTTTGTCACCGTCATCTGGAGGCACGAAAATGGCCCGTAGGGTTTCTCGACGGCACGACTCCATCGCCGGCAACTCGGACTCTCGCGAAACGAACTTTGTAGCATTTCTAAGGAGTTCTTCATTCCAACTACACGACTTTTTTGAATTTTCGTCACCGTCTTCCGGAAGCAAGGAAATGCCCCGTAGTGTTTCTCGGCAGTACGATTCCTTCGACGGCAACTCGGAAAATAGCGAAACGAACCTTATGGAGTTTCTAATGAGTTCTTCTTTTCCACGACATGACTTTTTCGTATATTCGTCACCGTAATCCGGAAGCACGAAAATGGCCCGTAGGGTTTCTCGACGGCACGATTCCATCGCCGGCAACTCAGAAAATAGCGAAACGAACCTTATGGAGTTTCTAATGAGTTCTTCTTTTCCACGACATGACTTTTTCGTATATTCGTCACCGTAATCCGGAAGCACGAAAATGGCCCGTAGGGTTTCTCGACGGCACGATTCCATCGCCGGCAACTCAGAAAATAGCGAAACGAACCTTATGGAGTTTCTAATGAGTTCTTCTTTTCCACGACATGACTTTTTCTTATATTCGTCACCGTAATCCGGAAGCACGAAAATGGCCCGCAGGGTTTCTCGACGGAATGATTCCTTCGCCGGCCACAAGGAATCTTGCGAATCGAACATTGTGGAGTTTCTCTTGAGTTCTTCTTTCCCGCGACACGACTTTTTCGTACCCTCGTCACCTTCAGCCAAATGCACGTAATTGGCCGTTAGGGTTTCTCGTCGGCACGATTCAATTGCCGGCTTCTCGGAATCTCACGAAACTAACTTTATGGAGTTTCTAATCAGTTCCTCTTTCCCGCAACATGAGTTTTTCGTATATTCGTCACCGTTACCCGGGTAAACGAAAATGGCCCGTAGGGTTTCTCGACGGCACGATTCCAACGCCGGCAACTCGGAAACTCGCGAAACGAACATACATTATGGAGTTTCTAATGAGTTCTTCTTTTCCACTACATGACTTTTTCGTATATCCGTCACCGTAATTCGGAAGCACGAAAATGGCCTGTAGGGTTTCTCGACGGAACGATTCCTTCGCCGGCCACAATGAATCTCGCGAAACGAACATTGTGGAGTTTCTCTTGAGCTCTTCTTTCCCGCGACACGACTTTTTCGTACCCTCGTCAGCTTCAGCCAAATGCACGAAATTGGCCGTTAGGGTTTCTCGACGGCACGATTCCATTGCCGGCTTCTCTGAATCTCTCGAAAGTAACATTATGGAGTTTCTAATAAGTTCCTCTTTCCCGCAACATGGCTTTTTCGTATATTCGTCACCGTTACCCGGGTGAACGAAAATGGCCCGTAGGGTTTCTCGACGGCACGATACCATCGCCGACAACACGGAATCTAGCGAAATGAACATTATGGAGTATCTCTTGAGTTCTTTTTTCCCGCGACATGACTTTTTCGTATATTCGTCACCATAATCCGGAAGCACGAAAATGGCCTGTAGGGTTTCTTGACGGAACAATTGCTTCGCCGGCCACAAGGAATCTCGCGAAACGAACACTATGAAGTTTCTATTGGGTTTTTCTTTCCCACGACACGACTTTTTCGTACCTTCGTCACTGTCATTCAAATACACGAAATTGGCCCGTAGGGTTTCTTGACGGCACGATTCCATCTCCGACAACTCAGAAACTCGCGAAACGAAATTTCTAGCATTTCTTTGGAGTTCTTCTTTCCAACCGTACGACTTTTTCACATTTTTGTTACCGTCATTTGGAGGCACGAAAAATGGCCCGTTGGATTTCACGATGGCACAATTCCATCTCCGGCAACACGGAATCTCGCGAAAGGAACATTATGGAGTTTCTCTTGAGTTCTTCTTTCTCGCGACACGACTTTTTTGTACCCTCGTCAACGTCAGTCAAATGCATGAAATTGGCCGGTAGGGTTTCTCGACGGCACGATTCCATCTCCGGCAACTCTGAAACTCGCAAAACGAACATGATGAAGTTTCTAATAAGTTCCTCTTTCGCGCAACATGACCTTTTCGTATATTCGTCACCGTTACCCGGGCGAACGAAAATGGCCCGAAGGGTTTCTCGACGGCACGATTCCAACGCCGGCAACTCGGAAACTCGCGAAACGAACATTATGGAGTTTCTAACGAGTTATTCTTTTCCACGACATGACTTTTTCGTATATTCGTCACCGTAATCCGGATGCACGTAAATGGCCTGTAGGGTTTCTCGACGGAACGATTCCTTCGCCGGCCACAAGGAATCTCGCGAAACGAACATTATGAAGCTTCTATAGAGTTTTTCTTTCTCACGACATGACTTTTTCGTACCTTCGTCACTGTCATTCAAATACACGCAATTGACCCGTAGGGTTTCTTGACCGCACGATTCCATCGCCGACAACTCGGAAACTCGCGAAACGAAATTTGTAGCATTTCTTTAGAGTTCTTCTTTCCAACTGTACGACTTTTTCGCATTTTTGTCACCGTCATCTGGAGGCACGAAAAATGGCCCGTAGGGTTTCTCGACGGCACGATTCCATCTACGGCAACACGGAATCTCGCGAAAGGAACATTATGGAGTTTCTCTTGAGTTCTTCTTTCTCGCGACACGACTTTTTCGTACCCTCGTCACCGTCAGCCAAATGCACGAAATTGGCCGGTAGGGTTTCTCGACGGGACGATTCCATCGCCGGCTTCTCAGAATCTCTCGAAACTAACATTATGGAGTTTCTAATGAGTTACTCTTTCCCGCAACATGACTTTTTTGTATATTCATCACCGTCAGCCGGGTGAACGAAAATGGCCCGTAGGGTTTCTCGACGGCACGATTCCTTCGCCGGCAACTCCGAATCTCGCGAAACAAACTTTGTAACATTTCTAAGGAGTTCTTCATTCCAACTACACGACTTTTTCAAATTTTCGTCACCGTCATCCGGAAGCACGAAAATGGCCCGTAGTGTTTCTCGACGGCACGATTACATCGCCGGCAACTCGAAATCTCACGAAACGAACATTGTGGATTTTCTCTTGAGTTCTTCTTTCCCGCGACACGACTTTTTTGTACCTTCGTCAACGTTAGCCAAATGCACGAAATTGGCCAGTAGGGTTTCTCGACGGCACGATTCCATCGCCGGCTTCTCGGAATCTCTCGAAACTAACATTATGGAGTTTCTATTGAGTTCCTCTTTCCCGCAACATGACTTTTTCGTATATTCATCGCCGTCAGCTGGGTGAACGAAAATGGCCCGTAGGGTTTCTCGACGGCACGATTCCATCGCCAGCAACTCGGAATCTCGCGAAACAAACTTTGTAGCATTTCTAAGGAGTTCTTCATTCCTACTATACGACTTTTTTCGAATTTTCGTCAACATTATCCGGAAGCACGAAAATGGCCCGTAGTTTTTCTCCACGGAACAATTTCATCGCCGGCAACTCGAAATCTCGCAAAACGAACAATATGGAGTTTCTCTTGAGTTCTTCTTTCCTGCGAAACGACTTTTTCGTACGCTCGTCAACGTCAGCCAAATGCACGAAATTGACCGGTAGGGTTTCTCGACGGCACGATTGTAACATCCCGTAATTTTTAGATATTTTCTTTAGAAATTCTTCACCTTACATATATGCATAGAAATGTTCTAATATTAATGGAATAGGTCAAGAAAGAAAACCTAAGAGAAAATATTAGAAATAAACATGTTAAAGAAAGGTGAAAATTCTTAGGTAAAGAAAGATAAATTTTTGTGAAGTAAGTAAAGGTCTTAAAATTTCAAGAAGATCGGATTAGGGTAATTTTTCTTAATTTAAGAGCAAAAGTTACTAAGTTTAGTATCTCCACCCGTAATTGGGCTTTAACCTATGGACACTTCATATAGAGTTTTTCTACTTCACATGAATTTTTAGCAAGCCAATAGGATAGCCCAAGGAAGAAATAAAACATAGACTTGGACTAGGATATAGAAATTGGACCGGTAGCCCAAAAATCATCAAAATGTGACCAAGCCCATTATGAAAGGTAGAATTTTAACCAAAGTAAGGAAAATGGGCAAGAATGAGCCCAAACCCAAGAGGAAAAATAAAAATAAAAAATAAAATTAAAGTGATGAAATATTGGTGTAATCAAGATTAAGTGACATGGCATTAAGACAAAAATTTAGCAAGTGGTGTGATTCTACATTCATCATTTTGGCAAGTGGCACAATAATACAAGGCTTTAGGACAAAAATATCTATATCCTATATTCATAACTTTAGCAAGTGGTTAATAATACATAGCATTATGACAAAACATCATTTTCCTACACAAATAATTTTAGTTAAGTAAGGAAAATTCAAGGGCTAGAAATTTGCCACTTAAAAAGGAAAATCTATCATACTTGATTAAGACAAAAGAAAAAGGAAATGAATCCCTAAATCAAAGGGATCTTGCCCCATATCTTAAGAACATATCATCATAATTTTCAAAATACAAATCTCCTTTTTCTATGCATATCTTGACTAAGGAAGAGGAAGACAAGAACATAAGTTGTTTGTTTTCCAAAAATTCAACAAAGTGTATCCTAATTGTGATAAGGTAGACCCATGATTATGAAAGGTGAATTATTTGGGGGTCTATATAAGAAAACCCACCCTTACAACATTATAATTTCGTCCAAGTGAGGGAGAGCAAAAATAGAAGCAAGGTAGTGTGAGGAAAGGAGAGGAAGAAAGGAAGAAAGAGGAAGGAGAAGTCTAGGGGTCTAAGTGCTCCAGGTAAGTTAACAATATTTCTTTTTAAAACCTTTGAAACTCATAATATTTATATGAGATTTTGATCTTAGAACTTTGATGATTGGTCATGGATGTTGCTATATCATGTTACATATTGATCTTGCATGTGATGTATGTTTGAATACTTAGGTTGGTGTAGATAGTTCTGCATAGGTATGGCTATGGTTGACAGAATTTTAAGCTTCGGTATTTTAATTTCTGGGAACAATCTATAAGGAATTAAAATAAATGGTTAACATAAGAATTAAAGATATATGTGTCACGGATTTTTACCCACTGGAATCATTCCATTTGGAGTCCATATGAGGTAGCTATGGTCTGATTAGTAGTCAAAGGTCAGAAAATGAATCATCAGGGAAGAATATGTTAGGATAGCTTCGGTAATTTAATTTCTGGGAATTATTGGTAGGGAATTAAAATAAATAGTTAACATAAGAATTAAAGATATGTGTGTCATGGATTTTTAGCCACTGGAATAATTCAATTTGGAGTCCACATGTTGTAGATATGGTCCGATTAGTTAGCCAAGGTCAGAAAATGGTTCATCAGGGAAGATTATGTTAGGATAGCTTTTGTATTTTAATTTCTGGGAATTATCTGTATGGAATTAAAATAAATGGTTAACATGAAAGTTATATATCTATGTCTCATGGAAATATACCCACTGGAATTATGCAATTTGGAGTTCATATGAGGTAGATATGATCCGATTAGTAAGCAGAGGTCAAAAAATGTTTATTCAGGGAAGAGTATGTTATTAATGTTTTAGTTTTTGAATTTCTGGGAATATTCTGTAGGGAATTAAAATAGCGCGCCAACATAACAATTATAGATATATGGCTCATGGATTTTTACCAACTGGAATAACGCAATTTGGAGTTCCAATTTGGGAGATATGGTCTAATTAGTCATTAAAGGTCAGAACCTATCCGAGAGGAACTATCCTGTACTTTGAGGGAGTAATATCACCTTTGTTTCTTAATTTTTTGCTACAATGTTCAACATAATAGTTTTAGCTAATTGTTTTATCTTGAAATGGACACCAAGATCACCTACATCAGGGTTAAATTGAGGGAGTTATGCTCTGATTAGTAAGAGAAGGTTAGATAGGATGAAAACCTGCATCAAGAAAATAAAGAAATAAAATTAGTATTTAAAAAAGAAGATGAATCTTAATAAATGACTAGTATAGCCATAGCCATTGCCATTGTATGAACTTCTTACCATCTTAAGTATGAAATTTTGACATGGAAATATTTTATAAAGTGATATTTAAAATGGTTATGTTCATGGCATGATTACCAATGATTTATGGTAATAGTTATATTTTGATGAACATACTTGTTATTGAAAGCATATTTTTGGCTATCATTGTGAAAAGAAAAGAAATAAGTACGGTCACATGGCAATCCGTGTGGTGCACCAGTAGGGGACGCCCTACCAACGGTTATGATCATGATAATGAGAAAAGAAAGAGAAAGTGGGCCATGTCGGACGGAGCGAGAAAAGCCCGTACCGGAGAGTAGATGATACTCACCCTGACCGGGGTAGCTTGAAATGAGAATAAGTTGATGGCCATCATATGATATTTTGAAAATAGTTAATCCTGTCATACATATCATTACAATATGATTCTTATGTGCATAGATATAATGCATTCATGTGACCAAAGATATTTTCTGTAGTTTATACAGCTGAACATGACGTGATGAGCTTTACTGATGATAATTTATTGTTTAATTTACTGGGATTTAATTATCACTATATTTCCATATCATGTTCAGAAAATTATTTATGCAGCTTTTGTTTCTAAGGCTCTGGCTTATAGTGCTCATTGGATCGAGTTACTTTATGTTGGGCAGATTTCAGAATCAAATAAGATGTTTGTGGTCGAGTTGGCTCAGATCCCGGTGAAGGTGCAACCACCCGCACCTGTATCTCCGGAATTGGTCAACCAAAATAAACAAGATGTAAATATCTATGTGTTTGATATGTTATACGTCTGTTTTGATTAATGACATATATGTGAACTCAATATTGTATAATAATAAAGGAAAAAAAAAGAGAGGTTGTTACAACGATTCCATCGCCGGCTTCTCAAAATCTCGCGAAACTAGCATTATGGAGTTTCTAATGAGGTCTTCTTTTCCACGACATGACCTTTTCGTATATTCGTCACCGAAATCCGGAAGCACGAAAATGGCCCGTAGGGTTTCTCGACGGATCGATTCTTTCGCCGGCCACAAGGATTCTCGCGAAACGAACATTATGGAGTTTCTATTGAGTTCTTCTTTCCCACGACACGACTTTTTCGTAACTTCGTCACCGTCATTCAAATGCTCAAAATTGGCCCGCAGGGACTCTTAACGGCACGATTCCATCCCCAGCTACTGGCGAAAACAACTTTGTAGCATTTCCATGGAGTTCTTCTTTTCAACTACACGACTTTTTCGTATTTTTGTCACCGTCATCTGGAGGCACGAAAATAGCCCGTAGGGTTTCTCGACGGAACGACTCCATCACCGGCAACTCGGAATCTCGCGAAACGAACTTTGTAGCATTTCTAAGGAGTTCTTCATTCCAACTACACGACTTTTTTGAATTTTCGTCACCGTCTTCCGGAAGCACGGAAATGCCCCGTAGTGTTTCTCGACGGTACGATTCCTTCGACGGCAACTCGGAATGTCGCGAAACGAACATTATGGAGTTTATAATGAGTTCCTCTTTCCTACAACACGACTTTTTCGAATATTCGACACCGTCATCTGGAAGCACTAAAATAGCCCGTAGGGTTTCTCGACGGCACAATTCCATTACCGGCAACACGGAATCTCGCGAAATGAACATTATGGAGTTTCTCATGAGTTCTTCTTTTCCATGACATGACTTTTTCGTATATTCGTCACCGTAATCCGGAAGCACGAAAATGGCCCGTAGGGTTTCTCGACGGAACGATTCCTTCGCCGGCCACAAGGAATCTCGCGAAACGAACATTGTGGAGTTTCTCTTGAGTTCTTCTTTCCCGCGACACGACTTTTTCATACCCTCGTCACCTTCAGCCAAATGCACGAAATTGGCCATTAGGGTTTCTCGACGGCACGATTTCACTGCCGGCTTCTCGGAATCTCTCGAAAGTAACATTATGGAGTTTCTAATAAGTTCCTCTTTCCCGCAACATGGCTTTTTAGAATATTCGTCACCGTTACCCGGTTGAACGAAAATGGCCCGTAGGGTTTCTCGACGGCACGATACCGTCGCCGACAAAACGGAATCTCACGAAATGAACATTATGGAGTTTCTCTTGAGTTCTTCTTTCCCGCGACATGACTTTTTCGTATATTCGTCACCATAATCCGGAAGCACGAAAATGGCCCGTAGGGTTTCTCGACGGCACGATTCCATCACCGGCAACTCGGAAACACGCGAAACGAACATGATGGAGTTTCTAATAAGTTCCTCTTTCGCGGAACATGACTTTTTCGTATATTCGTCACCGTTACCCGGGTGAACGAAAATGGCACGTAGGGTTTCTCGACGGCACGGTTCCAACGCCGGCAACTCGAAAACTCGCGAAACGAACATTATGGAGTTCCTAACGAGTTCTTCTTTTCCACAACATGATTTTTTCGTATATTCGTCACCGTAATCCGGAAGCACGAAAATGGCCTGTAGGGTTTCTCGACGGAACGATTCCTTCGCCGGCCACAAGGAATCTCGCGAAACGAACATTATGATGCTTCTATTGAGTTTTTCTTTCCCACGACACGACTTTTTCGTACCTTCGTCACTGTCGTTCTAATACACGAAATTGGCCCGTAGGGTTTCTTGACGGCACGATTCCATCGCCGACAACTCGAAAACTCGCGAAACGAACATTATGGAGTTTCTATTGAGTTCTTTCTCACGACACGACTTTTTCGTACCTTCGTCACCGTCATTCAAATGCCCAAAATTGGCGCTTAGGGATTCTTGACGGCACGATTCCATCCCCGGCTACTCGCGAAACGAACTTTGTAGCATTTCTATGGAGTTCTTCTTTCCAACTACACGACTTTTTCGTATTTTTGTCACCCTCAACTGGAGGCACGAAAATGGCCCGTAGGGTTTCTCGACGGCACGACTCCATCACCGGCAACTCGGAATTTCGCGAAACGAACTTTGTAGCATTTCTAAGGAGTTCTTCATTCCAACTACACGACTTTTTTGTATTTTCGTCACCGTCTTCCGGAAGCACGGAAATGCCCCGTAGTGTTTCTCGACGGTACGATTCCTTCGACGGCAACTCGGAATGTCGCGAAACGAACATTATGGAGTTTCTAATGAGTTCCTCTTACCTACAACACGACTTTTTCTAATATTCGTCACCGTCATCTGGAAGCACTAAAATGGCCTGTAGGGTTTCTAGAAGGAACAATTCCTTCGCCGGCCACAAGGAATCTCGCGAAACGAACGCTATGAAGTTTCTATTGAGTTTTTCTTTCCCACGACACGACTTTTTCATACCTTCGTCACTGTCATTCAAATACACGAAATTGGCCCGTAGGGTTTCTTGACGGCACGATTCCATCGCCGACAACTCAGAAACTCGCGAAACGAAATTTGTAGCATTTCTTTGGAGTTCTTCTGATGAGATCATGGCTAGGGCTGACAAAGAGAAATGGAATGCGGACCCGCTTCAAGTCCCAGTTGGACCTATCACAAGAGCTCGGGCTAAAATATTCAAAGAATTACTTAATTGTCTAATCCTAGAGGCACATCAAGGAGATACTTGCATTATTACAAAAGAAGAGCCAAAACTGATCCATGTCATTAAAACCCATTTAAATATGGGTCAAGACCAGCCAACTTTAATATGGACCTAAAGTGCAAGAAGATTGAAGGCTAAAAACTGAATATAGGCCCAAAATAATGGATTTATTTAATGGCCCAATTTAGGCTACGTTTTTTTTCTGATTTATTTATTTTTAGTATTTTATTTATTTGACAAGGAAAGTTTCCTATTTTATAGTTTCTAGAATAGTTTCCTATTTGTATTTTTTCTTGCCCTATAGGAGTTTCCTATTTGATAGTTTCTAGAACAGTTTCCTATTTCTATTCTTCCTTGTCCTATAGGAGTTTCCTATATAGTTTTCCTTCTAAGTTTAGGTAATTGGCCTATAAATAGGTATGTATGCTCATGAACAAGGCAGATTATCATATATATTATTGAGAGTGTTTTCTCTTTGGTTCTTTAAAGAACTTTTCTGAACTTATCAAGATTTATCTTGTGGCGTTCAAGCAAGACTTATCACTCACAATCTTCTTCCTCTTTCTTGAGTGTGGCGTCTACAATATTTCTATACCTGTGGTTCTTATCTCTTTATAGATAACGGGTCAAGGTCATTTTATTTTTAATTTATTTTTGTTATAAATCTGATTGGAATACGATCCTTGAAGTTGGATCCCATATTGATTCCGGGTCTCACTACTCTTGGGGAGGTTCATATCAGGGATTCACATCATCTTCTTTCCAACTGTACGACTTTTTCACATTTTTGTCACCGTCATCTGGAGGCACGAAAAATGGCCCGTAGGGTTTCTCGACGGCACGATTCCATCTCCGGTAACACGGAATCTCGCGAAACGAATATTATGGAGTTTCTCTTGAGTTCTTCTTTCTCGCGACACGACTTTATCGTACCCTCGTCAACGTCAGCCAAATGCACGAAATTGGCCGGTAGGGTTTCTCGGAGGAACGATTCTTTGGCCGGCCACAAGGATTCTCGCGAAACGAACATTATGGAGTTTCTATTGAGTTCTTCTTTCCCACGATACGACTTTTTCGTACCTTCGTCACCGTCATTCAAATGCCCAAAATTGGCCCGTAGGGACACTTGACGGCACGATTCCATCCCCGGCAACTCGCGAAACGAACTTTGTAGCATTTCTATGGAGTTCTTCTTTCCAACTACACAACTTTTTCGTATTTTTGTCACCGTCATCTGGAGGCACGAAAATGTTCCGTAGATTTTCTAGACGACACGATTCCTTCGCCAGTCACAAGGATTCTCGCGAAACGAACAAAGCGCGAAAATGGCCCGTAGGGTTTCTCGACGGAACGATTCTTTCGCCGGCCACAAGGATTCTCGCGAAACGAACATTATGGAGTTTGTATCGAGTTCTTCTTTCCCACGACACAACTTTTTATCGAGTTCTTCTTTCCCACGACACAACTTTTTCGTACCTTCGTCACCGTCATTCAAATGCCCAAAATTGGCCCGTGGGGACTCTTGACGGCACGATTCCATCCCCGGCTACTCGCGAAACGAACTTTGTAGCATTTCTATGGAGTTCTTCTTTCCAACTACACAACTTTTTCGTATTTTTGTCACCGTCATCTGGAGGCACGAAAATGTTCCGTAGATTTTCTAGACGACACGACTTCATCGCCGACAACTCGGACTCTCTTGAAACGAACTTTGTAGCATTTCTAAGGAGTTCTTCATTCCAACTACATGACTTTTTTGAATTTTCGTCACCATCTTCCGGAAGCACGAAAATGCCCCGTAGTGTTTCTCAACGGTACCATTCCTTCGGCGGCAACTCGGAATCTCGCGAAATGAACATTATGGAGTTTCTATTGAGTTCTTCTTTCCCACGACACGACTTTTTCGTACCTTCGTCACCGTCATTCAAATGCCCAAAGTTGACCCGTGGGGACTCTTGACGGCACGATTCCATCCCCGGCTACTCGCAAAACAAACTTTGTAGCATTTCTATGGAGTTCTTCTTTCCAACTACACGACTTTTTCGTATTTTTGTCACCGTCATCTGGAGGCACGAAAATGTTCCGTAGGGTTTCTAGACGGCACGACTTCATCGCCGGCAACTCGGACTCTCGCGAAACAAACTTTGTAGCATTTCTAAGGAGTTCTTCATTCCAACTAAACGACTTTTTTGAATTTTCGTCACCGTATTTCGGAAGCACGAAAATGCCCCGTAGTGTTTCTCGTCGGTACCATTCCTTCGGCGGCAACTCGGAATCTCGCGAAACGAACATTATGGAGTTTCGAATGAGTTCCTCTTTCCTACAACACGACTTTTTCGAATATTCGTCACCGTCATCTGGAAGCACTAAAATGGCCCATAGGGTTTCTCGACGGCACGATTCCATCGCCGGCAACTCGAAAAATAGCGAAACGAACATTATGGAGTTTCTAATGAGTTCTTCTTTTCTACGACATGACTTTTTCGTATATTCGTCACCGTAATCCGGAACCAGGAAAATGGCCTGTAGGGTTTCTCGACGGAACGATTCCTTTGCCGGCCAAAAGGAAACTCGCGAAACGAACATTATGAGGTTTCTATTGAGTTTTTCTTTCCCACGACACGACTTTTTCGTACCTTCGTCACTGTCATTCAAATGCACGAAATTGGCCCAAAGGGTTTCTTGACGGCACGATTCCATCGCCAACAACTCGGAAACTCGCGAAACGAAATTTGTAGCATTTCTTTGGAGTTCTTCTTTCCAACTACACAACTTTTTCGTATTTTTGTCACCGTCATCTGGAGGCACGAAAACGGCCCGTAGGGTTTCTCGACGGAACGATTCCTTCGCTGGCCACAAGGATTCTCGCGAAACGAACATTATGGAGTTTCTATTGAGTTCTTCTTTCCCACGACACGACTTTTTCGTACCTTCGTCACCGTCATTCAAATGCCCAAAATTGGCCCGTAGGGACTCTTGACGGCACGATTCCATTCCCGGCTACTCGCAAAACGAACTTTGTAGCATTTCTATAGAGTTCTTCTTTCCAACTACACGACTTTTTCATATTTTTGTCACCGTCATCTGGAGGCACGAAAATGGCCCGTAGGGTTTCTCGACGGAACGATTCCTTCGCCGGCCACAAGGAAACTCGCGAAACGAACGCTATGAAGTTTCTATTGAGTTTTTCTTTCCCACGACACGACTTTTTCGTACCTTCGTCACTGTTATTCAAATACACGAAATTGTCCCGTAAGGTTTCTGGACGGCACGATTCCATCGCCGACAACTCGGAAACTCACGAAACGAAGTTTGTAGCATTTCTTTGGAGTTCTTCTTTCCAATTGTACGACTTTTTCGCATTTTTGTCACCGTCATCTGGAGGCACAAAAAATGGCCCGTAGGGTTTCTCGACGGCACGATTCTATCTCTGGCAACACGGAATCTCGCGAAACAAACATTATGGAGTTTCTCTTGAGTTCTTCTTTCTCGCGACACGACTTTTTCGTACCTTCGTCACCGTCATTCAAATGCCCAAAATTGGCCAGTAGGGACTCTTGACGGCACGATTCCATCCCCGGTTACTCGCGAAACGAACTTTGTATCGTTTCTATGGAGTTCTTCTTTCCAACTACACGACTTTTTCGTATTTTTGTCACCGTCATCTGGAGGCACGAAAATGGCCTGTAGGGTTTCTCGACGGAACGATTCCTTCGCCGGCCACAAGGATTCTCGCGGAACGAACATTATGGAGTTTCTATTGAGTTCTTCTTTCCCACGACACGACTTTTTCGTACCTTCGTCACCGTCATTCAAATGCCCAAAATTGGCCCGTAGGGACTCTTGACGGCACGATTCCATCCCCGGCTACTCGCGAAACGAACTTTGTATCATTTCTATGGAGTTCTTCTTTCCAACTACACGACTTTTTCGTATTTTTGTCACCGTCATCTGGAGGCACGAAAACGGTCCGTAGGGTTTCTCGACAGAACGATTCCTTCGCTGGCCACAAGGATTCTCGCGGAACGAACATTATGGAGTTTCTATTGAGTTCTTCTTTCCCATGACACGACTTTTTTGTACCTTCGTCACCGTCATTCAAATGCCGAAAATTGGCCAGTAGGGACTCTTGACGGCACGATTCCATCCCCGGTTACTCGCGAAACGAACTTTGTATCGTTTCGAATGAGTTCTTCTTTCCAACTACACGACTTTTTCGTATTTTTGTCACCGTCATCTAGAGGCACGAAAATGGCCTGTAGGGTTTCTCGACGGAACGATTCCTTCGCCGGCCACAAGGATTCTCGCGGAATGAACATTATGGAGTTTCTATTGAGTTCTTTTTTCCCACGACACGACTTTTTCGTACTTTCATCACCGTCATTCAAATGCCCAAAATTGGCCCGTAGGGACTCTTGACAGCACGATTCCATCCCCGGCTACTCGCGAAACGAACTTTGTATCATTTCTATGGAGTTCTTCTTTCCAACTACACGACTTTTTCGTATTTTTGTCACCGTCATCTGGAGGCACGAAAATGGCCTATAGGGTTTCTCGACGGAACGATTCCTTCGCCGGCCACAAGGATTCTCGCGAAACGAACATTATGGAGTTTCTATTGAGTTCTTCTTTCCCACGACACGACTTTTTCGTACCTTCGTCACCGTCATTCAAATGCCCAAAATTGGCCCGTAGGGACTCTTGACGGCACGATTCCATTCCCGGCTACTCGCGAAACGAACTTTGTAGCATTTCTATAGAGTTCTTCTTTCCAACTACACGACTTTTTCGTATGTTTGTCAACGTCATCTGGAGGCACGAAAATGGCCCGTAGGGTTTCTCGACGGAACAATTCCTTCGCCGGCCACAAGGATTCTCGCGAAACAAACATTATGGAGTTTCTATTGAGTTCTTCTTTCCCACGACACGACTTTTTCGTACCTTCGTCACTGTCATTCAAATACACGAAATTGGACCGTAGGGTTTGTCGACGGCACGATTCCATCGCCGGCAACACGGAATCTCGCGAAATGAACATTATGGAGTTTCTCTTGAGTTCTTCTTTCCCGCGACAAGACTTTTTCGTACCCTCGTCACCGTCAGCCAAATGCACGAAATTGGCCGGTAGGGTTTCTCGACGGCACGATTCCATCTCCGGCAACTCGGAAACTCGCGAAACGAAATTTGTAGCATTGCTTTGGAGTTCTTCTTTCCAACTGTACGACTTTTTTGCATTTTTGTCACCGTCATCTGGAAGCACGAAAAATGGCCCGTAGGGTTTGTCGACGGCACGATTCCATCACCGGCAACACGGAATCTCGCGAAACGAACATTATGGAGTTTCTCTTGAGTTCTTCTTTCTCACGACACGATTCAATCGCCAGAACTCGGAAACTCGCGAAACGAACATTATGAAGTTTCTAACGAGTTCTTCTTTTCCACGACATGACTTTTTCGTATATTCGTCACCGTAGTCCGGAAGCACGAAAATGGCCTGTAGGGTTTCTCGACGGAACGATTCCTTCGCCAGCGAAAAGGAATCTCGCGAAACGAACATTATGATGTTTCTATTGAGTTTATCTTTCCCACAACACGACTTTTTCGTACCTTCGTCACTGTCATTCAAATACACGAAATTGGCCCGTATGGTTTCTTGACGGCACGATTCCATGGTCGACAACTCGGAAATTCGCGAAACGAAATTTGTTGCATTTCTTTGGAGTTCTTCTTTCCAACTGTACGACTTTTTCGCATTTTTGTCACCGTCATCTGGAGGCACGAAAAATTGTCCGTAGGGTTTCTCGATGGCACGATTCCCTCTCCGGCAACACAAAATCTCGCGAAACGAACATTATGGAGTTTCTCTTGAGTTCTTCTTTCTCGCGACACGACTTTTTCGTTCCCTCGTGATGGAGATCAAGATGCTGTCAAAGCTACTATAAACCGTTTCCAAGATTCTTTGCAAAGGATAGGAGGTCCAATGACTAGGAGCAGGGCGAAGCGGGTCAAAGAAGCTTTACTGGGCTTGATCTTGGATGTGCAGACTAAAGAGGAAGTTATTGGGCCAAGTCTAGACGTCAAGTGGGCCACACTTGGCAGCCTTGAGGATTGCATTAAAGAGGGCAATTCGGAGGCCCAATAAAGTTTGTTGGATCTTGAAGATAACTAACTCAAATCTGCATTGATTTCAAGATGTATTATGGGCTTTAGTTTAAATGTTTTGTTTTGGGTATTATTAGCATTTGGGCCCATTCTTTATGCAGCCCAAATAGTAGTTTAATTATGGGTTTGTTTTTTATTAGTTTAGTTAGGCCAGATAACTAATGTTATTTGGGCCATATTTTTATTAGAAGTCCAATTAGGAGTTTAAGGCCTTTTGGCTTTTCTACTAGGGTTAGGTTTGATTGTCTATTTAAGAGTTCTTTAAGTTCATGTATAAAACAGATTTTGATGATTAATAAAGATTGAATTTTCTCCTAAAGTGAGAGCTTCCCTTAGTTCTTGGGCAAAGAACTGAATCCGATTTTATCGAGGCAACTCGTGGCGATCAAACATCCGTTGAATTTTCAAGACGATCCTTGCTTTCGCCAAACACTCCGTTTCTTCGTTTGGAGGAACGCATCATTTGGTATCAGAGCTTCGGCTCCTTGAGATTTGGTTGGTGTCCTATCTTTTCTTTTCTATTTTCTAGAGTCTTTCTTCTTCTTCTACCTTTCTTTAGTCAAATTAGAGTTCTAGTTCTAGTTCTAGTTAATGTTCTTCTAGTCCTTTAAAAAAAAAAAAAAGAGTTCTAGTCCTATTTCAATTTGGTTTCTTGTTCAAAAATTCAAAATTCAAAATTTGAAATTCAAAAAAAAAAAAAAATCAGATTCCTAGTCCTAGTATACTTCAGTTTGTCCTTCCAAAAAAAAAAGAGAAATATTCAAAAAAAAAAAAATTCGCAAAAAAAAAAAGTGCTGAAGTCTGCTAAAAGAAAAGGTGAGCAGAAGTTCATTCAAAAAAAAGAAAAAAGAAATTCGTTCAAAAAAAAAGAGAAAAAGAAAAGGGGAAGTCGAAAAAATTGCATACTAATTTTATTTGTTTCAAATTCAGTTCCTAGAGTGTCATTGTTTGAAAATTTGTTCTTATCATTCTTAATTCTCTTGTTTCCTTCGATAAGTTTATTGATCAGGTTCTTGTTTAAGAGCTTTAAGGGAAAGAGAGTAAAGTTGAGTGCAAACACGTGAGGCTTGTGAGACAAACATGACTAGTAAAATAAATCAACCTAAAATTGATCTTAAATATTACATGAAGGCAATTCAGGAGTAGTTTAAGTTGACACATATGAAGTTGGATAATCTTGAGTCACTATCCAAACCAAAGCCTTCCAAACAGTTTGTCTTTGGTGAAGAAGAAAAGGGACGTATGGAGAGTAAGTATTCTAGTGATAATGAGATGCCACCATTGGAAGATTGTAGTAATATGGAGATTAGTAAGCTAGTGAAAAGAGAAGTATTGGTTACTCGACCTACTCTTAATATGCAGCCTATTGATCATATTGATGATGAACAGTGTGAGCATATATTCCAGACTAGGTGCCACGTGAATAACAAGGTATGTACCTTGATGGTTGATAAATTGGGTCTACCCACATTGAAACATCCTAAACCATATAGACTAAGATGGTTGAATGATAGTGGAGAGATATGGGTGACAAATCAGGTTTTGGTATCTTTTTCTATTGGTAACTACAAAGATGAGGTGCTTTGTGATGTAATACCAATGCATGCTGGACACTTGTTGTTAGGACGTCTATGGCAATTTGATAGAAGGGTTAATTATGATGGTTACAAGAATCGATATACATTGACCATTCATAAGAAAACCTTTATTCTAACACCCCTAAAGCCAGCTGAGGCTTATGCTGATCAAGTGCGAATTACAAAAGAGTGTAAGTTGAGAGAAATAAAAGAAAAAGAGGAGAAAGAGAGTAAGGCAAAAATTGAGAGTGAGAGAAAAGAAAGAGAGGTTGAGATATGTGAGCAAAAGAAAAAAGAAAGTATGGCCAAAATTGAGAGTGAGAGAAAAGAGAGAGAGGTTGAGATATGTGAGAAAAAAGAGAGTGATGAGGGATCACCTACACCTCAAGTTCCTACATTTGAAGGTCCTATCACTAGGGCAAGGGCTAAGGAGATCCAACAAAAATTAGACAAGGTGATGACATTTTTCTTGTCCAAGGAGCCTTCCATGTTAACAGCCTTCTTCGAGCCATCAATCAAGGATCTGTCCATCAAGTCAATGGTGGCCATTGCAGCTCATGAAGACCCTAAGGGTGAAGAGAAGACTCCATGAAGTGATTGGATGTTTTGCTTGTAGTCTTTTCTGTTTTAAGACAATTTCCTTATTTAACTTTTAATATTTCGTTTTTATAAAGGGAGGCCAGCACTAGGACTATAAAAGGCCCTCCTTAGCATGTTTTTAGTAGATTAGACATTTTGTAACTCAGATACTTATTTTCCCTTCTATCAAAAGAGTGCTTTTGAGAGAAGAGAGCTTTGCTGATTGATCTTGCTTAGTTGTTCTTGTGTGTGTCAATCTCCCTAGAGATTGGTGTTCTCAAGCCTCCATAAGCCTCCTCCTTGTGCTTGGCTGCCATGGCCATTGTGTAAGGTTGTACTGGTAGGGTTTCTTCATCATTTGGTTCAGTTCTTGATTCAGAGAACAAGGGTTGTTCCATTGTGTGAATTGGTTCTACTTCTATTCCTTTTATTTCTGTTTTCTTCTATTTTCAGATTTAACCTCCATTGTTGTCTTCTTTGAGTTCTGTCAAGGTTTGGTGTCTAGATCTAGAGTTTGTGGCTTACCCCACATCAAATTGGTATCAGAGCAAGGTGACACCTTACCGCCACCACATCACCACCAAAGCACTGCCGCTGGTTTACTTTGTTCATCTGGAGTCTTTGCCATTTCAGTTTTCTGTCATTTTCGTTTTTGAGTCATTTCTGGTCTTTCATTGTTGTGCTTTGCTTGAATTGCTTGTGGTTTTGGAGATTTGGACACCTTCCCTCACCTACATCATCGTGAACTACCATAGAACACTTGCTGCAGCCTTGTTCAACCACCAACCACCATTCCTAGCCTTCACCATCCAGAAAAACGTCCATGACTTGCTGCAATAGCCAGATTTGATTTCTAAGGCTGAACATTAGCTGCTCCCTACAAATCAGGCTGCATTCCTTTATTGCATCAACCAGGTTTGACTTCCATGGCTGAGCATTAATTGCTCCTAAAAATCAGGGATTTGTTTTTGTAGCTGTCATAATTACTCCATAAAATAAGGGATATTTGATTT
Source organism: Gleditsia sinensis (assembly GCA_037074535.1). Classification (NCBI taxonomy): domain Eukaryota; kingdom Viridiplantae; phylum Streptophyta; class Magnoliopsida; order Fabales; family Fabaceae; genus Gleditsia; species Gleditsia sinensis. Next base: position 58,622,650 of record CM073463.1, on the reverse strand, counting down.
TCAGCTGTTATAATTGCTCCTAAAATCAGGGGATTTGATTTGTAGCTGTTATATTTGTTCCTCAAATCAGGGAGATTTGATTTGCAGCTGTTATACTTGTTCCTTAAAATCAGGAAGATTAAGTCCAATCTGCTATTAGAAGTTATTTTTGAAATTTAAATTGAAATTCCAGGTGTTAATTTCTTATTTCTGATATTCCAAGTTTCATTTCTGTATTTTATTTATTCTTGAGACAAAAAGAAAAAAAAAACGAAAAAAAAAAAAAACGAAAAGAAAAGAAAAAGAAATTCAAGTCTCATTTCAGCATTGCATTTGTATTTCATACTATCCTAAGTTGTAATCATTTCATAGAAGTAGTTTGTACTTAGTCATTTCTCAAGTGAAACTCAAAGGGATTGCCAAGAGGCTTCAGATACACCAAGGAGTCCTACAAGCCCTAGCCATACCTTAGCCTTGTCCCACACTTAGCCAGATTTCGAACCTCACCCTTCTAATCTCCATTGGTACAAGTTGAGACAAGTAAGGTACAATTCTTCCTTCTTGAGTTCAAATTGATTGAGTATACTTTGTCTAATTGCATTACCTTCTTGTAATTGTCTTGTTCAATCTTATTTTCTTTCTTTTTCTGAGTCATTTGCTTGTTTAATCCTCTGCCGAACTTATCCTTTCTATAATTCACCATTTCTTGGCGATTGTTGGCTTAGAACACTCTGTTCACGTGGGTTATTTGATCCATACAAGACAATCCATTAAAAAAAAAGAAAAAAAAAACGTACATCAACAACAATTAGGAGAGAGAGATCAAACACAAGAGTGAAACACTAGTCAGGTGATTTTGATTTCTCTAATCTGACTTGTTTAGGTGTTAGTCTTCTTTTGAACATGTCTAGGTCACCAAGTCCTCCACACTCAAGGAGTTCCTCACCAATACCGCCTGAGATGTTCAACATGCTCAAGACCATGTCGGACAACTTAGCCCACTTGACTGCTCGGATGGCTGTTTTGGAGTCAAGGCCAGCACCACCCGCCCTCGTCCCTCTAGGCACCTATGCTGAGGATGGAGGCCCTTCCAATGTCGCCGCAAGAGCGCCCCTACCAGATCAAAGGAGTGCTTATGATGCAGCTCGAGGCGCACACCAACAAGTCCCTCCAGGCACCGCTTCTCACCTTGGAAGATCAGAAGGCGCTGCCCCACATCATGGCACTCCAGTCCATGCTCACAATGAGCAACTCTCTGTCCATAACTCTCCTTTACATAGACGAAATCATTATGCACCTAATCGTTTTAATACATTTCAGGGTTACCAAGATGAGGAATTGGAGTATGAAGGCTGGCAAGCTGAGCCACCTAGGGGATACCAAGCTAGAAGAGGACGTGAGCCAGAGCAAGATGGCATTGGGAAGATCAAAGTGAAGATCCCAAGTTTTGAAGGCAAGTGTGATCCAGATGCATACATGGAGTGGGAGACCAAGATAGAACAAATCTGGTCATGTCACAACTTTGCTGAGCATAAAAAGGTCCAGTTAGCTGCATTGGAGTTCAATGGCTATGCCCTCATATGGTGGGACAACCTGGTCAAGGAAAGAAGAAGAGTACTTGATCCAGACGTGGCCACATGGGAGCAAATGAAAGCTTTGATGAGGGCTAGATTTGTGCCTCAACATCATACAAGGGATTTAAGGCAAAGATTGGAGAATTTGAGACAAGGGTCAATGAGTGCAGAAGAGACCTACAATGCCATGCAAGTGGCAATGGTGAAAGCTAATGTGATTGAAGATGAAGAGACAACCATGGCCAGGTATCTTAGAATTCTCAATTCATTTCTGGCTAATGAAGTCGACTTGTATCCATACAGCTCTATGACAGAATTGCTACACTTAGCAATCAAAGTAGAAAGAAAGACAAGGGCTAGGAACCAAGGAAACAAGAGCTCAAGTGGAACATCCAACACTTGGAGAAACCAGCAAGGACGTAGCTCTCAATCCTATGGCCGGGAGTCTTCACAAAGAGAGCCATACTTAGAGCAAGTCGGACAGAAAAGAAGTGCACCACCTAGTGCCACACCCTACCCTCCACGAGCCACAACTGGTTCCTCTAATGGATCCAAAGGGAGTACCTCTAACCCTACTCTTAGAACTAGGGACATTGAATGCTTTAAATGTAGAGGAAGAGGTCATATGATGAAGGATTGTCCTAATAGAAAAACGCTCATGATTAACCACTTAGGACAATATGAATCTGAAAGTGACAAAGAAGATAATGAAGAGTGTGTTAATGAGGTGAATGAGCATGAATCTGGTTTTGATAATGAGGATGAGATTGAGTATGAGCATGGAGAGTCTTTAATTTGTAAGAGAACATTGCATGTACAACCTGCCCCTTGTGAGGATAATCAAAGGGAAAACTTGTTTCATACTAGATGCTTAGTTAAGGGAAAGGTGTGCAACATGATAATTGATGGAGGTAGTTGTTGCAACATTGCTAGTACTGAATTGATTTCTAAGTTGCAAATTACTACTTTTCATCACCCTAGGCCTTACAAACTGCATTGGATGAATGATTGTGGAGAATTGAAAGTGAATAAGCAAGTTAAAGTTACTATCACATTAGGTCACTATGAGGATACAATTCTGTGTGATGTTGTTCCTATGCAAGCTTGTCACATCTTGTTAGGAAGACCATGGCAATATGATAGAAGAGTCATGCATGATGGTCACACTAATAAGCATTCCTTTACATTTAATGGCAAGAATGTTGTCTTAAAACCTATGTCTCCTATGCAGATTGCCGAGGCCTATGAAAGGAAGAAGGAAAACGACAAGGAACAAGGAGAGGAGAAGAAGCAAGGCAAGAGCACAACTCGGCAGCAAGTAGGCACCCCCTCAAAGCCAAGCCACGCATTAGCAATACAGCCTTCTAGTGTCTTATTAGCATCCAAAAGTGAGCTACAAGGTGAGTATCTACCCCTAGAAACCACCCTCATGCTTTTGTGCAAGAAACTGGCCATGCTAAGTGAAGAAACTAAGGCTGCCCTACCCCCTCCTATCCAAGCCCTTTTAGAAGAGTTTAAGGATGTATTTCCGGATGAGATACCCCCTGGCCTACCCCCTTTGAGAGGCATAGAGCACCAAATAGATCTTATTCCCGGAGCCACCTTACCAAATAGGCCAGCTTATAGAATGAACCCTAAGGAGAGCCAAGAAATCCAGACCCAAGTGCAAGAGCTCCTAGACAAGGGTTATGTGAGAGAGAGCCTATCTCCTTGTGCCGTGCCAGTCCTACTTGTGCCAAAGAAGGACAACACATGGAGGATGTGTGTTGACTGTAGAGCCATCAACAACATCACCATCAAGTACCGCCATCCAATTCCGAGGCTGGACGACATGTTGGACGAGCTCCATGGTGCCACCATCTTCACAAAGATTGATCTAAGGAGTGGATATCATCAGATTAGGATGAAAGAAGGAGACGAATGGAAGACTGCATTCAAGACCAAGTTTGGTCTCTATGAATGGGTTGTGATGCCATTTGGTTTGACAAATGCTCCTTCTACTTTCATGAGATTGATGAACTATGTTTTGAGGAACTTTATAGGGAAATTTGTTGTAGTATACTTTGATGATATACTCATCTATAGCAGGTCCCTAAAGGAGCATGAAGAACACTTAAGGGAAGTTCTTTCTACCCTTAGAGAAGAGTACTTGTATGCCAATTTGAAAAAGTGTGATTTCTGCACTAATAAAGTCACATTTCTTGGTTTTGTAGTGAGTACACAAGGGCTGCAAGTGGATGAAGAGAAGATAAGAGCCATTCAAGATTGGCCAACTCCAACTTCAATTGGACAAGTGAGGAGTTTTCATGGACTAGCCAGCTTCTATAGGCGCTTTGTCAAGGATTTTAGCACCATTGCTGCACCCTTGACTGAGATCACCAAGAAGCATGCTCCATTCGTGTGGGGAGAGGCACAAGAGAGGGCCTTCAACAATCTGAAGTGGAGGCTCACCAAGGCGCCACTTCTAGTGCTCCCAGATTTTACTCGCCCATTTGAAGTAGAGTGTGACGCTTCTGGAATTGGTATTGGAGGTGTACTCATGCAAGAAGGTAAGCCTATTGCCTTCTTCTCTGAAAAATTGAAAGGTGCATGTCTTAACTACTCTACTTATGACAAAGAGTTGTATGCTTTATATAGAGTGCTTAAGACTTGGCAACATTACTTGTGGCCTAGAGAGTTTATTTTGCATACTGATCATGAGTCTTTAAAGCATTTTAGGAGTCAAGATAAACTTGATAGGAGGCATGGTAGATGGATGGAATTCATTGAAACATTTCCATATGTCATTAAGTATAAAAAGGGAAAAGATAATGTTGTTGCTGACGCACTTTCTAGGAGACATGTTTTGTTGACCACATTAGACTCTAAGGTGTTAGGATTCACTTACATTAAAGAGTTATATGCAGATGACATTGATTTTGGTGCTACTTATAAGCATTGTGTGCAGAAAGGTTCCTTAGATAAGTTTTACTTGTTTGAGGGATTTTTGTTCAGAATTGATAAGGTGTGCATTCCTAGATGTTCCTTGAGGACGTTACTTGTCGAGGAAGCCCATAAGGGAGGTTTAATGGGACACTTTGGTAGGGATAAGACATATCATATGCTGCATACACATTTCTTTTGGCCACACATGCTTAGGGACGTAGAACACTTAGTGAAGAGATGTTTAGAGTGCCTAAAAGCCAAGTCTAGAATTAAGCCACATGGTTTGTATACTCCTTTACCTATTCCTACAGCCCCTTGGGAAGATATTAGTATGGATTTCATTGTAGGGTTGCCTAGGACTAAGAAGGGGAGAGATTCTATATTTGTGGTTGTTGATAGATTTTCTAAGATGGCTCATTTTATTGCTTGCCATAAGACTGATGATGCTTCTAATGTAGCTAACTTGTTCTTTAGGGAAATAGTTAGGTTACATGGAGTGCCTAAAACTATTGTGAGTGATAGGGATGTGAAGTTCCTTAGCTATTTTTGGAAAACTCTTTGGGGAAAACTAGGGACTAGATTGTTATTTTCTACTTCTAGTCATCCACAAACTGATGGTCAAACTGAAGTGACCAATAGGACTCTCACAACTATCTTAAGGGCTATCATTAGAAAGAATCTGAAGGCTTGGGAAAATGCATTACCTCATGTAGAATTTGCATATAATAGGGCTGTTCATTCTTCTACTTCTCTAAGTCCTTTTGAGTGTGTTTATGGTTTGAATCCTTTAACCCCACTTGATCTTACGCCGTTGCCTATGAAGGAACGAGCAGATTTCAATGCAGGAAAACATGTGGAGTTCATTCGGGAGATGCATGAAAGAACTAGGGCAAAACTACAACAAAAGGGAGAGTACAATGCTGCCAAGGCAAACCAAGGAAGAAGGAGAGTGATCTTCAAACCGGGGGATCTTGTTTGGGTTCATTTGAGGAAGGAGCGTTTTCCTGAAAAACGCAAGTCCAAGCTTTCACCAAGAGGAGATGGTCCATTCAAGGTTCTGAAAAGAGTTGGAGATAATGCTTATGTGCTGGAGCTGCCCGGGGAGTATGGCGTGAGTGCAACCTTCAATGTTGGAGACCTTACACTTTATGAGGGACATGATGAGGAGCTGGATGATTCGAGGTCGAATCCTTTTCAAGAAGGGGAGGATGATGAGGGATCACCTACACCTCAAGTTCCTACATTTGAAGGTCCTATCACTAGGGCAAGGGCTAAGGAGATCCAACAAAAATTAGACAAGGTGATGACATTTTTCTTGTCCAAGGAGCCTTCCATGTTAACAGCCTTCTTCGAGCCATCAATCAAGGATCTGTCCATCAAGTCAATGGTGGCCATTGCAGCTCATGAAGACCCTAAGGGTGAAGAGAAGACTCCATGAAGTGATTGGATGTTTTGCTTGTAGTCTTTTCTGTTTTAAGACAATTTCCTTATTTAACTTTTAATATTTCGTTTTTATAAAGGGAGGCCAGCACTAGGACTATAAAAGGCCCTCCTTAGCATGTTTTTAGTAGATTAGACATTTTGTAACTCAGATACTTATTTTCCCTTCTATCAAAAGAGTGCTTTTGAGAGAAGAGAGCTTTGCTGATTGATCTTGCTTAGTTGTTCTTGTGTGTGTCAATCTCCCTAGAGATTGGTGTTCTCAAGCCTCCATAAGCCTCCTCCTTGTGCTTGGCTGCCATGGCCATTGTGTAAGGTTGTACTGGTAGGGTTTCTTCATCATTTGGTTCAGTTCTTGATTCAGAGAACAAGGGTTGTTCCATTGTGTGAATTGGTTCTACTTCTATTCCTTTTATTTCTGTTTTCTTCTATTTTCAGATTTAACCTCCATTGTTGTCTTCTTTGAGTTCTGTCAAGGTTTGGTGTCTAGATCTAGAGTTTGTGGCTTACCCCACATCAGAGAGTATGGCCAAAATTGAGAGTGGGATAAAAGAGAGAGATGTTGAGATATGTGAGCAGAAAAAGAAAGAGAATTGTGAGCTAGAGAAAGAGGAAAATAAAAGAGTGAGTGCTTTTGCATTAAAAAGTGAGGTGAAGAGTGCTTTGGTATGCAAGCCAAACCTCCTTGTGCTTAGGTACAAGGATATTTATTTTACTAACACTCCTAACCTTTCTTTGCCTAGTATGGTTGTGTCTTTGATACAGGAATTCATAGCATTGAAATATCCTACTTATGATAAAGAGTTATATGCATTGATGAAGAATTTGCAAACTTCGCAGAATTATCTATGGCTGAGAGAATTCATTATTCATTCAGATCATAAGAGTTTGAAATTCTTAAAGTCTCAAGGTAAGTTGCATAAGAGGCATGCTACGTGGTTAAAATTCATTGAGACATTTCCATATGTGATTAAATATAAAATTGGAAAGGAAAATGTGGTAGCTTATGCATTGTCTAGAAGATATGCATTATTCACATCCTTACATGCTAAGTTGCTTGATTTTGAATATATTAGAGACATGTATGCTAATGATGTTGATTTTGGATCTATTTGGAATTCTTGTGATAAGCGTGTTATTGATGGTTTCTATAGACATAAAGGCTACTTGTTTAAAAAGAATAAATTTTGTGTGCCTAAGTGTTCTATGCGTAACTTGTTAATTAAGGAGAGTCATAGTGGAAGTTTAATGGGACATTTTGGAGTGACTAAAACCTTAGAAATTCTGTATGAACATTTGTATTGGCCTCACATGAAACATGATGTCATTTCATTTTGTGCTAAGTGCATGGCATGTAAACAAGCTAAGTCTAAGGTTATGCCACATGGTCTTTATATTCGATTACCACATGTTGAGTTTGCTTACAATAGATTTGTGCATTCTATTACTGCTTATAGTCCTTTTGAGATTGTTTATGGCTTTAATCCTCTAACGCCTTTGGATATTTTACCTTTGTCTACTAATGAGTTTGTTAACTTGGATGGTAAGCAAAAGGTTGAATATGTAAAGGATTTGCATGCTAAGATTCGAGCAAACATTGAGAGGAAGAATGAGCAGTATGCAAAGCAAGCCAACAAGAGTCGGACTATATTTGTATTTGAACCTGGTGATTGGGTTTGGGTACATATGCGCAAAGAGAGGTTCCTGGTTCAGAGGAAGGCTAAGTTACATCCTAGGGGAGATAGATCTTTTCAAGTCTTGGAGCGAATCAATTACAATGCCTATAAGATTGATTTACCTAGTAAGTATGGCAATATTGGTGTTACATTCAATCTTACTGACTTGTCTTTATTTGATGTAGGTGATGCCTTTGATTCGAGGACGAATCCTTTCGAGGAGGGAGGGAATGATGGAGATCAAGATGATGTGAACCCCTGATATGAACCTCACCAAGAGTAGTGAGACCCGGAATCAATATGGGATCCAAATTCAAGGATCGTATTCCAATCAGATTTATAACAAAAATAAATTAAAAATAAAATGACCTTGACCCGTTATCTATAAAGAGATAAGAACCACAGGTATAGAAATATTGTAGATGCCACACTCAAGAAAGAGGAAGAAGATTGTGAGTGATAAGTCTTGCTTGAACGCCACAAGATAAATCTTGATAAGTTCAGAAAAGTTCTTTAAAGAACCAAAGAGAAAACACTCTCAATAATATATATGATAATCTGAATTGTTAATGAGCATACATACCTATTTATAGGCCAATTACCTAAACTTAGAAGGAAAACTATATAGGAAACTCCTATAGGACAAGGAAGAATAGAAATAGGAAACTGTTCTAGAAACTATCAAATAGGAAACTCCTATAGGGCAAGAAAAAATACAAATAGGAAACTCTTCTAGAAACTATGAAATAGAAAACTTTCCTAGTCAAATAAATAAAATACTAAAAGTAAATAAATCAGAAAAAAACGTAGCTTAAATTAGGCCATTAAATAAATTCATTATTTTGGGCCGATATTCAATTTTTAGCCTTCAATCTTCTTGCACTTTAAGCCCATATTCAGATTGGCTTGTCTTGACCTATATTCAAGTGGGCTTTAATGATATAGACCAGTTTTGCGCTCTTCTTTTGAATTGATGCAGGTATCTCCTTGTTGGGCTTCTAAAATTAGACCATGAAATTCTTCTTCGAATCTTTTAGCTCGAGCTCTTATGACAGGTCCACTTTGGACTTCCAGCAGGTTTGCATTCCATTTCCATTCGCTAGCCGTGCTCACATCATTCCCCTCCTCTTGAAAATGATTTGTCCTCAAATCAGCACCTACATCAAAAAGAGTTAAATCAAGAACTTTAAAACACACACTAACATTATCATTACTTGGAAGATTTAGCTTGTAGGCATTGATATTGATTCTTTCAATCACTTGAAATAAACCATATCCTCTTCGAAGTAGTTTCAAATGTCTTTGAGGTACAATCATTTCCTTTCTCATATGCAACCAAACCCAATCTCCAGGATCAAATATAATTCTTTTGTGTCCCTTTTTAGGTTTATTGACATATTGTTCAATTTTTTTCTCAATGTCTTGCCTTGCCTTTTTATAGATCTGCTTAACAAAATCAACTTTCTTCTTTTCATCTAAGTTAACACAATCATCCATCGATAAAGGAATTAAATCCAAAGGAGTTAATGGATCTAAACCATGCACAATTTCAAAATGTGAAAACTTAGTTGCAAAATGCACACTCTTATTATATACAAACTTGACATGTTTCAGAAAAAAATTAGACTCAATACTGGGCATGCCACGCAATCTCACAATTTTCTTGAAAAACAAATTAGCAATATGTGATACATCATCGATTTTATGACATGGTATGATATGTGTCATTTTACAAAATTTGTCAACAACTGTGTATATAGAATCTCTACCCCATTTTGACCTAGGTAAACTCAACACAAAATCTGTAGATAAGTCAATCCAAAGTTCACTAGGTAGATGCAAAGAAGTATATAATCCATTAGGCTTCATCTTACCCTTAACTTGCCTACAAGTGATAATCTCCTCATATATTTGTTTCACATCATGTTTCATATGCAAAACATCTAAAATCTTAGATATGTCAAAATTCCTCATCAAACCACCTCCTTGTGCTTCCTTAACAAGCAAGTCATGCAATGAATATTTAAGCATAAACAATTTGTTTTCTCTAAACAGAAAATCATTATGCTCAAATAACTTATCAAATGCCACTTTCTCATATGCATTGAGAACATTATCCTGCAAAATAGAAACTTCAATATTTGGTAAGTAAGAGTTAAGCTCATTAATACAATCATTGGCAAAATTGAAAACAAAACATTTTTTTGTCACACTTTCTTTTGCATAAAAATTCATTTGTTTTCTCTCGACTTTTCTTTCGATGACCCAATTGGTTCTTGTAATTTTTTCATCAATTTTCTCAGCCTCTCTTTCATTTTCTCTCTTAACTTTCTCGGCCTCTATCTCTTTTTCTTTCATAATTTTCTCAACCTCTCTCTCTTTTTCTCTCTTAATTTTCTCGGCCTCTCTCTCTTTTTCTCTCTTAATTTTCTCAGCCTCTCTCTCTTTTTCTATCATACTTTTTTTGTCCTCTATCTCTTTTTCTCCCATAATTTTCACAACATCTCTCTCTTTTTCTCTCTTAATTCTTTTACTCATTTTCTTTTCTTCACTCTCTTTCTTTTGCCTCACTTGATCATCATAGTAGTCTCTAACACTTTGAGAACCTTGAGTAGGGCTTCGCAACTTCTTAAATAAGTCCCTATGGTAGTGACTTGGAATAAATCGCTTCCTCATAACTGCTTTCATCTCCTCCCACGTCTCAATGGGTCTTTCTCCATTTCGTCTCCTGCTTAAAATCAATTGATCCCACCAAATAATAGCATAGTCAATAAATTCAATGGTAGCCAATTTTACCTTTTTCAACTCAGAATAGTTGTAACACCCAAACAACAACTCCATCCTTCTCTCCCAATTCAGATAAGCTTCGGGGTCATTTTTACCTTGAAACGACGAAACCTTCGTCTTAAAACTACTCAAGTTATTATTTTCCCAATTCTTAACTTCTCTAAACCTCCCACCATATCTTTTACTCAAATCTTTGTCAACTTCATTAAAATCATCTCTATAATACTCTCTACTTTCAAAATTTACTTTCCTCGGTTGAACTATTTCTCTCCTATGCATATTGGGTGTATATTGAGAATTCTCTACCCGATCTAAATGTTCATGAACTTGTTCTATCTCCTCTTTCAAAACTCGCCTCATCTCACTCATTAAAGTTTCCATCATCAACTTTGAATCCACCATTCTCGACACGCCTTCAAAAATATTTTTGTCCTTGTGTTACATGATTTTTCTGCAAAACAATGTTAGAGTAAAATAAATTCTCACAACACTAACTCACGTGTTTCTCTCAAGATTAATGGCACTCACACTCGTGTTTACTCAAATTTGGCTTTTACCCTCTTATAAGCTCACACCCTCATGCCTTTTTCCTCTCTTAGTCCCCTCTTTCAGTTCTTTATTGAACTCAAACAAACTCACATAAAAAATATTCTTGCAACAATCCAAACTCAACTAATAGAATACAAAGAGTAAAGGAAGAAGAAAAAAAAACAGAATTTTAAGAAACAAAGGGAACAAAGTAATAGTAGGAAATGAAGAAAATGAAATTAAAGACAAGATAAGCAATTGGAAAAGAAAAATCACAACAAGAAGCAACTAAAATAGAGAAAAATCAATGACTGAAACAATTGAGATAAAAAAAATAGTCAAAGTAAGAAAAGCAAATGGAATAAGAGATCAAAGCAAGAACAACACTTGATGCACGTAAAACAATTGGTAAAACTCGAATTTCAACACTACTGAATTCTAGCCCTTTTTTTTCGAATTTCTTTTTTTTTTTAGAATTCTGCACTCTTTTTTTTTCTTTTTTTTTTTAATTCCGAATTTTTTTTTTCAAATTTTTTTTCGAATTTTTTTTTCAGAATATGTACTTGAACTAAGAACAATAGAAATAAAATAAAAATTAGAAGATAAGATGATGTGATCATGGAATACCACATTTCAAGTTATGACAAGAAAATACCTTCAATTGGGCCTTTAACTCGTGCAAGAGCTAAGAGGCTTGGAATGAACCTAGTTACCTTGCTGAAAATTGAAGACACTTGAAGAAATGTAGTCAAGAGGCTATACATCTGAATATCCTTTTAATTTCCTCTGAATTTGAATAATTACTAGTGTGTGGTAGTTGATTATGTGCCATGAAGTCATATGTACGTTTTTTTCTTGTAAATGGCAGAATGCATAGACTTTCTGCCATCTAGCATTTATTTCTTGTATTTCCTAGGTGCAGCCTTGCATTTATTGCTCTTAGACTTTTTGTCACTAGCATTTATTGCTACTCTTAGACTTGTTGCCATCTATGTACGTTTTTAGGACTTTTCCTTGTAAATGGCAGAAAGCATAGACTTTCTGCCATCTATCATTTAATTCTTGTATTTTCTAGGTGCTGCTCCTTTATATATAGGATGTATCACACAAGATCAGAGAATGGAATGAGCATTTCGAATTTTCAGTATTTTTCAAGTGTGTTTCTTGAAAATACAGCTTCTCTTATCTAACTTAGGTTAGTGGCGAGAAACTTCTGATTTCATATCACTCACATCCCTCTAATTCTTGAGTGTGGTGAAATCAGTCCAAATCAGCTTAATTGTGGCGCCCTAGGCTTATCAATTGAGTGATTTGGTTTTCTTCTTTGTTTGTTTCAAGCTAAACCAGAAACGAAGTCCAGTGCTCATCCTCTTCACGTTTTGAGAGCACATCATATTGGTATCAGAGCTTCTGGTTAGTAAACCTGAGTTTAAACACTTAGAGAGTGATCTACCCCTATCAAACACATAGACCAGCAACCTAAAAAAAAATCATCATGGCAGAAGGGAGTGATTTTGGAGTCCCTAGAGGGATTAGCCTAGAACAAGCTCAAATTATTGGCCTGCAGAGGAGACAAGAAGAGATGATGGAACAAATGGCTCAACTCACCAATCAGATGACAAGACTCATGGATCTACAGCTAAGACAACCAGAAGAGAGGAGAATGCTGAGTCTAACGGTGCCGAAGCTGAGTTTGAGGAGGATGAACAACCCTTGCATAGGAGGCAGCCTAGAGCACGGGAGATTAACATCAAAATGAAAGTTCCTCCATTTAGGGGAACAAGTTCTCCTGAAGAATATTTAGAATGGGAACAACGAGTGGAGAAAGTCTTTGAATGTCAAGAGTATTCTGAGATAACCAAATGCCGCCTTGCTGCCCTTGAATTCACTGATTATGCAAATCTGTGGTGGGAGAACTTGAAGAATCAGCGAAGGAGAGATGGTGAAGAAGAAGTGAGAAGTTGGAGGCTAATGAAGAGACTCATGCAAAAAAGGTTTGTGCCTGACTATTATAGGCAAGAACTTTATTTCAGACTTCAAAACTTGAGGCAAGGAGGTATGAATGTGGAAGACTATGTGAAGGAATACGAAACCTTGATGATTAGGTGTGGGCTGAATGAACCACAAGAGCAAACCATAGCTCGATTTTTGGGTGGTCTAAACAAGGAAATTGCTGATCTAGTAGAGTTGCAGAATTATGTTTTCTTTGAAGATGTAATTAAATTAGCCATCAAAGTAGAAAGGCAGAAGAAAAGAGTGTATGGGAGGAACTTTGGGGTGACTAAACCTGTGGGAGGAAAATCATTCCAAACACTTTCTCAAACACCAGCAAAACCTACCAAAGGGGACAGTAAGGAAATGGAGAAAAAAGGATCAACTAAAACTGAGAGTTTTAGGGAAAGGGAGAAAGCAGTAGAAAACCATCCCCCTAGAAGAAGCAGAGATATTAAGTGCTTTAAATGTTTGGGACATGGCCAAATTGCATCAAAATGTCCTAACAAAAGGGTGATGATTTTGAAGGAAACACAAGGGGAGATAGAGAGTGACGATGAGGGTGTTTTGGAGGACTCTGAGGGGGAATGAGTATCTAAAAGAGGCAGAGGTTGTTGAATATGCAGATGAGGGTGAAATTCTGGTTATTAGGCGCGTCTTGAGTATCCAAACCAAAGCAGAGGAAGAACAACGAGAGAATATTTTTCATACGAGGTGTACTATTGAAGGCAAAGTTTGTAATGTCATTATTGACAGTGGAAGCTGCACCAATGTTGCTTCCACCACTTTAGTTGATAAACTAAAGTTAACTACCATGAACCACCCCCAACCATACAAATTGCAGTGGCTGAATGACAAAGGCGAAGTGAAAGTCACGAAACAAGTGAAGGTTCCAATCTCTATCGGGAAGAATTACAGAGATGAGGTATTATGTGACATTGTCCCAATGAGTGCTGGACATTTGCTGCTAGGGAGGCCATGGCAATTCGATAGGAGAGCACTGCATGATGGCTACAAAAATACCTATGCCTTTGAGAAGGATGGAAAAAAGATTGTGTTGGCACCACTTAAGCCAATGCAAGTACAGCAAGAGAAGACAGTAAAAGAAGAGCAGAAAGCAAATTGCTTGGCTACTAAAAATGAGATGAAGAAAACGTTGAATAAAGGTAGCCTCATTCTATTGCTAATGCTTAAGGAGTTTCAAGAGTTAGAAAATGAAGTATCCCCACATGTGAAGAAACTATTAGAAGAATTTAGAGATGTCTTTCCTGAAGAGCTGCCTAAGGGATTACCACCCTTAAGGGGGATTGAGCATCAAATCGATTTGGTACCAGGTGCTGCTTTGCCTAACCGACCTGCCTACCGAATGAATCCCACAGAGGCAAATGAAATTAAAAGACAAGTTGAGGAGCTAATTGAAAGAGGCTATGTAAGGGAATCCATGAGTCCATGTTCTGTTCCAGCATTATTAGTACCAAAAAAAGATGGTTCTATGAGAATGTGTGTAGACAGCAGGGCTATCAACAAGATCACTATCAAATACCGCTATCCAATTCCGAGATTGGATGACATGCTTGATGAGTTACATGGTGCTAAGGTGTTCTCAAAAGTTGATTTGAAGAGTGGCTATCACCAAATTCGTATGAAGGAAGGAGATGAGTGGAAAACAGCATTCAAAACAAAGCATGGCCTTTATGAGTGGATGGTAATGCCTTTTGGGCTATCTAATGCCCCTAGCACTTTTATGCGTCTAATGAATTTTGTGCTCAGATATTTCATTGGCAGATTTGTCGTAGTGTATTTCGATGATATTCTAATCTACAGCCAAAGTTATGATGAGCATGTAGAACATTTGAGGCAAGTATTGGAAGTGCTGAGAAAAGAGAAACTCTATGCAAATCTGAAGAAATGCTACTTTTGTCAAGATCATGTAAATTTTCTTGGCTTTGTAGTATCTCATCAAGGCGTGGAAGTTGATGAAGAGAAAATCAAAGCAATCAAAGAATGGCCTATTCCCAGAACCATAAATGAAGTAAGGATTTTCCATGGACTCGCATCTTTCTATAGAAGGTTTGTTCGAGATTTCAGCACTATCCTAGCACCATTAACAGAATGTATAAAGGGGGGAAAAGAGTTTGGATGGAATAATGCAGCCCAGAGGAGTTTTGAACTGATTAAGGAGAAATTATGCAATGCCCCTATATTAGCACTACCAGACTTCTCCAAGACATTTGAGATTGAATGTGATGCTAGTGGAGTGGGGATTGGTGCTGTTCTACTACAAGAAAGGCGTCCTATTGCATATTTTAGTGAGAAGCTGAGTGGGGCTTGTCTTAATTATTCAACCTATGATAAGGAGTTCTACTCCCTGATTAGAGCTCTTGAAACATGGCAGCATTATTTGTTACCAAGAGAATTTGTTATCCATACAGATCACGAATCCCTTAAACATTTGAAAGGGCAGAGCAAGCTGAACCGAAGACATGCTAAATGGGTGGAATTTCTTGAAGTATTTCCATATGTTCTAAAATACAAGAAAGGGGAGACCAATGTTGTTGCTGATGCTTTATCCAGGAGGTATGTATTGCTTTCTATGATGAACGCAAAATTGTTAGGTTTTGAATTTATTAAGGATCAATATGTTGAAGATCCTACACTTGCTAAAACCTACCAAGCTTGTGAAAAAATAGCATACAAAGGGTTTTATAGGCATGAAGGGTTCTTATTTCGTTTGGGAAAGCTTGTAATCCCAGATTGCTCCATGCGGGAATTGCTTGTCCGAGAAGCACATGGGGGAGGATTGGCTGGCCATTTTGGCGAAGCAAAGACATTAGAAATGCTGAAAGAACACTTTTATTGGCCTAATATGATCAAAGATGTTCATCATGTGCTTGAGAGATGTATTGTGTGTAAAAAGGCCAAAAGCAAGGAAGCTGCCCATGGTCTTTACATGCCCTTGCCTGTACCAGATCAGCCTTGGGAAGATATAAGTATGGATTTTGTGCTTGGCCTGCCTAGAACTCAGAGGGGAAAGGATTCAATCATGGTTGTTGTGGATCGATTTTCAAAAATGTCACATTTCATTCCATGCCACAAGTCCGATGATGCTGTGAATATTGCCAATCTGTTTTTCAAGGAGATTGTTCGACTCCATGGCATTCCAAAGAGCATTGTTTCAGACCGTGACTCAAAATTTCTTAGTTACTTTTGGAAGACCTTATGGCGAAAATTAGGCACAAGATTGCTTTTTAGCACTGCCTGTCACCCACAAACTGATGGACAAACAGAAGTGGTAAACCGTACACTCTCTACTTTGCTCAGAACTGTCATTAGTAAAAATTTGAAGAATTGGGATGAATGTTTGGCATATGTTGAATTTGCCTATAACAGAAATGTGCATAGTGCTACTAAACGTTCTCCTTTTGAAGTGGTTTATGGATTCAATCCATTAACCCCACTTGACTTAGCACCACTGCCACTTGATGCTCGAGAATGTTTGGATGGAAAACAGAAGGCTGAGATGATCAAGAAATTGCACGAAAATGTTAAAATGCAAATTGAGAAGAAGACCTCAATCTATGAGAAGGCTGCAAATAAAGGGAGAAAATTTGTGCAATTCAACCCTGGAGATTTAGTATGGATCCATCTTCGAAAAGAGCGGTTTCCAAACAAAAGGAAGTCCAAATTAATGCCTAGGGCAGATGGTCCATTTCGAGTCTTAGCAAAGGTAAATGACAATGCATACAAAATAGAGTTGCCTGGTGATTATGGAGTTTCAGCTACCTTCAATGTCAGAGATATTTCTCCTTATTTGCAAGATGAAGAAGATTTGGATTTGAGGGCAAATCCTTCTCAACCAGGGGAGGATGATGTGATCATGGAATACCACATTTCAAGTTATGACAAGAAAATACCTTCAATTGGGCCTTTAACTCGTGCAAGAGCTAAGAGGCTTGGAATGAACCTAGTTACCTTGCTGAAAATTGAAGACACTTGAAGAAATGTAGTCAAGAGGCTATACATCTGAATATCCTTTTAATTTCCTCTGAATTTGAATAATTACTAGTGTGTGGTAGTTGATTATGTGCCATGAAGTCATATGTACGTTTTTTTCTTGTAAATGGCAGAATGCATAGACTTTCTGCCATCTAGCATTTATTTCTTGTATTTCCTAGGTGCAGCCTTGCATTTATTGCTCTTAGACTTTTTGTCACTAGCATTTATTGCTACTCTTAGACTTGTTGCCATCTATGTACGTTTTTAGGACTTTTCCTTGTAAATGGCAGAAAGCATAGACTTTCTGCCATCTATCATTTAATTCTTGTATTTTCTAGGTGCTGCTCCTTTATATATAGGATGTATCACACAAGATCAAAGAATGGAATGAGCATTTCGAATTTTCAGTATTTTTCAAGTGTGTTTCTTGAAAATACAGCTTCTCTTATCTAACTTAGGTTAGTGGCGAGAAACTTCTGATTTCTTATCACTCACATCCCTCTAATTCTTGAGTGTGGTGAAATCAGTCCAAATCAGCTTAATTGTGGCGCCCTAGGCTTATCAATTGAGTGATTTGGTTTTCTTCTTTGTTTGTTTCAAGCTAAACCAGAAACTAAGTCCAGTGCTCATCCTCTTCACGTTTTGAGAGCACATCAGTTATACCAATAGATACTCATTTGTACATGATAAGAGAAAAATCACTCTTGTGCCCTTAACTCCAAAGCGAGAGATTCTGAGAAGCTGGAGATGGAATCGTCCCGTCGAGAAATCCTACCGGCCAATTTCGTGCATTTGGCTGACGGTGACGAGGGTACGAAAAAGTCGTGTCGCGAGAAAGAAGAACTCAAGAGAAACTCCATAATGTTCCTTTCGCGAGATTCCGTGTTGCCGGAGATGGAATTGTGCCGTCGAGAAACCCTACGGGCCATTTTTCGTGCCTCCAGATGACGGTGACAAAAATGCGAAAAAGTCGTATAGTTGGAAAGAAGAACTCTAAAGAAATGCTACAAATTTCGTTTCGCGAGTTTCCGAGTTGTCGGCGATGGAATCGTGCCGTCAAGAAACCCTACGGGCCAATTTCGTGTATTTGAATGACAATGACGAAGGTACGAAAAAGTCGTGTCGTGGGAAAGAAAAACTCAATAGAAACTTCATAGCGTTCGTTTCGCGAGATTCCTTGTGGCCGGCGAAGGAATTGTTCCGTCGAGAAACCATACAGGCCATTTTTGTGCTTCCAGATGACGGTGACGAATATTCGAAAAAGTCGTGTTGTAGGAAAGAGGAACTCATTAGAAACTCCATAATGTTCGTTTCGCGAGATTTAGAGTTGCCGTCGAAGGAATCGTACCGTCGAGAAACACTACGGGGCATTTCGGTGCTTCCGGAAGACGGTGACGAAAATTCAAAAAAGTCGTGTAGTTGGAATGAACAACTCCTTAGAAATGCTACAAAGTTCGTTTCACGAGATTCCGAGTTGCCGGCGATGGAGTCGTGCCGTCGAGAAACCCTACAGGCCATTTTCGTGCCTCCAGTTGAGGGTGACAAAAATACGAAAAATTCGTGTAGTTGGAAAGAAGAACTCTATAGATATGCTACAAAGTTCGTTTCGCGAGTAGCCGGGGATGGAATCGTGCCGTCAAGAATCCCTACGGGCCAATTTTGGGCATTTGAATGACGGTGACGAAGGTACGAAAAAGTCGTGTCGTGGGAAAGAAGAACTCAATAGAAACTCCATAATGTTCGTTTCGCGAGAATCCTTGTGGCCGGCCAAAGAATCGTTCCGTCGAGAAACCCTACCGGCCAATTTCGTGCATTTGGCTGACGTTGACGAGGGTACGATAAAGTCGTGTCGCGGGAAAGAAGAACTAAAGAGGAACTCAATAGAAACTCCATAATGCTAGTTTCGAGAGATTCCGAGAAGCCGGCGATGGAATCGTGCCGTCCAGCAACCCTACGGGCCATTTTCGTTCACCCGGGTAACGGTGACGAATATACGAAAAACTCATGTTGCGGGGAAAGAGGAACTGATTAGAAACTCCATAATGTTAGTTTTGCGAGATTCCGAGAAGCCGGCAATGAAATCGTGCCGTCGAGAAACCCTAACGGCCAATTACGTGCATTTGGCTGAAGGTGACGAGGGTACGAAAAAGTCGTGTTACGAGAAAGAAAAACTCAAGAGAAACTCCATAATGTTCCTTTCGCGAGATTCCGTGTTGCCGGAGATGGAATCGTGCCGTCGAGAAACCCTACGGGCCATTTTTCGTGCCTCCAGATGACGGTGACAAAAATGCGAAAAAGTCGTACAGTTGGAAAGAAGAACTCCAAAGAAATGCTACAAATTTCGTTTCGCGAGTTTCCGAGTTGTCGGCGATGGAATCGTGCTGTCAAGAAACCCTACGGGCCAATTTCGTGTATTTGAATGACAGTGACGAAGGTACGAAAAAGTCGTGTCGTGGGAAAGAAAAACTCAATAGAAGCTTCATAATGTTCGTTTCGCGAGATTCCTTGTGGCCGGCGAAGGAATTGTTCCGTCGAGAAACCCTACAGGCCATTTTCGTGCTTCCGGATTACGGTGACGAATATACGAAAAAGTCATGTCGTGGAAAAGAAGAACTCGTTAGAAACTCCATAATGTTCGTTTCGCGAGTTTCCGAGTTGCCGGCGTTGGAATCGTGCCGTCGAGAAACCCTTCGGGCCATTTTCGTTCACCCAGGTAACGGTGACGAATATACGAAAAAGTCATGTTGCGCGAAAGAGGAACTTATTAGAAACTCCATCATGTTCGTTTCGCGAGTTTCCGAGTTGCCGGAGATGGAACCGTGCCGTCGAGAAACCCTACCGGCCAATTTCGTACATTTGGCTGACGTTGACGAGGTTTCGAAAATGTCGTGTCGCGAGAAAGAACTCAAGAGCAACTCCATAATGTTCGTTTCGCGAGATTCCGTGTTGCCGGAGATGGAATTGTGCCGTCGAGAAATCCTACGGGCCATTTTTCGTGCCTCCAAATGACAGTGGCAAAAATGCGAAAAAGTCGTATGGATGGAAAGAAGAACCCCAAAGAAATGCTACAAATTTCGTTTCGCGAGTTTCTGAGTTGTCGGAGACGGAATCGTGCCGTCAAGAAACCCTACGGGCCAATTTCGTGTATTTGAATGACAGTGACGAAGGTACGAAAAAGTCGTGTTGTGGGAAAGAAAAACTCAATGGAAACTTCATAGTGTTCGTTTCGCGAGATTCCTTGTGGCCTGCGAAGGAATTGTTCCGTCGAGAAACCCTACAGGCCATTTTCGTGCTTCCGGATTACGGTGACGAATATACGAAAAAGTCATGTCGCGGGAAAGAAGAACTCAAGAGAAACTCCATAATGTTCATTTCGCGAGATTCCGTGTTGTCGGCGATGGTATCGTGCCGTCGAGAAACCCTACGGGCCATTTTCGTTCACCCGGGTAACGGTGACGAATATACGAAAAAGCCATGTTGCGGGAAAGAGGAACTTATTAGAAACTCCATAATGTTACTTTCGAGAGATTCTGAGAAGCCGGCAGTGGAATCGTGCCGTCGAGAAACCCTAACGGCCAATTTTGTGCATTTTGCTGAAGGTGACGAGGGTACGAAAAAGTCGTGTAGTTGGAATGAAGAACTCCTTAGAAATGCTACAAAGTTCGTTTCGCGAGAGTCCGAGTTGCCGGCGATGGAGTCGTGCCGTCGAGAAACCCTACGGGCCATTTTCGTGCCTCCAAATGACGGTGACAAAAATACGAAAAAGTCGTGTAGTTGAAAAGAAGAACTCCATAGAAATGCTACAAGGTTGTTTTCGCCAGTAGCCGGGGATGGAATCGTGCCGTCAAGAGTCCCTACGGGCCAATTTTGGGCATTTGAATGACGGTGACGAAGGTACGAAAAAGTCATGTCGTGGGAAAGAAGAACTCAATAGAAACTCCATAATGTTCGTTTCGCAAGAATCCTTGTGGCCGGCGAAAGAATCGTTATGTCGAGAAACCCTACGGACCATTTTCGTGCTTCCGGATTTCGGTGACGAATATACGAAAAGGTCATGTCGTGGAAAAGAAGAACTCATTAGAAACTCCATAATGCTAGTTTCGCGAGATTTCGAGAAGCCAGCTATGGAATCGTGCCGTCAAGAAACCCTACCGGCCAATTTCGTGCATTTGGCTGACGTTGACGAGGGTACGAAAATGTCGTTTCGCGGGAAAGAAGAACTCAAGAGAAACTCCATATTGTTCGTTTCGCGAGATTTCGAGTTGCCGGCGATGGAATCGTTCCGTTGAGAAACACTACGGGCCATTTTCGTGCTTCCGGATGACGGTGACGAAAATTTGAAAAAGTCGTGTAGTTGGAATGAAGAACTCCTTAAAAATGCTACAAAGTTTGTTTCGCGAGATTCCGAGTTGCCGGCGATGGAATCGTGCCGTCGAGAAACCCTACGGGCCATTTTCGTTCACCCGGCTGACGGTGATGAATATACGAAAAAGTCAAGTTGCGGGAAAGAGGAACTCATTAGAAACTCCATAATGTTAGTTTCGAGAGATTCTGAGAAGCTGGCGATGGAATCGTCCCGTCGAGAAACCCTACCGGCCAATTTCGTGCATTTGGCTGACGGTGACGAGGGTACGAAAAAGTCGTGTCGCGAGAAAGAAGAACTCAAGAGAAACTCCATAATGTTCCTTTCGCGAGATTCCGTGTTGCCGGAGATGGAATCGTGCCGTCGAGAAACCCTACGGGCCATTTTTCGTGCCTCCAGATGACGGTGACAAAAATGCGAAAAAGTCGTACAGTTGGAAAGAAGAACTCCAAAGAAATGTTACAAATTTCGTTTCGCGAGTTTCCGAGTTGTCGGCGATGGAATCGTGCCGTCAAGAAACCCTACGGGCCAATTTCGTGTATTTGAATGACAGTGACGAAGGTACGAAAAAGTCGTGTCGTGGGAAAGAAAAACTCAATAGAAAGTTCATAGCGTTCGTTTCGCGAGATTCCTTGTGGCCGGCGAAGGAATTGTTCCGTCGAAAAACCCTACAGGCCATTTTTTGCTTCCTGATGATGGTGACGAATATTCGAAAAAGTCGTGTTGTAGGAAAGAGGAACTCATTAGAAACTCCATAATGTTTGTTTCGCGAGATTCCGAGTTGCCGTCGAAGGAATCGTACCGTCGAGAAACACTACGGGGCATTTCGGTGCTTCCGGAAGACGGTGACGAAAATTCAAAAAAGTCGTGTAGTAGGAATGATCAACTCCTTAGAAATGCTACAAAGTTCGTTTCGCGAGATTCCGAGTTGCCGGTGATGGAGTCGTGCCGTCGAGAAACCCTACAGGCCATTTTCGTG
Source organism: Gleditsia sinensis (assembly GCA_037074535.1). Classification (NCBI taxonomy): domain Eukaryota; kingdom Viridiplantae; phylum Streptophyta; class Magnoliopsida; order Fabales; family Fabaceae; genus Gleditsia; species Gleditsia sinensis. The sequence goes on along the minus strand of CM073463.1, from coordinate 58,600,411 downwards.
CCTCCAGTTGAGGGTGACAAAAATTAGAAAAATTCGTGTAGTTGGAAAGAAGAACTCTATAGATATGCTACAAACTTCGTTTCGCGAGTAGCCGGGGATGGAATCGTGCCGTCAAGAATCCCTACGGGCCATTTTTGGGCATTTGAATGACGGTGACGAAGGTACTAAAAAGTCGTGTCGTGGGAAAGAAGAACTCAATAGAAACTCCATAATGTTCGTTTCGCGAGAATCCTTGTGGCCGGCCAAAGAATCGTTCCGTCGAGAAACCCTACCGGCCAATTTCGTGCATTTGGCTGACGTTGACGAGGGTACAATAAAGTCGTGTCGCGGGAAAGAAGAACTAAAGAGGAACTCAATAGAAACTCCATAATGTTAGTTTCGAGAGATTCCGAGAAGCCGGCGATCAAATCGTGCCGTCCAGAAACCCTACGGGCCATTTTCGTTCACCCGGGTAACGGTGACGAATATACGAAAAACTCATGTTGCGGGGAAAGAGGAACTGATTAGAAACTCCATAATGTTAGTTTTGCGAGATTTCGAGAAGCCGGCAATGAAATCGTGCCGTCGAGAAACCCTAACGGCCAATTACGTGCATTTGGCTGAAGGTGACGAGGGTACGAAAAAGTCGTGTTACGAGAAAGAAAAACTCAAGAGAAACTCCATAATGTTCCTTTCGCGAGATTCCGTGTTGCCGGAGATGGAATTGTGCCGTCGAGAAATCCTACGGGCCATTTTTCGTGCCTCCAGATGACGGTGACAAAAATGCGAAAAAGTCGTGTGGTTGGAAAGAAGAACACCAAAGAAATGCTACAAATTTCGTTTCGCGAATTTCCGAGTTGTCGGAGACGGAATCGTGCCGTCAAGAAACCCTACGGGCCAATTTCGTGTATTTGAATGACAGTGACGAAGGTACGAAAAAGTCGTGTTGTGGGAAAGAAAAACTCAATAGAAACTTCATAGTGTTCGTTTCGCGAGATTCCTTGTGGCCGGCGAAGGAATTGTTCCGTCGAGAAACCCTACAGGCCATTTTCGTGCTTCCGGATTACGGTGACGAATATACGAAAAAGTCATGTCGCGGGAAAGAAGAACTCAAGAGAAACTCCATAATGTTCATTTCGCGAGATTCCGTGTTGTCGGCGATGGTATCGTGCCGTCGAGAAACCCTACGGGCCATTTTCGTTCAACCAGGTAACGGTGGCGAATATACGAAAAAGCCATGTTGCGGGAAAGAGGAACTTATTAGAAACTCCATAATGTTACTTTCGAGAGATTCCGAGAAGCCGGCAGTGGAATCCTGCCGTCGAGAAACCCTAACGGCCAATTTCGTGCATTTTACTGAAGGTGACGAGGGTACGAAAAAGTCGTGTCGCGGGAAAGAAGAACTCAAGAGAAACTCCACAATGTTCGTGTCGCGAGATTCCTTGTGGCCGGCGAAGGAATCATTCCGTCGAGAAACCCTACGGGCCATTTTCGTGCTTCTGGATTACGGTGACGAATATAAGAAAAAGTCATGTCGTAGAAAAGAAGAACTCAAGAGAAACTCCATAATGTTCATTTCGCGAGATTCCGTGTTGCCGGCGATGGAATCGTGCCGTTGAGAAACCCTACGGGCCATTTTCGTTCAACCGGGTAACGGTGACGAATATAAGAAAAAGTCATGTTGCGGGAAAGAGGAACTTATTAGAAACTCCATAATGTTAGTTTCGCGAGATTCCGAGAAGCCGGCAGTGGAAGCGTGCCGTCGAGAAACCCTAACGGCCAACTTCGTGCATTTGGCTGAAGGTGACGAGGGTACGAAAAAGTCATGTCGCGGAAAAGAAGAAGTCAAGAGAAACTCCACAATGTTCGTTTCGCGAGATTTCTTGTGGCCGGCGAAGGAATCGTTCCGTCGAGAAACCCTACGGGCCATTTTTGTGCTTCCGGATTACGGTGACGAATATACGAAAAAGTCATGTCGTGGAAAAGAAGAACTCATTAGAAACTCCATAAGGTTCGTTTCGCTATTTTCTGAGTTGCCGGCGATGGAATCGTGCCATCGAGAAACCCTACGGGCCATTTTAGTGCTTTCAGATGATGGTGACGAATATTCGAAAAAGTCGTATTGTAGGAAAGAGGAACTCATTAGAAACTCCATAATGTTCGTTTCGCGAGATTCTGAGTTGCTGTCGAGGGAATCGTACTGTTGAGAAACACTACGGGGCATTTCCTTGCTTCCGCAAGACGGTGACGAAAATTCAAAAAAGTCGTGTAGTTGGAATGAAGAACTCCTTAGAAATGCTACAAAGTTCGTTTCGCGAGAGTCCGAGTTGCCGGCGATGGAGTCGTGCCGTCGAGAAACCCTACAGGCCATTTTCGTGCCTCCAGATGACGGTGATAAAAATACGAAAAAGTCGTGTAGTTGAAAAGAAGAACTCCATAGAAATGCTACAAGGTTGTTTTCGCCAGTAGCCAGGGATGGAATCGTGCCGTCAAGAGTCCCTACGGGCCAATTTTGGGCATTTGAATGACGGTGACGAAGGTACGAAAAAGTCGTGTCGTGGGAAAGAACAACTCAATAGAAACTCCATAATGTTCGTTTCGCGAGAATCCTTGTGGCCGGCGAAAGAATCGTTCCGTCGAGAAACCCTACGGACCATTTTCGTGCTTCCGGATTTTGGTGACGAATATACGAAAAGGTCATGTCGTGGAAAAGAAGAACTCATTAGAAACTCCATAATGCTAGTTTCGCGAGATTTCGAGAAGCCAGCGATGGAATCGTGCCGTCAAGAAACCCTACCGGCCAATTTCGTGCATTTGGCTGACGTTGACGAGGGTACGAAAAAGTCGTTTCGCGGGAAAGAAGAACTCAAGAGAAACTCCATATTGTTCGTTTCGCGAGATTTCGAATTGCCGGCGATGGAATCGTTCCGTTGAGAAACACTACGGGCCATTTTCGTGCTTCCAGATGACGGTGACGAAAATTTGAAAAAGTCGTGTAGTTGGAATGAAGAACTCCTTAGAAATGCTACAAAGTTTGTTTCGCGAGATTCCGAGTTGCCGGCGATGGAATCGTGCCGTCGATAAACCCTACGGGCCATTTTCGTTCACCCGGCTGACGGTGATGAATATACGAAAAAGTCATGTTGCGGGAAAGAGGAACTCAATAGAAACTCCATAATGTTAGTTTGGAGAGATTCCGAGAAGCCGGCGATGGAATCGTGCCGTCGAGAAACCCTACCGGCCAATTTCGTGCATTTGGCTGACGTTGACGAGAGTACGAAAAAGTCGTGTCGCGGGAAAGAAGAACTCAAGAGAAACTCCACAATGTTCGTTTCGCGAAATTCCGAGTTGCCGGCGATGGAATCGTGCCGTCGAGAAACACTACGGTCCATTTTCGTGCTTCCGGATGACGGTGACGAAAATTCGAAAAAGTCGTGTAGTTGGAATGAAGAACTCCCTTAGAAATGTTACAAAGTTTGTTTCGCGAGATTCTGAGTTGCCGGCGAAGGAATCGTGCTGTCGAGAAACCCTACGGGCCATTTTCGTTCACCCGGCTGACGGTGATGAATGATGTGCTCTCAAAACGTGAAGAGGATGAGCACTGGACTTCGTTTCTGGTTTAACTTGAAACAAACAAAGAAGAAAACCAAATCACTCAATTGATAAGCCTAGGGCGCCACAATTAAGCTGATTTGGACTGATTTCACCACACTCAAGAATTAGAGGGATGTGAGTGATAAGAAATCAGAAATTTCTCGCCACTAACCTAAGTTAGATAAGAGAAGCTGTATTTTCAAGAAACACACTTGAACAATACTGAAAATTCAAAATGCTCATTCCATTCTCTGATCTTGTGTGATACATCCTATATATAAAGGAGCAGCACCTAGAAAATACAAGAATTAAATGCTAGATGGCAGAAAGTCTATGCTTTCTGCCATTTACAAGGAAAAGTCCTAAAAACGTACATAGATGGCAACAAGTCTAAGAGTAGCAGTAAATGCTAGTGACAAAAAGTCTAAGAGCAATAAATGCAAGGCTGCACCTAGGAAATACAAGAAATAAATGCTAGATGGCAGAAAGTCTATGCATTCTGCCATTTACAAGAAAAAAACGTACATATGACTTCATGGCACATAATCACCTACCACACACTAGTAATTATTCAAATTCAAAGGAAATTAAAAGGATATTCAGATGTATAGCCTCTTGACTACATTTCTTCAAGTGTCTTCAATTTTCAGCAAGGTAACTAGGTTCATTCCAAGCCTCTTAGCTCTTGCACGAGTTAAAGGCCCAATTGAAGGTATTTTCTTGTCATAACTTGAAATGTGGTATTCCATGATCACATCATCCTCCCCTGGTTGAGAAGGATTTACCCTCAAATCCAAATCTTCTTCATCTTGCAAATAAGGAGAAATATCTCTGACATTGAAGGTAGCTGAAACTCCATAATCACTAGGCAACTCTATTTTGTATGCATTGTCATTTACCTTTGCTAAGACTCGAAATGGACCATCTGCCCTGGGCATTAATTTGGACTTCCTTTTGTTTGGAAACCGCTCTTTTCGAAGATGGATCCATACTAAATCTCCAGGGTTGAATTGCACAAATTTTCTCCCTTTATTTGCAGCCTTCTCATAGATTGAGGTCTTCTTCTCAATTTGCATTTTAACATTTTCGTGCAATTTCTTGATCATCTCAGCCTTCTGTTTTCCATCCAAACATTCTCGAGCATCAAGTGGCAGTGGTGCTAAGTCAAGTGGGGTTAATGGATTGAATCCATAAACCACTTCAAAAGGAGAACGTTTAGTAGCACTATGCACATTTCTGTTATAGGCAAATTCAACATATGCCAAACATTCATCCCAATTCTTCAAATTTTTACTAATGACAGTTCTGAGCAAAGTAGAGAGTGTACGGTTTACCACTTCTGTTTGTCCATCAGTTTGTGGGTGACAGGCAGTGCTAAAAAGCAATCTTGTGCCTAATTTTCGCCATAAGGTCTTCCAAAAGTAACTAAGAAATTTTGAGTCACGGTCTGAAACAATGCTCTTTGGAATGCCATGAAGTCGAACAATCTCCTTGAAAAACAGATTGGCAATATTCACAGCATCATCGGACTTGTGGCATGGAATGAAATGTGACATTTTTGAAAATCGATCCACAACAACCATGATTGAATCCTTTCCCCTCTGAGTTCTAGGCAGGCCAAGCACAAAATCCATACTTATATCTTCCCAAGGCTGATCTGGTACAGGCAAGGGCATGTAAAGACCATGGGCAGCTTCCTTGCTTTTGGCCTTTTTACACACAATACATCTCTCAAGCACATGATGAACATCTTTGATCATATTAGGCCAATAAAAGTGTTCTTTCAGCATTTCTAATGTCTTTGCTTCGCCAAAATGGCCAGCCAATCCTCCCCCATGTGCTTCTCGGACAAGCAATTCCCGCATGGAGCAATCTGGGATTACAAGCTTTCCCAAACGAAATAAGAACCCTTCATGCCTATAAAACCCTTTGTATGCTATTTTTTCACAAGCTTGGTAGGTTTTAGCAAGTGTAGGATCTTCAACATATTGATCCTTAATAAATTCAAAACCTAACAATTTTGCGTTCATCATAGAAAGCAATACATACTTCCTGGATAAAGCATCAGCAACAACATTGGTCTCCCCTTTCTTGTATTTTAGAACATATGGAAATACTTCAAGAAATTCCACCCATTTAGCATGTCTTCGGTTCAGCTTGCTCTGCCCTTTCAAATGTTTAAGGGATTCGTGATCTGTATGGATAACAAATTCTCTTGGTAACAAATAATGCTGCCATGTTTCAAGAGCTCTAATCAGGGAGTAGAACTCCTTATCATAGGTTGAATAATTAAGACAAGCCCCACTCAGCTTCTCACTAAAATATGCAATAGGACGCCTTTCTTGTAGTAGAAAGCACCAATCCCCACTCCACTAGCATCACATTCAATCTCAAATGTCTTGGAGAAGTCTGGTAGTGCTAATATAGGGGCATTGCATAATTTCTCCTTAATCAGTTCAAAACTCCTCTGGGCTGCATTATTCCATCCAAACTCTTTTCCCCCCTTTATACATTCTGTTAATGGTGCTAGGATAGTGCTGAAATCTCGAACAAACCTTCTATAGAAAGATGTGAGTCCATGGAAACTCCTTACTTCATTTATGGTTCTGGGAATAGGCCATTCTTTGATTGCTTTGATTTTCTCTTCATCAACTTCCACGCCTTGATGAGATACTACAAAGCCAAGAAAATTTACATGATCTTGACAAAAGTAGCATTTCTTCAGATTTGCATAGAGTTTCTCTTTTCTCAGCACTTCCAATACTTGCCTCAAATGTTCTACATGCTCATCATAACTTTGGCTATAGATTAGAATATCATCGAAATACACTACGACAAATCTGCCAATGAAATATCTGAGCACAAAATTCATTAGACGCATAAAAGTGCTAGGGGCATTAGATAGCCCAAAAGGCATTACCATCCACTCATAAAGGCCATGTTTTGTTTTGAATGCTGTTTTCCACTCATCTCCTTCCTTCATACGAATTTGGTGATAGCCACTCTTCAAATCAACTTTTGAGAACACCTTAGCACCATGTAACTCATCAAGCATGTCATCCAATCTCGGAATTGGATAGCGGTATTTGATAGTGATCTTGTTGATAGCCCTGCTGTCTATACACATTCTCATAGAACCATCTTTTTTTGGTACTAACAATGCCGGAACAGAACATGGACTCATGGATTCCCTTACATAGCCTCTTTCAATCAGCTCCTCAACTTGTCTTTTAATTTCATTTGCCTCTGTGGGGTTCATTCGGTAGGCAGGTCGGTTAGGCAAAGCAGCACCTGGTACCAAATCGATTTGATGTTCAATCCCCCTTAAGGGTGGTAATCCCTTAGGCAGCTCTTCAGGAAAGACATCTCTAAATTCTTCTAATAGTTTCTTCACATGTGGGGATACTTCATTTTCTAACTCTTGAAACTCCTTAAGCATTAGCAATAGAATGAGGCTACCTTTATTCAATGTTTTCTTCATCTCATTTTTAGTAGCCAAGCAGCTTGCTTTCTGCTCTTCTTTTACTGTCTTCTCTTGCTGTACTTGCATTGGCTTAAGTGGTGCCAACACAATCTTTTTTCCATCCTTCTCAAAGGCATAGGTATTTTTGTAGCCATCATGCAGTGCTCTCCTATCGAATTGCCATGGCCTCCCTAGCAGCAAATGTCCAGCACTCATTGGGACAATGTCACATAATATCTCATCTCTGTAATTCTTCCCAATAGAGATTGGAACCTTCACTTGTTTCGTGACTTTCACTTCGCCTTTGTCATTCAGCCACTGCAATTTGTATGGTTGGGGGTGGTTCATGATAGTTAGCTTTAGCTTATCAACTAAAGTGGTGGAAGCAACATTGGTGCAGCTTCCACTGTCAATAATGACATTACAAACTTTGCCTTCAATAGTACACCTCGTATGAAAAATATTCTCTCGTTGTTCTTCCTCTGCTTTGGTTTGGATACTCAAGACGCGCCTAATAACCAGAATTTCACCCTCATCTGCATATTCAACAACCTCTGCCTCTTTTAGATACTCATTCCCCTCATAGTCCTCCAAAACACCCTCATCGTCACTCTCTATCTCCCCTTGTGTTTCCTTCAAAATCATCACCCTTTTGTTAGGACATTCTGATGCAATATGGCCATGCCCCAAACATTTAAAGCACTTAATATCTCTGCTTCTTCTAGGGGGATGGTTTTCTACTGCTTTCTCCCTTTCTGATGGAGATCAAGGTGCTGTCAAAACTACTATAAACCGTTCCCAAGATCCTTTGCAAGGGATAGGCGGTCCAATGACTAGGAGCAGGGCGAAGCGGGCCAAGGAAGCTTTACTGGGCTTGATCTTGGATGTGCAGGCTAAAGAGGAAATTATTGGGCCAAGTCAAAACATCAAATGGGCCACACTTTGCAGCCTTGAAGAGGGCAGTTCGGAGGCCCAATAAAGTTTATTAGATCTTAAAGACAACTAGCCCAAATCTGCATAGGCTAAAGATGTATTATGGGCTTTAGTTTAAATGTTTTATTTTGGATATTATTAGTATTTGGGCCCATTCTTTATGCAGCCCAAATAGTTGTTTAATTTTGAGTTTAATTTTTATTAGTTTAGTTGGGCCAATTAACTAGTGTTATTTAGGCCATATTATATTAGAAGTCCAATTAGGAGTTTAAGGCCTGCTGGCTTTCCTACTAGAGTTAGGTTTGATTGTCTATTTAAGAGTTCTTTGAGTTCATGTAAAGGATAGATTTTGATGATTAATAAAGATTGAGTTTTCTCCTAAAGTGAGAGCTTCCCTTAGTTCTTGGGCAAAGAACTGAATCCGATCTTATCGAGGCAACTCGTGGCGATCAAACATCCATTGAATTTTCAAGACGATCCTTGCTTTCGCCAAACACTCCGTTTCTTCTTATAGAGGAACGCATCATTTGGTATCAGAGCTTTGGCTCCTTGAGATTTGGTTGGTGTCCTATCTTTTCTTTTCTATTTTCTAGAGTCTTTCTTCTTCTTCTACCTTTCTTTAGGTCCAATTAGAGTTCTAGTTCTAGTTCTAGTTAATGTTCTTCTAGTCCTTTAAAAAAAAAAAAAAAGAGTTCTAGTTCTAGTCAATTTTCTTTTCCTACTAATATTCTAATTCCTAGTCCTAGTCAATTTAGTTTCTTCTTCCAAAAATTTGAATTTCGAAAAAAAAAAAGTGATTCCTGTTCCTATTTCAATTTGGTTTCTTGTTCAAAAATTCAAAATTCAAAATTCAAAAAAAAAAATCAGATTCTAGTCCTAGTATACTTCAGTTTCTTCTTCCCAAAAAAAAAAAGAAAAATTCAAAAAAAAAAATTTCGTAAAAAAAAAAAAAAAGTGCTGAAGTCTGCTAAAAGAAAAGGTGAGCAGCTGTACATTCAAAAAAAAAAACAGAAATTCGTTCAAAAAAAAAAAAGAAAAAAAAAAGGGAAGTCGAAAAAATTGCATACTGATATTAGTGCAATTTTTTTCAAAATTCAGTTCATAGGGTTGTCATTGTCTGAAAATTGATTCTTCTTAATTCACTTGTTTTCTTAGATAAGTTTGTTGATCAGGTTCTTGTTTAAGAGCTTTAAGGGAAAGAGAGTGAAATTGAGTGCAAAACAAGTGAGGTTTGTGAGACAAACATGAGTGGTGAAAGAGATCAACCTGAAATTGACCTTAAACTCTTTATGAAAGCAGTTCAAGATCAGTTTAAGTTGTTGAATATGAGGCTGGATAACCTTGATTCACCAGCCCAACCTAAGCTTACCAAACAGTTTGGGTTTGATGAGGGAGAAGGGGAATATTCAGATAGTGAAGCATTCGAGTCAAGACGATCCTTGTTTTCGCCAAACACTCCGTTTCTTCGTTTAGAGGAACGCATCATTTGGTATTAGAGCTTAGGAAACATAAAAGTGACTATTCCTACATTCCAAGGTAAGGGTGACCCTGAACTTTACTTAGAGTGGGAGAGGAAGGTAGAACATATGTTTGAGTGTCATGATTATACTAAGGAGAAAAAGGTGAAGCTAGCTGCTGTGGAGTTTACTGACTATGCTAGTATTTGGTGGGATCAATTAGCAATTAATAGGCGGAGAAGTGGTGAGAGACCTATTCGGTCATGGGAAGAGATGAAGGTTGTGATGAGAAAACGGTTTGTTCCTAGCCATTACTATAGAGACTTGTTCAGAAAATTACAAAATCTGCATCAAGGATCTATGAGTGTAGAGGATTACTACAATGAGATGGAGATGACCATGATAAAAGCTAATATTGAAGAGGATAGAGAGGCTACAATGGCAAGGTTTATAGGTGGTTTGAGGAAAGAAATTGCAGATGTAGTAGATATGCACCATTATGTAGAGATGGAGGATTTACTGCATAAAGCAATTAAAGTTGAAAAGCAGTTAAAGGTTAGGACATCTTCTAAATTTGGCTCAATTCCTAAAACTCCATGGAAGCCAAATTGGCAAGATAACCCTAAGGCTGCTACTAGGCCGAAGGAAGAGAGCAAGGGGAGGAATTCAATTACAGCCCCTAATCCCAAGGCTAAGAATGATACTTCTACTTCCTTTAGAGCACGAGATACAAAATGTTTTAGATGTCACGGGTTGGGGCATATTGCATCACAGTGTCCTAACAAGAGAGCCATTGTTCTTCTTGATGATGGAGGCATGGAGAGTGAGCATTCAAGTGATGATGAGATGCCACCATTGGAGGATTGCAGTGACATGGAGATTGGAGAACCAGTGCATGGAGAAGTATTAGTTACTCGACGTGCTCTTAATATGCAACCTAATGATGATGTTGATGATGAACAACGTGAGCACATATTCCAGACTAGGTGCCACGTGAATAACAAGGTATGTAGCTTGATTATTGATAGTGGGAGTTGCACTAATGTAGCTAGTACCTTGATGGTTGATAAATTGGTTCTACCCACATTGAAACATCCTAAGCCATATAGGCTAAGATGGTTGAATGATAGGGGAGATATATGGGTGACCAATCAGGTTTGCATATCTTTTTCTATTGGTAACTACAAAGATGAAGTGCTTTGTGATGTAGTACCAATGCATGCTGGACACTTGTTGTTGGGACGTCCATGGCAATTTGATAGAAGGGTTAATTATGATGGCTACAAGAATCAATATACATTAACCATACATAAGAGAACCTTTATTCTAACACCCCTAAAGCCAGCTGAGGCTTTTGCTGATCAAGTGAGAATTACAAAAGAGTGTAAGTTGAGAGAAACACTAGAAAAAGAGAAGAAAGAGAGTAAGGTGAAAATTGAGAGTGAGAGAAAAGAGAGAGAGGTTGAGACATGTGAGCAGAAAAAGAAAGAGAGTTGTAAGTCAGAGAAAGGGAAAAATAAAAGAGTGAGTGCTTTTGCACTAAAAAGTGAGGTGAAGAGTGCTTTGGTATGCAAGCCAAACCTCCTTGTGCTCATGTACAAGGATATTTATTTTACTAACACTCCTAACCTATCTTTGCCTAGTATGGTTGTGTCATTGTTACAGGAATTCACTGATGTTTTTCCTGAGGAGATTCCACATGGACTACCACCTTTGAGAGGCATTGAGCACCAGATAGACTTTGTCCCTGGATCATCCATCCCTAATCGACCTGCCTACCGAGCTAATCCTGAGGAGACGAAGGAAATTCAAAGGCAAGTAGATGACCTAGTTCAGAAAGGATTCGTAAGGGAGAGTCTTAGTCCATGTTCAGTACCTGTTATTCTTGTGCCTAAAAAGGATGGTACTTGGCGCATGTGCGTAGATTGCAGAGCCATTAACAAAATCACTGTAAAGTATAGGCATCCAATTCCTAGATTAGATGACATGCTTGATGAGTTGTATGGTTCTAGTGTTTTTACTAAAATTGATTTAAAGAATGGCTACTATCAAATTCGTATGAAAGAGGGAGATGAGTGGAAAACTGCTTTTAAGACTAAATATGGTTTATATGAGTGGTTAGTAATGCCCTTTGGCTTGACTAATGCACCCAGTACCTTTATGAGATTAATGAACCATGTCTTACGTGCTTTCATTGGAAAGTTTGTAGTAGTTTACTTTGATGATATTTTAGTATATAGTCAAAATCTTGATGAACATGTATTGCATTTGCGTGCTGTTTTTGATGTGCTTAAGGAGCATAAATTGTATGCTAACATGAAAAAGTGCACATTCTGTTCTGATTCAGTAGTGTTCCTTGGTTTTGTTGTTAATTCTCATGGAATTAGTGTGGATGAGGACAAGGTTAAGGCAATCCGAGATTGGCCTACACCTAGGAATGCTAATGAAGTTAGGAGTTTCCATGGTTTAGCAAGTTTCTATAGGCGGTTTGTAAAGAATTTCAGTACTATTGCTGCACCCCTAAATGAACTTGTTAAAAAGAATGTTGTCTTTAAATGGGATGATTTGCATGAGAAGTCATTTAACACTTTAAAGAATCTTCTAACTAATGCACCCTTGCTGTCATTACCTAACTTTGATAAGGCTTTTGAAATTGAATGTGATGCTTCTGGAGTTGGTATAGGTGCTGTTTTGATGCAGGATTCTAAACCAATTGCATACTTCAGTGAGAAGTTAAATGGGGCAGCACTGAACTATCCTACTTATGATAAGGAGTTATACGCATTGGTGAGGACTTTGCAAACTTGGCAACATTATCTATGGCCAAGAGAGTTCATTATCCATTCAGATAATGAGAGCTTGAAATTTTTGAAGTCTCAAGGTAAATTGCATAAGAGGCATGCAAAGTGGTTAGAATTGATTGAGACATTTCCTTATGTGATTAAGTATAAAACTGGAAAGGAAAATGTGGTAGCTGATGCATTGTCTAGAAGATATGCATTGCTGACATTCTTACATGCTAAGTTGCTTGGTTTTGAATACATTAAAGACTTGTATGCTAATGATGTTGATTTTGGATCTGCTTGGAATTCTTGTGATAAACATGCTATTGATGGTTTCTATAGACATGAAGGCTACTTGTTTAAAAGGAATAAACTTTGTGTGCCTACGTGTTCTATGCGTGCTTTATTAATTAAGGAGAGTCATGGTGGAGGTCTAATGGGGCATTTTGGAGTCACTAAAATGTTAGAAATTCTGCATGAACATTTTTATTGGCCTCGCATGAAACATGATGTCATTTCGTTTTGTGCTAAGTGTGTGGCATGTAAACAAGCTAAGTCTAAGGTAATGCCACATGGCCTTTATACCCCATTACCTGTACCTACACAGCCTTGGCATGATATTTCTATGGATTTTGTGATAGGGTTACCAAGATCTCAAAGTGGTAAGGATAGTGTTTTTGTGGTTGTTGATAGGTTTAGCAAAATGGCTCATTTCATTGCATGTGCTAAAACCAATGATGCAACACACATAGCTAATCTGTTCTTTAAAGAAGTAGTGCGTTTGCATGGGTTGCCTAGAACAATAGTAAGTGATAGAGATGTTAAGTTCTTAAGTCATTTTTGGCGTACTTTATGGGGAAGATTAGGAACTAAACTTCTATTTTCTACTGTTGCACACCCTCAAACAGATGGGCAAACTGAGGTAGTTAATAGGACACTTACTACACTTTTACGTGCTATTATGTCAAAAAATTTGAAACATTGGGAAAGAGCTTTACCACATGTTGAGTTTGCTTACAATAGATCTGTGCATTCTACTACTGCTTATAGTCCTTTTGAAATTGTTTATGGCTTTAATCCTCTAACACCTTTGGATATTTTACCTTTGTCTACTAATGAGTTTGTTAACTTGGATGGTAAGCAAAAGGCTGAATATGTAAAGGATTTGCATGCTAAAGTTCGAGCTAACATTGAGAGGAAGAGTAAGCAATATGCAACGCAAGCCAACAAGAGTAGAACAAAGATTGTATTTGAACCTGGTGATTGGGTTTGGGTACATATGCGCAAAGAGAGGTTCCCGGTTCAGAGAAAGTCTAAGTTACATCCTAGGGGAGATGGACCTTTTCAAGTCTTGGACCGAATCAATGACAATGCCTATAAGATTGATTTATCTAGTGAGTATGGCAATATTAGTGCTACATTCAATGTTGCTGACTTGTCTTTATTTGATGTAGGTGATGGTTTTGATTCGAGGACGAATCCTTTCGAGGAGGGAGGGAATGATGGAGATCAAGGTGCTGTCAAAACTACTATAAACCGTTCCCAAGATCCTTTGCAAGGGATAGGCGGTCCAATGACTAGGAGCAGGGCGAAGCGGGCCAAGGAAGCTTTACTGGGCTTGATCTTGGATGTGCAGGCTAAAGAGGAAATTATTGGGCCAAGTCAAAACATCAAATGGGCCACACTTTGCAGCCTTGAAGAGGGCAGTTCGAAGGCCCAATAAAGTTTATTAGATCTTAAAGACAACTAACCCAAATCTGCATAGGCTAAAGATGTATTATGGGCTTTAGTTTAAATGTTTTATTTTGGATATTATTAGTATTTGGGCCCATTCTTTATGCAGCCCAAATAGTTGTTTAATTTTGAGTTTAATTTTTATTAGTTTAGTTGGGCCAATTAACTAGTGTTATTTAGGCCATATTATATTAGAAGTCCAATTAGGAGTTTAAGGCCTGCTGGCTTTCCTACTAGAGTTAGGTTTGATTGTCTATTTAAGAGTTCTTTGAGTTCATGTAAAGGATAGATTTTGATGATTAATAAAGATTGAGTTTTCTCCTAAAGTGAGAGCTTCCCTTAGTTCTTGGGCAAAGAACTGAATCCGATCTTATCGAGGCAACTCGTGGCGATCAAACATCCATTGAATTTTCAAGACGATCCTTGCTTTCGCCAAACACTCCGTTTCTTCTTATAGAGGAACGCATCACTTTCTTTAAAACTCTCAGTTCTGGTTGATCCTTTTTTCTCCATTTCCTTACTGTCCCCTTTGGTAGGTTTTGCTGGTGTTTGAGAAAGTGTTTGGAATGATTTTCCTCCCACAGGTTTAGTCACCCCAAAGTTCCTCCCATACACTCTTTTCTTCTGCCTTTCTACTTTGATGGCTAATTTAATTACATCTTCAAAGAAAACATAATTCTGCAACTCTACTAGATCAGCAATTTCCTTGTTTAGACCACCCAAAAATCGAGCTATGGTTTGCTCTTGTAGTTCATTCAGCCCACACCTAATCATCAAGGTTTCGTATTCCTTCACATAGTCTTCCACATTCATACCTCCTTGCCTCAAGTTTTGAAGTATGAAATAAAGTTCTTGCCTATAATAGTCAGGCACAAACCTTTTTTGCATGAGTCTCTTCATTAGCCTCCAACTTCTCACTTCTTCTTCACCATCTCTCCTTCGCTGATTCTTCAAGTTCTCCCACCACAGATTTGCATAATCAGTGAATTCAAGGGCAGCAAGGCGGCATTTGGTTATCTCAGAATACTCTTGACATTCAAAGACTTTCTCCACTCGTTGTTCCCATTCTAAATATTCTTCAGGAGAACTTGTTCCCCTAAATGGAGGAACTTTCATTTTGATGTTAATCTCCCGTGCTCTAGGCTGCCTCCTATGCAAGGGTTGTTCATCCTCCTCAAACTCAGCTTCGGCACCGTTAGACTCAGCATTCTCCTCTCTTCTTGGTTGTCTTAGCTGTAGATCCATGAGTCTTGTCATCTGATTGGTGAGTTGAGCCATTTGTTCCATCATCTCTTCTTGTCTCCTCTGCAGGCCAATAATTTGAGCTTGTTCTAGGCTAATCCCTCTAGGGACTCCAGAATCACTCCCTTCTGCCATGATGATTTTTTTAGGTTGCTGGTCTATGTGTTTGATAGGGGTAGATCACTCTCTAAGTGTTTAAACTCAGGTTTACTAACCAGAAGCTCTGATACCAATATGATGTGCTCTCAAAACGTGAAGAGGATGAGCACTGGACTTCGTTTCTGGTTTAGCTTGAAACAAACAAAGAAGAAAACCAAATCACTCAATTGATAAGCCTAGGGCGCCACAATTAAGCTGATTTGGACTGATTTCACCACACTCAAGAATTAGAGGGATGTGAGTGATAAGAAATCAGAAGTTTCTCGCCACTAACCTAAGTTAGATAAGAGAAGCTGTATTTTCAAGAAACACACTTGAACAATACTGAAAATTCGAAATGCTCATTCCATTCTCTGATCTTGTGTGATACATCCTATATATAAAGGAGCAGCACCTAGAAAATACAAGAATTAAATGCTAGATGGCAGAAAGTCTATGCTTTCTGCCATTTACAAGGAAAAGTCCTAAAACGTACATAGATGGCAACAAGTCTAAGAGTAGCAATAAATGCTAGTGACAAAAAGTCTAAGAGCAATACATGCAAGGCTGCACCTAGGAAATACAAGAAATAAATGCTAGATGGCAGAAAGTCTATGCATTCTGCCATTTACAAGAAAAAAACGTACATATGACTTCATGGCACATAATCACCTACCACACACTAGTAATTATTCAAATTCAAAGGAAATTAAAAGGATATTCAGATGTATAGCCTCTTGACTACATTTCTTCAAGTGTCTTCAATTTTCAGCAAGGTAACTAGGTTCATTCCAAGCCTCTTAGCTCTTGCACGAATTAAAGGCCCAATTGAAGGTATTTTCTTGTCATAACTTGAAATGTGGTATTCCATGATCACATCAATGAATATACGAAAAAGTCATGTTACGGGAAAGAGGAACTCATTAGAAACTCCATAATGTTAGTTTCGAGAGATTCTGAGAAGCTGGCGATGGAATCGTCCCGTCGAGAAACCCTACCGGCCAATTTCGTGCATTTGGCTGACGGTGACGAGGGTACAAAAAAGTCGTGTCGCGAGAAAGAAGAACTCAAGAGAAACTCCATAATGTTCCTTTCGCGAGATTCCGTGTTGCCGGAGATGGAATCGTGCCGTCGAGAAACCATACGGGCCATTTTTCATGCCTCCAGATGACGGTGACAAAAATGCGAAAAAGTCGTACAGTTGGAAAGAAGAACTCCAAAGAAATGCTACAAATTTCGTTTCGCGAGTTTCCGAGTTGTCGGAGATGGAATCGTGCCGTCAAGAAACCCTACGGGCCAATTTCGTGTATTTGAATGACAGTGACGAAGGTACGAAAAAGTCGTGTCGTGGGAAAGAAAAACTCAATAGAAACTTCATAGCGTTCGTTTCGCGAGATTCCTTGTGGACGGCGAAAGTATTGTTCCGTCGAGAAACCCTACAGGCCATTTTTGTGCTTCCTGATGACGGTGACGAATATTCGAAAAAGTCGTGTTGTAGGAAAGAGGAACTCATTAGAAACTCCATAATGTTCGTTTCGCGAGATTCCGAGTTGCCGTCGAAGGAATCATACCGTCGAGAAACACTACGGGGCATTTCGGTGCTTCCGGAAGACGGTGACGAAAATTTAAAAAAGTCGTGTAGTAGGAATGAACAACTCCTTAGAAATGCTACAAAGTTCGTTTCGCGAGATTCCGAGTTGCCGGCGATGGAGTCGTGCTGTCGAGAAACCCTACGGGCCATTTTCGTGCCTCCAGTTGAGGGTGACAAAAATACAAAAAATTCGTGTAGTTGGAAAGAAGAACTCTATAGATATGCTACAAAGTTCGTTTCGTGAGTAGCCGGGGATGGAATCGTGCCGTCAAGACTCCCTACGGGCCAATTTTGGGCATTTGAATGACGGTGACGAAGGTACGAAAAAGTCGTGTCGTGGGAAAGAAGAACTCAATAGAAACTCCATAATGTTCCTTTCGCGAGAATCCTTGTGGCCGGCGAAAGAATCGTTCCGTCGAGAAACCCTACGGACCATTTTCGTGCTTCCGGATTTCGGTGACGAATATACGAAAAGGTCATGTCGGGGAAAAGAAGAACTCATTAGAAACTCCATAATGCTAGTTTCGCGAGATTTCGAGAAGCCAGCGATGGAATCGTGCCGTCAAGAAACCCTACCGGCCAATTTCGTGCATTTGGCTGACGTTGACGAGGGTACGATAAAGTCGTGTCGCGGGAAAGAAGAACTAAAGAAAAACTCAATAGAAACTTCATAGCGTGTTGTAGGAATCGTGCCGTCGAGAAACCCTACGGGCAAATTTCGTGCATTTGGCTGACGTTGACGAGGGTACGAAAAAGTTGTGTCGCGAGAAAGAACTCAAGAGAAACTCCATAATGTTCATTTCGCGAGATTCCGTGTTGCCGGAGATGGAATTGTGCCGTCGAGAAATCCTACGGGCCATTTTTCGTGCCTCCAGATGACGGTGACAAAAATGCGAAAAAGTCGTAAGGTTGGAAAGAAGAACTCCAAAGAAATGCTACAACTTTCGTTTCGCGAGTTTCCGAGTTGTCGGAGACGGAATCGTGCCGTCAAGAAACCCTACGGGCCAATTTCGTGTATTTGAATGACAGTGACGAAGGTACGAAAAAGTCGTGTCGTGGGAAAGAAAAACTCAATAGAAACTTCATAGTGTTCGTTTCGCGAGATTCCTTGTGGCCGGCGAAGGAATTGTTCCGTCGAGAAACCCTACAGGCCATTTTCGTGCTTCCGGATTACGGTGACGAATATACGAAAAAGTCATGTCGCGGGAAAGAAGAACTCAAGAGAAACTCCATAATGTTCATTTCGCGAGATTCGTGTTGTCGGCGATGGTATCGTGCCATCGAGAAACCCTACGGGCCATTTTCGTTCACCCGGGTAACGGTGACGAATATACGAAAAAGCCATGTTGCGGGAAAGAGGAACTTATTAGAAACTCCATAATGTTACTTTCGAGAGATTCCGAGAAGCCGGCAGTGGAATCGTTGTAACAACTCCATTTATGTAAATTTTTTTTTTATTAAAAATACGATGAAATTATTACCTCGTTACAACTTAACTCAATATAACATTTATTTAATTTATACAATACTGAGTTTCCATACACAATATTATTTTACAAACTACACACCATTATTTTACAAACATTTGTACAAAAATACATATTAGTTCTAATCATCTATATCGACTACTTCCGGGGACACTGGTTCGGGTGGCACGTCCACCGGAATCTCAGTTACATCTACGACAGTTATATCTGAAATAACTGGAAGTTGCCCAAGGTAGGGCACCTCGATCCAACGTACAGAGATAATAAGTGTCATAGAGAATATCTGCATATTTATTATTCTGAACATGATATGGAAATATAGTGAGAATTAAATCCCAGTAAGTTCAACAATAAATCATAATTTACCATCAATATAGTTCATCATGTCATGTTCAGCTGTATAAACTACAGAAAATATCTTTAAGTCACATGAACGCACTTTATCATGCACATGAAAATTATACAGTTATGACATGTATGGCATGAATAACTATTTTTTCGAATTTCATATGATGGCTATCCACTTATTCTTACTTCAAGCTACCCCGGTCAGGGTGAGTATTCTCTACTTTTCGGTACGGGCTTATCTCGCTCCGTCCGACATGGCACACTTTCTCTTTCTTTTCTTATTAACATGATCATAACCGTTGGTAGGGCGTCCCCTACTGGTGCACCACACGGATTGCCATGTGACCGTGCTCATTTCTTTTCTTTTCACAATGATAGCCAAAAATATGCTTTCAAAAACAAGTATGTTCATCAAAATATAACTATTACCATAAATCATTGGTAATCATGCCATGAACATAACCATTTCAAATATCACTTATAAAATATTTCCATGTCAAAATTTCATACTTAAGATGGTAAGAAGTTCATACAATGGCAATGGCTATGGCTATACTAGTCATTTATTAAGATTCATCTTCTTTTTTAAATACTAATTTTATTTCTTTATTTTCTTGATGCAGGTTTTCATCCTATCTAACCTTCTCTTACTAATCAGAGCATAACTCCCTCAATTTAACTCTGATGTAGGTGATCTTGGTGTCCATTTCAAGATAAAACAATTATCTAAAACTAGCATGTTGAACATTGTAGTGAAAAAATTAAGAAACGAAGGTGATATTACTCCCTCAATGTACAGGATAGTTCCTCTCGGATAGGTTCTGACCTTTACTGACTAATTAGACCATATCTCCCAAATAGGAACTCCAAATTGAGTTATTCCAGTTGGTAAAAATCCATGAGCCATATATCTATAATTGTTATGTTGGCGCTCTATTTTAATTCCCTACAGAATATTCCCAGAAATTCAAAAACTAAATCATTAGTAACATACTCTTCCCTGAATAAACATTTTCTGACCTCTGCTTACTAATCGGATCATATCTACCTCATATGAACTCTAAATTGCATAATTCCAGTGGGTATATTTCCATGAGACATAGATATATAACTTTGATGTTAACCATTTATTTTAATTCCATACAGATAATTCCCAGAAATTAAATTACCGAAGCTATCCTAACATATTCTTCCCTGATGATTCATTTTCTGACCTTTGACTACTAATCAGACCATAGATACCTCATATGGACTCCAAATGGAATGATTCCAGTGGGTAAAAATCCGGGACACATATATCTTTAATTCTTATGTTAACCATTTATTTTAATTCCTTATAGATTGTTCCCAGAAATTAAAATATCGAAACTTAAAATTCTGCCACCCATAGCCATAACCATGCAGAACTATCTACACCAACCTAAGTATTCAAACATACATCACATGCAAGATCAATATGTAACATGATATAGCAACATCATGACCAATCATAAAAGTTCTAAGATCAAAATCTCATATAAATATTATAAGTTTCAAAAGTTTTCTTCAAAAAGAAATATTGTTAAACTTACCTTTAGCTTTCTAAACTTCTCCTTCTTCTTCCTTCCTTTCTTCTTCTCTCTTCTCTCCTTTCCTCACTCTACCTTGCTTCTATTTCTCTCTCTTTCTCACTTGGACGAAATTAAAGTGTTGTAAGGGTGGGTTCTCTTATATAGACCACCAAATAAGTCACCTTTCATGATCATGGATCTACCTTATCACAATTAAGATACACTTTGTTGAATTTTTGGAAAACAAACAACTTATGTTCTTGTCTTCCTCTTCCTTAGTCAAGATATGCATAGGAAAAGGAGATTTGTATTTTGAAAATTATGATGATATGTTCTTAAGATAAGGGACAAGGTCCCTTTGATTTAGGGATTCATTTAATTTTTCTTTTGTCTTAATCAATTATGATAGGTTGCCTTTTTAAGTGGCAAATTTCTAGCCCTTCAATCTCCATTATTTGGTTGATATTATTTGTGTGGGCTATGAATGTTTTGTCCTAATACCATGTATTATCATACCACTTGCTAAATTTTTGTCTTAATGCCATGTAACCTAATCTTTATTCTTATTATTATATCATCATCTAATTTATTTTATTTTATTTTTCCTCTTGGATTTGGGCTTATTCTTACCCATTATGGGCTTGTCCTACCCATTTTCTTTGCTTTGGATAAAATTCTTCCTTTCTTGGTGGGCTTGGTCACATTTTCATAATTTTTGGGCTATTGGTGAAATTACTATATCCTAGTCCAAGTCTATGTTTAATTTCTTGTTTAGGTTATCCAATGGGCTTGCTAGAAACTTATGTGAAGTGGAAAAACTCTATATGAAGTGTCCATAGGTAAAAGCCCAATGTATGAGTAAAGATTTTAAACTTAGTAACTATAGTTCTTGAATTAGGAAAAATTACCCTAATTCAATGTTCTTTGAAATTTTAAGACATTTACTTGTTTCTAAAAATTTATCTTCCTTATCCAAGAATTTTGCATCTCTTTAGTATGTTATTTCTAATTTCTTTCCTATTAGATTTTCCTTCTTTATTTGTTCTCTTAATGTTAGAAACATTTTCTATGCATATACATAAGGTGAAGAATTTCTAAGGATTATATTTCCTTAGATATCTAAAATATTGTCTAATACATTTTATTTCCTTAATTAAATTTTTTATGTACCTTTATAATTAAAAGAAACGAAATTAAGGATGTTACAATCGTGCCGTCGAGAAACCCTAACGGCCAATTTCGTGCATTTTGCTGAAGGTGACGAGGGTACGAAAAAGTCGTGTCGCGGGAAAGAAGAACTCAAGAGAAACTCCACAATATTCGTGTCGCGAGATTCCTTGTGGCCGGCGAAGGAATCATTCCGTCGAGAAACCGTACGGGCCATTTTCGTGCTTCTGGATTACAGTGACGAATATACGAAAAAGTCATGTCGTAGAAAAGAAGAACTCAAGAGAAACTCCATAATGTTCATTTCGCGAGATTCCGAGTTGCCGGCGATGGAATCGTGCCGTCGAGAAACTCTACGGGCCATTTTCGTTCAACCGGGTAACGGTGACGAATATAAGAAAAAGTCATGTTGCAGGAAAGAGGAACTCATTAGAAACTCCATAATGTTAGTTTCGCGAGATTCTGAGAAGCCCGCAGTGGAAGCGTGCCGTCGAGAAACCCTAACGGCCAATTTCGTGCATTTGGTTGAAGGTAACGAGGGTACGAAAAAGTCGTGTCGCGGGAAAGAAAAACTCAATAGAAACTTCATAGCGTGTGGCCGGCGAAGGAATTGTTCCGTCGAGAAACCCTACAGGCCATTTTTGTGCTTCCTGATGACGGTGACGAATATTCGAAAAAGTCGTGTTGTTGGAAAGAGGAACTCATTAGAAACTCCATAATGTTCGTTTCGCGAGATTCCGAGTTGCCGTCGAAGGAATCGTACCGTCGAGAAACACTACGGGGCATTTCGGTGCTTCCGGAAGACGGTGACGAAAATTCAAAAAAGTCGTGTAGTTGGATTGAACAACTCCTTAGAAATGCTACAAAGTTCGTTTCGCGAGATTCCGAGTTGCCGGCGATGGAGTCGTGCCGTCGAGAAACCCTACGGGCCATTTTCGTGCCTCCAGTTGAGGGTGACAAAAATACGAAAAAGTCGTGTAGTTGGAAAGAAGAACTCCATAGATATGCTACAAAGTTCGTTTTGCGAGTAGCCGGGGATGGAATCGTGCCGTCAAGAATCCCTACGGGCCAATTTTGGGCATTTGAATGACGGTGACAAAGGTACGAAAAAGTCGTGTCGTGGGAAAGAAGAACTCAATAGAAACTTCATAATGTTCGTTTCGCGAGAATCCTTGTGGCCGGCCAAAGAATCGTTCCGTCGAGAAACCCTACCGGCCAATTTCGTGCATTTGGCTGACGTTGACGAGGGTACGATAAAGTCGTGTCGCGGGGAAGAAGAACTAAAGAGGAACTCAATAGAAACTCCATAATGTTAGTTTCGAGAGATTCCGAGAAGCCGGCGATCGAATCGTGCCGTCCAGAAACCCTACGGGCCATTTTCGTTCACCCGGGAAACGGTGACGAATATACGAAAAACTCATGTTGCAGGAAAGAGGAACTGATTAGAAACTCCATAATGTTAGTTTTGCGAGATTCCGAGAAGCCGGCAATGGAATCGTGCCGTCGAGAAACCCTAACGGCCAATTACGTGCATTTGGCTGAAGGTGACGAGGGTACGAAAAAGTCGTGTTACGAGAATGAAGAACTCAAGAGAAACTCCATAATGTTCCTTTCGTGAGATTCCGTGTTGCCGGAGATGGAATCGTGCCGGCGAGAAACCCTACGGGCCATTTTTCGTGCCTCCAGATGACGGTGACAAAAATGCGAAAAAGTCGTACAGTTGGAAAGAAGAACTCCAAAGAAATGCTACAAATTTCGTTTCACGAGTTTTCGAGCTGTCGGCGATGGAATCGTGCCGTCAAGAAACCCTACGGGCCAATTTCGTGTATTTTAATGACAGTGACGAAGGTACAAAAAAGTCGTGTCGTGGGAAAGAAAAACTCAATAGAAGCTTCATAATGTTCGTTTCGCGAGATTCCTTGTGGCCGGCGAAGGAATCGTTCCGTCGAGAAACCCTACAGGCCATTTTCGTGCTTCCGGATTACGGTGACGAATATACGAAAAAGTCATGTCGTGGAAAAGAAGAACTCGTTAGAAACTCCATAATGTTCGTTTCGCGAGTTTCCGAGTTGCCGGCGTTGGAATCGTGCCGTCGAGAAATCCTACGGGTCATTTTCGTTCACCCGGGTAACGGTGACGAATATACGAAAAAGCCATGTTGCGGGAAAGAGGAACTTATTAGAAACTCCATAATGTTACTTTCGAGAGATTTCGAGAAGCCGGCAGTGGAATCGTGCCGTCGAGAAACCCTACGGGCCATTTTCGTTCAACCGGGTAACGGTGACGAATATAAGAAACAGTCATGTTGCGGGAAAGAGGAACTTATTAGAAACTCCATAATGTTCGTTTCGCGAGTTTCTGAGTTGCCGGCGTTGGAATCGTACCGTCGAGAAATCCTACGGGCCATTTTCGTTCACCCGGGTAACGGTGACGAATATACGAAAAAGCCATGTTGCGGGAAAGAGGAACTTATTAGAAACTCCATAATGTTAGTTTCGCGAGATTCCGAGAAGCCGGCAGTGGAAGCGTACCGTCGAGAAACCCTAACGGCCAATTTCGTACATTTGGCTGAAGGTGACGAGGGTACGAAAAAGTCCTGTCGCGGGAAAGAAGAACTCAAGAGAAACTCCACAATGTTCGTTTCGCGAGATTCCTTGTGGCCGGCGAAGGAATCGTTCCGTCGAGAAACCCTATGGGCCATTTTCGTGCTTCCGGATTACGGTGACGAATATACGAAAAATTCATGTCGTGGAAAAGAAGAACTCATTAGAAACTCCATAAGGTTCGTTTCGCTATTTTCTGAGTTGCCGGCGATGGAATCGTGCCGTCGAGAAACCCTACGGGCCATTTTAGTGCTTCCAGATGACGGTGACGAATATTCGAAAAAGTCGTGTTGTAGGAAAGAGCAACTCATTAGAAACTCCATAATGTTCGTTTCGCAAGATTCCGAGTTGCCGTCGAAGGAATCGTACTGTCGAGAAACACTACGGGGCATTTTCTTGCTTCCGGAACACGGTGACGAAAATTCAAAAAAGTCGTGTAGTTGGAATGAAGAACTCCTTAGAAATGCTACAAAGTTCGTTTCGCGAGATTCCGAGTTGCCGGCGATGGAGTCGTGCCGTCGAGAAACCCTACGGGCCATTTTCGTGCCTCCAGATGACGGTGACAAAAATACGAAAAAGTCGTGTACTTGAAAAGAAGAACTCCACAGAAATGCTACAAAGTTGTTTTTGCCAGTAGCCGGGGATGGAATCGTGCCGTCAAGAGTCCCTACGGGGCAATTTTGGGCATTTGAATGACGGTGACGAAGGTACGAAAAAGTCGTGTCGTGGGAAAGAAGAACTCAATAGAAACTCCACAATGTTCATTTCGCGAGAATCCTTGTGGTCGGCGAAAGAATCGTTCCGTCGAGAAACCCTACGGGCCATTTTCGTGCTTCCGGATTTCGGTGACGAATATACGAAAAGGTCATGTTGTGGAAAAGAAGAACTCATTAGAAACTCCATAATGCTAGTTTCGCGAGATTTCGAGAAGCCGGCGATGGAATCGTGCCGTCAAGAAACCCTACCGGCCAATTTCGTGCATTTGGCTGACGTTGACGAGGGTACGAAAAAGTCGTTTCGCGGGAAAGAAGAACTCAAGAGAAACTCCATATTGTTCGTTTCGCGAGATTTCGAGTTGCCGGCGATGGAATCGTTCCGTTGAGAAACACTACGGGCCATTTTCGTGCTTCCGGATGACGGTGACGAAAATTCGAAAGAGTCGTGTAGTTGGAATGAAGATCTCCTTAGAAATGCTGCAAAGTTTGTTTCGCGAGATTCCGAGTTGCCGGCGATGGAATCGTGCTGTCGAGAAACCCTACGGGCCATTTTCGTTCACCCGGCTGACGGTGATGAATATACGAAAAAGTCATGTTGCGGGAAAGAGGAACTCATTAGAAACTCCATAATGTTAGTTTCGAGAGATTCTGAGAAGCTGGCGATGGAATCGTCCCGTCGAGAAACCCTACCGGCCAATTCCGTGCATTTGGCTGGCAGTGACGAGGGTACGAAAAAGTCGTGTCGCGAGAAAGAAGAACTCAAGAGAAACTCCATAATGTTCCTTTCGCGAGATTCCGTGTTGCCGGAGATGGAATCGTGCCGTCGAGAAACCCTACGGGCCATTTTTCGTGCCTCCAGATGACGGTGACAAAAATGCGAAAAAATCGTACACTTGGAAAGAAGAACTCCAAAGAAATGCTACAAATTTCGTTTCGCGAGTTTCTGAGTTGTCGGCGATGGAATCGTGCCGTCAAGAAACCCTACGGGCCAATTTCGTGTATTTGAATGACAGTGATGAAGGTACGAAAAAGTCGTGTCGTGGGAAAGAAAAACTCAATAGAAACTTCATAGCGTTCGTTTCGCGAGATTCCTTGTGGCCGGCGAAGGAATTGTTCCGTCGAGAAACCCTACAGGCCATTTTAGTGCTTCCAGATGACGGTGACGAATATTTGAAAAAGTCGTGTTGTAGGAAAGAGGAACTCATTAGAAACTCCATAATGTTCGTTTCGCGAGATTCCGAGTTGCCGTCGTGTGACACCTTGAAAACTAGTGCCATTTTTTTTTCTAAATCGTAAAATGTTCTCTGATACCAACAAATGAGACACCTCAAACTCTAGATCGTAAAATGTTCCTTATTATTTATAAATTTTTCCAATGTCTAACTAGCCTATAATTTTACCTATTCATTTATATCATTTGTAATCTTTCTTGCATATGCATAAAAGAGCTTAAGGCTATCCTAAGCATTTTCAGAATTCAATTTCATCTAGACAACTACCTAAGCATGCTATGCATTACATACAAAATAAAGGATCTCATGCCATAAAGGAAAGGAGTACAGTCCATAATTTTACATTACATCATATTATAAGCTGTCTAACAGGAACTTGGCACTTAACTAAGCCGTCCCACATAAGTATTACATAAACAAAGCAATTACAACCATGAACATATGAGTCAACCTTGAGACCCCTGTGGCTCACTTCTGGCTGGAGTACCTGGAATGTGATTATGTGGACATAAAAAGTGAGATGACAATCTCAATAGCTAGCAAAGTTTTCAGAAAAAATAGTGCACATTCCATTCCTTAAAACATCTCAAATCATTTCACTGAAACATAAGCACTGACCATACATCATACATACGGCATCTTGGTCACACTAGGGACCCATAACATAATGGTCTACTTACCCAATGCAGTCAATATGGCCATACTTGCAAAGGGCTATGCATCTCCTATTATTGGCCAATCATGAGGGAAATGAGGCTTACTTGGCACCCTTTGTGCACCCCCTTAATTCCCGAGAATGCATACATAACATATCTTTAGACCAACATTCATCATAGCATAAAAGTCAGGCAATCAGTGAAAATTCATAATTTCAAGTTCATAAGCATAAAGAGTGTTTTAAGGAAAGGCTAGCTACCTCAACTCCAGCACAATCACTTCCTTTCCAAGGCTGCCAAGGTTACTACCAGCAACTCAAACTAAAACATACAAGAATTTTTTGGTTAATGCATGCATATTAGGTCCTAAAGCCATAAATACCTAGTTTAAGAACTTCTGCTCCTCCAAATAAAACTATAATTTTGCTTAGATTTTGGGTTATTATTAAATATGACAAAAGTACTCTAAAAATTCTGAAATTTTGTATGGAGGAACCCTTACATGTCTAATTTATTTCAAAATTCTCTCAGCCCTTATATCTTCCATTAAACCCCAAAAAAAAACCTCCATACTCAGGACAGTACAATTTAGTTTCAGTTTCATTTCTATTCTGTTTTACATCCATTTGGATTAGTGAAACTACTTCAAAATTCATGATATTTTATATGAAGAATTATAGCCATTTTATATAATCACCATAAAAATTTCAAATAAAAACTAATTCGTTTGACACATAAAATAACCCAAGTTTTAAGGCTGTCCCCGGTTATGGCCTGTTCTGCCTGATTTTCAGACTACACAATTTCTACATTTTATTATGTGTCTTACCCTGCCCAGAATTTTCTCAAATTTGGTAGGATCCTTCATTGGAATTCCGTTAACATGTCATAAAAGTTTTATACAAAATTTCAACATCTAACCCCTTCAAAAGGTTGTCTTTCCATCAACGGTCTGAGCTGTCTAGGAAATTGCCCTCAACACTATTTTAATTGTGAAAGACCTAGTTTCAGGTTCTCAAAAATCATGAAAATTTCCAAAAGTGATTAATAATAGTTGAGTACTATTCTTACCTAATATTAGAGAATTTAAAGGTCATTTACTAAGTTTACTAAGCCAATATTTTCGGGTGCAAGAAGGTTTCTATTTTCTCAACCTAACTCTTCTATGATCTAAGACCTTTACTCACTAATCAGACCATACCTCACTCATATGGACTCGAAATTTTGTGATTCCAGTGGCTATGTGACCGTGAGAAATATATCTACAATTTTCATTTTAACCACAACTTCATATTCCTTATGTATTAGTCCCAGAAGTTAGAAAACAGAAGCTACTCTTCACCAGCCTGGATTCTAGAACCGATTATGACCTCTCATTACTCCATGGCCTATAACTCTCTCATTTTATGTCCGATTGATTTGATTCCAAATGCTATGCAGAGCTAAGACATAGGGCTACAACTTGTATGTTGAACACATTTCCATATTCGTGACAGAATGTCCTACATGCAAGCCCGAAAACTGACCTAATAAACTCAAAACTGGATTTTTATAAGAAGCTGGACTTACCTTATGTAAACCTACTCCAATGGCTCTCAATTTGCAGCTTCCTCCTCTCTCAACCTTCTTCTCCTTGATGGCTACTCTCTCCCCCTTCCTTCCTCTTCCTCTTCAGTTTTAGGACCTCCTCCCTCTTGGGTGCTGATTGCATGAAGAATGGGTGGTTTGAGTTTTCTGCTGATGCTGCCACTGGTTTCCACCACTCAAGAGAAGAAGAGTGCTGCGTTTTTTTTCAGAGATTCCCTTGTGTTTTTGCAGGGAGGGTGTGAGGATGCAGGGGCATGAGTGGAGCATCAGCTTTTGTGTTATTTTTTTCTGATTGTGGGCAGAAACATGGCTGGAGTTGGTGGCAGTTTCTTGGCTGGAAGGTGTCTGAAATAATTGTGGCTATGTGGCAGGATTTCCTAGCTGAAGGGTGGCATTTTTCTTGCATGATTTTGGCTGAGGTTTTTGTGGTTATGTGGCACGCTATGGTGGTGCAAGGTGGCTGCTAAGTGTCTACAATTTTGTGGCCAATGTGGCATGCTATGTGGCTGCAACTTTGTGGGCAATGTGGCATGCTTTGGTAGGTACAAGGTGGCTGCAAGGTGTCTACAATTTTGTGGCCAATGTGGCATGCTATGTGGCTGCAATTTTGTGGCCAATGTGGCATGCTATGTGGCTGCAACTTTGTGGGCAATGTGGCATGTTTTGGTAGGTACAAGGTGGCTGCAAGGTGGCTACAATTCTATGGGCAATATGGCATACTATGTGACTAAAATTTTTGTGGTGCCACTTGGCAACTCCTTAGTTGTTTTATATTGCCTTAATTTACTACTAATCCTAAGATAGGACACCAACCAAATCTCAAGGAGCCAAAGCTCTGATACCAAATGATGCGTTCCTCTATAAGAAGAAACGGAGTGTTTGGCGAAAGCAAGGATCGTCTTGAAAATTCAATGGATGTTTGATCGCCACGAGTTGCCTCGATAAGATCGGATTCAGTTCTTTGCCCAAGAACTAAGGGAAGCTCTCACTTTAGGAGAAAACTCAATCTTTATTAATCATCAAAATCTGTTTTTTACATGAACTTAAAGAACTCTTAAATAGACAATCAAACCTAACCCTAGTAGGAAAGCCAGCAGGCCTTAAACTCCTAATTGGACTTCTAATATAATATGGCCTAAATAACACTAGTTAATTGGCCCAACTAAACTAACAAAAATTAAACTACTATTTGGGCTGCATAAAGAATGGGCCCAAATACTAATAATATCCAAAAGAAAACATTTAAACTAAAGCCCATAATACATCTTTAAATCAATGCAGATTTGAGCTAGTTATCTTCAAGATCCAACAAACTTTATTGGGCCTCCGAATTGCCCTCTTTAATGCAATCTTCAAGGCTGCAAGGTGTGACCCACTTGATGTCTAGACTTGGCCCAACAACTTCCTTTTTAACTTGCACATCCAAGATCAAGCCCAGTAAAGCTTCTTTGGCTCGCTTCGCCCTACTCCTAGTCATTGAAACTTCTATCCCCTGCAAAGGATCTTGGGAACGGTTTATAGTAGCTTTGACAGCATCTTGATCTCCATCATTCCCTCCCTCCTCGAAAGGATTCGTCCTCGAATCAAAGGCATCACCTACATCAAATAAAGATAAGTCAGTAAGATTGAATGTAACACCAATATTGCCATACTTACTAGGTAAATCAATCTTATAGGCATTGTAATTGATTCGCTCCAAGACTTGAAAAGATCCATCTCCCCTAGGATGTAACTTAGCCTTCCTCTGAACCAGGAACCTTTCTTTGCGCATATGTACCCAAACCCAATCACCAGGTTCAAATACAAATATAGTCTGACTCTTGTTGGCTTGCTTTGCATACTGCTCATTCTTCCTCTCAATGTTTGCTCGAATCTTAGCATGCAAATCCTTTACATATTCAACCTTTTGCTTACCATCCAAGTTAACAAACTCATTAGTAGACAAAGGTAAAATATCCAAAGGCGTTAGAGGATTAAAGCCATAAACAATCTCAAAAGGACTATAAGCAGTAATAGAATGCACAAATCTATTGTAAGCAAACTCAACATGTGGTAATGGAATATAAAGACCATGTGGCATAACCTTAGACTTAGCTTGTTTACATGCCTTGCACTTAGCACAAAATGAAATGACATCATGTTTCATGCGAGGCCAATAAAAATGTTCATACAGAATTTCTAAGGTTTTAGTCACTCCAAAATGTCCCATTAAACCTCCATCATGACTCTCCTTGATTAACAAGTCAAGCATAGAACACTTAAGCACACAAAATTTATTCTTTTCAAACAAGTAACCTTTATGTCTATAGAAACTATCAATAACACGCTTATCACAAAAATTCCAAACAGATCCAAAATCAACATCATTAGCATACAAGTCTTTAATGTATTTAAACCCAAGCAACTTAGCATGCAAAAATGTCAATAACACATATCTTCTAGACAATGCATTAGCTACCACATGTTCCCTTCCAATTTTATATTTAATCACATATGGAAATGTCTCAATGAATTTTAACCATGTAGCATGCCTCTTATGCAACTTACCTTGAGACTTCAAGGATTTCGGACTCTTATAATCTGAATGGATAATGAATCCTCTCGGCCATAGATAATGCTGCCAAATTTGCCAAGTCCTCATCAATGCATATAACTCCTTATCATAAGTAGGATATTTCAGTGTTGTGAATCCCTGTATCAAAGACACAACCACACTAGGCAAAGAAAGGTTATGAGTGTTAGTAAAATAAATATCCTTGTACCTAAGCACAAGGAGGTGTGGCTTGCATACCAAAGTACTCTTCACCTCACTTTTTAATGGAAAAGCACTCGCTCTTTTTTTATTCTCTTTCTCTGGCTCACAATTCTCTTTCTTTTTCTGCCCACATATCTCAACATCTCTCTCTTTTATTTCACTCTCAATTTTGGCCATACTCTCTTTTTTCTCACATATCTCAACCTCTCTCTCTTTTCTCTCACTCTCAATTTTGGCCATAATTTCTTTTTTCTTTTGCTCACATATCTCAACCTCTCTTTCTTTTCTTTCACTCTCAATTTTTGCCTTACTCTCTTTCTCCTCTTTTTCTTTTATTTCTCTCAACTTACACTTTTTTGTAATTCGCACTTGATCAGTATAAGCCTCAGCTGGCTTTAGGGGTGTTAGAATAAAGGTTTTCTTATGCATGGTCAATGTATATCGATTCTTGTAGCCATCATAATTAACCCTTCTATCAAAATGCCATGGACGTCCCAACAACAAGTGTCCAGCATGCATTGGTACTACATCACAAAGCACCTCATCTTTGTAGTTACCAATAAAAAAAGATACCAAAACTTGATTTGTCACCCATATTTCTCTACTATCATTCAACCATCTTAGCCTATATGGCTTAGGATGTTTCAATGTGGGTAGACCCAATTTATCAACCATCAAGGTACTAGCTACATTAGTGCAACTCCCACTATCAATAATCAAGCTACATACCTTGTTATTCACATGGCACCTGATTTGGAAGATTTGCTCACATTGTTCATCATCAATATCATCATTAGGCTGCATATTAAGAGCACGTCTAATGACCAATACTTCTCTATTCACTAGCTTACTAATTTCCACATTATTACAATCCTCCATTAGTGGCATGTCATCCTCACTAGAATCACTAGAATGCTTACTTTCTATACGTCCCCTTTCTTCCTCACGAAAACCAAACTGCTTGGAAGGCTTAGGTTTGGATAATGACTCAAAATTATCTAACTTCATATGTATCAACTTAAATTGCTCCTGAACCGCCTTCATGTAAAATTTAAGATCAACTTTAGGTTGATTTATTTTAGTGCTCATATTTGTCTCACAAACCTCACGTGTTTGCACTCAATTTACTCTCTTTCCCTTAAAGTTCTTAAACAAGAACCTGATCAACAAACTTATCTAAGAAAACAAGTGAATTAAAAAGAATAAATTTTCAGACAATGACAACCCTAGGAACTGAATTTTGAAAAATATGCGGGATACTAATATCAGTATGCTGTTTTTTTTAACGAATTTCTCTTCCTTTTTTTTTCAGCTCACCTCTTTTTTTTTTTGAGCGAATTTCCCTTCTTTTTTTTGACGATTTTTTTTAAGAAGAGACCCAATTCAACTAGGACTAAGAATCTGATTTTTTTTTTTTGAATTTTGAATTTTTGAACAAGAAACCAAATTGAAATAGGAACAGGAATCACTTTTTTTTTTTTCGAAATTCAAATTTTTGGAAGAAGAAACTAAATTGAATAGGACTAGGAATTAAAATATAAGTAGGAAAAGAAAATTGACTAAAACTAGAACTCTTTTTTTTAAAAAAAAAAAGACTAGAAGAACATTAACTAGAATTAGAACTAGAACTCTAATTTGACCTAAAGAAAGGTAGAAGAAGAAGAAAGTGTAACAACCTCTTTTTTTTCCCTTTATTATTATATAATATTGAGTTCACATACATGTCATTAATCAAAACAGACGTATAACATATCAAACACATAGATATTTACATCTTGTTTATTTTGGTTGACCAATTCCGGAGATACAGGTGCGGGTGGTTGCACGTTCACCGGGATCTGAGCCAACTCGACCACAAACATCTTATTTGATTCTAAAATCTGCCCAACATAAAGTAACTCGATCCAATGTGCACTAAAAGCCAGAGCCTTAGAAACAAAAGCTGCATAAATAATTTTCTGAACATGATATGGAAATATAGTGAGAATTAAATCCCAGTAAGTTCAACAATAAATTATCATCAGTAAATCTCATCACGTCATGTTCAGCTGTATAAACTACAGAAAATATCTTTGGTCACATGAATGCATTATATCTATGCACATAAGAATCATATTGTAATGATATGTATGACAAGATTAACTATTTTCAAAATATCATATGATGGCCATCAACTTATTCTCATTTCAAGCTACCCCGGTCAGGGTGAGTATCCTCTACTCTCCGGTACGGGCTTTTCTCGCTCCGTCCGACATGGCCCACTTTCTCTTTCTTTTCTCATTATCATGATCATAACCGTTGGTAGGGCGTCCCCTACTGGTGCACCACACGGATTGCCATGTGACCGTGCTTATTTCTTTTCTTTTCACAATGATAGCCAAAAATATGCTTTCAATAACAAGTATGTTCATCAAAATATAACTATTACCATAAATCATTGGTAATCATGCCATGAACATAACCATTTCAAATATCACTTTATAAAATAATTCCATGTCAAAATTTCATACTTAAGATGGTAAGAAGTTCATACAATGGCAATGGCTATGGCTATACTAGTCATTTATTAAGATTCATCTTCTTTTTTAAATACTAATTTTATTTCTTTATTTTCTTGATGAAGGTTTTCATCCTATCTAACCTTCTCTTACTAATCAGAGCATAACTCCCTCAATTTAACTCTGATGTAGGTGATCTTGGTGTCCATTTCAAGATAAAACAATTATCTAAAACTATTATGTTGAACATTGTAGCGAAAAATTAAGAAACAAAGGTGATATTACTCCCTCAAAGTACAGGATAGTTCCTCTCGGATAGGTTCTGACCTTTACTGACTAATTAGACCATATCTCCCAAATTGGAACTCCAAATTGCATTATTCCAGTTGGTAAAAATCCATGAGCCATATATCTATAATTGTTATGTTGGTGCGCTATTTTAATTCCCTACAGAATATTCCCAGAAATTCAAAAACTAAAGCATTAATAACATACTCTTCTCTGAATAAACATTTTCTGACCTCTGCTTACTAATCGGATCATATCTACCACATATGAACTCTAAATTGCATAATTCCAGTGGGTATATTTCCATGAGACATAGACATATAACTTTCATGTTAACCATTTATTTTAATTCCATACAGATAATTCCCAGAAATTAAAATACAAAAGCTGTCCTAACATAATCTTCCCTGATGAACCATTTTCTGACCTTGGCTTACTAATCGGACCATATCTACCCCATGTGAACTCCAAATTGAATGATTCCAGTGGCTAAAAATCCATGACACACATATCTTTAATTCTTATGTTAACCACTTATTTTAATTCCCTACCAATAATTCCCAGAAATTAAATTACCGAAGCTATCCTAACATATTCTTCCCTGATTATTCATTTTCTGACCTTTGACTACTAATCAGACCATATCTACCTCATATGGACTCCAAATGGAATGATTCCAGTGGGTGAAAATCCGTGACACATATATCTGTAATTCTTATGTTAACCATTTATTTTAATTCCTTATAGATTGTTCCCAGAAATTAAAATACCGAAGCTTAAAATTCTGTCAACCATAGCCATATCCATGCAGAACTATCTACACCAACCTAAGTATACAAACATACATCACATGCAAGATCAATATGCAACATGATATAGCAACATCCATGACCAATCATCAAATTTCTAAGATCAAAATCTCATATAAATATTATGAGTTTCAAAGGTTTTCTTCAAAAAGAAATATTGTTAAACTTACCTGGAGCACTTAGTCTCCTAGACTTCTCCTTCCTCTTTCTTCCTTTCTTCCTCTCCTTTCCTCACACTACCTTGCTTCTATTTTTGCTCTCCCTCACTTGGACGAAATTCTAATGTTGTAAGGGTGGGTTTTTCTTATATAGACCACCAAATAATTCACCTTTCATGATCATGGGTCTACCTTATCACAATTAGGATACACTTTGTTGAATTTTTGGAAAACAAACAACTTATGTTCTTGTCTTCCTCTTCCTTAGTCAAGATATGCATAGAAAAAGGAGATTTGTATTTTGAAAATTATGATGACATGTTCTTAAGATATGGGGCAAGATCCCTTTGATTTAGGGATTCATTTCCTTTTTCTTTTGTCTTAATCAAGTATGATAGATT
The DNA here is from genome assembly GCA_037074535.1 of Gleditsia sinensis. Lineage (NCBI taxonomy): Eukaryota > Viridiplantae > Streptophyta > Magnoliopsida > Fabales > Fabaceae > Gleditsia > Gleditsia sinensis. The sequence goes on along the minus strand of CM073463.1, from coordinate 58,565,242 downwards.
TGCCTTTTTAAGTGGCAAATTTCTAGCCCTTGAATTTTCCTTACTTAACTAAAATTATTTGTGTAGGATAATGATGTTTTGTCATAATGCTATGTATTATTACCCACTTGCTAAAGTTATGAATGTAGGATATAGATGTTTTTGTCCTAAAGCCTTGTATTATTATGCCACTTGCCAAAATGATGAATGTAGAATCACACCACTTGTCAAATTTTTGTCTTAATGCCATGTCACTTAATCTTGATTACACTAATATTTCATCACTTTAATTTTATTTTTATTTTTATTTTTCCTCTTGGGTTTGGGCTCATTCTTGCCCATTTTCCTTACTTTGGTTAAAATTCTTCCTTTCATAATGGGCTTGGTCACATTTTCATGATTTTTGGGCTATCGGTCCAATTTCTATATCCTAGTCCAAGTCTATGTTTTATTTCTTCCTTGGCCTATCCTATTGGCTTGCTAAAAATTCATGTGAAGTAGAAAAACTCTATATGAAATGTCTATAGGTTAAAGCCCAATTACGGGTGGAGATACTAAACTTAGTAACTTTTGCTCTTAAATTAAGAAAGATTACCCTAATCCAATCTTCTTGAAATTTTAAGACATTTACTTACTTCACAAAAATTTATCTTTCTTTACCTAAGAATTTCACCTTTCTTTAACATGTTTATTTCTAATATTTCCTCTTAGGTTTTCTTTCTTTACCTATTCCATTAATATTAGAACATTTCTATGCATATATGTAAGGTGAAGAATTTCTAAGGAAAATATCTAAAAATTACGGGATGTTACATTCTTCCCCCCTTTAGAAATTCGGTCCCCGAATTTCAATCCATCCTACCACATGTAGGGAATGAAATTAAGGCATTATTCAGAGTTACCAAACTTATTACCTAAATAATTAGATATATCTTTTCTGTATGACATCTTTACTTTTTAATATGTCTATTCACTTGAGTGATTTTTGCCATATAACTTAACCATAAGGATTTCTTTCAATCATAAGTTCTTCCATTGATATCCTCTAACCCGTATGAATATATCTATGGGTCGATATTAGAAAACACACATATAAAGGAACATATACACCTTCATATTGTGTAACTATCTTTTCTTATTCCAAACTTCTATCAAGTCAAATTTTTTTTTTTTCATATATCAACATCATCCCCTGAATATCATCATCTTAATCTATCATCTATTTTTATCCTCAAATCCTTTAATCAATATGTTAAACATACATAGCAATAAATCCTTCAAACCTTTAATAACGTTTATGTACCATTGACACATGTCTAATAATTCCAACTTACCTCATCACAGTAATTCTATACAAGTTTATTAACACCATTAAACTCATTGTCAAAAATTTCAATTATTTCTTCTATCATATCCAAAAGCATCTCATTCTAGCTTATGCCAATCCCATTTAATTCACCCAATCATTTGAAGAAGATTTGTGTTTTTTTTTTTTCCTAACAATTACTCATACATGAATTCTCAATTCCAACATAATTCACATCCTAGATACTAGACTCAATTTAGCATGATATAATCCTTTAACATAAATATCTTGATAACCTACATTATTTCCGGACATGGTTCTCAGAATATTCTCTATATTTCCAAATTAAGAGTTCAAAGACTAACTTAAATCCTACTTCCTATATTTTATTCCTCGAGAACTTCAACACCACTAATTCTCTTGATTACATTCGTCAAAACACCATAAGACCATCATCCGTCCATTATTTTCAAACCTTTCATTATTTTAACCTATTAACAACTTAGACACCATAACAACCAAGTTTCAAAGGAAGAAATTATCTTTAATTGTAATGAGGGAAAATAACCTTGCATTTAATGCCAACCGTTAATGAGTGAAAGTTTTGAGTTTTGACAAAGCATTGAAAAATATTAAAATCGGTGGCCGCAATTCTTGAAAATCTGTAAACAAAATCTATCTATGATTTCAACAAAAATCGGTGGCCGCAAATTTTGAATATATGTGTCAGAATCTACTTTAAATCTGTTGGTATTCGGTGGAAAGATATCACATGGAAAAAGAAACATTTCTGAGCTTATAAAAGTCTGTGAAAATCAAAGAATATGTAGTTAACTGGTAGGATGCAGTTGATTGCTTCAAAATAGATGTAATTAATCAACTGTAAATTAACCAGTCCAAATTAAAATTTCTCAAAATAGCTAGTCGACTTAATAATACTGATAGTCGACTTGCGAAAACATTGAGAATACAAAATAAATCATTTGATTGCATTTTTTTTTTTTACTTTTTTTTTTTTCAATGACGGCTATCACCTAGAACTTTTCTACAAGAATCAAAACATCAATGCTTCATCAAAGACAACAAGATAAAGACAGATTTCTGGTGATATCTTATCTTATACTCTTTATGTGCTTAATATGGGTCACAGTCATACTACTGTACATATACATGCTTGCCGTCATTTTTGAATTTTTTTTTTTATTTACCTTTAATTTAGTTGATATTCATAGTTGTTCTAATAATACCCGGCCTATTCGCATAGCTATTATAAATATGCCTTTCTCTGATTTCTATAAATACTTACATTAGTATCTTTGTCTATTCTCAAAATTAAGGTGATAGAAATTATGGAGGGAACAGCATTCCGTCAGTTTCGAAATATCTGTGTCTTTTGTGGTTCCAGTCCTGGAAAAGATGAGGAGTATGTTAAAGCAGCACAAAATCTGGGTATGGTGCTGGCTAGGAGAAAAATTCATTTTGTGTATGGTGGAGGTAACTGTGGGTTAATGGGGTGTGTGGCTACAGCTGCACATGCAGGGGGATGCCAAGTTCTAGGTATTATTCCTACAGCTCTAGCTACATCCAGCAATATAGGGAAGACAATTGGGGAAGAATATAGGGTAGCTTCCATGCATGAACGCATGGCTAGAATGATGAGCAATGCTGACGCCTTCATTGCCTTACCAGGTGGTTTTGGTACTTTAGAGGAGATTTTCCAAATAGTCTCTTGGGCACAATTGAATATGCATCACAAACCGGTAGGTTTGTTAAATGTTAATCACTTCTTTGATGGTCTGTTATCTTTTCTAGATCAAGCTGTGGAACAGAGGTTTATCCCACACTCAGCACGACAAATTCTCATCTCAGCTTCAAATGCTGAAGAGTTGATTGATGCTTTACAAGCCTATGTTTATGTACCTGATCCAACTATGACTCAAATAGAATGGACGACAGATAACCGCAAGAAGCGTAAATTGGATTTGGATCTTAATCTTTAAATGTAGTAAAACGTAGCCATTATTGTACTACTTTTACTTTCTTAGAGTCTACTTGGATACCATATTTACCAACCATACTCCTTTAGAGTTGGTAAAACTATCTTTGAATGTTTCTTATGATCCTCTGAACTTTTGAAATATTCTAGTTATCATCAATAATAAAAAAAATTGATACAGGGATGACCTAATTACTATTCATTAAATCTATGAATGTAGCTAAAATATTTGTCAATTTAAATGCATCACCACGAACTCATAATACCCATAATAAGTCCTACATCCTCTTCTCTTATCCTTAATTAATGTTACTCATATCCCAAATCTATTTGTGGAAAAATATTGAACACCTTATAACTGGTCAAACAGGTAATTTATACGAGCTAATGGGTTTCTATTCTACATTGTTACCTTATTCAACTGTCTACAATCTATGCATAGTCATAGTGATCCATCTTTCTTTTTCACAAATAGAACTAGAGCACTCCAAATAAAAGTACTAGGGCATTTAAATCCCTTGTCTAACAAGTCTTGTAATTTTTTTTTTCCAGTAACTAGAATAATTCTTTTCTGATGTGGAAATACTGCAACCACGGAGCATACTAAGATTTTTCAAATAAAACTGGCACTTTCAAAACTTCTTGGAAATTTTATATGAGTACTAGGGTAAATTCCATGTTAAAATTCCACACTAATATCTCGGTAACTGGATAGTAATTGTAGTCTGTAAACAGCGCACCAGAAAAGTTCCCAGGAAAGAGAGGTGGGTCACTAATGGACACGCTTAAGTACCAAGTCTTTCCTTGCCAAAGCTTTCCTTAGACATGCACTTTTCACAAATCACAATTTTTTTTAAATTCAATCGATATCATTCTATATAGGGATATAGATACTAGTTGGGTTCTAAGGAGTAAATCAATACCAAATTCTCGAATTGCTGTGACAAGGTTGTGCAAGATTTCCTCCGCATTGTTTGCCGGATTCCGCCTTGGTGGTGCCATTTCCTACTGTGGGAAAAATAAATTTATGTTACTATTGAGGTGATCAAGCCCAATAGTTAGTTTCAAAATAATATTTAACAGCAGTCATAACACCACCTCGGCATATAGATAAGAAACACTAGTAATTTCTTACCTATATGAGTCACTGATCCCCTACACAGCACAACCACAACATACTCAAGACACTATAAGATCGATTCAGATAACCATCCACCCACTGGCCATCTAGGATCGACCTGCTCTGATACCAATTATGTAACAACCTCTTTTTTTTCCCTTTATTATTATATAATATTGAGTTCACATACATGTCATTAATCAAAACAGACGTATAACATATCAAACACATAGATATTTACATCTTGTTTATTTTGGTTGACCAATTCCGGAGATACAGGTGCGGGTGGTTGCACGTTCACCGGGATCTGAGCCAACTCGACCACAAACATCTTATTTGATTCTAAAATCTGCCCAACATAAAGTAACTCGATCCAATGTGCACTAAAAGCCAGAGCCTTAGAAACAAAAGCTGCATAAATAATTTTCTGAACATGATATGGAAATATAGTGAGAATTAAATCCCAGTAAGTTCAACAATAAATTATCATCAGTAAATCTCATCACGTCATGTTCAGCTGTATAAACTACAGAAAATATCTTTGGTCACATGAATGCATTATATCTATGCACATAAGAATCATATTGTAATGATATGTATGACAAGATTAACTATTTTCAAAATATCATATGATGGCCATCAACTTATTCTCATTTCAAGCTACCCCGGTCAGGGTGAGTATCCTCTACTCTCCGGTACGGGCTTTTCTCGCTCCGTCCGACATGGCCCACTTTCTCTTTCTTTTCTCATTATCATGATCATAACCGTTGGTAGGGCGTCCCCTACTGGTGCACCACACGGATTGCCATGTGACCGTGCTTATTTCTTTTCTTTTCACAATGATAGCCAAAAATATGCTTTCAATAACAAGTATGTTCATCAAAATATAACTATTACCATAAATCATTGGTAATCATGCCATGAACATAACCATTTCAAATATCACTTTATAAAATAATTCCATGTCAAAATTTCATACTTAAGATGGTAAGAAGTTCATACAATGGCAATGGCTATGGCTATACTAGTCATTTATTAAGATTCATCTTCTTTTTTAAATACTAATTTTATTTCTTTATTTTCTTGATGAAGGTTTTCATCCTATCTAACCTTCTCTTACTAATCAGAGCATAACTCCCTCAATTTAACTCTGATGTAGGTGATCTTGGTGTCCATTTCAAGATAAAACAATTATCTAAAACTATTATGTTGAACATTGTAGCGAAAAATTAAGAAACAAAGGTGATATTACTCCCTCAAAGTACAGGATAGTTCCTCTCGGATAGGTTCTGACCTTTACTGACTAATTAGACCATATCTCCCAAATTGGAACTCCAAATTGCATTATTCCAGTTGGTAAAAATCCATGAGCCATATATCTATAATTGTTATGTTGGTGCGCTATTTTAATTCCCTACAGAATATTCCCAGAAATTCAAAAACTAAAGCATTAATAACATACTCTTCTCTGAATAAACATTTTCTGACCTCTGCTTACTAATCGGATCATATCTACCACATATGAACTCTAAATTGCATAATTCCAGTGGGTATATTTCCATGAGACATAGACATATAACTTTCATGTTAACCATTTATTTTAATTCCATACAGATAATTCCCAGAAATTAAAATACAAAAGCTGTCCTAACATAATCTTCCCTGATGAACCATTTTCTGACCTTGGCTTACTAATCGGACCATATCTACCCCATGTGAACTCCAAATTGAATGATTCCAGTGGCTAAAAATCCATGACACACATATCTTTAATTCTTATGTTAACCACTTATTTTAATTCCCTACCAATAATTCCCAGAAATTAAATTACCGAAGCTATCCTAACATATTCTTCCCTGATTATTCATTTTCTGACCTTTGACTACTAATCAGACCATATCTACCTCATATGGACTCCAAATGGAATGATTCCAGTGGGTGAAAATCCGTGACACATATATCTGTAATTCTTATGTTAACCATTTATTTTAATTCCTTATAGATTGTTCCCAGAAATTAAAATACCGAAGCTTAAAATTCTGTCAACCATAGCCATATCCATGCAGAACTATCTACACCAACCTAAGTATACAAACATACATCACATGCAAGATCAATATGCAACATGATATAGCAACATCCATGACCAATCATCAAATTTCTAAGATCAAAATCTCATATAAATATTATGAGTTTCAAAGGTTTTCTTCAAAAAGAAATATTGTTAAACTTACCTGGAGCACTTAGTCTCCTAGACTTCTCCTTCCTCTTTCTTCCTTTCTTCCTCTCCTTTCCTCACACTACCTTGCTTCTATTTTTGCTCTCCCTCACTTGGACGAAATTCTAATGTTGTAAGGGTGGGTTTTTCTTATATAGACCACCAAATAATTCACCTTTCATGATCATGGGTCTACCTTATCACAATTAGGATACACTTTGTTGAATTTTTGGAAAACAAACAACTTATGTTCTTGTCTTCCTCTTCCTTAGTCAAGATATGCATAGAAAAAGGAGATTTGTATTTTGAAAATTATGATGACATGTTCTTAAGATATGGGGCAAGATCCCTTTGATTTAGGGATTCATTTCCTTTTTCTTTTGTCTTAATCAAGTATGATAGATTTGCCTTTTTAAGTGGCAAATTTCTAGCCCTTGAATTTTCCTTACTTAACTAAAATTATTTGTGTAGGATAATGATGTTTTGTCATAATGCTATGTATTATTACCCACTTGCTAAAGTTATGAATGTAGGATATAGATGTTTTTGTCCTAAAGCCTTGTATTATTATGCCACTTGCCAAAATGATGAATGTAGAATCACACCACTTGTCAAATTTTTGTCTTAATGCCATGTCACTTAATCTTGATTACACTAATATTTCATCACTTTAATTTTATTTTTATTTTTATTTTTCCTCTTGGGTTTGGGCTCATTCTTGCCCATTTTCCTTACTTTGGTTAAAATTCTTCCTTTCATAATGGGCTTGGTCACATTTTCATGATTTTTGGGCTATCGGTCCAATTTCTATATCCTAGTCCAAGTCTATGTTTTATTTCTTCCTTGGCCTATCCTATTGGCTTGCTAAAAATTCATGTGAAGTAGAAAAACTCTATATGAAATGTCTATAGGTTAAAGCCCAATTACGGGTGGAGATACTAAACTTAGTAACTTTTGCTCTTAAATTAAGAAAGATTACCCTAATCCAATCTTCTTGAAATTTTAAGACATTTACTTACTTCACAAAAATTTATCTTTCTTTACCTAAGAATTTCACCTTTCTTTAACATGTTTATTTCTAATATTTCCTCTTAGGTTTTCTTTCTTTACCTATTCCATTAATATTAGAACATTTCTATGCATATATGTAAGGTGAAGAATTTCTAAGGAAAATATCTAAAAATTACGGGATGTTACAGAAAGACTCTAGAAAATAGAAAAGAAAAGATAGGACACAAACCAAATCTCAAGGAGCCAAAGCTCTGATACCAAATGATGCGTTCTTCTATAAGAAGAAACGGAGTGTTTGGCGAAAGCAAGGATCGTCTTGAAAATTCAACGGATGTTTGATCGCCATGAGTTGCCTCGATAAGATCGGATTCAGTTCTTTGCCCAAGAACTAAGGGAAGCTCTCACTTTAGGAGAAAACTCAATCTTTATTAATCATCAAAATCTGTTTTTTACATGAACTTAAAGAACTCTTAAATAGACAATCAAACCTAACCCTAGTAGGAAAGCCAGCAGGCCTTAAACTCCTAATTGGACTTCTAATATAATATGGCCTAAATAACACTAGTTAATTGGCCCAACTAAACTAACAAAAATTAAACTACTATTTGGGCTGCATAAAGAATGGGCCCAAATACTAATAATATCCAAAAGAAAACATTTAAACTAAAGCCCATAATACATCTTTAAATCAATGCAGATTTGAGCTAGTTATCTTCAAAATCCAACAAACTTTATTGGGCCTCCGAATTGCCCTCTTTAATGCAATCTTCAAGGCTGCAAGGTGTGACCCACTTGATGTCTAGACTTGGCCCAACAACTTCCTCTTTAGCTTGCACATCCAAGATCAAGCCCAGTAAAGCTTCTTTGACCCGCTTCGCCCTGCTCCTAGTCATTGAAACTCCTATCCCCTGCAAAGGATCTTGGGAACGGTTTATAGTAGCTTTGACAGCATCTTGATCTCCATCATAATGATGCGTTCCTCTAAACGAAGAAACGGAGTGTTTGGCGAAAGCAAGGATCGTCTTGAAAATTCAACGGATGTTTGATCGCCACGAGTTGCCTCGATAAGATCGGATTCAGTTCTTTGCCCAAGAACTAAGGGAAGCTCTCACTTTAGGAGAAAACTCAATCTTTATTAATCATCAAAATCTGTTTTTTACATGAACTTAAAGAACTCTTAAATAGACAATCAAACCTAACCCTAGTAGGAAAGCCAAAAGGCCTTAAACTCCTAATTGGACTTCTAAAAATATGGCCCAAATAACATTAGTTATTTGGCCCAACTAAGCTAATAAAAAAAAACAAACCCATAATTAAACTACTATTTGGGCTGCATAAAGAATGGGCCCAAATGCTAATAATACCCAAAACAAAACATTTAAACTAAAGCACATAATACATATTGAAATCAATGCAGATTTGAGCTAGTTATCTTCAAGATCCAACAAACTTTATTGGGCCTCCGAACTGCCCTCTTCAAGGCTGCAAAGTGTGGCCCACTTGATGTCTTGACTTGGCCCAATAATTTCCTCTTTAGCCTGCACATCCAAGATCAAGCCCAGTAAAGCTTCCTTGGCCCGTTTCACCCTGCTCGTAGTCATTGGACCGCCTATCCCTTGCAAAGGATCTTGGGAACGGTTTATAGTAGCTTTGACAGCACCTTGATCTCCATCATTCCCTCCCTCCTCGAAAGGATTCGTCCTCGAATCAAAGCCATCACCTACATCAAATAAAGACAAGTCAGCAACATTGAATATAGCACTAATATTGCCATACTCACTAGGTAAATCAATCTTATAGGCATTGTCATTGATTCGCTCCAAGACTTGAAAAGGTCCATCTCCCCTAGGATGTAACTTAGACTTTCTCTGAACCGGGAACCTCTCTTTGCGCATATGTACCCAAACCCAATCACCAGGTTCAAATACAATCTTTGTTCTACTCTTGTTGGCTTGCGTTGCATATTGCTTACTCTTCCTCTCAATGTTAGCTCGAACTTTAGCATGCAAATCCTTTACATATTCAGCCTTTTGCTTACCATCCAAGTTAACAAACTCATTAGTAGACAAAGGTAAAATATCCAAAGGTGTTAGAGGATTAAAGCCATAAACAATTTCAAAAGGACTATAAGTAGTAGTAGAATGCACAGATCTATTGTAAGCAAACTCAACATGTGGTAAAGCTCTTTCCCAATGTTTCAAATTTTTTTGACATAATAGCACGTAAAAGTGTAGTAAGTGTCCTATTAACTACCTCAGTTTGCCCATCTGTTTGAGGGTGTGCAACAGTAGAAAATAGAAGTTTAGTTCCTAATCTTCCCCATAAAGTACGCCAAAAATGACTTAAGAACTTAACATCTCTATCACTTACTATTGTTCTAGGCAACCCATGCAAACGCACTACTTCTTTAAAGAACAGATTAGCTATGTGTGTTGCATTATTGGTTTTAGCACATGCAATGAAATGAGCTATTTTGCTAAACCTATCAACAACCACAAAAACACTATCTTTACCACTTTGAGATCTTGGTAACCCTATCACAAAATCCATAGAAATATCATGCCAAGGCTGTGTAGGTACAGGTAATGGGGTATAAAGGCCATGTGGCATTACCTTAGACTTAGCTTGTTTACATGCCACACACTTAGCACAAAACGAAATGACATCATGTTTCATGCGAGGCCAATAAAAATGTTCATGCAGAATTTCTAAAGTTTTAGTGACTCCAAAATGCCCCATTAGACCTCTACCATGACTCTCCTTAATTAATAAAGCACGCATAGAACATGTAGGCACACAAAGTTTATTCCTTTTAAACAAGTAGCCTTCATGTCTATAGAAACCATCAATAGCATGTTTATCACAAGAATTCCAAGCAGATCCAAAATCAACATCATTAGCATACAAGTCTTTAATGTATTCAAAACCAAGCAACTTAGCATGTAAGAATGTCAACAATGCATATCTTCTAGACAATGCATCAGCTACCACATTTTCCTTTCCAGTTTTATACTTAATCACATAAGGAAATGTCTCAATCAATTCTAACCACTTTGCATGCCTCTTATGCAATTTACCTTGAGACTTCAAAAATTTCAAGTTCTCATGATCTGAATGGATAATGAACTCTCTTGGCCATAGATAATGTTGCCAAGTTTGCAAAGTCCTCACCAATGCGTATAACTCCTTATCATAAGTAGGATAGTTCAGTGCTGCCCCATTTAACTTCTCACTGAAGTATGCAATTGGTTTAGAATCTTGCATCAAAACAGCACCTATACCAACTCCAGAAGCATCACATTCAATTTCAAAAGCCTTATCAAAGTTAGGTAATGACAGCAAGGGTGCATTAGTTAGAAGATTCTTTAAAGTGTTAAATGACTTCTCATGCAAATCATCCCATTTAAAGACAACATTCTTTTTAACAAGTTCATTTAGGGGTGCAGCAATAGTACTAAAATTCTTTACAAACTGCCTATAGAAACTTGCTAAACCATGGAAACTCCTAACTTCATTAGCATTCCTAGATGTAGGCCAATCTCGGATTGCCTTAACCTTGTCCTCATCCACACTAATTCCATGAGAATTAACAACAAAACCAAGGAACACTACTGAATCAGAACAGAATGTGCACTTTTTCATGTTAGCATACAATTTATGCTCCTTAAGCACATCAAAAACAGCACGCAAATGCAATACATGTTCATCAAGATTTTGACTATATACTAAAATATCATCAAAGTAAACTACTACAAACTTTCCAATGAAAGCACGTAAGACATGGTTCATTAATCTCATAAAGGTACTGGGTGCATTAGTCAAGCCAAAGGGCATTACTAACCACTCATATAAACCATATTTAGTCTTAAAAGCAGTTTTCCACTCATCTCTGATGTGAACCCCTGATATGAACCTCACCAAGAGTAGTGAGACCCGGAATCAATATGGGATCCAAATTCAAGGATTGTATTCCAATCAGATTTATAACAAAAATAAATTAAAATAAAATGACCTTGACCCGTTATCTATAAAGAGATAAGAACCACAGGTATAGAAATATTGTAGACGCCACACTCAAGAAAGAGGAAGAAGATTGTGAGTGATAAGTCTTGCTTGAACGCCACAAGATAAATCTTGATAAGTTCAGAAAAGTTCTTTAAAGAACCAAAGAGAAAACACTCTCAATAATATATATGATAATCTGCCTTGTTCATGAGCATACATACCTATTTATAGGCCAATTACCTAAACTTAGAAGGAAAACTATATAGGAAACTCCTATAGGACAAGGAAGAATAGAAATAGGAAACTGTTCTAGAAACTATCAAATAGGAAACTCCTATAGGGCAAGGAAAAATACAAATAGGAAACTCTTCTAGAAACTATGAAATAGGAAACTTTCCTAGTCAAATAAATAAAATACTAAAAATAAATAAATCAGAAAAAAAACGTAGCCTAAATTGGGCCATTAAATAAATCTATTATTTTGGGCCTATATTCAGTTTTTAGCCTTCAATCTTCTTGCACTTTAGGTCCATATTAAAGTTGGATGGTCTTGACCCATATTTAAATGGGTTTTAATGACATGGACCAGTTTTGGCTCTTCTTTTATAATAATGCAAGTATCTCCTTGATGTGCCTCTAAGATTAGACAATTAAGTGCTTCTTTGAATATTTTAGCCCGAGCTCTTGTGATAGGTCCAACTGGGACTTGAAGCGGGTCCGCATTCCATTTCTCTTTGTCAGCCCTAGCCATGATCTCATCATTCCCCTCCTCTTGAAAAGGATTTGTCCTCAAATCATCACCTACATCAAAAGGAGACAAGTCAGAAACATTAAAAGTTGCACTAACATTATACTCACCTGGAAGATCTAATTTGTAGGCATTATCATTGATCTTTTCAATCACTTGAAATGGACCATCCCCTCTTGGAAGTAATTTAGATTTCCTTTGAGCTGGAAACCTTTCCTTCCTCATATGCAACCAAACCCAATCACCGGGCTCAAATACAACTTTCTTACGCCCCTTATTAGCTTGTTTGACATATTGCTCAGTTTTTCTCTCAATGTTTTGCCGAGCCTTTTCATGAATCTGCCTAACAAATTCAGCTTTCTTCTTTCCATCTAAGTTAACAAATTCAGCCATAGGTAAAGGAGTTAAATCCAAAGGAGTTAATGGATTAAACCCATACACAATTTCAAAAGGTGAAAACTTAGTTGCAGAATGTACGCTCCTATTATATGCAAACTCAACATGTGGCAAACATTCCTCCCATGATTTCAAATTTTTTTGTATTATTGCTCGTAACAAAGTAGATAAAGTCCTATTAACTACTTCAGTTTGACCGTCAGTTTGTGGATGACAAGTAGTAGAAAATAAAAGTTTTGTCCCTAACTTACCCCACAAAGTCTTCCAAAAATAGCTTAAGAATTTTGCATCTCTGTCAGACACAATACTCCTAGGCATGCCATGCAATCTCACAATTTCTTTGAAAAACAAATCAGCAATATGTGATGCATCATCAGTTTTATGACATGGTATGAAATGTGCCATTTTAGAAAACCTATCAACAACCACATATATAGAATCCCTACCCCTTTTTGACCTAGGTAAACCTAATACAAAATCCATAGATATGTCCATCCAAGGTTCATTGGGTATAGGCAAAGGAGTATATAACCCATGAGGTTTAGTTGTAGACTTAGCTTGTCTACAGATGATACACTTTTCACATATCCGCTCTACATCACGTTTCATATGAGGCCAAAAGAAATGTTCATGCAAAACAGCCCAAGTCTTGGATATGCCAAAATGTCCCATCAAAGCACCTCCATGAGCTTCTCTAACAAGCAAGTCTCGTAATGAACATTTAGGCACACACAATTTATTTTCTCTAAACAAAAATCCATTATGCCTAAAGAACTTACCAAACGCAACTTTCTCACATGCATTGAATACATTACAAAAATCAGAATCATGAACATACAAGTCTTTTATATATTCAAACCCAAGCAATTTTGCATCTAAAGTAGAAAGTAAAACATTCCTTCTAGACAATGCATCAGCCACAATGTTTTCCTTACCTTTCTTGTACTTAATCACATAAGGAAATGTTTCAATAAATTCTACCCATTTGGCATGTCGCTTGTTGAGCTTGTGTTGACCCTTTAAATGCTTTAAAGATTCATGATCAGTGTGAATCACAAACTCTTTTGGCCAAAGATAGTGTTGCCAAGTTTTCAATGCTCTAACCAATGCATACATCTCTTTGTCATATGTGGGATAGTTTAGGGCTGCTCCACTTAGTTTCTCACTAAAGTAGGCAATGGGACGCCCTTCTTGCATTAGAACAGCTCCAATACCTGTTCCTGAGGCATCACACTCAATTTCAAAAGTTTTTGTGAAGTTAGGTAAAGAAAGTAAGGGTGCATTAATCAATTTTTCTTTAATCAAATTAAATGCCTTTTCTTGTTCATCACCCCACTTAAACCCCACATTCTTTTTTATGACTTCAGTCAAAGGTGCAGCTAGGCTACTAAAATCTTTTACAAACCTTCTATAAAAGCTAGCTAACCCATGAAAACTTCTAACATTACCCACATTGGTAGGGCTTGGCCAATCTTGAATTGCCTTTACCTTTTCTTCATCCACCTCAATTCCTTTAGCACTAATAACAAATCCAAGGAATACAAGTTTATCTGTGCAAAAGGTACACTTCTTGATGTTAGCAAACAACTTTTCTTTTCTCAAAACATCTAAAACAAGTTTTAAATGCTCAACATGTTCATTCAAGCTTTTGCTATAAATCAGAATATCATCAAAGTACACAACCAAAAATTTGCCAATAAAAGTACGCAAAACATGATTCATCAGTCTCATGAAAGTACTTGGTGCATTAGTTAATCCAAATGGCATAACTAACCACTCATATAAACCATATTTTGTTTTAAAAGCAGTTTTCCATTCATCACCTTCTCTCATTCTAATTTGATGATATCCACTTTTAAGATCAATTTTTGTAAAAACACAAGAACCATGCAATTCATCAAGCATATCATCTAATCTAAGAATGGGATGTCTATACTTTACAGTGATATTATTAATAGCACGGCAGTCAACACACATCCTCCATGTCCCATCCTTCTTTGGCACAAGTAACACCGGAACTGCACAAGGACTCATGCTCTCTCGCACATACCCCTTCTCCATGAGCTCTCCAACCTGCTTTTGAAGCTCTTTTGTCTCCTCCGGATTGCTTCTATAGGCTGGCCTATTTGGAATTGATGCTCCGGGTATAAAATCTATTTGATGCTCAATTCCCCTAATTGGTGGTAAGCCATTGGGTATTTCTTCGGGGAATACATCCTCATAATCCTGCAAAAGAGAAACTACAACACTAGGCATAGAAGAGTTAAATTCATTAATACTTAAACAAGTCTCTTTGTACAAGAGTACAATTAAAGGCTTATTTAAACACAATGCTCTTTTGACTTCACTCTCTCTTGCATAAAAATTCGTTTGTTTTCTCTCTCTTTCTCTTGATTCAACCTCTCTTTCTTTTGAAACATCACTCACTTTTTTTATGTCACTCTCTTTTTTCAACTTCACTTGATCTTCAAACACTTGCTTTGGAGTTAAGGGCACAAGAGTGATTTTTCTCTTATCATGTACAAATGAGTATCTATTGGTATAACTGATGTGCTCTCAAAACATGAAGAGGATGAGCACTGGACTTCGTTTCTGGTTTAGCTTGAAACAAACAAAGAAGAAAACCAAATCACTCAATTGATAAGCCTAGGGCGCCACAATTAAGCTGATTTGGACTGATTTCACCACACTCAAAAATTAGAGGGATGTGAGTGATAAGAAATCAGAAGTTTCTCGCCACTAACCTAAGTTAGATAAGAGAAGCTATATTTTCAAGAAACACACTTGAACAATACTGAAAATTCGAAATGCTCATTCCATTCTCTGATCTTGTGTGATACATCCTATATATAAAGGAGCAGCACCTAGAAAATACAAGAATTAAATGCTAGATGGCAGAAAGTCTATGCTTTCTGCCATTTACAAGGAAAAGTCCTAAAAACGTACATAGATGGCAACACGTCTAAGAGTAGCAATAAATGCTAGTGACAAAAAGTCTAAGAGCAATAAATGCAAGGCTGCACCTAGGAAATACAAGAAATAAATGCTAGATGGCAGAAAGTCTATGCATTCTGCCATTTACAAGAAAAAAACGTACATATGACTTCATGGCACATAATCACCTACCACACACTAGTAATTATTCAAATTCAAAGGAAATTAAAAGGATATTCAGATGTATAGCCTCTTGACTACATTTCTTCAAGTGTCTTCAATTTTCAGCAAGGTAACTAGGTTCATTCCAAGCCTCTTAGCTCTTGCACGAGTTAAAGGCCCAATTGAAGGTATTTTCTTGTCATAACTTGAAATGTGGTATTCCATGATCACATCATCCTCCCCTGGTTGAGAAGGATTTGCCCTCAAATCCAAATCTTCTTCATCTTGCAAATAAGGAGAAATATCTCTGACATTGAAGGTAGCTGAAACTCCATAATCACCAGGCAACTCTATTTTGTATGCATTGTCATTTACCTTTGCTAAGACTCGAAATGGACCATCTGCCCTGGGCATTAATTTGGACTTCCTTTTGTTTGGAAACCGCTCTTTTCGAAGATGGATCCATACTAAATCTCCAGGGTTGAATTGCACAAATTTTCTCCCTTTATTTGCAGCCTTCTCATAGATTGAGGTCTTCTTCTCAATTTGCATTTTAACATTTTCGTGCAATTTCTTGATCATCTCAGCCTTCTGTTTTCCATCCAAACATTCTCGAGCATCAAGTAGCAGTGCTAAGTCAAGTGGGGTTAATGGATTGAATCCATAAACCACTTCAAAAGGAGAACGTTTAGTAGCACTATGCACATTTCTGTTATAGGCAAATTCAACATATGCCAAACATTCATCCCAATTCTTCAAATTTTTACTAATGACAGTTCTGAGCAAAGTAGAGAGTGTACGGTTTACCACTTCTGTTTGTCCATCAGTTTGTGGGTGACAGGCAGTGCTAAAAAGCAATCTTGTGCCTAATTTTCGCCATAAGGTCTTCCAAAAGTAACTAAGAAATTTTGAGTCACGGTCTGAAACAATGCTCTTTGGAATGCCATGGAGTCGAACAATCTCCTTGAAAAACAGATTGGCAATATTCACAGCATCATCGGACTTGTGGCATGGAATGAAATGTGACATTTTTGAAAATCGATCCACAACAACCATGATTGAATCCTTTCCCCTCTGAGTTCTAGGCAGGCCAAGCACAAAATCCATACTTATATCTTCCCAAGGCTGATCTGGTACAGGCAAGGGCATGTAAAGACCATGGGCAGCTTCCTTGCTTTTGGCCTTTTTACACACAATACATCTCTCAAGCACATGATGAACATCTTTGATCATATTAGGCCAATAAAAGTGTTCTTTCAGCATTTCTAATGTCTTTGCTTCGCCAAAATGGCCAGCCAATCCTCCCCCATGTGCTTCTCGGACAAGCAATTCCCGCATGGAGCAATCTGGGATTACAAGCTTTCCCAAACGAAATAAGAACCCTTCATGCCTATAAAACCCTTTGTATGCTATTTTTTCACAAGCTTGGTAGGTTTTAGCAAGTGTAGGATCTTCAACATATTGATCCTTAATAAATTCAAAGCCTAACAATTTTGCGTTCATCATAGAAAGCAATACATACCTCCTGGATAAAGCATCAGCAACAACATTGGTCTCCCCTTTCTTGTATTTTAGAACATATGGAAATACTTCAAGAAATTCCACCCATTTAGCATGTCTTCGGTTCATCTTGCTCTGCCCTTTCAAATGTTTAAGGGATTCGTGATCTGTATGGATAACAAATTCTCTTGGTAACAAATAATGCTGCCATGTTTCAAGAGCTCTAATCAGGGAGTAGAACTCCTTATCATAGGTTGAATAATTAAGACAAGCCCCACTCAGCTTCTCACTAAAATATGCAATAGGACGCCTTTCTTGTAGTAGAACAGCACCAATCCCCACTCCACTAGCATCACATTCAATCTCAAATGTCTTGGAGAAGTCTGGTAGTGCTAATATAGGGGCATTGCATAATTTCTCCTTAATCAGTTCAAAACTCCTCTGGGCTGCATTATTCCATCCAAACTCTTTTTCCCCCTTTATACATTCTGTTAATGGTGCTAAGGATAGTGCTGAAATCTCGAACAAACCTTCTATAGAAAGATGCAAGTCCATGGAAACTCCTTACTTCATTTATGGTTCTGGGAATAGGCCATTCTTTGATTGCTTTGATTTTCTCTTCATCAACTTCCACACCTTGATGAGATACTACAAAGCCAAGAAAATTTACATGATCTTGACAAAAGTAGCATTTCTTCAGATTTGCATAGAGTTTCTCTTTTCTCAGCACTTCCAATACTTGCCTCAAATGTTCTACATGCTCATCATAACTTTGGCTGTAGATTAGAATATCATCGAAATACACTACGACAAATCTGCCAATGAAATATCTGAGCACAAAATTCATTAGACGCATAAAAGTGCTAGGGGCATTAGATAGCCCAAAAGGCATTACCATCCACTCATAAAGGCCATGCTTTGTTTTGAATGCTGTTTTCCACTCATCTCCTTCCTTTATACGAATTTGGTGATAGCCACTCTTCAAATCAACTTTTGAGAACACCTTAGCACCATGTAACTCATCAAGCATGTCATCCAATCTCGGAATTGGATAGCGGTATTTGATAGTGATCTTGTTGATAGCCCTGCTGTCTACACACATTCTCATAGAACCATCTTTTTTTGGTACTAACAATGCCGGAACAGAACATGGACTCATGGATTCCCTTACATAGCCTCTTTCAATCAGCTCCTCAACTTGTCTTTTAATTTCATTTGCCTCTGTGGGGTTCATTCGGTAGGCAGGTCGGTTAGGCAAAGCAGCACCTGGTACCAAATCGATTTGATGTTCAATCCCCCTTAAGGGTGGTAATCCCTTAGGCAGCTCTTCAGGAAAGACATCTCTAAATTCTTCTAATAGTTTCTTCACATGTGGGGATACTTCATTTTCTAACTCTTGAAACTCCTTAAGCATTAGCAATAGAATGAGGCTACCTTTATTCAATGTTTTCTTCATCTCATTTTTAGTAGCCAAGCAGCTTGCTTTCTGCTCTTCTTTTACTATCTTCTCTTGCTGTACTTGCATTGGCTTAAGTGGTGCCAACACAATCTTTTTTCCATCCTTCTCAAAGGCATAGGTATTTTTGTAGCCATCATGCAGTGCTCTCTTATCGAATTGCCATGACCTCCCTAGCAGCAAATGTCCAGCACTCATTGGGACAATGTCACATAATATCTCATCTCTGTAATTCTTCCCAATAGAGATTGGAACCTTCACTTGTTTCGTGACTTTCACTTCGCCTTTGTCATTCAGCCACTGCAATTTGTATGGTTGGGGGTGGTTCATGATAGTTAGCTTTAGCTTATCAACTAAAGTGGTGGAAGCAACATTGGTGCAGCTTCCACTCTCAATAATGACATTACAAACTTTGCCTTCAATAGTACACCTCGTATGAAAAATATTCTCTCGTTGTTCTTCCTCTGCTTTGGTTTGGATACTCAAGACGCGCCTAATAACCAGAATTTCACCCTCATCTGCATATTCAACAACCTCTGCCTCTTTTAGATACTCATTCCCCTCATAGTCCTCCAAAACACCCTCATCGTCACTCTCTATCTCCCCTTGTGTTTCCTTCAAAATCATCACCCTTTTGTTAGGACATTCTGATGCAATATGGCCATGCCCCAAACATTTAAAGCACTTAATATCTCTGCTTCTTCTAGGGGGATGGTTTTCTACTGCTTTCTCCCTTTCTTTAAAACTCTCAGTTCTGGTTGATCCTTTTTTCTCCATTTCCTTACTGTCCCCTTTGGTAGGTTTTGCTGGTGTTTGAGAAAGTGTTTGGAATGATTTTCCTCCCACAGGTTTAGTCACCCCAAAGTTCCTCCCATACACTCTTTTCTTCTGCCTTTCTACTTTGATGGCTAATTTAATTACATCTTCAAAGAAAACATAATTCTGCAACTCTACTAGATCAGCAATTTCCTTGTTTAGACCACCCAAAAATCGAGCTATGGTTTGCTCTTGTGGTTCATTCAGCCCACACCTAATCATCAAGGTTTCGTATTCCTTCACATAGTCTTCCACATTCATACCTCCTTGCCTCAAGTTTTGAAGTATGAAATAAAGTTCTTGCCTATAATAGTCAGGCACAAACCTTTTTTGCATGAGTCTCTTCATTAGCCTCCAACTTCTCACTTCTTCTTCACCATCTCTCCTTCGCTGATTCTTCAAGTTCTCCCACCACAGATTTGCATAATCAGTGAATTCAAGGGCAGCAAGGCGGCATTTGGTTATCTCAGAATACTCTTGACATTCAAAGACTTTCTCCACTCGTTGTTCCCATTCTAAATATTCTTCAGGAGAACTTGTTCCCCTAAATGGAGGAACTTTCATTTTGATGTTAATCTCCCGTGCTCTAGGCTGCCTCCTATGCAAGGGTTATTCATCCTCCTCAAACTCAGCTTCGGCACCGTTAGACTCAGCATTCTCCTCTCTTCTTGGTTGTCTTAGCTGTAGATCCATGAGTCTTGTCATCTGATTGGTGAGTTGAGCCATTTGTTCCATCATCTCTTCTTGTCTCCTTTGCAGGCCAATAATTTGAGCTTGTTCTAGGCTAATCCCTCTAGGGACTCCAGAATCACTCCCTTCTGCCATGATGATTTTTTTAGGTTGCTGGTCTATGTGTTTGATAGGGGTAGATCACTCTCTAAGTGTTTAAACTCAGGTTTACTAACCAGAAGCTCTGATACCAATATGATGTGCTCTCAAAACGTGAAGAGGATGAGCACTGGACTTCGTTTCTGGTTTAGCTTGAAACAAACAAAGAAGAAAACCAAATCACTCAATTGATAAGCCTAGGGCGCCACAATTAAGCTGATTTGGACTGATTTCACCACACTCAAAAATTAGAGGGATGTGAGTGATAAGAAATCAGAAGTTTCTCGCCACTAACCTAAGTTAGATAAGAGAAGCTGTATTTTCAAGAAACACACTTGAACAATACTGAAAATTCGAAATGCTCATTCCATTCTCTGATCTTGTGTGATACATCCTATATATAAAGGAGCAGCACCTAGAAAATACAAGAATTAAATGCTAGATGGCAGAAAGTCTATGCTTTCTGCCATTTACAAGGAAAAGTCCTAAAAACGTACATAGATGGCAACACGTCTAAGAGTAGCAATAAATGCTAGTGACAAAAAGTCTAAGAGCAATAAATGCAAGACTACACCTTGGAAATACAAGAAATAAATGCTAGATGGCAGAAAGTCTATGCATTCTGCCATTTACAAGAAAAAAACGTACATATGACTTCATGGCACATAATCACCTACCACACACTAGTAATTATTCAAATTCAAAGGAAATTAAAAGGATATTCAGATGTATAGCCTCTTGACTACATTTCTTCAAGTGTCTTCAATTTTCAGCAAGGTAACTAGGTTCATTCCAAGCCTCTTAGCTCTTGCACGAGTTAAAGGCCCAATTGAAGGTATTTTCTTGTCATAACTTGAAATGTGGTATTCCATGATCACATCAATAACCATCATGAATTACATGTCTATCAAATTGCCATGGTCTTCCCAAAAGAATATGTCCTGCCTGCATTGGTACCACATCACATAAAACTTCATCTTTGTACTTTCCAATGGAGATTGACACTAACACCTGTTTAGTCACCTTAATTTCTCCACAATCATTCAGCCATTGTAGCTTATATGGCTTTGGATGCTTTAAAGTGGCCAAACTCAATTTTTCAACCAAACTAGTGCTAGCTACATTAGTACAGCTTCCCCCATCAATAATCATGCTACATACTTTATTATTAACATGACATCTAGTATGAAAAATATTTTCTCGTTGTACCTCTTCATCTTGTTTGATTTGCACACTAAGGGCTCTCCTTGTAATCAAAAGTTCTCCATCAATGGGATACTCAACGTCACTTGCATCCTCCAAAGTGGGCATAGACTCATTATCGGACTCACCTTCGGTCTCAATGTCACCATCTTCTTTCAATATCATTACTCTTTTATTTGGACATTGACTAGCAATATGACCCATTCTCAAACACTTAAAACATTTAACATCTCTAGTTCTAGAAGGTTGGGAAATAGTTTTACCTGCATTTGGTGTGCCTCCATTTTTATTTTCTTTGGAAGGTTCGGCCTTAGGTTTTTCATCCCTCCTACTCCAACTCGACTTCCATGTTGAAGAACTCGAATTTTGTCCCATTCTTGAGGAACCTTTCCTTTTTAGTTGTTGCTCCACCTTTATGGCCATGTGCACCATGTCATCCAACTCCACATAATGTTGCAACTCTACCACATTCGCTATATCACGGTTTAAGCCAACTAAGAATCTCGCCATTGTAGCTTCTCGGTCCTCCTCCACATTGGCTCGAATCATGGTTATCTCCATCTCCTTATGGTAGTCTTCAACGCTTTTAGAACCTTGAGTAAGGCTTTGCAATTTCCTAAACAAGTCCCTATGGTAGTGACTTGGAATAAATCGCCTCCTCATAACTGCTTTCATCTCCTCCCACGTCTCAATGGGTCTTTCTCCATTTCGTCTCCTGTTTAAAATCAATTGATCCCACCAAATAATAGCATAGTCAGTAAATTCAATGGCAGCCAATTTTACCTTTTTCAACTCAGAATAGTTGTGACAATCAAACACCAACTCCATCTTTTTCTCCCATTCTAAATAAACTTCTGGATCATTTTTACCTTGAAAGGGTGGAATTTTCATTTTAATACTTTCTAAATTATTATCAACCCGATCCCTAACTTCTCTAAACCTCCCACCATATCTCCTATTGTTGTCACTCAAATTTTTATCAATTTCATCAAATCCATCTCTATAATACTCTTCAGTTTCAACATTTTCCCTTGATTGAACTCTCCCCTTCCTACGTATATTAGGAGTGTTTTGTGACTCTTCCACATGTGCATTCTCTACTCGATCTAACCGTTCATGAATTTGCTCCATCTCCACTCTCAAAACTCTTCTCATCTCACTTACTAAAGCTTCCATCATCAACTTTGGATCCACCATTCTCGACACACCTTCGGAAGTAGTTTTGTCCTTGTTATGGGACATGATTTTCCTGAAAAAACAATGTTAGAGTAAAACAAATTCTCACAACACTAGCTTACGTGTTTCTCTCAAGATTAATGGCACTCACACTCGTGTTTACTCAAATTTTGGCTTTTTCCCTCTTATAAGCTCACACTCTCTTGCCTTTTTCCTCTCTTAGTCCCCTCTTTCAGTTCTTTATTGAACTCAAACAAACTCACACAAAATATTTCTTGCAACAATCCAAACTCAACTAATAGAGTACAAAGAGTTAAGGAAGAAGAAAAAGAACAGAATTTTAAGAAACAAAGGGAACAAAGCAAAAGAACATTAGAAAAAAAAACAAAATTAAAGACAAGATAATAAGTTGAATAAGAAAAAAAAATCACACCACGAAGCAACAAGAATAAAAAGAAATCATTGACTAGAGAAAAGGAAACAATTGAGATAGCAAAATAACCAAAATAAGAAAACCAAATATCAAAGCAAAAGAAAACAAATTGATGCAATTAGAATTACTAGATCACTTTGTTTTTTTTTTTTAAGATCAGAATGCAAAATCTAGGTGGAACTTGAATTTCAACAACAATTGGTTCTATATTTTTTTTTTCGAATTTCCTTTTTTTTTATCAGAATTCTGCACTTTTTTTTTCTTTTTTTTTTCAATTCCGATTTTTTTTTTGTCGAATTTTTTTTTTTTTTCAGAATATGTACTTGAACTAAGAACACTAGAAATAAAACGAAAATTAGAAGATAAGAAGAACGAAGAACACAAAAAAAAAATACGAGATAGTAAGATGGAATAAGAATAAGAAAATAAATAGGATAGATCAAACCTGATTTAGAACTTAGGCTCTGATACCAAATGATGTGAACCTCACCAAGAGTAGTGAGACCCGGAATCAATATGGGATCCAAATTCAAGGATCGTATTCCAATCAGATTTATAACAAAAATAAATTAAAATAAAATGACCTTGACCCGTTATCTATAAAGAGATAAGAACCACAGGTATAGAAATATTGTAGACGCCACACTCAAGAAAGAGGAAGAAGATTGTGAGTGATAAGTCTTGCTTGAACGCTACAAGATAAATCTTGATAAGTTCAGAAAAGTTCTTTAAAGAACCAAAGAGAAAACACTCTCAATAATATATATGATAATCTGCCTTGTTCATGAGCATACATACCTATTTATAGGCCAATTACCTAAACTTAGAAGGAAAACTATATAGGAAACTCTTATAGTACAAGGAAGAATAGAAATAGGAAACTGTTTTAGAAACTATCAAATAGGAAACTCCTATAGGGCAAGGAAAAATACAAATAGGAAACTCTTCTAGAAACTATGAAATAGGAAACTTTCCTAGTCAAATAAATAAAATACTAAAAATAAATAAATCAGAAAAAAACGTAGCCTAAATTGGGCCATTAAATAAATCCATTATTTTGGGCCTATATTCAGTTTTTAGCCTTCAAGCTTCTTGCACTTTAGGTTCATATTAAAGTTGGCTGGTCTTGACCCATTTTTAAATGGGTTTTAATGACATGGACCAGTTTTGGCTCTTCTTTTATAATAATGCAAGTATCTCCTTGATGTGCCTCTAGGATTAGACAATTAAGTGCTTCTTTGAATATTTTAACCCGAGCTCTTGTGATAGGTCCAACTGGGACTTGAAGCGGGTCCGCATTCCATTTCTCTTTGTCAGTAGCCATGATCTCATCAATCTCCCTCTTTCATACGAATTTGATAGTAGCCATTCTTTAAATCAATTTTAGTAAAAACACTAGAACCATACAACTCATCAAGCATGTCATCTAATCTAGGAATTGGATGCCTATACTTTACAGTGATTTTGTTAATGGCTCTGCAATCTACGCACATGCGCCAAGTACCATCCTTTTTAGGCACAAGAATAACAGGTACTGAACATGGACTAAGACTCTCCCTCACGAATCCTTTCTGAACTAGGTCATCTACTTGCCTTTGAATTTCCTTCATCTCCTCAGGATTAGCTCGGTAGGCAGGTCGATTAGGGATGGATGATCCAGGGACAAAGTCTATCTGGTGCTCAATGCCTCTCAAAGGTGGTAGTCCATGTGGAATCTCCTCAGGAAAAACATCAGTGAATTCCTGTAACAAAGACACAACCATACTAGGCAAAGATAGGTTAGGAGTGTTAGTAAAATAAATATCCTTGTACATGAGCACAAGGAGGTTTAGCTTGCATACCAAAGCACTCTTCACCTCACTTTTTAGTGCAAAAGCACTCACTCTTTTATTTTTCTCTTTCTCTGACTTACAACTCTCTTTCTTTTTCTGCTCACATGTCTCAACCTCTCTCTCTTTTCTCTCACTCTCAATTTTCACCTTACTCTTTTTCTTCTCTTTTTCTAGTGTTTCTCTCAACTTACACTCTTTTGTAATTCTCACTTGATCAGCAAAAGCCTCAGCTGGCTTTAGGGGTGTTAGAATAAAGGTTCTCTTATGTATGGTTAATGTATATTGATTCTTGTAGCCATCATAATTAACCCTTCTATCAAATTGCCATGGACATCCCAACAACAAGTGTCCAGCATGCATTGGTACTACATCACAAAGCACTTCATCTTTGTAGTTACCAATAGAAAAAGATATGAAAACCTGATTGGTCACCCATATATCTCCCCTATCATTCAACCATCTTAGCCTATATGGCTTAGGATGTTTCAATGTAGGTAGAACCAATTTATCAACCATCAAGGTACTAGCTACATTAGTGCAACTCCCACTATCAATAATCAAGCTACATACCTTATTATTCACGTGGCACCTGGTCTGGAATATGTGCTCACGTTGTTCATCATCAACATCATTATTAGGTTGCATATTAAGAGCACGTCGAGTAACTAATACTTCTCCATGCACTGGTTCTCCAATCTCCATGTCACTGCAATCCTCCAATGGTGGCATCTCATCATCACTTGAATGCTCACTCTCCATGCCTCCATCATCAAGAAGAATAATGGCTCTCTTGTTAGGACACTGTGATGCAATATGCCCCAACCCATGACATCTAAAATATTTTGTATCTCGTGCTCTAAAGGAAGTAGAAGTATCATTCTTAGCCTTGGGATTAGGGGCTGTAATTGAATTCCTCCCCTTGCTCTCTTCCGTCGGCCTAGTAGCAGCCTTAGGGTTATCTTGCCAATTCGGCTTCCATGGAGTTTTAGGAATTGAGCCAAATTTAGAAGATGTTCTAACCTTTAACTGCTTTTCAACTTTAATTGCTTTATGCAGTAAATCCTCCATCTCTACATAATGGTGCATATCTACTACATCTGCAATTTCTTTCCTCAAACCACCTATAAACCTTGCCATTGTAGCCTCTCTATCCTCTTCAATATTAGCTTTTATCATGGCCATCTCCATCTCATTGTAGTAATCTTCTACACTCATAGATCCTTGATGCAGATTTTGTAATTTTCTGAACAAGTCTCTATAGTAATGGCTAGGAACAAACCGTTTTCTCATCACAACCTTCATCTCTTCCCATGACCGAATAGGTCTCTCACCACTTCTCCGCCTATTAATTGCTAATTGATCCCACCAAATACTAGCATAGTCAGTAAACTCCACAGCAGCTAGCTTCACCTTTTTCTCCTCAATATAATCATGACACTCAAACATATGTTCTACCTTCCTCTCCCACTCTAAGTAAAGTCCAGGGTCACCCTTACCTTGGAATGTAGGAATAGTCATTTTTATGTTTCCTAAGCCACTATCACGCCTAGGAGCTATCCTCCTTTCCTTTCTTGACTCGAATGCTTCACTATCTGAATATTTCCCTTCTCCCTCATCAAACCCAAACTATTTGGTAAGCTTAGGTTGGGCTGGTGAATCAAGGTTATCCAGCCTCATATTCAGCAACTTAAACTGATCTTGAACTGCTTTCATAAAGAGTTTAAGGTCAATTTCAGGTTGATCTCTTTCACTACTCATGTTTGTCTCACAAACCTCACGTGTTTTGCACTCAATTTCACTCTCTTTCCCTTAAAGCTCTTAAATAAGAACCTGATCAACAAACTTATCTAAGAAAACAAGTGAATTAAAAAGAATAAATTTTCAGACAATGACAACCCTAGGAACTGAATTTTGAAAAATATGTGGGATACTAATATCAGTATGCTGTTTTTTTTTTAACGAATTTCTCTTCCTTTTTTTTTCAGCTCACCTCTTTTATTTTTTTTGAGCGAATTTCCCTTTTTTTTTTGACGATTTTTTTTTAAGAAGAGACCCAATTCAACTAGGACTAAGAATCTGATTTTTTTTTTTTTTGAATTTTGAATTTTTGAACAAGAAACCAAATTGAAATAGGAACAGGAATCACTTCTTTTTTTTTCGAAATTCAAATTTTTGGAAGAAGAAACTAAATTGACTAGGACTAGGAATTAGAATATAAGTAGGAAAAGAAAATTGACTAGAACAAGAACTCTTTTTTTTTTTAAAGGATTAAAAGAACATTAACTAGAACTAGAACTAGAACTCTAATTTGACCTAAAGAAAGGTAGAAGAAGAAGAAAGACTCTAGAAAATAGAAAAGAAAAGATAGGACACCAACCAAATCTCAAGGAGCCAAAACTCTAATACCAAATGATGCGTTCCTCTAAACGAATAAACGGAGTGTTTGGCGAAAGCAAGGATCGTCTTGAAAATTCAACGGATGTTTGATCGCCACGAGTTGCCTCGATAAGATCGGATTCAGTTCTTTGCCCGAAAAAGTCGTGTAGTTGAAAAGAAGAACTCCATAGAAATGCTACAAAGTTGTTTTCGCCAGTAGCCGGGGATGGAACCGTGCCGTCAAGAGTCCATACGGGCCAATTTTGGGCATTTGAATGACGGTGACGAAGGTACGAAAAAGTCGTGTCGTGGGAAAGAAGAACTCAATAGAAACTCCATAATGTTCGTTTCGCGAGAATCCTTGTGGCCGGCGAAAGAATCGTTCCGTCGAGAAACCTTACGGGCCATTTTCGTGCTTCCGGATTTCGGTGACGAATATACGAAAAGGTCATGTCGTGGAAAAGAAGAACTCATTAGAAACTCCATAATGCTAATTTCGCGAGATTTCGAGAAGTCGGCGATGGAATCGTGCCGTCGAGAAACCCTACCGGCCAATTTCGTGCATTTGGCTGACGTTGACGAGGGTACGAAAAAGTCGTTTCGCGGGAAAGAAGAACTCAAGAGAAACTCCATATTGTTCATTTCGCGAGATTTCGAGTTGCCGCCGATGGAATCGTTCCGTTGAGAAACACTACGGGCCATTCTCGTGCTTCCGGATGACGGTGACGAAAATTCGAAAAAGTCGTGTAGTTGGAATGAAGAACTCCTTAGAAATGCTACAAAGTTTGTTTCGCGAGATTCCGAGTTGCCAACGAAGGAATCGTGCCGTCGAGAAACCCAACGGGCCATTTTCGTTCACCCGGCTGACGGTGATGAATATACGAAAAAGTCATGTTGCGGGAAAGAGGAACTCATTAGAAACTCCATAATGTTAGTTTCGAGAGATTCTGAGAAGCTGGCGATGGAATCGTCCCGTCGAGAAACCCTAGCGGCCAATTTCGTGCATTTGGCTGACGGTGACGAGGGTACGAAAAAGACGTTTCGCGAGAAAGAAGAACTCAAGAGAAACTCCATAATGTTCCTTTCGCGAGATTCTGTGTTGCCGGAGATGGAATCGTGCCGTCGAGAAACCCTGCGGGCCATTTTTCCTGCCTCCAGATGACGGTGACAAAAATGCAAAAAAGTCGTACAGTTGGAAAGAAGAACTCTAAAGAAATGCTACAAATTTCGTTTCGCGAGTTTCTGAGTTGTCGGCGATGGAATTGTGCCGTCAAAAAACCCTACGGGCCAATTTCGTGTATTTGAATGACAGTGACGAAGGTACGAAAAAGTCGTATCGTGGGAAAGAAAAACTCAATAGAAACTTCATAGCGTTCGTTTTGCGAGATTCCTTGTGGCCGGCGAAGGAATTGTTCCGTCGAGAAACCCTACAGGCCATTTTAGTGCTTCCAGATGACGGTGACGAATATTCGAAAAAGTCGTGTTGTAGGAAAGAGAAACTCATTAGAAACTCCATAATGTTCGTTTCGCGAGATTCCGAGTTGCCGTCGAAGGAATTGTTCCCTCGAGAAACCCTACAGGCCATTTTTGTGCTTCAGGATTACGGTGACGAAAATTCAAAAAAGTCGTGTCGTGGAAAAGGAGAACTCGTTAGATATGCTACAAAGTTTGTTTTGCGAGATTCCGAGTTGCCGGCAATGGAATCGTGCCGTCGAGAAACCCTACGGGCCATTTTCGTTCACCCGGGTAACGGTGACGAATATAGGAAAAAGTCATGTTGCGAGAAAGAGGAACTTATTAGAAACTGCATAATGTTAGTTTCGCGAGATTCCGAGAAGCCAGCAGTGGAATCGTGTCGTCGAGAAACCCTAACGACCAATTACGTGCATTTGGCTGAAGGTGACGAGGGTACGAAAAAGTTGTTTTGCGAGAAAGAAGAACTCAAGAGAAACTCCATAATGTTCCTTTCGCGAGATTCCGTGTTGCCAGAGATGGAATCGTGCCGTCGAGAAACCCTGCAGGCCATTTTTCGTGCCTCCAGATGACGGTGACAAAAATGCGAAAAAGTCGTACAGTTGGAAAGAAGAACTCCAAAGAAATGCTACAAATTTCGTTTCACGAGTTTCTGAGTTGTCGGAGATGGAATCGTGCCATCAAGAAACCCTACGGGCCAATTAAGTGTATTTGAATGACAGTGACGAAGGTATGAAAAAGTCGTGTCGTGGGAAAGAAAAACTCAATAGGAACTTCATAATGTTCGTTTCGCGAGATTCCTTGTGGCCGGCGAAGGAATTGTTCCTTCTAGAAACCCTACAGGCCATTTTAGTGCTTCCAGATGACGGTAACGAATATTAGAAAAAGTCGTGTTGTAGGAAAGAGGAACTCATTAGAAACTCCATAATGTTCGTTTCGCGAGATTCCGTGTTGTCGGAGATGGTATCGTGCCGTCGAGAAACCCTACGGGCCATTTTCGTTCACCCGGGTAACGGTGACGAATATACGAAATAGCCATGTTGCGGGAAAGAGGAACTTATTAGAAACTCCATAATGTTACTTTCGAGAGATTCCGAGAAGCCGGCAGTGGAATCGTGCCGTCGAGAAACCCTAACGGTCAATTTCGTGCATTTGGCTGAAGGTGACGAGGGTACGAAAAAGTGGTGTCGCGGGAAAGAAGAATTCAAGAGAAACTCCACAATGTTCGTTTCGCGAGATTCCTTGTGGCCGGCGAAGGAATTGTTCCGTCGAGAAACCCTACGGGCCATTTTCGTGCTTCCGGATTACGGTGACGAATATACGAAAAAGTCATGTTGTGGAAAAGAAGAACTCAAGAGAAACTCCATAATGTTCATTTTGCGAGATTCCGTGTTGTCGGCGATGGTATCGTGCCGTCGAGAAACCCTACGGGCCATTTTCGTTCACCCGGGTAACGGTGACGAATATACGAAAAGGTCATGTTGCGGGAAAGAGGAACTTATTAGAAACTCCATAATGTTAGTTTCGCGAGATTCCGAGAGGCTGGCAGCGAATCGTGCCGTCGAGAAACCCAAACGGCCAATTTCGTGCAATTGGCTGAAGGTGACGTGGGTACGAAAAGTCGTGTGGCGGGAAAGAAGAACTCAAGAGAAACTCCACAATGTTCGTTTCGCGAGATTCCGTGTGGCCGGCGAAGGAATCGTTTCGTCGAGAAACCCGACGGGCCATTTTCGTGCTTCCGGATCACGGTGACTAATATATGAAAAAGTCATGTCGTGGAAAAGAAGAACTCATTAGAAACTCTATAATGTTCGTTTCGCTATTTTCCGTGTTGCCGGCGATGGAGTCGTGCCGTCGAGAAACCCTACCGGCCAATTTCGTACATTTGGCTGACGGTGACGAAGGTACGAAAAAGTCATGTCGCGGGAAAGAAGAACTCAAGAGAAACTCCATAATGTTCATTTTATGAGATTCCGTGTGGCCGGCGAAGGAATCGTTCCGTCGAGAAACCCTACGGGCCATTTTCGTGCTTCCGGATTACGGTGACGAATATACGAAAAAGTCATGTCGTGGAAAAGAAGAACTCATTAGCAACTCCATAATGTTCGTTTTGCTATTTTCCGAGTTGCCGGCGATGAAATCGTGCCATCGAGAAACCCTACGGGCCATTTTAGTGCTTCCAGATGACGGTGACGAATATTCGAAAAAGTCGTGTTATAGGAAAGAGGAACTCATTAGAAACTCCATAATGTTCGTTTCGCGATATTCCGAGTTGCTGTCGAAGGAATCGTACCGTCAAGAAACATTACGGGGCATTTCCGTGCTTCCGGAAGACAGTGACGAAAATTTAAAAAAGTCGTATAGTTGGAATGAAGAACTCCTTTGAAATGGTACAAAGTTCGTTTCGCGAGATTCCGAGTTGCCGGCGATGGAGTCGTGCCGTCGAGAAACTCTACCGGCCATTTTCGTGCCTCCAGATGACGGTGACAAAAATACGAAAAAGTCGTGTAGTTGGAAAGAAGAACTCCATAGAAATGCTACAAAGTTCATTTCGCGAGTAGCCGGGGATGGAATCGTGCCGTCAAGGGTCCCTACGGGCCAATTTTGGGCATTTGAATGACGGTGACGAAGGTACGAAAAAGTCGTGTCGTGGGAAAGAAGAACTCAATAGAAACTCCATAATGTTCGTTTTGCGAAATTCCTTGAGGCCGGCGAAGGAATCGTTCCGTCGAGAAACCCTACAGGCCATTTTCGTGCTTCCGAATTACGGTGACGAATATACGAAAAAGTCATGTCGTGGAAATGAAGAACTCGTTAGAAACTCCATAATGTTCGTTTCGCTAGTTTCCGAGTTGCCGGCGATGGAATCGTGCCGTCAAGAAACCCTACCGGCCAATTTCGTGCATCTGGCTGACGGTGACGAGGGTACGAAAAAGCCATGTCGCGGGAAAGAAAAACTCAATAGAAACTCCATAATGTTCGTTTCGCGAGATTCCTTGTGGCCGGCGAAGGAATTGTTCCGTCGAGAAACTCTACAGGCCATTTTCGTGCTTTCGGATTACGGTGACGAATATACGAAATTCATGTCGTGGAAAAGAAGAACTCGTTAGAAACTCCATAATGTTCGTTTCGAGAGTTTCCGAGTTGCCGGCGATGGAATCGTGCCGTCGAGAAACCCTACCGGTCAATTTCGTGCATTTGGCTGACGGTGACGAGGGTACGAAAAAGTCATGTCGCGGGAAAGAACTCAGGAGAAACTCCATAATATTCGTTTCGCGAGATTCCGAGTTGCCGGCGATGGAATCGTATCGTCGAGAAACACTACGGGCCATTTTCGTGCTTTCGGATGACGGTGACGAAAATTCGAAAAAGTCGTGTAGTTGGAATGAAGAACTCCTTAGATATGCTACAAAGTTTGTTTCGCGAGATTCCGAGTTGCCGGCGATGGAATCGTGTCATCGAGAAACCCTACGGGCCATTTTCGTTCACCCGGCTGACGGTGATGAATATAAGAAAAAGTCATGTTGCGGGAAAGAGGAACTCATTAGAAACTCCATAATGTTAGTTTCGAGAGATTCCGAGAAGCTGGCGATGGAATCGTGCCCTCGAGAAACCCTACTGGCCAATTTCGTGCGTTTGGCTGACGTTGACGAGGGTACGAAAAAGTCCTGTCGCGGGAAAGAAGAACTCAAGAGAAACTCCATAATGTTCATTTCGCGAGATTCCGTGTTGCCGGCGATGGAATCGTGCCGTCGAAAAATCCTACGGGCTATTTTAGTGCTTCCAGATGACGGTGACGAATATTCGAAAAAGTCGTGTTGTGGGAAAGAGGAAATCATTAAAAACTCCATATTGTTTGTTTCGAGAGATTCCGAGAAGCCGGCGATGAATCGTGCCGTCCAGAAACCCTACGGGCCATTTTTCTTGCCTCCAGATGACGGTGATAGAAATGCGAAAAAGTCGTGTAGTTGGAAAGAAGAACTCCCTATAAATGCTACAAAGTTTGTTTCACGAGTTTCCGAGTGGCCGGAGATGGAATCGTGCCGTTAAGAAACCCTACAGGCAAATTTCGTGCATTTGAATGACGGTGACGAAGGTACGAAAAAGTCGTTTCGTGGGAAAGAAGAACTCAATAGAAACTCCATAATGTTCGTTTCGTGAGATTCCTTGTGGCCGGCGAAGGAATCGTTCCGTCGAGAAAACCTGCAGGCCATTTTCGTGCTTCCAGATTACGGTGACGAATATACGAAAAAGTCATGTCGTGGAAAAGAAGAACTCGTTAGAAACTCCATAATGTTCGTTTTGCGAGTTTCCGAGTTGCCAGCGATGGAATCGTGCAGTCGAGAAACCCTACCGGCCAATTTCGTGCATTTGGCTGACGGTGACGAGGGTACGAAAAAGTCATGTCGCGGGAAAGAAGAACTCAAGAGAAACTCCATAATGTTCCTTTCGCGAGATTCCGTGTTGCCGGCGATGGAATCGTACCGTCGAGAAACCCTACGGGCCTTTTTCGTTCACCCGGGTAACAGTGACGAATATAATAAAAAGTCTTGTTGCGGGAAAGAGGAACTTAATTAGAAACTCCATAATGTTAGTTTCGCGAGATTCTGAGAAGCCGGTAGTGGAATCGTGCCGTCGAGAAACCCTAACGGCCAATTTCGTGCATTTGGCTGAAGGTGACGAGGGTACGAAAAAGTCGTGTTGTTGGAAAGAAGAACTCCATAGAAATGCTACAATGTTGGTTTCGCGAGTAGCCGGGGATGGAATCGTGCCTTCAAGAGTCCCTACGGGCCAATTTTGGACATTTGAATGACGGTGACGAAGGTACAAAAAGGTCGTGTCGGGGGAAAGAAGAACTCAATAGAAACTCCATAATGTTCGTTTTGCGAGAATCCTTGTGGCCGACGAAAGAATCGTTCCGTCGAGAAACCCTACGGGCCATTTTCGTGCTTCCGGATTTCGGTGACGAATATACGAAAAAGTCATGTCGTGGAAAAGAAGAACTCGTTAGAAACTCCATAATGTTCGTTTCGCGAGTTTCCGAGTTGCCGGCGATGGAATCGTGCCGTCGAGAAACCCTATTGGTCAATTTCGTGCATTTGGCTGACGGTGACGAGGGTACGAAAAAGTCCTGTCGCAGGAAAGAAGAACTCAAGAGAAACTCCATAATGTTCATTTCGCGAGATTCCGTGTTGCCGGCGATGGAATCGTGCCGTCGAGAAACCCTACGGGCCATTTTAGTGCTTCCAGATGACGGTGACGAATATTCGAAAAAGTCGTGTTGTGGGAAAGAGGAAATCATTAGAAACTCGATAATGTTAGTTTCGAGAGATTCCGAGAAGCCGGCGATGGAATCGTGCCGTCCAGAAACCCTACGGGCCATTTTTCGTGCCTCCAGATGACGGTGATAGAAATGCGAAAAAGTCGTGTAGTTGGAAACATGAACTCCATGGAAATGCTACAAAGTTCGTTTCACGAGTTTTCGAGTTGCCGGCGATGGAATCTTGCCGTCAAGAAACCCTACGGGCCAATTTCGTGCATTTGAATGACGGTGACGAAGGTACAAAAAAGTCGTTTCGTGGGAAAGAAGAACTCAATAGAAAATCCACAATGTTCGTTTCGTGAGATTCCTTGTGGCCGGCGATGGAATCGTTCCGTCGAGAAACCCTGCAGGCCATTTTCGTGCTTCCAGATTACGGTGACGAATATACGGAAAAGTCATGTCGTAGAAAAGAAGAACTCGGTAGAAACTCCATCATGTTCGTTTCGCGAGTTTTCGAGTTGCCGGAGATGGAATCGTGCCGTCGAGAAACCCTACCGGCCAATTTCGTGCATTTGGCTAACGTTGACGAGGGTACGAAAAAGTCGTGTTGCGGGAAAGAAAAACTCAAGAGAAATTCCATAATGTTCGTTTCGCGAGATTTCGAGGTTCTGGGTATGGAATCGTACCGTCGAGAAATACTACGGGCCATTTTCGTGCTTCCGGATGACGATGAAGAAAATTCGAAAAAGTCGTGTAGTTGGAATGAAGAACTCCTTAGAAATGCTACAAAGTTTGTTTTGCAAGATTCCGAGTTGCCGGCAAGGGAATCGTGCCGTCGAGAAACCCTACGGGCCATTTTCGTTCACCCGGGTAACGGTGACGAATATAGGAAAAAGTCATGTTGCGGGAAAGAGGAACTTATTAGAAACTCCATAATGTTAGTTTCGCGAGATTCCGAGAAGCCGGCAGTGGAATCGTGCCGTCGAGAAACCCTAACGACCAATTACGTGCATTTGGCTGAAGGTGACGAGGGTACGAAAAAGTTGTTTCGCGAGAAAGAAGAACTCAAGAGAAACTCCATAATGTTCCTTTCGCGAGATTCCGTGTTGCCAGAGATGGAATCGTGCCGTCGAGAAACCCTACAGGCCATTTTTCGTGCCTCCAGATGACGGTGACAAAAATGCGAAAAAGTCGTACAGTTGGAAAGAAGAACTCCAAAGAAATGCTACAAATTTTGTTTCACGAGTTTCTGAGTTGACGGTGTTGGAATCGTGCCGTCAAGAAACCTTACGGGCCAATTAAGTGTATTTGAATGACAGTGACGAAGGTACGAAAAAGTCGTGTCGTGGAAAAGAAAAACTCAATAGGAACTTCATAATGTTCGTTTCGCGAGATTCCTTGTGGCCGGCGAAGGAATCATTCCGTCGAGAAACCCTACAGGCCATTTTCGTGCTTCCGGATTATGTTGACGAATATATGAAAAAGTCATGTCGTGGAAAAGAAGAACTCGTTAGAAACTCCATAATGTTCGTTTCGCGAGTTTCCGAATTGCCGGCGATGGAATCGTGCCGTCGAGAAACCCTATCGGCCAATTTCGTGCATTTGGCTGACGGTGACGAGGGTACGAAAAAGTCATGTCGCGGGAAAGAAGAACTCAAGAGAAACTCCATAATGTTCATTGTAAAAACCTCTCTTTTTTTTCCTTTATTATTTTACAATATTGAGTTCACATACATGTCATTAATCAAAACAGACGTATAACATATCAAACACATAGATATTTACATCTTGTTTATTTTGGTTGACCAATTCCGGAGATACAGGTGCGGGTGGTTGCACCTTCACTGGGATCTGAGCCAACTCGACCACAAACATCTTATTTGATTCTGAAATCTGCCCAACATAAAGTAACTCGATCCAATGTGCACTAAAAGCCAAAGCCTTAAAAACAAAAGCTGCATAAATAATTTTCTGAACATGATATGAAAATATAGTGAGAATTAAATCCCAGTAAGTTCAATAATAAATTATCATTAGTAAAGCTCATCACGTCATGTTCAGCTGTATAAACTATAGAAAATATCTTTGGTCACATGAATGCATTATATCTATGCACATAAGAATCATACTGTAATGATATGTATGAGAGGATTAACTATTTTCAAAATATCATATGATGGCTATCAACTTATTCTCATTTCAAGCTACCCCGGTCAGGCTGAGTATCCTCTATTCTCCGGTACGGGCTTTTCTCGCTCCGTCATACGGGCCATTTTCGTTCACCCGGGTGACGGTGACGAATATACGAAAAAGTCATGTTGCGGGAAAGATCTCGCTCCGTCCGACATGGCCCACTTTCTCTTTCTTTTCTCATTAACATGATCATAACCGTTGGTAGGGCGTCCCCTACTGGTGCACCACACGGATTGCCGTGTGACCGTGCTCATTTCTTTTCTTTTCACAATGATAGCAAAAAATATGCTTCCAATAACAAGTATGTTCATCAAAATGTAATTATTACAAAAAATCATTGGTAATCATACCATGAACATAACCATTTCAAATATCACTTTATAAAATATTTCCATGTCAAAATTTCACACTTAAGATGGTAAGAAATTCATACAATGGCAATGGCTATGGCTATACTAGTCATTTATTAAGATTCATCTTCTTTTTTAAATACTAATTTTATTTCTTTATTTTCTTGATCCAGGTTTTCATCCTATCTAACCTTCTCTTACTAATCAGAGTATAACTCCCTCAATTTAACTCTGATGTAGGTGATCTTGGTGTCAATTTCAAGATAAAACAATTATCTAAAACTATTATGTTGAACATTGTAGCGAAATATTAAGAAATCAAGGTGATATGACTCCCTAAATGTATAGGTTATTTCTTCTCGGATAGGTTCTAACCTCTACCTACTAATCAGACCATATCTACCTCATATGGACTCCAACTTGAGTGATTTCAGTGGCTAAAAATCCGTGACACACATATCTATAATTCTTATGTTAACCATTTATTTTAATTCCATACATATAATTCTCAGAAATTAAAATACATAAGCTATCTTAACATATTTTTCCTTGATGAACCATTTTCTGACCTTTGACTACTAATAAGCTCATATCTTCCTCATATGGACTTCAAATTGAATGATTCCAGTGGCTAAAAATCCATGACACACATAGCTATATTTGTTATGTTAACCATTTATTTTAATTCTATACAGATAATTCCTAAAAATTAAAATATAGAAACTGTCCTAACATAATCTTCCATGATGAACCATTTTCTGACCTTTGACTACTAATCAGCTCATATCTTCCTCATATGGACTCCAAATTGAATGATTCAAGTGTTTTAAAATCCACGACACACATAGCTATAATTCTTATGTTAACCATTTATTTTAATTCCATATAGATAATTCTCAAAAATTAAAATACAGAAGCTGTCCTAACATCTTCTTCCCTGATGAACCATTTTCTGACCTTTGACTACTAATCAGCTCATATCTTCCTCATATGGACTCCAAATTGAATGATTCCAGTGGCTACAAATCCGTGGCACATATATCTTTAATTCTTATGTTAACTATTTATTTTAATTCCCTACAAATAATTCCCATAAATTAAAACACAGAAGATATCCTAACATATTCTTCCCTGATGAACCATTTTCTAACCTTTGCTTACTAATCGGACCATATCTACCACATATGGACTCCAAATTGAATGATTCCAGTGGCTAAAAATCCATGACACACATAGCTATAATTCTTATGTTAACCATTTATTTTAATTCTTTATAGATTGTTCCCAGAAATTAAAACACCAAAGCATAAATTTCTGCCACCTATAGCCATACCCATGCAGAACTATCTACACCAACCTAAGTATTCAAACATACATCACATGCAAAATCAATATGTAACATGATATAGCAACATCATGACCAATCATAAAAGTTCTAAGATCAAAATCTCATATGAATATTATAAGTTTCAAAAGTTTTCTTCAAAAAGAAATATTGTTAAACTTACCTGGAGCACTTAGTCCCCTAGACTTCTCCTTCCTCTTTCTTCCTTTCTTCCTCTCCTTTCCTCACTCTACCTTGCTTCTATTTTTCCTCTCCCTCACTTGGAGGAAATTCTAATGTTGTAAGTGTGGGTTTTCTTATATAGACCACCAAATAATTCACCTTTCATGATCATGGGTCTACCTTATCACAATTAGGATACACTTTGTTAAATTTTTGGAAAACAAACAACTTATGTTCTTGTCTTCCTCTTCCTTAGTCAAGATATGCATAAGAAAAGGAGATTTGTATTTTGAAAATTATGATGATATGTTCTTAAGATCCGACAAGATCCCTTTGATTTAGGGATTCATTTCCATTTTCTTTTGTTTTAAACAAGTATGATAGGTTTTCCTTTTTAGTTGGAAAATTTCTAGCCCTTGAATCTCCATTATTTGGTTGATATTAATTGTGTGGGATATGAATATTTTGTCCGAATACCATGTATTATCATACCGCTTGCTAAAATTATGAGTTTAGGATATAGATGTTTTTGTCCTAAAGCCTTGTATTATTATGCCACTTTCCAAAATGATGAATGTAGAATCACACCACTTGCTAAATTTTTGTCTTAATGCCATGTAACCTAATCTTTATTATTATTATTATATCATCACCTAATTTATTTTATTTTATTTTTTCTCTTGGATTTGGGTTTATTCCTACCCATTATGGGCTGATTCCTACCCATTTTTTTGCTTTGGATAAAATTATACCTTTTTTGGAGAGTTTAGTCACATTTTCATAATTTTTGGGCTATTGGTCCAATTACTATATCCTAGTCCAAGTCTATGTTTTATTTCTTGCTTAGGTTATCCAATGGGCTTGCTAGAAACTTATATGAAGTGGAAAAACTCTACATGATGTGTCCATAGGTAAAAGCCCAATGTATGGATAAATGTTTTAAACTTAGTAACTCTAGTTCTTGAAATTTTAAGACCTTTACTTGTTTCTAAAAATTTATCATCCTTATCCAAGAATTTTGCATCTCTTTAGGATGTTATTTCTAATTTAAGTTTTTCCTATTAGGTTTTCCCTCTTTATTTGTTCTCTTAATGATAGAAACATTTTTTATGCATATACATAAGGTGAAGAATTTCTAAGGATTATATTTCCTTAGATATCTAAAATATTGTCTAATAAATTTTATTTCCTTAGTTAAATTATCAATAAAAGAAACGAAATTAGGGATGTTACAATGACAATTCGAAAAAGCGGGGTTGTTGGAAAGATGAACTCGATAAGAACGCGATGACGTCCGTTTCGAGTGAATCGAACATGCCGGAGGTCGAATCAGGCCGCCGACAAACCCTATCGAGAATTATCGTGCATCCAGATGACCGTCACGACAATTCCAAAAAGCGAGGTCGTTGGAAGGATGAACTCGTTAGGAACGCGATGACGTTCGTTTCGAGTGATTCGGACATGCCGAGGGTCGAATCGAGCCGCCGAGAAACCCTAATGGAAATTTTCGTGCATCCGGATGACCGTCATGAAATTCGAAAAATTATAGTTGTTGTAATAATGAACTCGTTAGGAACACGATGTTGTCTATTTCTAGTGATTCGAACATGGCGGGCATTGAATCGACACACAGAGAAACCCAAACGGGGATTTTCGTACATCCGGATGACCGTCACGAAAATTTGAAAACTCGAGGTCATTCGAAATTGAAACTCTTAAGCAACACGATGACGTCCGTTTTAAATAATTCCGACATACCGTCGTTCGAATAACACCGTCGAGAAACCCTAACAGGCATTTTAGTGCATCCGGATGACCGTCACGAAAATTTCAAAAAACAGTCGTTGGAAAGAGGA
Organism: Gleditsia sinensis; assembly: GCA_037074535.1. Lineage (NCBI taxonomy): Eukaryota > Viridiplantae > Streptophyta > Magnoliopsida > Fabales > Fabaceae > Gleditsia > Gleditsia sinensis. The sequence continues at coordinate 58,525,105 of CM073463.1, read as the reverse complement.
ATTCTTAAAGAACGAGATTCAGCCCTCAGCACGTCCGATTCACTCGAAACGGACGTTATCGCGTTCCAAACTACTTCATCTTTCCAATGACCCTTCTTTCTTGAATTTTCGTGACTGTTATCCGGATGCACGAAAACGCCCGTTAGCATTTCTCGGCGGACCGTCACGAAAATTCGAAAAAGCGGGGTCATTGGAAGGATGAACTCGTTAGGAACCCGAGGACATCCGTTCCGAGTGATTCGGAAAATTCGGAGGTCGAATCGAGCCCCCAAGAAACCCTATCGAGAATTTTCGTGCATCCGGATAACCGTCACGACAATTTGAAAAATCAATGTCGTTGGAAACCGAAACACTTAAGGAACTCAATGACATCCATTTTGAGTAATTCCGAGATATCCTCGGTTGAATCATACCGCCAAGAAAACTTTACGGGTATTTTCGTGCATCTAGATGACCATAACGAAAATTTCAAAAAACGGAGTCTTTTGAAAGAGGAACTCTTAAGCAACGCGATTCGGCCTCCGGAAATTCCGAATTACTCGAAACAGATGTCATCGCGTTCCTGACGATTTCATCTTTTCAAGGAAAGTGCTTTATCAAATTTTCGTGACGGACGTCATCGCGTTCTTAACAAGTTCATCTTTCCAACGACCCCGCTTTTTCAAATTTTCGTGACGATCTGCCGAGAAACCCTGCAATTTTTTTTTGCGTGCATCCGGATGACCGTCACGACAATTCAAAAAAGTGGGGTCGTTGGAAAGATGTAGGAAAGCGATGTTTTCCATTTCAAGTGATTCAGACATACCAAGGGTCGAATCGGGCTGCCGAGAAATCCAAACGGGCATTTTCGTACATCTGAATGACCTTCACCAAAATTCGAAAAAGCAGGGTTGTTGGAAAGATGAACCCGTTAGGAACGTGATGACGTCCGTTTCGAGTGATTCGAACATGCCAGAGGTCGAATCGGGCCGCCGAGAAAACCTAACAGGAATTTTCGTGCATCCAGATTACTGTCACAACAATTCGAAAAAGCGGGGTCCTTGGATCGTTAGGAATACGATGATATCAATTTCAAGTGAATCAGACAAGCCTAGGGTCGAATCAGGCTGCCGAGAAAACCAAACGGGAATTTTTGGGCATCCGGACGACCGTCACAACAATTTGAAAACGTGCAGTCGTTTCAAAGTTGAACTTGTTAGGAATGCTATAATGTCCATTTCGAGTGATTCGGACATGCCGGTGGTCGAATCAGGCCGCCGAGAAACACAAACGGGCATTTTGGTGCATCTGGATGACTGTCACGAAAATTCGAAAAATCAAGGCCGTTGGAAATAGGAACTCTTAAGGAACTCGATGATGTCTATTTTGAGTAAATTCGATATACCGTCAGTCGAATCAGGCCGCTAAGAAAACCTTACGGGTATTTTCATGCATCCAACAATTCGAAAAAGCGGGGTTGCTAAAAAGATGAATTCATTAAGAACGCGATGACGTCCATTTCGAGTGAATCGAACATGCTGAACGTCGAATCGGGCCGCAGAGAAATCCTAACGGGAATTTTTGTGCATAAGGATGACCGTCAAGACAATTCCATAAAGCGAGGCCATTGGAAGGATGAACTCATTAGGAACGCAATGACGTCCATTTCGAGTGATTCGGACATGCCGGGGGTTGAATCGGGCCGCTGAGAAACCCTAACGGGAATTTTTGTGCATCCGGATGACCGTCACGAAATTCGAAAAATTGTAGTCGTTGTAATAATGAACTCGTTAGAAATGCGATGTTGTCTACTTCTAGTAATTCGAACATGGCGGGGGTCGAATCGAGCCGCCGAGAAACCCAAATGGGCATTTTCGTGCATCCGGATGACCGTCACGAAAATTTGAAAACTCGAGGTCATTCGAAATCGAAACTCTTAAGCAACGCGATGACGTCCGTTTTGAGTAATTCTGACATACGGTCGGTCGAATAACACCGCCGAGAAACCCTAATAGGCATTTTAGTACATCCGGATGACCGTCACGAAAATTTCAAAAAACAGAGTCGTTGGAAAGAGGAATTCTTAAAGAATGCGATTCGGCCCTCGGCATGTCCGATTCACTCGAACAGACGTCATCGCGTTCCAAACTAGTTCATCTTTCTAACGACCCTGCTTTCTTGAATTTCTATGATGGTTATCCCGATGCACGAAAACGCCCGTGAGCATTTCTCGGTGGAACGTCACGAAAATTCAAAAAAGCGAGGTCGTTGGAAAGATGAACTCGTTAAGAAAGCGATCACGTCCGTTTCAAGTGATTCGAACATGCCGGAGGTCGAATCGGGCAGCTGAGAAAACCTAACGGGAATTTTCGTGCATTCGGAAGACCGTCACAACAATTCGAAAAAGAGGGGTTGTTGGAAAGATGAACTCGTTAAAAATGCAATGAAGTCCGTTTCGAGGGAATCAGACATGCTGAAGGTCGAATCGGGCCGCCAAGAAACCCTAATGGGAATTTTCGTGCATCCGGATGACCGTCATGAATTTCAAAAAATTGTAGTCGTTGTAATAACGAACTCGTTAGGAACGCGATGTTGTCAATTTCTAGTGATTCGAATATGGCGGGGGTCAAATCGGTACGCCGAGAAACCCAAACAGGAATTTTCGTGGATCTAGATGGCCGTTACGAAAATTTGAAAACTCGAGGTCATTCGAAATCGAAACTCTTAAGCAACGTGATGACGTCCGTTTTGAGTAATTCCAACATACCGTCAGTCGAATAACGCCGCCGAGAAACCCTAACAGGCATTTTAGTGCATCCGAATGACCGTCACGAAAATTTCAAAAAACAGTGTCGTTGGAAAGAGGAATTCTTAAAGAACACGATTCGGGCCTCGGCAAGTCCGATTCACTCAAAAAGGACGTCATCGCGTTCCAAACTAATTCATCTTTCCAACGATCTTGCTTTCTTAAATTTTTGTAACGGTCATCCTAATGCACAAAAATGCCCGTTAGCCTTTCCCGACGGACCGTAACGAAAATTGGAAAAAGCGGGGTCGTTGGCAGGATGAACTTGTTAAGAACGCGATGACGTCCTTTCCAAGTGATTCGAACATGTCGGAGGTCGAATTGGGACGCCGAGAAACCCTATCGAGAATTTTCGTGCATACGGATAACCGTCACGACAATTCGAAAAAGCACGGTTGTTGGAAAGATTAACTCGTTAAGAACGCGATGACGTCTGTTTCGAGTGATTCAGACATGCCGGAGGTCGAATTGGTCCGCCGAGAAACCCAAACGGGAATTTTCGTGCATCCGGATGACCGTCACGACAATACAAAAATGTGTGCTTGTTGGAAAGAACTCGTTAGGAAAGCAATCTTGTCCATTTCGAGTAATTCAGATATGCCAAAGGTCGAATCGGGCTGCCGAGAAACCCGAACGGTCATTTCCGTACTTCCGGATGACCGTCACGAAAATTCGAAAAAGCGGTCGGAGTTACTGGAAAAATGGATTCGTTAGGAATGCGATGACGTCCGTTCCGAGTGATTCGGATATGTCGAAGGTCGAATCGGGCCGCCGAGAAACCCTATTGAGAATTTTCGTGCATTCGAATGACTGTCACGACAATTCCAAAAAGCGTGGTTGTTGAAAATATGAACTCATTAGGAACGTGATGGCATCTGTTTCAAGTGATTCGGACATGCCGGGGGTCGAATCGGTCTGCCGAGAAGCCCTAACGGGAACTTTCGTGCATCCAGATCAACGTCACGAAAATCTCAAAAAACGGAGTCGTTGGAAAGAGGAACTCTTATGGAACGCGATTCGGCCCCCGACGAGTCCAAATTACTCGAAACAGTTCATCCTTCTAACGACCCTGCTTTCTCGAATTTTTGTGACAGTCATTCGGATACACGAAAATGCCCATCAGGGTTTCTCGGCGGACCGTCACGAAAATTCGAAAAAGTGGGGTCGTTGGATGGATGAACTCATTAGGAACGTGAAGATGTCCGTTCCGAGTGATTCGGACATGCCGAAGGTCGAATCGCGCCGCCGAGAATCTTTATCGAGAATTTTCGTGCATTCAGATGACCGTCACGACAATTCCAAAAAGCGTGGTTGGTTGAAGTATGAACTCGTTAGGAATGAGATGATGTCCGTTTCGAGTAAATCGGACATGCCAGGTGTAACAACCTTTTTTTCCTTTATTATTATACAATATTGAGTTCACATACATGTCATTAATCAAAACAGACATATAACATATCAAACACATAGATATTTATATCTTGTTTATTTTGGTTGACCAATTCCGGAGATACAGGTGCGGGTGGTTGCACCTTCACCGGGATCTGAGCCAACTCGACCACAAACATCTTATTTGATTTTGAAATCTACCCAACATAAAGTAACTCGATCCAATGTGCACTAAAAGCCAGAGCCTTAGAAACAAAAGCTGCATAAATAATTTTCTGAACATGATATGGAAATATAGTGAGAATTAAATCCCAGTAAGCTCAACAATAAATTATCATCAGTAAAGCTCATCACGTCATGTTCAGCTGTATAAACTACAAAAAATATCTTTGGTCACATGAATGCATTATATCTATGCACATAAGAATCATACTGTAATGATATGTATGATATGATTAACTATTTTCAAAATATCATATGATGGCCATCAACTTATTCTCATTTCAAGCTACCCCGGTCAGGGTGAGTATCCTTTACTCTCCGGTACAGGCTTTTCTCGCTCTGTCCGACATGGCCCACTTTCTCTTTCTTTTCTCATTATCATGATCATAACCGTTGGTAGGGCGTCCCCTACTGGTGCACCACACGGATTTCCATGTGACCATGCTCATTTCTTTTCTTTTCACAATGATAGCCAAAAATATGTTTTCAATAACAAGTATGTTCATCAAAATATAACTACTACCATAAATCATTGGTAATCATGCCATGAACATAACCATGTCAAATATCACTTTATAAAATATTTCCATGTCAAAATTTCACACTTAAGATGGTAAGAAGTTCATACAATGGCAATGGCTATGGCTATACTAGTCATTTATTAAGATTCATCTTCTTTTTTAAATACTAATTTTATTTTCTTTATTTTCTTGATGCAGGTTTTCATCCTATCTAATCATCTCTTACTAATCAGAGCATAACTCCCTCAATTTAACTCTGATGTAGGTGATCTTGGTGTCCATTTCAAGATAAAACAATTATCTAAAACTATTATGTTGAACATTGTAGCGAAAAATTAAGAAACGAAGGTAATATTACTCCCTCAAGGTACAGGATAGTTCCTCTCGGATAGGTTCTGACCTTTACTGACTAATTAGACCATATCTCCCAAATTGGAACTTCAAATTGAGTTATTCCAGTTGTTAAAAATCCATGAGCCATATATCTATAATTGTTATGTTGGCGCGCTATTTTAATTCCCTATAGAATATTCCCAGAAATTCAAAAACTAAAACATTAATAACATACTCTTCCCTGAATAAACATTTTCTGACCTCTGCTTACTAATCGGATCATATCTACCTCATATGAACTCCAAATTGCATAATTCCAGTGGGTATATTTCCATGAGACATAGATATATAACGTTCATGTTAACCATTTATTTTAATTCCATACAGATAATTCCCAGAAATTAAAATACAAAAACTGTCCTAACATAATTTTTCCTGATGAACCATTTTCTAACCTTGGCTTACTAATCGGACCATATCTACCACATGTGGACTCCAAATTGAATGATTCCAGTGGCTAAAAATCCATGACACACATATCTTTAATTCTTATGTTAACTATTTATTTTAATTCCCTACCAAAAATTTCCAGAAATTAAATTACCGAAGCTATCCTAACATATTCTTCCCTGATGATTCATTTTCTGACCTTTGACTACTAATCAGACCATAACTACCTCATATGGACTCCAAATGGAATGATTCCAGTTGGTGAAAATCCGTGACACATATATCTTTAATTCTTATGTTAACCATTTATTTTAATTCCTTATAGATTGTTCCCATAAATTAAAATACCGAAGCATAAAATTCTGTCAACCATAGCCATACCCATGCAGAACTATCTACACCAACCTAAGTATTCAAACATACATCACATGCAAGATCAATATGTAACATGATATAGCAACATCCATGACCAATCATCAAAGTTCTAAGATCAAAATCTCATATAAATATTATGAGTTTCAAAGGTTTTCTGCAAAAAGAAATATTGTTAAACTTACCTGGAGCACTTAGTCCCCTAGACTTCTCCTTCCTCTTTCTTCCTTTCTTCCTCTCCTTTCCTCACACTACCTTGCTTCTATTTTTGCTCTCCCTCACTTGGACGAAATTCTAATGTTGTAAGGGTGGGTTTTCTTATATAGACCACCAAATAATTCACCTTTCATGATCATGGGTCTACCTTATCACAATTAGGATACACTTTGTTGAATTTTTGGAAAACAAACAACTTATGTTCTTGTCTTCCTCTTCCTTTGTCAAGATATGCATAGAAAAAGGAGATTTGTATTTTGAAAATTATGATGATATGTTCTTAAGATATGGGGCAAGATCCCTTTGATTTAGGGATTCATTTCTTTTTTCTTTTGTCTTAATCAAGTATGATAGATTTGCCTTTTTAAGTGGCAAATTTCTAGCCCTTGAATTTTTCTTACTTCACTAAAATTATTTGTGTAGGATAATGATGTTTTGTCATAATGCTATGTATTATTACCCACTTGCTAAACTTATGAATGTAGGATATATATGTTTTTGTCCTAAAGCCTTGTATTATTATGCCACTTGCCAAAATGATGAATGTAGAATCACACCACTTGCTAAATTTTTTTCTTAATGCCATGTCACCTAATCTTGATTACACCATTATTTCATCACTTTAATTTTAATTTTATTTTTATTTTTCCTCTTGGGTTTGGGCTCATTCTTGCCCATTTTCTTTACTTTGGTTAAAATTCTACCTTCCATAATGGGCTTGGTCACATTTTCATGATTTGTGGGCTACCGGTCCAATTTCTATATCCTAGTCCAAGTCTATGTTTTATTTCTTCCTTGGGCTATCCTATTGGCTTGCTAAAAATTCATGTGAAGTAGAAAAACTCTATATGAAGTGTCTATAGGTTAAAGCCCAATTACGGCTGGAGATACTAAACTTAGTAACTTTTGCTCTTAAATTAAGAAAAATTACCATAATCCGATCTTCTTGAAATTTTAAGACCTTTACTTACTTCACAAAAATTTATCTTTCTTTACCTAAGAATTTTCACCTTTCTTTAACATGTTTATTTCTAATATTTCCTCTTAGGTTTTCTTTCTTTACTTATTCCATTAATATTAGAACATTTCTATGCATATATGTAAGGTGAAGAATTTCTAAGGAAAATATCTAAAAAATTACGGGATGTTACACCGGGGGTCTAATTGGGCCGCCGAGAAACCCTAACGGGAATTTTTGTGCATCCGGATGACCGTCACGATAATTAAAAAATGTGGGCTCGTTGAAAAGATGAACTCGATAGGAAAGCGATGTCCATTTCCAGTAATTTGGACATGCCAGGCGTCGAATCGGGCTGTCAAGAAACCCAAACAGTCATTTTCGTACATCCGGATGACCGTCACGAAAGTTCGAAAAAGCGGAGTTACTAGAAAAATGAATCCGTTAAGAACGCGATGACATCCGTTCCAAGTGATTCGGACATGCCGGGGGTCAAATCGGTCCGCCGAAAAACCCTAACGGAAATTTTCGTGCATCCGGATGACCGTCACGACAATTCAAAAATGTGGGCTCGTTGGAAAGATGAATTCGTTAGGAAAGGAATGTTGTCCATTTCGAGTAATTCGGATATGCCAGTAGTCGAATTGGGCTGCCGAGAAACCTAAACGGTCATTTCCGTACTTCCGAATGGCCGTCACGAAAATTTGAAAAAGCGGAGTTGCTGGAAAATGAATCCGTTAGGAACGCGATGATATCCGTTTCAAGTGATTCGAACATGCCGGGAGTCGAATCGGGCCGCAGAGAAACCCTAACGGGAATTTTCGTGCATTCGGATGACCATCACGAAATTCGAAAAATTGGAGCCATTGTAATAATGAACTCGTTAGGAACGTGAGGTTGTCTATTTCTAGGGATTTGAACATTCTGGGGGTCGAATCGGGCCACCGAGAAACCCAAACGTTCATTTTCGTGCATCTGAATGACCATCACGATTATTTGAAAAATAGAGGTAATTTGAAATCGGAACTCTTAAGCAATGTGGTGACGTCCGTTTTTAGTAATTCCGACATACCGTCGGTCGAATAACGCCGCCAAGAAACCCTAACGGGCATTTTTATTCATCCGGATCACCGTCACAAAAATTTCAAAAAACGGAGTCGTTGGAAAGAGGAACTCTTAAGGAACGCGATTCGTCCCTCAGCAACTACGATTCACTGGAAACGGACATCATCGAATTCCAAACTAGTTTATCTTTTCAACGACCCTGCTTTCTTGAATTTTCGTAACAGTCCTCTGGATGCACGAAAATGCCCGTTAAGGTTTCACGACGGACCGTCACGAAAATTCGAAAAAGCAAAGTAGTTGGGAGGATTGACTCGTTAGAAACGCGATGACGTCTGTTCCGAGTGATTCGGCATGTCGGAAGTCGAATCGGGCCACCGGGAAACTGTAACAACCTCTCTTTTTTTTTTCCTTTATTATTATACAATATTGAGTTCACATACATGTCATTAATCAAAACAGACGTATAACATATCAAACACATAGATATTTACATCTTGTTTATTTTGGTTGACCAATTCCGGAGATACAGGTGCGGGTGGTTGCACCTTCACCGGGATCTGAGCCAACTCAACCACAAACATCTTATTTGATTCTGAAATCTGCCCAACATAAAGTAACTCGATCCAATGTGCACTAAAAGCCAGAGCCTTAGAAACAAAAGCTGCATAAATAATTTTCTGAACATGATATGGAAATATAGTGAGAATTAAATCCCAGTAAGTTCAACAATAAATTATCATCAGTAAAACTCATCACGTCATGTTCAGCTGTATAAACTACAGAAAATATCTTTGGTCACATGAATGCATTATATCTATGCACATAAGAATCATATTGTAATGATATGTATGACAGGATTAACTATTTTCAAAATATCATATGATGGCCATCAACTTATTCTCATTTCAAGCTACCCCGGTCAGGGTGAGTATCCTCTACTCTCCGGTACGGGCTTTTCTCGCTCCGTCCGACATGGCCCACTTTCTCTTTCTTTTCTCATTATCATGATCATAACCGTTGGTAGGGCGTCCCCTACTGGTGCACCACACGGATTGCCATGTGACCGTGCTCATTTCTTTTCTTTTCACAATGTTAGCCAAAAATATGCTTTCAATAACAAGTATGTTCATCAAAATATAACTATTACCATATATCATTGGTAATCATGCCATGAACATAACCATTTCAAATATCACTTTATAAAATATTTCCATGTCAAAATTTCACACTTAAGATGGTAAGAAGTTCATACAATGGCAATGGCTATGGCTATACTAGTCATTTATTAAGATTCATCTTCTTCTTTTTAAATACTAATTTTATTTCTTTATTTTCTTGATGCAGGTTTTCATCCTATCTAACCTTCTCTTACTAATCAGAGCATAACTCCCTCAATTTAACTCTGATGTAGGTGATCTTGGTGTCCATTTCAAGATAAAACAATTATCTAAAACTATTATGTTGAACATTGTAGCAAAAAATTAAGAAACAAAGGTGATATTACTCCCTCAAAGTACAGGATAGTTCCTCTCGGATAGGTTCTGACCTTTACAGACTAATTAGACCATATCTCCCAAATTGGAACTTCAAATTGAGTTATTCCAGTTGGTAAAAATCCATGAGCCATATATCTATAATTTTTATTTTGGCGCGCTATTTTAATTCCCTACAGAATATTCTCAGAAATTCAAAAACTAAAGCACTAATAACATACTCTTCCCTGAATAAACATTTTCTGACCTCGGCTTACTAATCGGATCATATCTACCTCATATAAACTCCAAATTGCATAATTCCAGTGGGTATATTTCCATGAGACATAGATATATAACTTTCATGTTAACCATTTATTTTAATTCCATACAGATAATTCCCATAAATTAAAATACAGAAGCTGCCCTAACATATTCTTCCCTAATGAACCATTTTCTGACCTTTGACTACTAATCAGTTCCTATATTCCTCATATGGACTCCAAATTGAATGATTCTAGTGTCTAAACATCCATGACACACATATCTATAATTCTTATGTTAACCATTTATTTTAATTCCATACAGATAATTCCCAGAAATTAAAATACAAAAGCTGTCCTAACATAATCTTCCCTGATGAACCATTTTCTGACCTTGGCTTACTAATCGGACCATATCTACCACATGTGGACTCCAAATTGAATGATTCCAATGGCTAAAAATCCATGACACACATATCTTTAATTCTTATGTTAACCATTTATTTTAATTCCCTACCAATAATTCCCAGAAATTAAATTACCGAAGCTATCCTAACATATTCTTCCCTGATGATTCATTTTCTGACCTTTGACTACTAATCAGACCATATCGACCTCATATGGACTCCAAATGGAATGATTCCAGTGGGTGAAAATCCGTGACACATATATCTTTAATTCTTATGCTAACCATTTATTTTAATTCCTTATAGATTGTTCCCAGAAATTAAAATACCGAAGCTTAAAATTCTGTCAACCATAGCCATACCCATGCAGAACTATCTACACCAACCTAAGTATTCAAACATACATCACATGCAAGATCAATATGTAACATGATATAGCAACATCCATGACCAATCATCAAAGTTCTAAGATCAAAATCTCATATAAATATTATGAGTTTCAAAGGTTTTCTTCAAAAAGAAATATTGTTAAACTTACCTGGAGCACTTAGTCTCCTAGACTTCTCCTTCCTCTTTCTTCCTTTCTTCCTCTCCTTTCCTCACACTACCTTGCTTCTATTTTTGCTCTCCCTCACTTGGACGAAATTCTAATGTTGTAAGGGTGGGTTTTCTTATATAGACCACCAAATAATTCACCTTTCATGATCATGGGTCTACCTTATCACAATTAGGATACACTTTGTTGAATTTTTGGAAAACAAACAACTTATGTTCTTGTCTTCCTCTTCCTTAGTCAAGATATGCATAGAAAAAGGAGATTTGTATTTTGAAAATTATGATGATATGTTCTTAAGATATGGGGCAAGATCTCTTTGATTTAGGGATTCATTTCCTTTTTCTTTTGTCTTAATCAAGTATGATAGATTTGCCTTTTTAAGTGGCAAATTTCTAGCCCTTGAATTTTCCTTTCTTAACTAAAATTATTTGTGTAGGATAATGATGTTTTGTCATAATGCTATGTATTATTACCCACTTGCTAAAGTTATGAATGTAGGATATAGATGTTTTTGTCCTAAAGCCTTGTATTATTATGCCACTTGCCAAAATGATGAATGTAGAATCACACCACTTGTCAAATTTTTGTCTTAATGCCATGTCACTTAATCTTGATTACACTAATATTTCATCACTTTAATTTTATTTTTATTTTTATTTTTCCTCTTGGGTTTGGGCTCATTCTTGCCCATTTTCCTTACTTTGGTTAAAATTCTTCCTTTCATAATGGGCTTGGTCACATTCTCACGATTTTTGGGCTATCGGTCCAATTTTTATATCCTAGTCCAAGTCTATGTTTTATTTCTTCCTTGGCCTATCCTATTGGCTTGCTAAAAATTCATGTGAAGTAGAAAAACTCTATATGAAGTGTCTATAGGTTAAAGCCCAATTACGGGTGGAGATACTAAACTCAGTAACTTTTGCTCTTAAATTAAGAAAGATTACCCTAATCCGATCTTCTTGAAATTTTAAGACCTTTACTTACTTCACAAAAATTTATCTTTCTTTACCTAAGAATTTCACCTTTCTTTAACATGTTTATTTCTAATATTTCCTCTTAGGTTTTCTTTCTTTACCTATTCCATTAATATTAGAACATTTCTATGCATATATGTAAGGTGAAAAATTTCTAAGGAAAATATCTAAAAATTACGGGATGTTACAGAAACCCTATCGAGAATTTTCGTGCATTTGTATGACCGTCACGACAATTCGAAAAATTGGAGTCTTTGGAAAGATGAACTCATTAGGAACGCGATGATGTCCACTTCGAGTGATTCGGACATGCCGGGAGTTGAATCGCGCCGCCAAGAAACCTAAACAGGCATATTCGTGCATCCGGATGATCGTCACGGAACTTCGATAAATCAAGGTCGTTCGAAACAGAAACTCTTAAGCAACTCGATGACATCGGTTTTGAGTAATTCTGACATATCATCGGTCGAATCAGGTTGCCAAGAAACCCTAACGGGTATTTTTGTGCATCCGGATCACTGTCACGAAAATCTCAAAAAACGGAGTCGTTGGAAAGATGAACTCTTAAGGAACGCGATTCATCCCCCGACAATTCCAAATTACTCGAAACGGACGTCATCGCCTTCCTAACCAATTCGTCTTTCCAACGACCCTGCTTTCTCGAACTTTTGTGACAGTCAATCCAGATGCACTAAAATGCCCGTCAAGATTTTTCGGCGGAACATCACGAAAATTCGAAAAAGCGGCATCGTTGGATGGATGAACTCGTTAGGAACGCGATGATGTCCGTTCCGAGTGATTCGGACATACCGAAGGTCGAATCAGGCTGCCGAGAAACCCTATCGAGAATTTTCGTGCATTCGAATGACCGTCACGAAAATTTCAAAAAGCGTGGTCGTTGGAAGTATAAACTCATTAGGAACGTGATGACGTCCGTTTCGAGTGATTCGGACATACCGGGGGTTGAATCGGTCTGCCGAGAAAACCTACCGGGAATTTTCGTGCATTTGGATGACCGTCACGGACATCTCAAAAAATAGAGTCGTTGGAAAGAGGAACTCTTAAGGAACGCGATTCGGCCCCCGATGAGTCCAAATTACTCGAAACAGACGTCATCGCCTTCCTAACCAGTTCATCTTTCTAATGACCCTGCTGTCTCAAATTTTTGGGATAGTCATTCGGATACACAAAAATGCCCATCAGGGTTTCTCGGCGGACCATCACGAAAATTGAAAAAATTGGGGTCGTTGGATGGATGAACTCGTTAGGAACGCGATGACGTCTGTTTCGATTGATTCGGACATGCCGAGGGTCGAATCGGGCCGCCGAGAAACCCTAACGAGAATTTTCGTGCGTCCGGATGACCGTCACAACAATTCAAAAATGTGGGCTCGTTGGAAAGATGAACTCGTTAGGAAAGCGATGTCCATTTCGAGTAATTTGGACATGCCAGGGGTCGAATTGGGCTGTCGAGAAACCCAAACGGTCATTTCCGTACATCTGGATGACCGTCACGAAATTCGAAAAAGCGGAGTTGCTGGAAAAATAAACCTGTTAGGAACGCGATGATATCTGTTTCGAGTGATTGGGACATGCCGGGAGTCGAATCGATCTGTCGAGAAACCCTAACGGGAATTTTTCGTGCATCCGGATGACCGTCACGACAATTCAAAAATGTGGGCTCGTTAGAAAGATGAACTCGTTAGGAAAAGCAATGTTGTCCATTTCGAGTAATTCGGATATACCAGGGGTCGAATCGGGCTGCCGAGAAACCCAAACGGACATTTTCGTACTTCCGAACGACCGTCACGAAAATTCGAAAAAGCGGAGTTGCTGGAAAAATGAATTCGTTAGGAACCCGATGACGTCCGTTTCGAGTGATTCGAACATGGCGTAGGTCGAATCGGGCCGCCGAGAAACCCTATCGAGAATTTTTGTGCATTCGGACGTCATGACAATTCCAGAAAGCGTGGTCGTTGGAAGTATGAACTCGTTAGGAACACGATGACGTCCGTTTCGAGTGATTCAGACATGCCGGGAGTCGAATTGGGCCGCCGAGAAACCTTAACATGAATATTCGTGCATCTGGATAACCATCACGATAATTCAAAAATGTGGGCTTGTTGGAAAGATAAACTCATTAGGAAAACAATGTTGTCTGTTTCGAGTAATTCGGATATGCCAGGGGTTGAATCGGGCTGCCGAGAAACCTAAACGGTCATTTCCATAGTTCCGAATGACCATCACGATAATTCAAAAAAGTGGGCTCGTTGGAAAGATGAATTCGTTAGGAAAGCGATGTCCATTTTGAGTAATTTGGACATGCCAGGGGTCCAATCGAGCTGTCGAGAAACCCAAACGTTTATTTACGTACATCCGGATGACCGTCACGAAAATTCAAAATAGCGGAGTTGCTGGAAAAATGAATCCGTTAGTAACGCGATGACGTCCATTTCGAGTGATTCGGACATGTCGAGGATTGAATCGGTCCGCCGAGAAACCCTAACGGGAATTTTCGTGCATCCGGATGACCGTCACGACAATTCAAAAATGTGGGCTCGTTGGAAAGATGAACTCGTTAGGAAAACAATGTTGTTTGTTTCGAGTAATTCGGATATACCAAGGGTCGAATCGGGCTGCCGAGAAACCCAAACGGTCATTTCTGTACTTCCGGATGACTGTCGCGAAAATTCGAAAAAGCAGAGTTGCTGGAAAAATGAATCCGTTAGGAACGCGACGATGTCCGTTTCGAGTGATTCGAACATTCCGGAGGTCGAATCGGGCCGCCGAGAAACCCTAACGGGAATTTTTGTGGATTAGGATCACCGGCTTGACAATTCCAAAAAGCGGGGTCGTTGAAAGGATGAACTCGTTAGGAATGCGATGACGTCCGTTTCGAGTGATTCGGACATGCCGAGGGTCGAATCGGGGCGACGAGAAACCCTAACGGAAATTTTCGTGCATCCGGATGACTGTCACGACAATTCAAAAATGTGGGCTTGTTGGAAAGATGAACTCGTTAGGAAAGCGATGTCCATTTCGAGTAATTTGGACATGCCAGGGGTCGAATCGGGCTGTCGAGAAACCCAAACGGTTATTTCTGTACAAAAAGCGGAGTTGCTAGAAAAATGAATCCGTTAGGAACGCGATGATGTCTGGTTCATATCGGTCCGCCGAGAAACCCTAACGGAAATTTTCGTGCATCCGGATGACCGTCACGACAATTCAAAAATGTGGGCTCGTTGGAAAGATGAACTCGTTAAGAAAGCAATGTTGTCCGTTTCGAGTAATTCGGATATACCAAGGGTCAAATCGGGCTGCCGAGAAACCCAAACGGTTATTTCCGTACTTCTGGATGACCGTCACGAAAATTCGAAAAAGCAGAGTTGCTGGAAAAATGAATCCGTTAGGAAAGCGATGACGTCCGTTTCAAGTGATTCGAACTAATGTGAACCCCTGATATGAACCTCACCAAGAGTAGTGAGACCCGGAATCAATATGAGATCCGCTTAGAAGGATCGTATTGTAATCAGATTTATAACAAAAATAAATTAAAAATAAAATGACCTTGACCCGTTATATTTAAAGAGATAAGAACCAAAGGTATAAGAAATATCGCAGACACCACACTCAAGAAAGAGAAAGAAGATTGTGAGTGATAAGTCTTGCTTGAACGCCACAAGATAAATCTTGATAAGTTCAGAAAAGTTCTTTAAAGAACCAAAGAGAAAACACTCTCAATAATATAAATGATAATCTCCCTTGTTAATGAGCATACATACCTATTTATAGGCCAATTACCTAAACTTAGAAGGAAAACTATATAGGAAACTCCTATAGGACAAGGAAGAATAGAAATAGGAAACTGTTCTAGAAACTATCAAATAGGAAACTCCTATAGGGCAAGGAAAAATACAATAGGAACTCTTCTATAAACTATGAAATAGGAAACTTTCCTAGTCAAATAAATAAAATACTAAAAGTAAATAAATTAGAAAAAACGTAGCTTAAATTGGGCCATTAAATAAATCCATTATTTTAGGCCGATATTCAAATTTTAGCCTTTCATCTTCTTGCACTTTAAGCCCATAATCAGATTGGCTTGTCTTGACCTATATTCAAGTGGGTTTTAATGATATGGACCAGTTTTGCCCTCTTCTTTTGGAATTGATCCAGGTATCTCCTTGTTGGACTTCTAAAATTAGACCACTAAATTCTTCTTTGAATCTTTTAGCTCGAGCTCTTATGACAGGTCCACTTTGGACTTCCAGCAGGTTTGCATTCCATTTCCATTCGCTAGCTGTGCTCACATCACGAACATGTCGGAGCTCGAATCGGGCCGCCGAGAAACCCTAACGAGAATTTTTGTGGATTCGGATGACCGTCTTGACAATTCCAAAAAGCGGGGTCGTTGGAAGGATGAACTCGTTAGGAACGCGATGTTGTCCGTTTCGAGTAATTCGGATATACCAAGGGTCGAATCGGGCTGCCGAGAAACCCAAACGGTCATTTCCGTACTTCCGGATGACCGTCACGAAAACTCGATGACGTCGGTTTTGAGTAATTCTGACATATCGTCGGTCGAATCAAGTTGCCAAGAAACCCTAACGCGTATTTTCGTGCATTTGGATCACCGTCACGAAATTCTCAAAAAATGGAGTCGTTGGAAAGATGAACTCTTAAGGTACGCGATTCGTGTAACATCCTGTAATTTTTAGATATTTTCCTTAGAAATTCTTCACCTTACATATATGCATAGAAATGTTCTAATATTAATGGAATAGGTAAAGAAAGAAAACCTAAGAGGAAATATTAGAAATAAACATGTTAAAGAAAGGTGAAATTCTTAGGTAAAGAAAGATAAATTTTTGTGAAGTAAGTAAAGGTCTTAAAATTTCAAGAAGATCGGATTAGGGTAATTTTTCTTAATTTAAGAGCAAAAGTTACTGAGTTTAGTATCTCCACCCGTAATTGGGCTTTAACCTATAGACACTTCATATAGAGTTTTTCTACTTCACATGAATTTTTAGCAAGCCAATAGGATAGGCCAAGGAAGAAATAAAACATAGACTTGGATTAGGATATAGAAATTGGACCGGTAGCCCAAAAATCTTGAAAATGTGACCAAGCCCATTATGAAAGGAAGAATTTTAACCAAAGTAAGGAAAATGGGCAAGAATGAGCCCAAACCCAAGAGGAAAAATAAAAATAAAAATAAAAATAAAATTAAAGTGATGAAATATTAGTGTAATCAAGATTAAGTGACATGGCATTAAGACAAAAATTTGGCAAGTGGTGTGATTCTACATTCATCATTTTGGCAAGTGAAATAATAATACATAGCATTATGACAAAACATCATTATCCTACACAAATAATTTTAGTTAAGTAAGGAAAATTCAAGGGCTAGAAATTTTCCACTTAAAAAGGCAAATCTATCATACTTGATTAAGACAAAAGAAAAAGGAAATGAATCCCTAAATCAAAGGAATCTTGCCCCATATCTTAAGAACATATAATCATAATTTTCAAAATACAAATCTCCTTTTTCTATGCATATCTTGACTAAGGAAGAGGAAGACAAGAACATAAGTTGTTTGTTTTCCAAAAATTCAACAAAGTGTATCCTAATTGTGATAAGGTAGACCCATGATCATGAAAGGTGAATTATTTGGTGGTCTATATAAGAAAACCCACCCTTACAACATTAGAATTTCGTCCAAGTGAGGGAGAGCAAAAATAGAAGCAAGGTAGTGTGAGGAAAGGAGAGGAAGAAAGGAAGAAAGAGGAAGGAGAAGTCTCCTAAGTGCTCCAGGTAAGTTTAACAATATTTCTTTTTGAAGAAAACCTTTGAAACTCATAATATTTATATGAGATTTTGATCTTAGAACTTTGATGATTGGTCATGGATGTTGCTATATCATGTTACATATTGATCTTGCATGTGATGTATGTTTGAATACTTAGGTTGGTGTAGATAGTTCTGCATGGGTATGGCTATGGTTGACAGAATTTTAAGCTTCGGTATTTTAATTTCTGGGAACAATCTATAAGGAATTAAAATAAATGGTTAACAAAAGAATTAAAGATATATATGTCACGGATTTTCACCCACTGGAATCATTCCATTTGGAGTCCATATGAAGTAGCTATGGTCTGATTAGTAGTCAAAGGTCAGAAAATGAATCATTAGGGAAGAATATGTTAGGATAGCTTCGGTAATTTAATTTCTGGGAATAATTGGTAGGGAATTAAAATAATTGGTTAACATAAGAATTAAAGATATGTGTGTCATGGATTTTTAGCCACTGGAATCATTCAATTTGGAGTTCACATGTGGTAGATATGATCCAATTAGTAAGCAGAGGTCAGAAAATGTTTATTCAGGGAAGAGTATGTTATTAATGCTTTAGTTTTTGAATTTCTGGGAATATTCTGTAGGGAATTAAAATAGCACGCCAACATAACAATTATAGATATATGGGTCATGGATTTTTAACAACTGGAATAACTCAATTTGGAGTTCCAATTTGGGAGATATGGTCTAATTAGTCAGTAAAGGTCAGAACCTATCCGAGAGGAACTATCCTGTACTTTGAGGGAGTAATATCACCTTCGTTTCTTAATTTTTCGCTACAATGTTCAACATAATAGTTTTAGATAATTGTTTTATCTTGAAATGGACACCAAGATCACCTACATCAGAGTTAAATTGAGGGAGTTATGCTCTGATTAGTAAGAGAAGGTTAGATAGGATGAAAACCTGCATCAAGAAAAGAAAGAAAATAAAATTGGTATTTAAAAAAGAAGATGAATGTTAATAAATGACTAGTATAGCCATAGCCATTGCCATTGTATGAACTTTTTACCATCTTAAGTGTGAAATTTTGACATGAAAATATTTTATAAAGTGATATTTAAAATGGTTATGTTCATGGCATGATTACCAATGATTTATGGTAATAGTTATATTTTGATGAACATACTTGTTATTGAAAGCATATTCTTGGCTATCATTGTGAAAAGAAAAGAAATGAGCACGGTCACATGGCAATCCGTGTGGTGCACCAGTAGGGGACGCCCTACCAACGGTTATGATCATGATAATGAGAAAAGAAAGAGAAAGTAGGCCATGTCGGACGGAGCGAGAAAAGCCCGTACCGGAGAGTAGAGGATACTCACCCTGACCGGGGTAGCTTGAAATGAGAATAAGTTGATGGCCATCATATGATATTTTGAAAATGGTTAATCCTGTCATACATATCATTACAGTATGATTTTTATGTGCATAGATATAATGCATTCATGTGACCAAAGATATTTTCTGTAGTTTATACAGCTGAACATGACGTGATGAGCTTTACTGATGATAATTTATTGTTGAACTTACTGGGATTTAATTCTCACTATATTTCCATATCATGTTCAGAAAATTATTTATGCAGCTTTTGTTTCTAAGGCTCTGGCTTTTAGTGCACATTGGATCGAGTTACTTTATGTTGGGCAGATTTCAGAATCAAATAAGATGTTTGTGGTCGAGTTGGCTCAGATCCCGGTGAAGGTGCAACCACCCGCACCTGTATCTCCGGAATTGGTCAACCAAAATAAACAAGATGTAAATATCTATGTGTTTGATATGTTATACGTCTGTTTTAATTAATGACATGTATGTGAACTCAATATTGTATAATAATAATAAAAAAAAGAGGTTGTTACATAATTGGTATCAGAGCAGGTCGATCCTAGATGGCCAGTGGGTGGATGGTTATCTGAATCGATCTTATAGTATCTTGAGTATGTTGTGGTTGTGCTGTGTAGGGGATCAGTGACTCATATAGGTAAGAAATTACTAGTGTTTCTTATCTATATGCCGAGGTGGTGTTATGACTGCTGTTAAATATTGTTTTGAAACTAACTATTGGGCTTGATCACCTCAATAGTAGCATAAATTTATTTTTCCCACAGTAGGAAATGGCACCACCAAGGCGGAATCCGGCAAACAATGCGGAGAAAATCTTGCACAACCTTGCCACAGCAATTCGAGAATTTGGTATTGATTTACTCCTTAGAACCCAACTAGTATCTATATCCCTATATAGAATGATATCGATTGAATTTAAAAAAAATTGTGATTTGTGAAAAGTGCATGTCTAAGGAAAGCTCTGGCAAGGAAAGACTTGGTACTTAAGCGTGTCCATTAGTGACCCACCTCTCTTTCCTGGGAACTTTTCTGGTGCGCTGTTTACAGACTACAATTACTATCCAGTTACCGAGATATTAGTGTGGAATTTTAACATGGAATTTACCCTAGTACTCATATAAAATTTCCAAGAAGTTTTGAAAGTGCCGATTTTATTTGAAAAATCTTAGTATGCTCCGTGGTTGCAGTATTTCCACATCAGAAAAGAATTATTCTAGTTACTGGAAAAAAAAAATTTACAAGACTTGTTAGACAAGGGATTTAAATGCCCTAGTACTTTTATTTGGAGTGCTCTAGCTCTATTTGTGAAAAAGAAAGATGGATCACTATGACTATGCATAGATTATCGACAGTTGAATAAGGTGATAATGTAAAATAGAAACCCATTAGCTCATATAGATTACCTGTTTGACCAGTTATAAGGTGTTCAATATTTTTCCACAAATAGATTTGGGATATGAGTAACATTAATTAGGGATAAGAGAAGAGGATGTAGGACTTATTATGGCATTATGAGTTCTTGGTGATGCATTTAAATTGAAAAATCTTTAGCTGCATTCATAGATTTAATGAATAGTAATTAGGTCATCCCTGGAATAATTTGTTATTATATATATGGATGATATACTAGAATATTTCAAAAGTTCAGAGGATCATAAGCAACATTCAAAGATAGTTTTACCAACTCTAAAGGAGTATGGTTGGTAAATATGGTATACAAGTAGAGTCTAAGAAAGTAAAAGTAGTACAATAATAGCTACGTTTTACTACATTTAAAGATGAAGATCCAAATCCAATTTACGCTTCCTGCGGTTATCTGCCGTCCATTCTATTGGAGTAATAGTTAGATCAGGTACATGAACATAGGCTTGGAAAGCATCAATCAACTCCTCAGCATTTGAAGCTGAGATGAGAATTTGCCGTACTGAGTGTGAGATAAACCTCTGTTCCACAACTTGATCTAGAAAAGATAACAAACCATCAAAGAAGTGATTAACATTTAACAAACCTATCGGTTTGTGATGCATATTCAGTTGTGCCCAAGAGACTATTTGGAAAATCTCCTCTAGAGCACCAAAACCACCTGGTAAGGCAATGAAGGCGTCAGCATTGCTCATCATTCTAGCCATGCGTTCATGCATGGAAACTACCCTATATTCTTCCCCAATTGTCTTCCCTATGTTGCTGGATGTAGCTAGAGCTGTAGGAATAATACCTAGAACTTGGCATCCCCCTGCATGTGCAGCTGTAGCCACACACCCCATTAACCCACAGTTACCTCCACCATACACTAAATGAATTTTTCTCCTAACCAGCACCATACCCAGATTTTGTGCTGCTTTAACATACTCCTCATTTTTTCCAGGACTGGAACCACAAAAGACACAGATATTTCGGAACTGACGGAATGCGGTTCCCTCCATAATTTCTATCACCTTAACTTTGAGAATAGACAAAGATACTAATGTAAGTATTTAGAGAACTCAGAGAAGGGCATATTTATAATAGCTATGCGACTAGGCCGGGTATTATTAGAACAACTATGTGAGTGATTGGTGGAAATCAACTAAATTAAAGAGTATAAGATAAAGAGTATAAGATAAGATATCACCATAAATCTGTCTTTATCTTGTTGTCTTTGATGAAGCATTGATGTTTTGATTCTTGTAGAAAAGTTATAGGTGATAGCCGTCATTGAAAAAAAAAATGCAATCAAATGATTTATTTTGTATTCTCAATGTTTTCGCCAGTCGACTATCAGTATTATTAAGTCGACTAGATATTTTGAGAAATTTTAATTTGGACTGGTTAATTTACAGTTGATTGATTACATCTATTTTGAAGCAATCAACTGCATCCTACCAGTTAACTACATATTCTTTGATTTTCACAGACTTTTATAAGCTCAGAAATGTTTCTTTTTCCATGTGATATCTTTCCACCGAATACCAATAGATTTAAAGTAGATTCTGACACATATATTCAAAATTTGCGGCCACCGATTTTTTTGAAATCATAGATAGATTTTGTTTACAGATTTTCAAGAATTGCGGCCACCGATTTTAATATTTTTCAATGCTTTGTTAAAACTTTTGACTTTCGCTTTTGGAACCATTCTCTATTATGCTTTTCGTCTGTTTCACTCATTAACGGTTGACATTAAATGCAAGGTTATTTTCCCTCATTACAATTAAAGATAATTTCTTCCTTTGAAACTTGGTTATTATGGTGTCTAAGTTGTTAATAGGTTAAAGTAATGAACGGTTTGAAAAGAATGGACGGATGATGGTCTTATAGTGTTTTGAAGAATGTAATCAAGAGAATTAGTGGTGTTGAAGTTCTCGAGGAATAAAATATAGGAAGTAGGATTTAAGTTAGTCTTTGAACTCTTAATTTGGAAATATAGAGAATATTCTGAGAACCATGTCCGGAAATAATGTAGGTTATCAAGATATTTGTGTTAAAGGATTATATCATGCTAAATTGAGTCTAGTATCTAGGATGTGAATTATGTTGGAATTGAGAATTCATGTATGAGTAATTGTTAGGAAAAAAAAAACACAAATCTTCTTGAAATGATTGGGTGAATTAAATGGGATTGGCATAAGCTAGAATGAGGTGCTTTTGGATATGATAGAAGAAATAATTGAAATTTTTGACAATGAGTTTAATGGTGTTAATAAGCTTGTATAGAATTACTGTGATGAGGTAAGTTGGAATTATTAGACATGTGTCAATGGTACATAAACGTTATTAAAGGTTTGAAGGATTTATTGCTACGTATGTTTAACATATTGATTAAAGGATTTGAGGATAAAAATAGATGATAGATTAAGATGATGATATTCAGGGGATGATGTTGATATATGAAAAAAAAATTGACTTGATAGAAGTTTGGAATAAGAAAAGATAGTTACACAATATAAAGGTGTATATGTTCCTTTATATGTGTGTTTTCTAATATCGACCCATAGATATATCCATGCGGGCTAGAGGATATCAATTGAAGAACTTATGATTGAAAGAAATCCTTATGGTTAAGTTATATGGCAAAATCACTCAAGTGAATAGACATATTAAAAAGTAAAGATGTCATACAGAGAAGATATCTCTAATTATTTAGGTAATAAGCTTGGTAACTCTGAATAATGCCTTAATTTATTCCCTACATGTGGTAGGATGGATTGAAATTCGGGGACCGAATTTCTTAAGGGGGGAAGAATGTAACATCCCGTAATTTTTAGATATTTTCCTTAGAAATTCTTCACCTTACATATATGCATAGAAATGTTCTAATATTAATGGAATAGGTAAAGAAAGAAAACCTAAGAGGAAATATTAGAAATAAACATGTTAAAGAAAGGTGAAATTCTTAGG
The DNA here is from genome assembly GCA_037074535.1 of Gleditsia sinensis. NCBI lineage: Eukaryota > Viridiplantae > Streptophyta > Magnoliopsida > Fabales > Fabaceae > Gleditsia > Gleditsia sinensis. The sequence goes on along the minus strand of CM073463.1, from coordinate 58,501,544 downwards.
TAAAGAAAGATAAATTTTTGTGAAGTAAGTAAAGGTCTTAAAATTTCAAGAAGATCGGATTAGGGTAATTTTTCTTAATTTAAGAGCAAAAGTTACTGAGTTTAGTATCTCCACCCGTAATTGGGCTTTAACCTATAGACACTTCATATAGAGTTTTTCTACTTCACATGAATTTTTAGCAAGCCAATAGGATAGGCCAAGGAAGAAATAAAACATAGACTTGGATTAGGATATAGAAATTGGACTGGTAGCCCAAAAATCTTGAAAATGTGACCAAGCCCATTATGAAAGGAAGAATTTTAACCAAAGTAAGGAAAATGGGCAAGAATGAGCCCAAACCCAAGAGGAAAAATAAAAATAAAAATAAAATTAAAGTGATGAAATATTAGTGTAATCAAGATTAAGTGACATGGCATTAAGACAAAAATTTGGCAAGTGGTGTGATTCTACATTCATCATTTTGGCAAGTGGAATAATAATACATAGCATTATGACAAAACATCATTATCCTACACAAATAATTTTAGTTAAGTAAGGAAAATTCAAGGGCTAGAAATTTTCCACTTAAAAAGGCAAATCTATCATACTTGATTAAGACAAAAGAAAAAGGAAATGAATCCCTAAATCAAAGGAATCTTGCCCCATATCTTAAGAACATATAATCATAATTTTCAAAATACAAATCTCCTTTTTCTATGCATATCTTGACTAAGGAAGAGGAAGACAAGAACATAAGTTGTTTGTTTTCCAAAAATTCAACAAAGTGTATCCTAATTGTGATAAGGTAGACCCATGATCATGAAAGGTGAATTATTTGGTGGTCTATATAAGAAAACCCACCCTTACAACATTAGAATTTCGTCCAAGTGAGGGAGAGCAAAAATAGAAGCAAGGTAGTGTGAGGAAAGGAGAGGAAGAAAGGAAGAAAGAGGAAGGAGAAGTCTAGGAGACTAAGTGCTCCAGGTAAGTTTAACAATATTTCTTTTTGAAGAAAACCTTTGAAACTCATAATATTTATATGAGATTTTGATCTTAGAACTTTGATGATTGGTCATGGATGTTGCTATATCATGTTACATATTGATCTTGCATGTGATGTATGTTTGAATACTTAGGTTGGTGTAGATAGTTCTGCATGGGTATGGCTATGGTTGACAGAATTTTAAGCTTCGGTATTTTAATTTCTGGGAACAATCTATAAGGAATTAAAATAAATGGTTAACATAAGAATTAAAGATATATATGTCACGGATTTTCACCCACTGGAATCATTCCATTTGGAGTCCATATGAAGTAGCTATGGTCTGATTAGTAGTCAAAGGTCAAAAAATGAATCATTAGGGAAGAATATGTTAGGATAGCTTCGGTAATTTAATTTCTGGGAATTATTGGTAGGGAATTAAAATAAATGGTTAACATATGAATTAAAGATATGTGTGTCATGGATTTTTAGCCACTGGAATCATTCAATTTGGAGTTCACATGTGGTAGATATGATCCAATTAGTAAGCAGAGGTCAGAAAATGTTTATTCAGGGAAGAGTATGTTATTAATGCTTTAGTTTTTGAATTTCTGGGAATATTCTGTAGGGAATTAAAATAGCACGCCAACATAACAATTATAGATATATGGGTCATGGATTTTTAACAACTGGAATAACTCAATTTGGAGTTCCAATTTGGGAGATATGGTCTAATTAGTCAGTAAAGGTCAGAACCTATCCGAGAGGAACTATCCTATACTTTGAGGGAGTAATATCACCTTCGTTTCTTAATTTTTCGCTACAATGTTCAACATAATAGTTTTAGATAATTGTTTTATCTTGAAATGGACACCAAGATCACCTACATCAGAGTTAAATTGAGGGAGTTATGCTCTGATTAGTAAGAGAAGGTTAGATAAGATGAAAACCTGCATCAAGAAAAGAAAGAAAATAAAATTGGTATTTAAAAAAGAAGATGAATCTTAATAAATGACTAGTATAGCCATAGCCATTGCCATTGTATGAACTTCTTACCATCTTAAGTGTGAAATTTTGACATGAAAATATTTTATAAAGTGATATTTAAAATGGTTATGTTCATGGCATGATTACCAATGATTTATGGTAATAGTTATATTTTGATGAACATACTTGTTATTGAAAGCATATTCTTGGCTATCATTGTGAAAAGAAAAGAAATGAGCACGGTCACATGGCAATCCGTGTGGTGCACCAGTAGGGGACGCCCTACCAACGGTTATGATCATGATAATGAGAAAAGAAAGAGAAAGTAGGCCATGTCGGACGGAGCGAGAAAAGCCCGTACCGGAGAGTAGAGGATACTCACCCTGACCGGGGTAGCTTGAAATGAGAATAAGTTGATGGCCATCATATGATATTTTGAAAATGGTTAATCCTATCATACATATCATTACAGTATGATTTTTATGTGCATAGATATAATGCATTCATGTGACCAAAGATATTTTCTGTAGTTTATACAGCTGAACATGACGTGATGAGCTTTACTGATGATAATTTATTGTTGAACTTACTGGGATTTAATTCTCACTATATTTCCATATCATGTTCAGAAAATTATTTATGCAGCTTTTGTTTCTAAGGCTCTGGCTTTTAGTGCACATTGGATCGAGTTACTTTATGTTGGGCAGATTTCAGAATCAAATAAGATGTTTGTGGTCGAGTTGGCTCAGATCCCGGTGAAGGTGCAACCACCCGCACCTGTATCTCCGGAATTGGTCAACCAAAATAAACAAGATGTAAATATCTATATGTTTGATATGTTATACGTCTGTTTTAATTAATGACATATGTGAACTCAATATTGTATAATAATAATAAAAAAAAAGAGGTTGTTACAATTCGGCCCCCGACAATTCCAAATTACTCGAAACGGACGTCATCGCCATCCTAACCAGTTCACCTTTCCAACGACCCTGCTCTCTCGAATTTTTGTGACAGTCATCCGGATGCACGAAAATGCCCGTCAGGGTTTCTCGGCGGACCGTCACGACAATTCAAAAATGTGGGCTTGTTGGAAAGATGAACTCGTTAGGAAAGCGATGTCCATTTCGAGTAATTTGGACATGCCAGGGGTCGAATCGGGCTGTCGAGAAACCCAAACGTTTATTTTCGTACATCCGGATGATCGTCATGAAAATTCGAAAAAGCAGAGTTGCTGGAAAAATGAATCCGTTAGGAACGCGATGACATACGTTTCGAGTGATTCGAACAGCCGGAGGTCGAATCGAGCCGCCGACAAACCCTAACGGGAATTTTTGTGGATTCGGATGACCGTCTTGACAATTCTAAAAAGCGGGGTCGTTGGAAGGATGAACTCGTTAGGAACGCGATGACGTCCGTTTCAAATGATTAAGACATGCCAGGAGTCGAATCAGCCGCCGAGAAACCCTAACGAGAATTTTCGTGTATGCGGATGACCGTCACGAAATTCAAAAAATTGGAGCCGTTGTATTAATAAACTCGTTAGGAACGTGATGTTGTCTATTTCTAGGGATTTGAACATTTTAGGGGACGAATCGGGCCGCCGAGAAACACAAACGTTCATTTTCGTGCATCCGGATGACCGTCACGATAATTTGAAAAATCGAGGTCATTTGAAATCGGAACTCTTAAGCAATACGAAGACATCCGTTTTGAGTAATTCCGACATACCGTCGGTCGAATAACGCCGCCAAGAAACCCTAACAGACATTTTTGTGCATCCAGATCACCGTCACGAAAATTTTAAAAATCGGGGTCGTTGGAAAGAGGAACTCTTAAGGAACGCGATTCGGCCCTCTGCAACTACGATTCACTCGAAACGTACGTCATCGCATTCCAAACTAGTTCATCTTTCCAACGACCCTGCTTTCTTGAATTTTTGTAACGGTCATCCGGATGCACGAAAATGGGGGTTAGCGTTTTTTGTCGGACCGTCACAAAAATTCAAAAAAGCAGGGTCGTTAAAAGGATTGACTCGTTAGGAACGCGATGACCTCTGTTCCGAGTGATTCGGTATGTCGGAGGTCGAATCGGGCCACCGGGAAACCCTATCGAGAATTTTCGTGCATCTGAATGACCGTCACGGGCACTTGGATGACCGTGACGACAAATTGAAAAATTGGAGTCTTTGGAAAGATGAACTCGTTAGGAACGCGATATCCATTTCGAGTGATTCGGACATGCCCGGGGTTGAATCGCGCCGTCGAGAAACCTAAACGGGCATATTCGTACATCCGGATGATCGTCACGAAAATTCAATAAATGAAGGTCGTTCGAAACCGAAACTCTTAAGGAACTCGATGACGTCGGTTTTGAGTAATTCTGACATATCGTCGGTCAAATCAAGTTGACAAGAAACCCTAACGCGTATTTTCGTGCATCCGGATCACCGTCAAGAAATTCTCAAAAAACGGAGTCGTTGGAAAGATGAACTCTTAAGGAACGCGATTCGGCTCCCGACAAGTCCAAATTACTCGAAACGGACGTCATCGCCTTCCTAACCAGTTCATCTTTCCAACGACCCTGCTCTCTCGAATTTTTGTAACAGTCATCCGGATGCACGAAAATGCCTGTCAGGGTTTCTCGGCGGACTGTCACGAAAATTCGAAAAAGCGAGGTCGTTGGATGGATTAACTCGTTGGAACACGATGACGTCTGTTTCGAGTGATTCAGACATGCCGAAGGTCGAATCGGGCCGCCGAGAAAACCCTATCGAGAATTTTCGTAGCATTCGGATGACCGTCTTGACAATTCCAAAAAGCGGGGTCGTTGGAAGGATGAACTCGTTAGGAACGCGATGACGTCCGTTTCGAGTGATTCAGACATGCCGGGGGTCGAATCGGTCCGCCGAGAAATCCTAACGAAAATTTTCGTGCATCCGGATGACCGTCACGACAATTCAAAAATGTGGGCTTGTTGGAAAGATGAACTCGTTAGGAAAGCAATATTGTCCGTTTCGAGTAATTTGGATATACCAAGGGTCGAATCGGGCTGCCGAGAAACCCAAACGGTCATTTCCGTAGTTCCGGATGACCGTGATGAAAATTCAAAAAAGCGGAGTTCCTGGAAAAATGAATCCGTTAGGAACGCGATGACGTCCGTTTCGAGTGACTCGGACATGCCGGGGGTCGAGTCGATCAGCCGAGTAACCCTAACGGGAATTTTCGTGCATCCAGATGACCGTTACGATAATTTGAAAAATCGAGGTCATTTAAAATCGAAACTCTTAAGCAACGCGAAGACGTTCATTTTGAGTAATTCCAACATACCGTCGGTCGAATAACGCCGCCAAGAAATCCTAACGGACATTTTTGTGCATCTGGATCACCGTCACGAAAATTTCAAAAAACGGGGTCGTTGGAAAAAGGAACTCTTAAGGAACGCGATTCGGCCGTCAGTAACTACGATTCACTCGAAACGGACGTCATCGCGTTCCAAACTAGTTCATCTTTCCAACGACCCTGCTTTCTTGAATTTTGTAACAGTCATCCGAAGGCACGAAAATGCCCGTTAGCGTTTCTAGTCGGACTGTCACGAAAATTCGAAAAAGCAGGGTCGTTGGAAGGATTGACTCGTTAGGAACGCGATGACGTCTATTCTGAGTGATTCGACATGTCGGAGGTCGAATCGTGGCACCGGGAAACCCTATCGAATATTTTCGTGCATCTGGATGACCGTCACGACAATTCAAAAAATTGGAGTCTTTGGAAAGATGAACTCGTTAGGAACGCGATGATGTCCATTTCGAGTGATTCGGACATGCCGGTGGTTGAATCGCACCGCCGAGAAACCTAAACGGGCATATTCGTGCATCCGGATGATCGTCATGAGAATTCGATAAATCAAGGTCGTTCGAAACCGAAACTCTTAAGGGACTCGATGACGACGATTTTGAGTAATTCCGACATATCGTCGGTCGAATCAGGTTGCCAAGAAACCCTAACGGGTATTTTCGTGCATCCGGATCACCGTCACAAAATTCTCAAAAAACGAAGTCGTGGGTAAGATGAACTCTTAAGGAACGCGATTCGGCCCCCGACAAATCCAAATTACTCGAAACGGACGTCATCGTCTTCATAACCAGTTCATCTTTCCTACGACCCTGCTCTCTCGAATTTTTGTGAGTCATCCGGATGCACAAAAATGCCCGTCAGGGTTTCGAGTGATTCGGATGACCGTCTTGACAATTCCAAACAGTTATTTCCGTACATCCGGATGACTGTCACGAAAATTCGACAAAGCGGAGTTGCTGGAAAAATGAATCTGTTAGGAACACGATGACGTCCGTTTCGAGTGATTTGGACATGCCGGGGGTCGAATAGTCGAATGGGTCCGCCGAGAAACTCTAACGGGAATTTTCGTGCATCCGGATGACTGTCACGACAATTCAAAATTGTGGGCTCGTTGGAAAGATGAACTCGTTAGGAAAGTAATGTTGTCCGTTTCGAGTAATTCGGATATACCAAGGGTTGAACCGGGCTGCCGAGAACGGTCATTTCCATACTTCTGGATGACCGTCACGAAAATTCGAAAAAGAAGACTTGCTAGAAAAATGAATCTGTTAGGAACGTGATGACGTCCGTTTCGTGCCACCGAGAAACTTAAACGGGCATATTCGTGCATCCGGATGATCGTCACAAAAATTCAATAAATCAAGGTCGTTCGAAACTGAAACTCTTAAGGAACTCGATGACGACGGTTTTGAGTAATTCTAACATATCGTCGGTCGAATCAGGTTGCCAAGAAACCCTAACGGGTATTTTCTCGCATCGAGATCACCGTCACGAAATTCTCAAAAAATGGAGTCGTTGGTAAGATGAACTCTTAAGGAACGCGATTCGGCCCCCGACAAGTCCAAATTACTCGAAACGGACGTCATCGCCTTCCTAACCAGTTCATCTTTCCAACGACCCTGCTCTCTCGAATTTTTGTGACAGTCATCCGGATACACGAAAATTCCAGTCAGGTTTTCTCGGCAGATCGTCACGAAAATTCGAAAAAGTGGGGTCGTTGGATGAATGAACTCGTTAGGAACGCGATGACGTTTGTTCCGAGTGATTCGGACATGCCGAAGGTCGAATCGGGCCGCCGAGAAAAACCTATCGAGAATTTTCGTGCATTCGGATGACCGTCTTGACAATTCCAAAAAGCGGGGTCGTTGGAAGGATGAACTCGTTAGGAAAGCGAGGTCCATTTCAAGTAATTTGGACATGCCAGGGGTCGAATCGGACTGTCGAGAAACCCAAACGGTTATTCTTGTACATCCGGATGATCGTCACGAAAATTCAAAAAAGCGGAGTTGCTGGAAAAATGAATCCGTTAGCAACGCGATAACGTCCGTTTCGAGTGACTCGAACATGCCGGGGGTCGAATCGGTCCGCCGAGAAACCCTAACGGGAATTTTCGTGCATCCGGATGACCCTCACGATAATTCAAAAATGTGGGCTCGTTGGAAAGATGAACTCGTTAGGAAAGCAATGTTGTCCGTTTCAAGTAATTCGGATATGCCAGGGGTCGAATCAGGCTGCCGAGAAACCCAAACGGTCATTTCCGTAGTTTCGGATGACCGTCACAAAAATTTGAAAAAGCGGAGTTGTTGGAAAAATGAATCCGTTAGGAACGTGATGACGTCCGTTTTGAGTGATTCAAACATGTCGGAGGTCGAAACGGGCCGCCGAGAAACCCTAACGGGAATTTTTGTGGATTCGGATGACCGTCTTGACAATTCCAAAAAGCAGGGTCGTTTGAAGGATGAACTCGTTAGGAACGCCATGACGTCCGTTTCAAGTGATTTGGACATGTCAGGAGTCGAATCGCGACGCTGAGAAACCCTAAAGGGAATTTTCGTGTATCCAGATGACCGTCACGAAATTCGAAAAATTGGAGCCGTTGTATTAATGAACTCGTTAGGAATGTGATGTTGTCTATTTCTAGGGATTTGAACATTTTGGGGGTCGAATCTGGCCGCCGAAAAACCCTAACGAAAATTTTCGTGTATCCGGATAACCGTCACGACAATTCAAAAATGTGGGCTCGTTAGGAAAGCGATGTCCAATTGGAGTAATTTGGACATGCCAGGGGTCGAATTGGGCTGTCGAGAAACCCAAACGGTTATTTCCGTACATCCGAATGACTGTCACGAAAATTCGAAAAAGCGGAGTTGCTGGAAAAATGAATCCGTTAGGAACTCGTTGACGTCCGTTTCAAGTGATTCGGATATGTCGGGGGTCGAATCGGTCAACCGAGAAACCCTAACGGAAATTTTCGTGCATCCGGATGACCGTCACGACAATTCAAAAATATGAGCTCGTTGGAAAGATGAACTCGTTAGGAAAGCAATATTGTCCATTTCGAGTAATTCAGATATGCCAGGGGTCGAATTGGGCTGCCGAGAATCCCAAACGGTCATTTCCGTAGTTCCAGATGACCGTCACGAAAATTCGAAAAAGCGGAGTTGCTGGAAAAATGAATCCGTTAAGAACGCGATTACGTCTGTTTCGAGTGATTCGAACATGCCGGAGGTCGAATCGGGCCGCCGAGAAACCCTAACGGGAATTTTTGTGGATTCGGATGACCGTCTCAACAATTCCAAAAAGCAGGGTCGTTGGAAGGATGAACTCGTTAAGAACGCAATGACGTCTGTTTTGAGTGATTCGGATATGCCGGGAGTTGAATTGGGCCGTCGAGAAACCCTAACAGAAATTTTCGTACATCCGGATGACCGTCACGAAATTCTAGGGATTTGAACTCGTTAGGAACGTGAGGAACGCGATGACAAAATTTTCCTTGTATTAATGAACTCGTTAGGAACGTGATGTTCTCTATTTCTAGGGATTTGAACATTCTGAGGGTCTAATTAGGCTGCTGAAAAACCAAAATTTGCATTTTCGTGCGTCCGAGATGACAGTCACGATAATTTGAAAAATCGAGGTCATTTAAAATTGGAACTCTTGAGCAACGCGATGACGTCCGTTTTGAGTAATTCCGACATAACGTCGGTCGAATCACGCCGCCAATAAACTCTAACAGGCATTTTTGTGCATCCATCACCGTCACGAAAGTTTCAAAAAACGGGGTCGTTGGAAAGAGGAACTCTGAAGGAACGCGATTCGGCCCCCGACAAGTCCAAATTACTCGAAATGGATGTCATCACCTTCCTAACCAATTCATCTTTCCAACGACCCTACTGTCTCGAATTTTTGTGACAGTCATCTGGATGCACGAAAATGCCCGTCAGGGTTTCTCGGCGGACCGTCACGAAAATTCGAAAAAGCGGGGTCGTTGGATGGATGAACTCGTTAGGAACGCGATGATGTCCGTTCCGAGTGATTCGGACATGCCGAAGGTCGAATCGGGCCGCCGAGAAACCCTACCAAGAATTTTCGTGCATTCGAATGACCGTCACGAAAATTCCAAAAAGCGTGGTCGTTGGAAGTATAAACTCGTTAGGAACGCGATGACGTCCGTTTCGAGTGATTCAGACATGCCAGGGGTCGAATCGGTCCGCCGAGCCTAACGGAAATTTTCGTGCATCCGGATGACCATCACGACAATTCAAAAATGTGGGCTCGTTGGAAAGATGAACTCGTTAGGAAAGCAATGTTGTCCGTTTCGAGTAATTCGGATATGCCAGGGGTCGAATCAGGCTGCCGAGAAACCCAAACGGTAATTTTCGCACTTCCGGATGACCGTCACGAAAATTCAAAACAGCAGAGTTGCTGGAAAAATGAATCCGTTAGGAACGGGATGACGTCCGTTTCGAGTGATTCGAACATGCCAGAGCTCGAATCGGGCCACCGAGAAACCCTAACGGGAATTTTCGTGCATCTGGATGACCGTCACGACAATTCGAAAAATTAGAGTCTTTGGAAAGATGAACTTGTTAGGAACGCGATGATCTCCATTCTGAGTCATTCGGACATGCCGGGGGTTGAATCGCGCCGCCGAGAAACCTAAACGGGCAAATTTGTGCCTCCGGATGATCGTCACGAAAATTCGATAAATCAAGGTCGTTCGAAACCGAAACTCTTAAGGAACTGGATGACGTCGGTTTTGAGTAGTTTCGACATATCGTCGGTCGAATCAGGTTGCCAAGAAACCCTAACGGGTATTTTCGTGCATCTGAATCACCGTCACGAAATCTCAAAAAACGGAGTCCAGAAAGATGAACTCTTAAGGAACGCGATTCGGCCCCCGACAAGTCCAAATTACTCGAAACGGACATCATCGCCTTCTTAACCAGTTCATCTTTCCAACGACCCTACTCTCTCGAACTTTTGTGACAGTCATCCGGATGCACGAAAATACCTGTCAGGCTTTCTCGGAGGACCGTCACGAAAATTCAAAAAAGCAGGGTCGTTGGATGGATGAACTCGTTAGGAGCGCGATGACGTCCGTTCCAAGTAATTCGGACATGCTGGGGGTCGAATCGGGCTGCCGAGAAACCCTAACAGGAGTTTTCATGCATCCGGATCACCATCAAGAAAATCTCAAAAAACGAACTCGTTGGAAAGAGGAACTCTTAAGGAAAGCGATTCGGCCCCCGACAAGTCCAAATTACTCGAAACGGACGTCATCGCCTTCCTAACCAGTTCATCTTTCCAACGACCCTGCTTTCTCGAATTTTTGTGACAGTCATCCGGATGAACGAAAATGCCCATCAGGGTTTTTCGGCGGACCGTCACGAAAATTCAAAAAAGCGGGGTCGTTGGATGGATGAACTTGTTAGGAATGCGATGACGTCCGTTCCGAGTGATTCGAACATGCCGAAGGTTGAATCGGGCTGCCGAGAAACCCTATCGAGAATTTTCGTGCATTCGGATGACCGTCACGACAATTCCAGAAAGCGTAGTCGTTGGAAGTATGAACTCGTTAGGAACGCGATGACGTCCGTTTCGAGTGATTCGAACATGCCGGGGGTCGAATCGGGCCGCCGAGAAACCCTAACGGGATTTTTCGTGCATCCGTATGACCGTCACGACAATTCGAAAAAACGGGATTGTTAGAAAGATGAACTCGTTACGAACGTGTTGACGTCCGTTTCGAGTCAATCGAACATGCCAAAGGTCGAATCGGGCCGCCGAGAAACCCTACCAGGAATTTTTGTGGATTTGGATGACCGTCTCGACAATTCCAAAAAGCAGGGTCGTTGGAAGGATGAACTCGTTAGGAATGCGATAACGTCCGTTTCGAGTGATTCGAACATTCCAGGAGTCGAATCGGGCCGCCGAGAAACCCTAACAGGAATTTTCGTGTATCCAGATGACCGTCATGAAATTCGAAAAATTGGAACCGTTGTATTAATGAACTCATTAGGAACATGATGTTGTCTATTTCTAGGGATTTGAACATTCTGGGGGTCGAATCGGGCCGTCGAGAAACCCAAACGTACATTTTCGTACATCCAGATGACCGTCACGAAAATTTAAAAAATCGAGGTCATTTGAAATAGGAACTCTTAAGGAACGCGATCCGGCCCTCGATAACTCCGATTCACTCGAATCAGACTTAATCGCGTTCCAAACTAGTTCATCTTTCAACCGACCTTACTTTCTTGAATTTTCGTTACGGTCATCTGAATGCACGAAAATGCCCGTTAGCGTTTCTCGACAGATCGTCAGGAAAATTCGAAAAAGCGGGGTTGTTGGAAAGATGAACCCATTAGGAACGCGATAACATCCGTTTCGAGTGATTTGAACATGCCGGAGGACGAATCGGGCCGCCGATAAACCCTAACGAGAATTTTCGTGCTTCCGTATGACCGTCATAAATTCGAAAAATTGGAGCCGTTGTATTAATGAATTCGTTAGGAACGCGATGTTTTCTATTTCTAGAGATTTGAACATGCTGGGCTCGAATCGAGCCGCCGAGAAACCCAAACGGGCATTTTCGTGCATCCGGATGACCGTCACGAAAATTTGAAAAATTGAGGTCATTTGAAATCAGAACTCTTAAGCAACGCTATGACGTCCGTTTTGCTTAATTCTAACATACCGTCGGTCGAATAACGCAGCCGAGAAACCCTAACGCGCATTTTTGTGCATCCGGATGATCGTCACAAAAATTTCAAAAAACGGGGTCGTTGAAAAGAGGAACTCTTATGGAACGCGATTCGGCCATCAGCAACTCCGATTCACTCGAAACATACGTCATCGCATGCCAAACTAATTCATCTTTCCAACGACCCTGCTTTCTGGAATTTTCATGACGGTCATCTGGATGCACGAAAATGCCCGTTAGCGCTTCTCGGCGGACCGTCACGAAAATTTGAAAAAGCAGGGTCGTTGGAAGGATTGACTCGTTAGAAACGCGATGACGTTCGTTCCGAGTGATTCGGCATGCCGGAGGTCGAATCGGGCCACCCTATCGAGAATTTTCGTGCATCTGGATGACCGTCATGACAATTCAAAAAATTGGAGTCTTTGGAAAGATGAACTTGTTAGGAACGCGATAATGTCCATTTCGAGTGATTCAGACATGTTGGGGGTCGAATCGGGCTGCCGAGAAACCTAAACGGGTATATTCGTGCATCTGGATGATCGTCACGAAAATTCGACAAATCAAGGTCGTTTGAAACCGAAACTCTTAAGGAACTCGATGACGTCTGTTTTGAGTAATTCTGACATACCGTCGATCGAATCAGGCCGCCAAGAAACCCTAACGGGTATTTTCGTGCATCCGAATCACCGTCACGAAAATCTCAAAAAACGGAGTCGTTGGAAAGAGGAACTCTTAAGGAAAACGATTCGGCCCCCGACAAGTCCGAGTTACTCAAAACGAACGTCATCGCCTTCCTAACCAATTTATCTTTCCAACGACCCTGCTTTCTCGAATTTTTGTGACAGTCATCCGGATACACGAAAATGCCCGTCAGGGTTTCTCGGCAGACCGTCACGAAAATTCAAAAAAGTGGGGTCGTTGGATGGATGAATTCGTTAGGAACACGATGACGTCCGTTTCGAGTGATTTGGACATGTTGGGGCTCGAATTGGGCCGCCGAAAAACCGTAACGGAAATTTTCGTGCATCCGGATGACCGTCACGAAATTCGAAAAATTGGAGCTATTGTAATAATGAATTCGTTAAGAATGCGATGTTGTCTATTTCTAGGGATTTGAACATGCCAGGGGTCAAATCGGGCTATTGAGAAACCCAAACGGGCTTTTTTGTACATTCGGATGACCGTCACGAAAATTCAAAAAAACGGAGTTGTTGGAAAGATGAACCCGTTAGGAACGCGATAACATCTTTTTCGAGTGATTCGAACATGCCGGAAGTCGAATTGGGCCGCTGAGAAAACCTAACGGGAATTTTTGTGTATCCGAATAACCGTAACGACAATTCGAAAAAGCAGGGTTGTTGGAAAGATAAACTTGTTAGAAACGCGATGACGCCCGTTTCGAGTGAATCAAACATGCCGGAGGTCGAATCGGGCCGCCGAGAAACCCTAACGAGAATTTTCGTGCATCCGGATGACCGTCATGACAATTCAAAAAAGTGGGGTCGTTAGAAAAATGAACTCGTTAGCAAAGCGATGTTGTTCATTTCGAGTGATTCGGACATGCCATGGGTCAAATCAGGCTACCGAGAAACCCAAACGGACATTTTCGTACATCTGGATAACCGTCACGAAAATTCAAAAAAGCGGGGTCGTTGGAAAGATGAACCCGTTAAGAATGCGATGACGTCCGTTTCGAGTGATTCGAACATATTAGAGGTCAAATCGGGCCCCCGAGAAAACCTAACGGGAATTTTCGTGCATCCGGATGATCGTCACGACAATTCGAAAAAGCGGGGTTGTTGGAAAGATAAACTCGTTAGGAACGCGATGACGTCCGTTTTGAGTGAATCGAACATGCCGGAGGTCGAATCGAGCCGCCGAGAAACCCTAACGGGAATGATAGAACGTGGAACACATAAACTGTGATGGAAGGAGTAATAATTTGGTATCTCTAACCCAATGTATCTATTTAGGCAAAAGAAAAAAAATTTTTGTTTCCTAGATTTTATTATTTTACTTGCTAACTACAAATCCAACTCTTTAATATGTGATCATACTCATTCTTAAAAAACTTGATCTCTGTCACCAAACTTTATTATTTAAATACACTCCTAAACTGTATGTATATATGGACAAGGCCTACTCATCCGGATGGATGCATTGAATAAATTGTCTCCAAGCATTTTTTAGGTCATTTTGCTTTTTTTCTTTCTTTTTTCCAGTAGAGAAGCACAAATTGCATATAACTATTCGGTAACGAAAGTTGAAGTTATTTGACTAATAAGCACCCTAAGTTTCTTCCAATGATACATGTCTTTGCATTCACTTTCGCACTACATAATTTTAACTTGAAGAGAATGCTATTGCTAGGTACATGTTAACTATAAAATTAGCAAAATAAACAAGAGTGAATGACAGGAATCAACTATGGAGAAATTTTGAACTTTTATTTTGGGACAAATCTTGAACTTACTATTATCTATTTAGTACCCATACAGTCATTAATAACGAGGACTACTAGTAAGAGAAGAATGCATAAAAAATAAAAATAAAACAAGGATAAATTATAAATTACCTTTCATCATTATCTTCCCATAAATAAGTATCCTCCTGCTCAGAATTTCTCCAAGATAAGGAAAAAATAAAATATTAAAAGCAAATAAGAGTTTCAAAAAGAAAATGAAAAAGTAGAAGTAAAAGGAAAAAAAGTAACAGACACAAAAGAAACAAATACGCAGAACAAGGACATCAAAGCAGGTTCAGTAAACTATTACTATTGAGTATTTATTAGTAATGCTGGACTTTTTTCCAATCAAATCATCATTTTAAAAATTTCACCAGAAAAACCATTTATCATCAAAACACATGTTCCCCAGGGGCGAATATATTCAGGAAAAGGGAAGGGGAAAGAGAAAAGAAACTAATATATTTCTTATTGACCACTCTTGTATCCTACATGATCACTAAATCACCCAAAGCCACCCAAAGCTCCAACAGGTCAACAACACTGAACCATTAAAACTTGAATTCATAATGCTTCTTATTAACAAACCATCCATGTCCTCCAATTTAGTCTCCAAAGTCTGATGCTTAAATCTTAAATGAGACCAAAAAGGATCCACAACATCATCCAAGAATTAAAATCATGACTTAATATGGCAGTAACATAAATTTTGGCTAAAAAAATTCATTAAGATCTTAGAAACAAAGAACATCAAAAATTTAATTCTGGCACTTGATTATTCTGAGGTTATTACTAGCTTTCATCAAAACTTACCTGAAAACCACAAGATTTTGCTCCAAGGAATCCAGAACATTTGGCTGCACCACAGAGGCAACGGATCTTTGCACCACCAAACCATTCAAAGTTATAATCATATGCCAATTCAGCTCCAATAGGAATATCTTGTTTTGCAAATATTCCAACTCTTATCTCCCCCAAGACATTCCATTTCCGTGTCTCGCAATTTGGCTGACTGCAAACTTGACAGAATTAAGTTGATTTCAAACCTTGGGTCATGGAAAATATGGACTATAACAAAATCCCTACTATTTATGCATACCTACATGGTCCATTTTTCTCAGTATTAGCTTTCATTTGAAATGATTTACCATGAATGATTTATAAATCTACCAAGGCTTCCTTTTCTTGTTGCATCAATAGATTCAGAGGCATTAAGAAAAATAATAAATGCATCCTTGAGACCTGCAAAGCAAATAAATGTTTTAAAACAGTAACATTGGTTATCAAATAGAGATATCAATTTATGCATACCTACGTGGTCCATTTTTCTCAGTATTAGCTTTCATTTGAAATGATTTACCAGGAATGATTTATAAATCTACCAAGGCTTCCTTTTCTTGTTGCATCAATAGATTCAGAGGCATTAAGAAAAATAATAAATGCATCCTTAAGACCTGCAAAGCAAATAAATGTTTTAAAACAGTAACATTGGTTATCAAATAGAGATATCAATTTAATTAAAATTTGACCTTGAGTTTCATTAGCCTGGGACCTACGCTTAGCCTCTTTCCATGAAATTACTTCTCCACAGTATTCGATGATAAATTGCCCTGCCTGTATCAGATGAAAGAAATTAAAGTCTGGCAGTATGCAACAAAGAAATGACTAACAAAATTAGCCATACCCAAGTCAGGAAATGCTAAGACAGCCATGGATTCAAGCAATAAAGTCCCATTTTTTATTGCAAAAATTTTACAGAAATTCTTAAAATGATTACCTTAATGTTCTCATCAGCCAAAAGACCCCATCCACGGCCTTCAGTTTTAACCAACTTTGTTTTTGCATATTCACACTTCTGAGATCTCTGTAACCATCACATATATGATTAAAAAAAAGAAAAAAAGAATTGTTGTTTGTTTTATTCCATTAAATTAGGTCAGAGGCACAACAAATTTAAAAACACAACACTCCAAAATAACCATTCCTTAATGTCCCAGAAATTCAAATTTGCGACGAAACAATTTGTATTAGCACAATATAAACATGCAACAAGTTATAACAAGCATACTAAGACTGAGACACAGTATGAGATGTAGTAACTAATAAATTCTTCTAATAATCAAATACAAGCAGGATTATTATAGTAAACAAAAAACTGTGTTCTAAACAGTATTGAAAAATTAACTCAATGAGAATGATAGGGAAAATACAACCCAGATATATCAGCAAGACACAAGGGCCTCAACATGAATTCACCTGATTTTTGCAAAAGATCCCACAGGGGCAGTATCGAGGGGTGCATTCAGAGCTGGTTAATACATTGAGACATCTATCCCCACAAGCATTATCAGGGTCACTGGCATTATATTTGCATTCACATATAGCTATATCGTCCTCCTTCTGCTTCAGTATTGAAAAATTAACACAATGAGAATGATAGGGAAAATACAACACAGATATATCAGCAAGACACAAGGGCCTCAACATGAATTCACCTGATTTTTGCAAAAGATACCACAGGGGTAGTATCCAGGGGTGCATTCAGAGCTGGTTAATACATTGAGACATCTATCCCCACTAGCATTATCAGGGTCACTGGCATTATATTTGCATTCACATATAGCTATATCCTCCTCCTTCTGCTTCACATGCCTGGAGACAAATAAAGAGAAAAGCAAAAGAATTAGCATACCTTATAGAGCTTTGCCAATCTTTAACATACAAAATGTCATTTACTTTGCATTGATTTCTGGCATGATCCTTGTAATGTAGGTTGTCCAACTTCTAGGCACATGTAGGGTTGTCCTAATCTTTTGGAGTTGTTGGCTCCTAGTTTTAAGGAAATTAGGTAGGAAACAGGAAGAAGCAACATTTTGTGGAGATATACTTCACTTCTTTTAGTTTGGTAGCGTACCTGGATGAAGCAAAATGCCTGAATTTTGAGAGGTCAGATGTAAGCCATTCCATACCTTTGGGACAGAATAGTTTATTTGGCTTCCCTTAGGGGGTTCAGCACATTGCCTTATCATGGGTGTTACTGTTTCTAATATCCAGAGAGGCTAGAGGGCTTTATTTAATAAATTTCTTACCTTTATTTTTTCTGTCTTAGAGATATTTTGTCATCTCGCATATAATATTTGTTCTCTTACTTCCAAATGATTTTTTTCTTTCTATCCAAAATTTTAAAGGATATGATCCATCAAACAAAAAAGAATTATTGGTGGAGAAACAATTATGATTTACAAAGCCATTTGAAACCTGCTGTGTACAGGGATCCCCTCTTCTCAGAGTTAGTTACAAAAATAAAACTGTTTTAATCCTAAAAAGGATAAAAGACATGACAACCTCTTCCATAATTGAAAAGAACTAAATCAATGAGCCAAGTCACTAAAAGAGGGTGGGGAGGGGGGTATCCAGGAAAGTGAGAAGTAACGCAGAGTAGCAGAAGTACTAGAACAATTATTATAGTCACTAGATTTCTATGAACAAGATAAAAAAAAATATTATATCAGATCTTTGGCAATCCTGAACTGTATGTATATGGACAAGGCCTACTCATCCGGATGGATGCATTGAATAAATTGTCTCCAAGCATTTTTTAGGTCATTTTCTTTTTTTCTTTCTTTTTTCCAGTAGAGAAGCACAAACAAACAAATTGTTTGTTGCATATAACTATTCGGTAACGAAAGTTGTATTTGACTAATAAGCACCATAAGTTTCTTCCAATGACATGTCTTTGCATTCACTTTCAAACATCAGTGCTGTGAATCTATGATAAAAATTGACGTCTGGGTTTAAGGAGATTTGCCATGTGCCATCTACTTAAAAATTCTTTCACCTTAAATCAAAAGTACAACATCTATAACTTGTATAAAGAATGACCCATTAACCAAATAAATGGAAATCAACGGACAAAAATTATATTCATTATGAGCGAAAAGTAGAGAAGAGGTATGGCTGAGAGAATAGAGGTGGCAGGGTTGAAAAGAAAAGTAACCTTGCAATTTTTATGGCAGCTCTGTGCCCAGTTTTGTTTTGGTCTGCAAGGAAAAGACTAGAAATCAATCAGTATAGTTTCATTTTATAAGGCTATTATCTCACAAGACCTGCTAATAGGACTCAAGTTTGATCACATAATATGAAAGATCACAAATTGAATAAATAATCACTAATATCTGGCTATTAATCAAATCAATAAATAATTCTATAAGGCCAAATCTGAGAAATGATTAAACCTTTCAATACATATCACAATGGTGAGAATTCAGGTTTGAAAATGAAAGGAAAAGCTTGGCATTGCGACTGTAATTCCAAGGCTCTTTAAGGAAACCCAGAAAAGAAAATAAATAAATGAAGAAGCAATTATGGAGCTACTATTAGACGGTGAAATGTCATATCAAATAGACTGCAGTAAACGACATTTAAATAGCAAGAAACACATCTGAAGATTGCTTGAATCATTCCAAATAGCGAATCATTTCTTTCACAAAATAGTATGGGAATAGAAATTTTAAAAAAAATGACAAAGATATCGTACAAACATGATAACTCCAGATTAAAAAGTATGACTTGGCCCTGTCTTCTCCAGGAAGAAGCAGAACACAGTACTGAAGACGAGGCCCCAGCATAAGCAGACCCAGCAATTGACCCAAATAATATCAGTGATTAAAAATAAGATACAGTCATGATTTATATAAAAGTATCACAGATTTTTCTGAAAAAAATCTCTCAGGCATCACCTCAGGTACCTTTATGAGAATCTCATGAACTGCAATAGCACATTACCTACCAATTGTTATTTAGATGAACAATCCAAAAATAAAACAGAACCTACTTTCTTTTTACGTATTTTTATATGACATTTAAATGAAATAAAATCTTGAACTTACTGGTCGAGATTGATAATTTTTTCTCTACTTCTGTATGATCTGTACCAATAGAATTGGTCAAACGAGCCCAATAAAAGAAGTCACGCTGAGAGAGCAGTGGAAGCACTTCATTGCAAGAAAGAGATTAAAATAAGATACAGTCATGATTTATATAAAATAGTATCACCGATTTTTCTGAAAAAAAATCTCTCAGGCATCACCTCAGGTACCTTTATGAGAATCTTATGAACTGAAATAGCACATTACCTACGAATTGTTATTTAGATGGACAATGCAAAAACGAAGCAGAACCTTTCACGTATTTTTATATGACAGTTAAATGAAATAAAATCTTGCACTTACTGGTAGTGATTGATAACTTTTTCCCTGCTTCTGTATGATCTGTACTAGTAAAATTGATCAAACGAGCCCAATAGAAGAAGCGCAATGGTAGGAATTGGTCAAACAAGCCCAATAGAAGAAGCCACGCTGAGAGAGCAGTGGAAGCACTTCGTTGCAGGAAAGAGATAAGGAAACCGGAAGGGCCTGATGGAGAGGAATTGAAAGTGAGGGTGAGAGATGGAATTAACTAGCCGCTGTGGTTTTCAAACATATATAACTGTGGCAAAACTAGCCGTTTGGAAGAGAGGAGCCTTTGCTGCTAGTATCCAACTATCCGTTGGCAGTAAAATATAGCCGTTGTCACGGAAAAAAAGTGAGATGGGGATGGAAAAATTATAAAATAAAATAAAAATGTAAACGTGAGGCAATAATTCTCTTGCTTAGGAACTCTCGGCTGAGGAGAGTTTCGGGTATTTCTCTTCTTGAGCTCTCTGGCAGAAGAACGTGGAAGCACCCAGCCCCACTGCCACCGTCGTTGAAGCCTGAAGTCACACCCAATTCTTTGTATGCGTTTTCCTGATCTGCCCGTTGGGGAGGGATTGCATCCATTTTCTTCAGAGATGCCACAAATGCCAAGTGCATGCGAATTTTATCTACACGTCACCGATAAATATGACCTCTCATTCAAATTAGAGTTCTGAACCCAGAAGGTATAAAGTTCCCCATGAAATAAAAATTGTATACCAGATTTGCTCAGCTTGTAGAACAGGGGAAGGGCAAGCAGTGCCCACCCAAAGGAAGACCAATTATAAGCAAATGATTTTAGAATGCACCTTCGAAAATATTTGGGCGTACACACTTTGTTCATGAGATATGACCACAGAATCAGACCTAAGGGCTCTAAAGTGTGTTGTCATAGGGTATTCTCAAACTCAAAAGTAACACCGATGTTTTTATCTTGACCTTGGCCAGTATCAGGTATCCACATGTAACTTTCTTGGAGACCACTCCTTCTTCTTGGCATCTCAAGAGTCCCTTCCTGTATGTGATTATACAGATGATTTCTTAATCTATATTATGACCTATTATGTAACAACCTCTCCTGTCAAACCTCCTATTTCACAGGTTTACTCCTGTTGGCCAGATTAGACCAGAACTAGTATTATGGATGCACCAATGTTGGTTTCCTCCACTCTACCAGCTTTCTCATCAATGGGTCCTATGGACCTTATTGCTATTTGCAAATGTAAATGCACTTGTACTCATACTGACGTCCTTTGTCTCCAATAACTATTTATCATCTGTGTTTTGTTCCTCTGTTACTTCTCTTAATGACATATTAGTTCCCAAGTCTTTGTCTGAAGCTGTGACTCATGATGATTGGCAAAGGGCTATAAAGGAGCAAGTGCTTGCTCTTGATCATAATGACACCTAGGACTTAGTCCACCTTCCTCCTGGTAAAGAAACTATTGGTTGTAAATGGATTTATGTTGTGAATGTGAACCCAGACAGTTGATTTACCTGATTGAAAGCATAACTGGTTGCTAATGGTTATGCTCAAACTTATGGTGTTGATAGCACTGGCACCTTTTATTCTGTGGCAAAATTAACATATGTGAGACTTTCCATCTCTCTAACTGCTACTAATTAAGGCCCTTGCATTGATGTGTAGAATGCTTTTCCGTATGGAGCTTTGGAAGAGGAAACATATATGGAGCAACCCCAGGTTTGTTCCTCATGCTCAAGAACGGTAAAGTATGTTGACTGAAAAATTTGTTGTATGGTTTAAAACAGCCCTCATGGGCATGGTTTGAGTGATCTAGTGGTGGTGATTGAGTTTGGTCTATGAAAGAGAGGGCGTGATCATACAGTGTTCTTACGGTAAACTACTGCAGGATGTATGTTGTTAGTTGTTTACATTGATGATATTTTGATTATAGACAATGATGAACGTGATATTACCTACAGTGTTCTTATGGAAAACTAAAGTAGGATGTATCTGGTTTGTTGTTTATGTTGATTATATCTTGGTTACCAACAGTGAAGAGTGTGATATGCAACACTCGAGATTTCTTCAAACCGAATTTCAGACCAAAGGTAAGGGCGAGTTAGAGTATTTCTTGGCCATTGAAGTTATGAAATCTAAGAAAAGTGTTTTTTAATAACATAAAAAGTAGGTCCTTGATTTAACTGAGGAGGAGAAGAGGCCTCTAATGACCCAGAAAAATAAAGCTGGTCAGGAAACTTAATCATTTGACCTTCACCTGATTAGACATCAATTTTCCCATCAATGTGAGTCAATTTATGTCTACCCAAACTAACACTCTGAAGGATGCATTGTTCCACAGTGAAATACTTGAAGAAAGCTCTGAGAAGAAAAATATTGTTTAGAGACCATGGCCATATAAGAGAGTTGAGGCCTCTACAAATGTTAATTGGGCCAAATCTCTAGATGATAGAAAGTGAACAACAGAATATTGTGTGGTTGTTGGTGATAATCTAGAGTCTTGGAAGAGAAAAAGCAAATTACAATTACCTGACCTCTACCAAAAAAAAAAACAATTACAATTGCCGGACCAATGTAGAGGCCGAATAACATACTATTGCCAACACCCCTTGTGAACTTATGTGCCACGTACAACTGTTTTTGAATGAGCTTCAATTTGAGGCATTGCTTCTGGTGAAATTATGGTTTGATAACCAAGCAGCCATGCATATTTTGTCTAATACAATCTTCCACAAGAGAACAAAATATATTGAAGAGAATTGTCATTTTGTAAAGGAGAAAGTTCACTAGAATCTTATTCACACCCCCTATGCTCATATAGGAGATCAGCTAGCATATTTAATTGCTAAAGCACTTAATGGGACAAGGACTGAATCTTTACGTAACAATTTGAATATGATCAATATAGATGCTCCACCTTGAAGAGTAATAAGAATAAGCTACTAAGTTATTAAGAGGATAGACAGGCCTTTCATTAATTTTGAATTGTACTATGCCTATTATATTGTACTACACACGTCCAATTGTATATAAATAGACGTGTGTACTCCAAGAAAATTAGCTCTCTCTCTTCTCCATCTCCCTTTTTCTCTCTCATTTCTTTCCTTCTTCCATTCACAATTATTAATCTAAAAAATGTTTAGAAGGACAGAGTTAACAATTGGAAGCATTTGAACCAAAACAGTCTATGCATTACCAATTGGAAGAATTTACAAGTGACAATCCATCAAGACCTTAGAATCCACCATCAAGTAAAAGCACAAATTTGATTTCGCACTACATAATTTTTATGGGGGTTTTTGGGTATTAACATCAGGTCTCTGGTATCAATATCTGGTAACCAACTACCCAGTTTAACTATTCTCATCATTTCTCAGTTTTGGTTATTTTGGGCTCCACGAGAAGAAATGCAAATATTTTCAGGTATCCACCCATTGCTATTCTTAGCACAAATACCAGTTGTAATTCACAATTTAATCAAATAATTCATAATTCGGTCTATCAGATCTATCCGAAGAAAACTAACTATAATATTAACTTGAAGAGAATGCTATTGCTAGGTACATGTTAACCATAAAATTAGCAAAATAAACAAGAGTGAATGACAGGAATCAACTATGGAGAAATTTTGAACTTTTATTTTGGGACAAATCTTGAACTTACTATTATCTATTTAGTACCCATACAGTCATTAATACAGAAAACGAGGACTACTAGTAAGAGAAGAATGCATAAAAAATAAAAATAAAAAAGGATAAATTATAAATTACCTTCCATCATCATCTTCCCATAAATAAGTATCCTCCTGCTCAGAATTTCCCCAAGATGAGGAAAAAATAAAATATTAAAAGCAAATAAGAGTTTCAAAAAGAAAATGAAAAAGTAGAAGTAAAAGGAAAAAAAGTAACAGACACAAAAGAAACAAATACGCAGAACAAGGACATCAAAGCAGGTTCAGTAAACTATTACTATTTATTATTTACTAGTAATGCTGGAATTTTTTCCAATCAAATCATCATTTTAAAAATTTCACCAGAAAAACCATTTATCATCAAAACACCTGTTCCCCAGGGGCGAATATATTCAGGAAAAGTGATGAGGGATCACCTACACCTCAAGTTCCTACATTTGAAGGTCCTATCACTAGGGCAAGGGCTAAGGAGATCCAACAAAAATTAGACAAGGTGATAACCTTTTTCTTGTCCAAGGAGCCTTCCATGTTAACAGCCTTCTTCGAGCCATCAATCAAGGATCTGTCCATCAAGTCAATGGTGGCCATTGCAGCTCATGAAGACCCTAGGGGTGAAGAGAAGACTCCATGAAGTGATTGGATGTTTTGCTTGTAGTCTTTTCTGTTTTAAGACAATTTCCTTATTTAACTTTTAATATTTCGTTTTTATAAAGGGAGGCCAGCACTAGGACTATAAAAGGCCCTCCTTAGCATGTTTTTAGGAGATTAGACATTTTGTAACTCAGATACTTATTTTCCCTTCTATCAAAAGAGTGCTTTTGAGAGAAGAGAGCTTTGCTGATTGATCTTGCTTAGTTGTTCTTGTGTGTGTCAATCTCCCTAGAGATTGGTGTTCTCAAGCCTCCATAAGCCTCCTCCTTGTGCTTGGCTGCCATGGCCATTGTGTAAGGTTGTACTGGTAGGGTTTCTTCATCATTTGGTTCAGTTCTTGATTCAGAGAACAAGGGTTGTTCCATTGTGTGAATTGGTTCTACTTCTATTCCTTTTATTTCTGTTTTCTTCTATTTTCAGATTTAACCTCCATTGTTGTCTTCTTTGAGTTCTGTCAAGGTTTGGTGTCTAGATCTAGAGTTTGTGGCTTCCCCCACATCAAATTGGTATCAGAGCCTGGTTACACCTTACCGCCACCACATCACCACCAAAGCACTGCCGCTGGTTTGCTTTGTTCATCTGGAGTCTTTGCCATTTCAGTTTTCTGTCATTTTCGTTTTTGAGGCATTTCTGGTCTTTCATTGTTGTGCTTTGCTTGAATTGCTTGTGGTTTTGGAGATTTGGACACATTCCCTCACCTACATCATCGGGAACCACCATAGAACTCTTGCTGCAGCCTTGTTCAACCACCAACCACCATTCCTAGCCTTCACCATCCAGAAAAAACGTCCATGACTTGCTGCAATAGCCAGATTTGATTTCTAAGGCTGAACATTAGCTGCTCCCTACAAATCAGGCTGCATTCCTTTATTGCATCAACCAGGTTTGACTTCCATGGCTGAGCATTAATTGCTCCTAAAAATCAGGGATTTGTTTTTGTAGCTGTCATAATTACTCCATAAAATAAGGGATATTTGATTTTCAGCTGTTATAATTGCTCCTAAAATCAGGGGATTTGATTTGTAGCTGTTATATTTGTTCCTCAAATCAGGGAGATTTGATTTGCAGCTGTTATACTTGTTCCTTAAAATCAGGAAGATTAAGTCCAATCTGCTATTAGAAGTTATTTTTGAAATTTAAATTGAAATTCCAGGTGTTAATTTCTTATTTCTGATATTCCAAGTTTCATTTCTGTATTTTATTTATTCTTGAGACAAAAAGAAAAAAAAACGAAAAAAAAAAACGAAAAGAAAAGAAAAAGAAATTCAAGTCTCATTTCAGCATTGCATTTGTATTTCATACTATCCTAAGTTGTAATCATTTCATAGAAGTAATTTGTACTTAGTCATTTCTCAAGTGAAACTCAAAGGGATTGCCAAGAGGCTTCAGATACACCAAGGAGTCCTACAAGCCCTAGCCATACCTTAGCCTTGTCCCACACTTAGCCAGATTTCGAACCTCACCCTTCTAATCTCCATTGGTACAAGTTGAGACAAGTAAGGTACAATTCTTCCTTCTTGAGTTCAGATTGATTGAGTATACTTTGTCTAATTGCATTACCTTCTTGTAATTGTCTTGTTCAATCTTATTTTCTTTCTTTTTCTGAGTCATTTGCTTGTTTAATCCTCTGCCGAACTTATCCTTTCTATAATTCACCATTTCTTGGCGATTGTTGGCTTAGAACACTCTGTTCACGTGGGTTATTTGATTCATACAAGACAATCCATTAAAAAAAAAAAAAAGAAAAAAAAAACGTACATCAACAACAATTAGGAGAGAGAGATCAAACACAAGAGTGAAACACTAGTGAGGTGATTTTGATTTCTCTAATCTGACTTGTTTAGGTGTTAGTCTTCTTTTGAACATGTCTAGGTCACCAAGTCCTCCACACTCAAGGAGTTCTTCACCAATACCGCCTGAGATGTTCAACATGCTCAAGACCATGTCGGACAACTTAGCCCACTTGACTGCTCGGATGGCTGTTTTGGAGTCAAGGCCAGCACCACCCGCCCTCGTCCCTCTAGGCACCTATGCTGAGGATGGAGGCCCTTCCAATGCCGCCGCAAGAGCGCCCCTACCAGATCAAAGGAGTGCTTATGAT
Source organism: Gleditsia sinensis (assembly GCA_037074535.1). Taxonomy (NCBI): domain Eukaryota; kingdom Viridiplantae; phylum Streptophyta; class Magnoliopsida; order Fabales; family Fabaceae; genus Gleditsia; species Gleditsia sinensis. Next base: position 58,475,413 of record CM073463.1, on the reverse strand, counting down.
GCAGCTCGAGGCGCACACCAACAAGTCCCTCCAGACATCGCTTCTCACCTTGGAAGATCAGAAGGCGCTGCCCCACATCATGGCACTCCAGTCCATGCTCACAATGAGCAATTCTCTGTCCATAACTCTCCTTTACATAGACGAAATCATTATGCACCTAATCGTTTTAATACATTTCAGGGTTGCCAAGATGAGGAATTGGAGTATGAAGGCTGGCAAGCTGAGCCACCTAGGGGATACCAAGCTAGAAGAGGACGTGAGCCAGAGCAAGATGGCATTGGGAAGATCAAAGTGAAGATCCCAAGTTTTGAAGGCAAGTGTGATCCAGATGCATACATGGAGTGGGAGACCAAGATAGAACAAATCTGGTCATGTCACAACTTTGCTGAGCATAAAAAGGTCCAGTTAGCTGCATTGGAGTTCAATGGCTATGCCCTCATATGGTGGGACAACCTGGTCAAGGAAAGAAGAAGAGTACTTGATCCAGACGTGGCCACATGGGAGCAAATGAAAGCTTTGATGAGGGCTAGATTTGTGCCTCAACATCATACAAGGGATTTAAGGCAAAGATTGGAGAATTTGAGACAAGGGTCAATGAGTGCAGAAGAGACCTACAATGCCATGCAAGTGGCAATGGTGAAAGCTAATGTGATTGAAGATGAAGAGACAACCATGGCCAGGTATCTTAGAATTCTCAATTCATTTCTGGCTAATGAAGTCGACTTGTATCCATACAGCTCTATGACAGAATTGCTACACTTAGCAATCAAAGTAGAAAGAAAGACAAGGGCTAGGAACCAAGGAAACAAGAGCTCAAGTGGAACATCCAACACTTGGAGAAACCAGCAAGGACGTAGCTCTCAACCCTATGGCCGGGAGTCTTCACAAAGAGAGCCATACTTAGAGCAAGTCGGACAGAAAAGAAGTGCACCACCTAGTGCCACACCCTACCCTCCACGAGCCACAACTGGTTCCTCTAATGGATCCAAAGGGAGTACCTCTAACCCTACTCTTAGAACTAGGGACATTGAATGCTTTAAATGTAGAGGAAGAGGTCATATGATGAAGGATTGTCCTAATAGAAAAACGCTCATGATTAACCACTTAGGACAATATGAATCTGAAAGTGACAAAGAAGATAATGAAGAGTGTGTTAATGAGGTGAATGAGCATGAATCTGGTTTTGATAATGAGGATGAGATTGAGTATGAGCATGGAGAGTCTTTAATTTGTAAGAGAACATTGCATGTACAACCTGCCCCTTGTGAGGATAATCAAAGGGAAAACTTGTTTCATACTAGATGCTTGGTTAAGGGAAAGGTGTGCAACATGATAATTGATGGAGGTAGTTGTTGCAACATTGCTAGTACTGAATTGATTTCTAAGTTGCAAATTACTACTTTTCATCACCCTAGGCCTTACAAACTGCATTGGATGAATGATTGTGGAGAATTGAAAGTGAATAAGCAAGTTAAAGTTACTATCACATTAGGTCACTATGAGGATACAATTCTGTGTGATGTTGTTCCTATGCAAGCTTGTCACATCTTGTTAGGAAGACCATGGCAATATGATAGAAGAGTCATGCATGATGGTCACACTAATAAGCATTCCTTTACATTTAATGGCAAGAATGTTGTCTTAAAACCTATGTCTCCTATGCAGATTGCCGAGGCCTATGAAAGGAAGAAGGAAAACGACAAGGAACAAGGAGAGGAGAAGAAGCAAGGCAAGAGCACAACTCGGCAGCAAGTAGGCACCCCCTCAAAGCCAAGCCAAGCATTAGCAATACAGCCTTCTAGTGTCTTATTAGCATCCAAAAGTGAGCTACAAGGTGAGTATCTACCCCTAGAAACCACCCTCATGCTTTTGTGCAAGAAACTGGCCATGCTAAGTGAAGAAACTAAGGCTGCCCTACCCCCTCCTATCCAAGCCCTTTTAGAAGAGTTTAAGGATGTATTTCCGGATGATATACCCCCTGGCCTACCCCCTTTGAGAGGCATAGAGCACCAAATAGATCTTATTCCCGGAGCCACCTTACCAAATAGGCCAGCTTATAGAATGAACCCTAAGGAGAGCCAAGAAATCCAGACCCAAGTGCAAGAGCTCCTAGACAAGGGTTATGTGAGAGAGAGCCTATCTCCTTGTGCCGTGCCAGTTCTACTTGTGCCAAAGAAGGACAACACATGGAGGATGTGTGTTGACTGTAGAGCCATCAACAACATCACCATCAAGTACCGCCATCCAATTCCGAGGCTGGACGACATGTTGGACGAGCTCCATGGTGCCACCATCTTCACAAAGATTGATCTAAGGAGTGGATATCATCAGATTAGGATGAAAGAAGGAGACGAATGGAAGACTGCATTCAAGACCAAGTTTGGTCTCTATGAATGGCTTGTGATGCCATTTGGTTTGACAAATGCTCCTTCTACTTTCATGAGATTGATGAACTATGTTTTGAGGAACTTTATAGGGAAATTTGTTGTAGTATACTTTGATGATATACTCATCTATAGCAGGTCCCTAAAGGAGCATGAAGAACACTTAAGGGAAGTTCTTTCTACCCTTAGAGAAGAGTACTTGTATGCCAATTTGAAAAAGTGTGATTTCTGCACTAATAAAGTCACATTTCTTGGTTTTGTAGTGAGTACACAAGGGCTGCAAGTGGATGAAGAGAAGATAAGAGCCATTCAAGATTGGCCAACTCCAACTTCAATTGGACAAGTGAGGAGTTTTCATGGACTAGCTAGCTTCTATAGGCGCTTTGTCAAGGATTTTAGCACCATTGCTGCACCCTTGACTGAGATCACCAAGAAGCATGCTCCATTCGTGTGGGGAGAGGCACAAGAGAGGGCCTTCAACAATCTGAAGTGGAGGCTCACCAAGGCGCCACTTCTAGTGCTCCCAGATTTTACTCGCCCATTTGAAGTAGAGTGTGACGCTTCTGGAATTGGTATTGGAGGTGTACTCATGCAAGAATGTAAGCCTATTGCCTTCTTCTCTGAAAAATTGAAAGGTGCATGTCTTAACTACTCTACTTATGACAAAGAGTTGTATGCTTTATATAGAGTGCTTAAGACTTGGCAACATTACTTATGGCCTAGAGAGTTTATTTTGCATACTGATCATGAGTCTTTAAAGCATTTTAGGAGTCAAGATAAACTTGATAGGAGGCATGGTAGATGGATGGAATTCATTGAAACATTTCCATATGTCATTAAGTATAAAAAGGGAAAAGATAATGTTGTTGCTGACGCACTTTCTAGGAGACATGTTTTGTTGACCACATTAGACTCTAAGGTGTTAGGATTCACTTACATTAAAGAGTTATATGCAGATGACATTGATTTTGGTGCTACTTATAAGCATTGTGTGCAGAAAGGTTCCTTAGATAAGTTTTACTTGTTTGAGGGATTTTTGTTCAGAATTGATAAGGTGTGCATTCCTAGGTGTTCCTTGAGGACGTTACTTGTCGAGGAAGCCCATAAGGGAGGTTTAATGGGACACTTTGGTAGGGATAAGACATATCATATGCTGCATACACATTTCTTTTGGCCACACATGCTTAGGGACGTAGAACACTTAGTGAAGAGATGTTTAGAGTGCCTAAAAGCCAAGTCTAGAATTAAGCCACATGGTTTGTATACTCCTTTACCTATTCCTACAGCCCCTTGGGAAGATATTAGTATGGATTTCATTGTAGGGTTGCCTAGGACTAAGAAGGGGAGAGATTCTATATTTGTGGTTGTTGATAGATTTTCTAAGATGGCTCATTTTATTGCTTGCCATAAGACTGATGATGCTTCTAATGTAGCTAACTTGTTCTTTAGGGAAATAGTTAGGTTACATGGAGTGCCTAAAACTATTGTGAGTGATAGGGATGTGAAGTTCCTTAGCTATTTTTGGAAAACTCTTTGGGGAAAACTAGGGACTAGATTGTTATTTTCTACTTCTAGTCATCCACAAACTGATGGTCAAACTGAAGTGACCAATAGGACTCTCACAACTATCTTAAGGGCTATCATTAGAAAGAATCTGAAGGCTTGGGAAGATGCATTACCTCATGTAGAATTTGCATATAATAGGGCTGTTCATTCTTCTACTTCTCTAAGTCCTTTTGAGTGTGTTTATGGTTTGAATCCTTTAACCCCACTTGATCTTACGCCGTTGCCTATGAAGGAACGAGCAGATTTCAATGCAGGAAAACATGTGGAGTTCATTCGGGAGATGCATGAAAGAACTAGGGCAAAGCTACAACAAAAGGGAGAGTACAATGCTGCCAAGGCAAACCAAGGAAGAAGGAGAGTGATCTTCAAACCGGGGGATCTTGTTTGGCTTCATTTGAGGAAGGAGCGTTTTCCTGAAAAACGCAAGTCCAAGCTTTCACCAAGAGGAGATGGTCCATTCAAGGTTCTGAAAAGAGTTGGAGATAATGCTTATGTGCTGGAGCTGCCCGGGGAGTATGGCGTGAGTACAACCTTCAATGTTGGAGACCTTACACTTTATGAGGGACATGATGAGGAGCTGGATGATTCGAGGTCGAATCCTTTTCAAGAAGGGGAGGATGATGAGGGATCACCTACACCTCAAGTTCCTACATTTGAAGGTCCTATCACTAGGGCAAGGGCTAAGGAGATCCAACAAAAATTAGACAAGGTGATAACCTTTTTCTTGTCCAAGGAGCCTTCCATGTTAACAGCCTTCTTCGAGCCATCAATCAAGGATCTGTCCATCAAGTCAATGGTGGCCATTGCAGCTCATGAAGACCCTAGGGGTGAAGAGAAGACTCCATGAAGTGATTGGATGTTTTGCTTGTAGTCTTTTCTGTTTTAAGACAATTTCCTTATTTAACTTTTAATATTTCGTTTTTATAAAGGGAGGCCAGCACTAGGACTATAAAAGGCCCTCCTTAGCATGTTTTTAGGAGATTAGACATTTTGTAACTCAGATACTTATTTTCCCTTCTATCAAAAGAGTGCTTTTGAGAGAAGAGAGCTTTGCTGATTGATCTTGCTTAGTTGTTCTTGTGTGTGTCAATCTCCCTAGAGATTGGTGTTCTCAAGCCTCCATAAGCCTCCTCCTTGTGCTTGGCTGCCATGGCCATTGTGTAAGGTTGTACTGGTAGGGTTTCTTCATCATTTGGTTCAGTTCTTGATTCAGAGAACAAGGGTTGTTCCATTGTGTGAATTGGTTCTACTTCTATTCCTTTTATTTCTGTTTTCTTCTATTTTCAGATTTAACCTCCATTGTTGTCTTCTTTGAGTTCTGTCAAGGTTTGGTGTCTAGATCTAGAGTTTGTGGCTTACCCCACATCAAAAAGGGAAGGGGAAAGAGAAAAGAAACTAATATATTTCTTATTGACCGCTCTTGTATCCTACATGATCACTAAATCACCCAAAGCCACCCAAAGCTCCAACATGTCAACAACACTGAACCATTAAAACTTGAATTCATAATGCTTCTTATTAACAAACCATCTATGTCCTCCAATTTAATCTCCAAAGTCTGATGCTTTAATCTTAAATGAGACCAAAAAGGATCCACAACATCATCCAAGAATTAAAATCATGACTTAATATGGCAGTAACATAAATTTTGGCTAAAAAAATTCATTAAGATCTTAGAAACAAAGAACATCACAAATTTAATTCTGGCACTTGATTATTCTGAGGTTATTACTAGCTTTCATCAAAACTTACCTGAAAACCACGAGATTTTGCTCCAAGGAATCCAGAACATTTGGCTGCACCACAGAGGCAACGGACCTTTGCACCACCAAACCATTCAAAGTTATAATCATATGCCAATTCAGCTCCAATAGGAATATCTTGTTTTGCAAATATTCCAACTCTTATCTCCCCCAAGACATTCCATTTCCGTGTCTCGCAATTTGGCTGACTGCAAACTTGACAGAATTAAGTTGATCTCAAACCTTGGGTCATGGAAAATATGGACTATAACAAAATCCCTACTATTTATGCATACTACATGGTCCATTTTTCTCAGTATTAGCTTTCATTTGAAATGATTTACCAGGAATGATTTATAAATCTACCAAGGCTTCCTTTTCTTGTTGCATCAATAGATTCAGAGGCATTAAGAAAAATAATAAATGCATCCTTGAGACCTGCAAAGCAAATAAATGTTTTAAAACAGTAACATTGGTTATCAAATAGAGATATCAATTTAATTAAAATTTGACCTTGAGTTTCATAAGCCTGGGACCTACGCTTAGCTTCTTTCCATGAAATTACTTCTCCACAGTATTCGATGATAAATTGCCCTGCCTGTATCAGATGAAAGAAATTAAAGTCTGGCAGTATGCAACAAAGAAATGACTAACAAAATTAGCCATACCCAAGTCAGGAAATGCTAAGACAGCCATGGATTCAAGCAATAAAGTCCCATTTTTTATTGCAAAAGTTTTACAGAATTTCTTAAAATGATTACCTTAATGTTCTCATCAGCCAAAAGACCCCATCCACGGCCTTCAGTTTTAACCAACTTTGTTTTTGCATATTCACACTTCTGAAATCTCTGTAACCATCACATATATGATTAAAAAAAAAGAAAAAAAGAATTGTTGTTAGTTTCATTCCATTAAATTAGGTCAGAGGCACAACAAATTTAAAAACACAACACTCCAAAATAACCATTCCTCAATGTCCCAGAAATTCAAATTTGCGACGAAACAATTTGTATTAGCACAATATAAACATGCAACAAGTTATAACAAGCATACTAAGACTGAGACACAGTATGAGATGTAGTAACTAATAAATTCTTCTAATAATCAAATACAAGCAGGATTATTATAGTAAACAAAAAACTGTGTTCTAAACAGTATTGAAAAATTAACACAATGAGAATGATAGGGAAAATACAACACAAATATATCAGCAAGACACAAGGGCCTCAACATGAATTCACCTAATTTTTGCAAAAGATACCACAGGGGCAGTATCCAGGGGTGCATTCAGAGCTGGTTAATACATTGAGACATCTATCCCCACAAGCATTATCAGGGTCACTGGCATTATATTTGCATTCACATATAGCTATATCCTCCTCCTTCTGCTTCACATGCCTGGAGACAAATAAAGAGAAAAGCAAAAGAATTAGCATACCTATAGAGCTTTGCCAATCTTTAACGTACAAAATGTCATTTGCTTTGCATTGATTTCTGGCATGATCCTTGTAATGTAGGTTGTCCAACTTCTAGGCACATGTAGGGTTGTCCTAATCTTTTGGAGTTGTTGGCTCCTAGTTTTAAGGAAATTAGGTAGGAAACAGGAAGAAGCAACATTTTGTGGAGATATACTTTACTTCTTTTAGTTTGGTAGCGTACCTGGATGAAGCAAAATGCCTGAATTTTGAGAGGTCAGATATAAGCCATTCCATACCTTTGGGACAGAATAGTTTATTTGGCTTCCCTTAGGGGGTTCAGCACATTGCCTTATCATGGGTGTTACTGTTTCTAATATCCAGAGAGACTAGAGGGCTTTATTTAATAAATTTCTTACCTTTATTTTTTCTGTCTTAGAGATATTTTGTCATCTCGCATATAATATTTTTTCTCTTCTTCCAAATGATTTTTTTCTTTCTATCCAAAAGTTTAAAGGATATGATCCATCAAACAAACAAAAATTAATGGTGGAGAAACAATTATGATTTACAAAGCCATTTGAAACCTGCTGTGTACCCCTTCCCCTCTTCTCAGAGTTAGTTACAAAAATAAAACTGTTTTAATCCTAAAAAGGATAAAAGACATGACAACCTCTTCCGTAATTGAAAAGAACTAAATCAATGAGCCAAGTCACTAAGAGGGTGGGGAGGGGGGTATCCAGGAAAGTGAGAAGTAATGCAGAGTAGCAGAAGTACTAGAACAATTATTATAGTCACTAGATTTCTATGAGCAAGATAAAAATATATATTATATGAGAGCCTTGGCAATCCTGAAATTTCAATTATCTCCTTATTCCTAGAGATATTAAGAAAAACCAATAATGTGTCTTCACTTAATAGGTTGAGCTAGTGGGTAAAGTTATATTAGATATAGTAACAAAGTCTCAATGACTAAGTTCAATCCTTGGTCGCTTCACTCTCATAATTAAAATGTAAATTTCAACACAAGTTATGGTAAGCTACTAAGCTATACACATTACAATAATCACCATCAAAATTGACATGGAATTAGAGGGGAAAAAGAGAACAAAATGAAAATAAACTCCCTATCCAAGACAAGTGCTTGTACTTCAACGTAATATGTCTGCCATTATTATTTTTTACTAACTCTGGTTGATGAAATATGAAGAATTGAACAAGGAGGAATATTCTTGAAGAAAACACCAGAACGAAAATATAAATTCAAAAGGACTAACCTTCTATTCAAAAATTCATTCTGATTTATATGTATGTATTGAGGCAACTCTTCAGCATGAGAATCCTTCAAAATGAATAGCGTCTTTGTTACTTGACTCAAATATAATATAACATGAACAATAATTGGAATAAACATTAACATAGAGGAAGAAAATGAAACAAAACCAAGGAAAATTTACCATTTCCAAGAATTGCATTGGAACGACTCTTTAGATGACTGTCATAGGTAAGTTGCATACAAACCTGCCAAAAATAGGAAAGAAAATGATGCTTATAAGAACAAAACCCCCCCCCCCCCGGGGGGTACCAAAAGAAGAGAATTTGATAATATAGAATTTGCCTTGGAGAACAGTATAATTTTTAAGATAAAAGTAAAAACACAGGAACGTAAGAAGAAATTTGCTGAAGTTTTGATTCACACTGCTACGTTATTCAATATTCCAATATGCCCTTAGATAGGCATTGCAGAGATAGCAGAATGAGTAAGTGGTTAAAATCAGAATCCGAGTTTTAGATAACAAATTCAAATGGCTAGAAAGCAAAAACCCAATTTTGATAAACGCAAATCCTAACGTGCAACGTGCAACAACAACCAATATTGAATCATTCTTCTAACAATTTGATCAAAACCTACCATGGAAGGTAAGTACATTTTCTTTGTAAAAACCAAAAAAGAGCAAATCCAAATATAAGAGAACCCAGAGCAATGGAACACACATACTTTGACTCAAACATCTACAGAAGATTGAAACTTGGAAAAACCCTTCACAGTTTAAGGTCGGGAATTCCAGATTAAGAAAGCATCATAGAATAAACCCAGAGGAAAACCAACAAAAGAAATGTACTTACTCACATCTTCTTGAGTCAAAGCCGCTGGCAACCGCAACCAAAGGAGATGAGGACCGGCGCTAATACCCAAGAAGTAACAAAACTGCAGGTAGAGGCAGAGTAAAAAGTTGATCATAATGTGCTTTAAATTTAAATAAATGGATTATAGTCGTTGGCAACAAATAACCGTTGTTTCAACAAGTACCTTGAATCTCCAAAATTTTCGTTTTGAATGCAATGGATATTCATACACCGATTGCTTCGAAGTTTCTGCTCTTAAACTTACAAATTCGAACCACACTTCAAAATGATTCTCTCTAGTTCCAAGCTCTTGTCTTTCGATTTTGGAGGCACATTTAAATTCAAACTGCACTTGCATCAGATATGTATCCAATGTCAGTACTATTTGAATTATCACATTTTTTTTTTAATTTTGATTTGGACACATAATAAATATCTTGTAGGTACAGCTACAATAATTTAAATATATGAAATTAAATCTTATAAATTCAACGATAACTAAAAAAAAACTAGTATAGAGTTACGTAGACAAATTAATATCATATATTATTTTGATTTACTTTTAATTAATTTATATAGACTTCTATCAAAATAAATAAATTTATATGGACTTTCATACTATATTTAAAAATTTGAATTACTATTTTAGTTGATTATATATATACACACAAACTCGCTGTATGTGCAACTTATGAGTTTGAAACAAAGTATGTGACTATTAGATGACTGTGAACTGAAACATACAACTATGAACATTGAGTTTTAAATGTTGTTAGATGAGGATCGTTCAATAATTTTGTTTTTTGTTGTTTTTCCTTATTAACAAAAGTATGAGCAGTGAGTATAAAATTTTGATATGTTTAGAATTTCAACACGACTTCAAGACTATAATAATAAGTTGATTTAGAAATTAAGTTATTATATTTTATAAAGATATTAAAATAAGCTGGCCCAATCCAACTTTATAGATGGGATGGACTGAGTTAACATAAAGATACAACTCAGCATGGCTTCAAGACTTTAATAATAAGTTGCTTTTTACCTCCCCTTTGCCAAAGAGCATTGCAAGGTAGCCTTCTTCTTTCCTTCTTTTTCTCTTATTTTTTATTGGTTTTTTTCTTTAGAGAAATTCATTTCTCTTGTTAGAAATTTTTTTTACCCCCTCTAAAGAAGAGTTTTTTTTTCTTTTTTTATAAAAAGTGGTGAAACTTTAAGATTTTATATTTCTTTATTCAAATCTATAACATTAAAATTAGATCTACAACTCTACATTTAAATTTGAATAAAAAAAAGATCATATCTATAACTATGAGTTTACTTAAAAAAAATAAAAAGACCTAACCTTCAAAGAAGATTAAGAGGTATAACACCTATTTTATAAATGTCTCTATTTTATTTTTATTTTTTAGGTATTGTATTGTTGTATATATAAAATTTTGAAATGTAATATTTGTTAATTTGTGAAGTGTGTTATATCTTCATTCTCTAGTTGTTAGATTCAATGTTTTATATTTTATATCTTCAGAAGCTGTAAGATTAAATTAGTTAGACTTAGTTCACTTATTTTTATCTTCTAATTTATTTATGACATTGTATGAGTTGTATTCTTTCAACAGTGATATTTCACTAATAAAAAAAAAAATTGTTTTAGAAATTAAGTTATTATATTTTATAAAGATATTAAAATAAGCTGGCCCAATCCAACTTTATAAATGGAATGGACTGAGTTGGCATATGAATATAGCCTAGCATAACTTTAAGACTTTAATAAGTTGCTTAGAAATTAAGTTATTATATTTTATAAAGATATTAAAATAGGTTGGCCCAATTCAACTTTATAAATGGGATGGACTGAGTTGGCATATGGATATAGCCCATTCAGCCCTTAGGGTCAGGGTCGGGTTAGGCAGGCTAGGGCAGTCCATGTCGGCCTTTTTTTTGTCCCAAAAACTTTGCCTTTAGATTGAGTTATATCTGTTTAATTCAATCTTGATGGAATGTTATCTTAGCATTTGAATATATGATTATTTAATGGACCTTACCAAATTACATCACATAAACTATATTCTTTAAAATTTGGTTTAAATAAATGTGTCTGATGTTTAATTTGTGAAAGAGACCAATTTTGGGTTAGCTATCTTATTTGAAGATTAGTCGGGCATAAAATGAGAATAACGAGAGAGCATTAGAGCAACGAAGACATGCAAGTTTCTGATTAATATAAACCATATTACTAATGGCCACTGTCCCATAGAGCAACAACACACACCTTACTGTAGTGGTCCTATTTAGGACGAAGTGGTATGAACACATTTATTATTCAAAATAAATGCCCGAAAAGCTTAAACCGTGATTTTGTTCCTTTATTTCTGCCTTATAGTGTTCCTCAAAATTTTTTTTAAAAAGGTGGGTTCGGTTGAGCTAGTCCTTGTAGGATTTTCTGTTAGTTAGACTTAACTTGACCTGACTCACAAATGAAAATTTGATACGTGAGAATTGTTACACTAAAACTATAGGTTAGTGCTACAAGGCTTCTTCATCACTCCAATTTTGTTCCTCGTCCTCTTTTGAAACTTCATTGTTTGTAGCTTTAAGATTTTCAAGACCGGCCTAATGCTTTTTAAAATTTATGGAAGCTTAAAATAAAATTTAAAAGTGAAGTATTTTTTAAAAAAATTATTAAAATAAGTAATAAAATTTTTTTTAAGACCTAACACCCTAATTTTATTAACTTTACCTTTGGACCGGCTCTACAAATTTTTTATCTATCACAATATGTTTCTGTAACTATAATGACTGCTTGCTAATCAGACTATAAATATTATCGTCAAAGAAGGATGATCATTGAAAATTTCAATAAACATGCATGGACACCACAAAACTACACAAAGAGCACCTAAGGGTTGTTTTGTTCAAAGGAGAGGTGGAGAGGGGGAAGGATTTTAATGGAGAAGAGAGGAGGGAAGAGAAGGTGAGAAAAAATAAATTTTTTTTATTTGATTTATTTTAAAGGGATGGGAGAAATGGGATAATAAATATTTTTGGTTTGATTTGTAAGAGGAAGGGAAATAAAATAAAATAATATGATCATTATATATCTATTATTTTAAAAATAATAATTTTTTTATTTTAAAAAAAATTATTTTTTTATTTTTTTATTTTATCCAAAAAAAGACAATTTTAAAAATTTGGAATCAGCGCCTTCCCTCTGCTCCAAATTACCCCATTTTTGGAGGAGGGGGGTTTCGAGGGAGGGGAGAGATTTTATCTCCTCATATTCTCTCCTCTCCCCTCCAAAATGTTCAGCCAAATGAGGAGATTTTTTAAAAACCCCTCCCCTCCCCTCCTTTTCCCTCCTCTTTCCTCCAACTAAACATACCCTCATTAGGCTTTGTGAACTATAAGACAGGGCACTTTTAAGTTCAAGCGATACCTGTATTAAGTACGTATGCAATATCAGTACTTTTTTTATATTCCAAAATATGTATCATAAATTTTTTTTTTTTAAATTTGATTTGGTCACATAATAGATAACTTGTAGGTACAACTATAAAAATTTAAATATGTGTGAAATTAAATCTTATAAATTCAACAATAATTGAAAAGAAAACTAGTCTGCACATTTAATATCATATTTTATTTTAATTTGCTTTTAATAAAGTTATATGGACTCTATCCAAAAATAAGAAAAATATATATTATCTCTTTCTCTTTATATTGTTTTTAGTACACGGTCATCCTCTTTATTTATATATACAAAGTTCTCCTAAAACAAAAGGATAGGTTGCAACTAAACTTACTTAGATTATTCCGTAAACTATTCTATTATCCCATTGTTTCTCATATTTTTTTTGTATTAAAATATCCTCACATAATGTTATACTATTACATTTCTATTTTTTTATTTTAAAAAAAAAGTAAATGCCATTAGATAGCAATTTTGTGTTTTTTCTCTATTTCTACTGAAAACAATATTATTACTTAGTTGTTTTCACGTAACTTCACCCTTTAAAATATACAAATAATTCTTATAAAATAATTTAACAAATGTACCCATCACTTTATTTTTTTTTTAAATATATTTCAATTACTTTCAATACAATGAAATAAAATTTTTAGTATTTTTAATGTTTATAATTTTTTCTCTAAATAGATGTACTCTTAATGTTTACTGAAAATAATATTTATAGTATTAAATTATTAAAAGTAATTGAAATATATTTAAAAGTAATCAAACAATAATAGTAAAAATGAAAGGAAAAAAAAGTAAAATCACTACCTATTGTTACAGGAGGTTTTTTTTTTCACAATGGAAAGAAATTGAAATATAATAGTATAATATTATATGAAGGTATTTTAGAATATATAAAAAATAAAAACAATTAGATAACAAAATAAATAATGGAATACTCTAAATGAATTTAATTGTAGCTCATAATTTGTTTTCAGAGGCGGTATGTGTATATTTTGTAGCTAGGTTAAAGGTGACTTTTGCATACTTTTTTTTTTTTTTTCTTTTGGCACGAGTATTTTCACAACCTTAGAGTATAAGATTAATGTTGCTTGGAATATTGAATAAGCCATTTTCTATATGTGTTTTTCTACATATTTGAACTCTTGACATTACAAAGACTTCTAATTATACAAGTTAAGTTACAAACTTGTGAGTTTTTATACATTGTTAACTGTTGCTAGTAAAGACATGTATAGCATTCTTTCATTATACTCTTCATAGAGGGAGAGGGAGTGGTGTTTTATGTGAGAGCTGAGAATAATGATTAACAATTATTGTATTTAAATTAACGGTCAAAATTATATGTTTATAAGTAATTAATTTTAAGTAGTTATCACGAACTTAGATAGTTATTAAATGATTATTCTATTGTAATTATCTATGAATTTATAATATTAACTATTAATTTAAATCTAAAAATTATTAATTACGTCTCTCACTTAATCAGAGGCAATTCATGTAAAATAGAACATGTTCTTATAATATTATATAAAAATTAAATTAAAAAAATTAGACTTTAAAAATTGTAATTGGACTTTCTAATTAGGTCGCAATATATATATTAGCACAAAAATCTTCAAAAAAAAAAATTATGTTAGATACAAATCTATGATTATATCAAAATTAAATGTTATGTTATGTTATTGTTAGAGAGAGGCTAGATACTACAGAAGCGGCTGGATTTGTTGCTACTTGAGAATCAAGTTCCTTCCATTTTTCATACAATTGAGCATTTTCCTCTGATCTTCCTAGCCTCTGATCTTCCTAGTAATTTCCCTCTATTTCTTGATCTCGAATGAACAAAACTCAAAAGCCTGATCGCAATGTCAGCATTAAAAATTTCACACATCTTAGAAACTTTCATTTACAGAGATATGAACTTTGGAGAATGGAGTGTATCATGGATAGAAGCAACGCTCTTCCATACTGTACCAAAGAGTTATATAATATATGCAGAAGTGAAGTTCAAGGTAAACACAAACAAATGCTTATTAGAGAGTTTTTGGGGTTACATTCTTAGTATTCCACAAAATACGATTGATCGGAGGATTAAAACTGTAACATCCCGTAATTTTTGTTTTTCAATAATAATATTTTGTTATAAACAAATATATTTTTATTTGTTTAAAAAGGATTATGTTCTACTAAAAACAGGTATATTTTTAATTAAAATAATTATTTTTTTGCTTAAAATAATTATATTAGCCTTTAATGAATTTTTGTTATATTTTTAGAAATATTCTTTCTTTTATTATGTATAAAGATATTTATTTTTTGATTTGTTTTATTAAAATTTTTATCAAGAAAAATCATGATTTAAGAGTTTAATTAAAGGTTCATGAGAATGCAAATTTTTAGAAATTTTTGGAATATTTTAGGATGAAAAATGGAATTTATATAAAAGAAAATCTTCTTATTTAATTATTAAATTATTATTATTATTATTTAAAAAATAAAATAAAATAAAAAGGGAAGGGGGAGGCAACGGAAGGAACGGCTGCACAATTTTGGAGAAAAAAACGAAAGAGATGAATAGTAAATGAATAGTGAGTGAATAATAACTTTCAACTTTCTCTCTAGATTTGGAGTGTCTATTGGCTTTCGATCTCAAAACTGAAGGTGCTATTAGATTCAGGACAAAGAATACTACAGTTTTGACCGATCAGTTTTTCAAATCCACCGTTGAATCGCCGTAGATCTGAAGTAGAAAATCTCAAAAAAAGGTAAATTCTAAAACTCTTACACTGTAAATGGATTCAGAAGTTAGATAAATATTAGGATATGTATTTCTTTCGGTCATTTGGTAACTTTTTACGTGGCGGTAAATAATAATTTTTGGCGGTGAATAGTGATTTCGGCGATGAACAGTACCTTAAGCGTTGACCGGCATTGACCAAGATTCTGAAGTCATTTCCTAAGTTTTTGGACCTTCCGGACACGTTTGGTCAAATTCAACTTGGAAAAGTACAATTTAGGGCTATCCAATCAGGAGCCCTACCCTGTGAGTAAATGATTCTTCCTATGACTTGCCCTATACTCTTCTTGATATTTGAGCATGTATATGATTATGTTTATGAGATATTTACACTTTGATATGTTTCTGAAATACATTAAAATGATCTGAATTGCTTATAATTTGAAATATGATTCAAGAAGAGTATAGTATTTGAAAATGGATTTTTGAACTCATGATGTATCTGATTTCACTTGTATTTATCATTATTTGATAAAGTGTATATTATGTGCACGTTGCATTGATTTGTAAAACTATATATTTGTGAAAATGATGCATGTCATGTTATAAATAAGATTGAATGGTAAGCGTAAAGCTTATGGTGAGTTGCTTGATAATTTTACATGTATTTATATGTATTGATGAATATCGGCTGGTTGTATGGCTTGTGACGATACCGAATAGGGGACGCCCTATTAGCCTAAGTGAGTTAAGGGAGGGCTGCTCCAACCAGGTGACAGTGGAATGTGAGGGGGCAGGAGGGTGATGTACTCACATTTCCTGATCACTTATTGTGACTAGGGTCGAGGTCATTATGCGTATAGCAAATATTTTCATTGCATTGTGACAGTGGTAATGTAAGGAGGCAGTAGGGTGATGTACTCACATTCCCTGATCACTTATTGTGACTGGGGTCGAGGTCACTATGCGTATAGCAAATGTGTTATATTTTTATTGCATTGACCAGATTTCCAAGTGAGGCAAGTGCATTAAAAGTAATGATTTTACCTTCAAATCATAATATATTACTATAGCTTATACAGCTGAGCATAACAACATTTGTTTAATGATCATACCATGGTGCATATGGTTTTGGATATCTGTATATCCTTTGATTTGATAATATTTGAAATACGGGTCCCATATGAATGTACTTCTGAACTGTATTTTCTATGTGACACATTTTAAAGTATAAGTACATTCATATGTTGACCTAAGAGGTCATAAGAGAAATTATTTGCTCACTGAGTTGTCAAACTCACTACACGATATTTTCACATTTTTCAGATAAGAATATCAGAGTCTGATTCGGCAGATAGGTGATATATTCTCTGGGTGAGTCTACGTTGCTTCCAAGACTCATGGTATTTGATTATACTGTATTTGTATTCTAGAGTGCTCTGAACGCCAGGCATGATCCCTGTTTCTGCTGTACTCTGATGTTTATAGAATTGATCTGTATATTGTGTATACATGAGAGATCCTATATGTATTTGTTCCCATGATAAAGAATTGAATTATGTATATTTATGGAGATTATCTTACATTTAAAAAAAATTGTTTATTTTATGTAACGTAAATTAGGGGCGTTACAAGTTCGTAAATTAGGGGCGTTACAAATTAGTATCAGAGCATTAGGTTTCCCTGTGGCTATCAGAGCAAAGGATTCTTTAGTAGGACATTTAGTATCGATATGAGCCAAACATATTTATACTTCAGGTGCTGTTAAGGGATTCTATAGGGTTTCAAATTCCTTTCTATTCCAAGATTGCTAAAGTTCCTAGTATAAGGTTTATTGAATATTGTGACATTTTAAAAAAAATATTTATGGGTCAATTATTGCTTGAAAGTGAAAGGGATAGACATCCTTGAGAATTTAAAGAATTAAGACAAATGCCAATTACGATCGTTTCTGAATATAATATTCGTTTTACCTCGTTGTCTAGTTATGATAGACTTTGATGTGATACTGAGAATGGATTGGTTGGTATCAAGCCATGCCATTCGGAATGTCACTTTAAGGTGATTAAATTCAATATTCTTGGAACATTTTCTTTCTTGATACAGAGAGACCATAGTGAGATATCCAATAATCTAATCTCTGCTTTAACAGCCCATAAGTGATTACAAAAAGGTGCCAAGGATATTTGGCAGTGGTGAGAGATATTGATATAACGTATGCTAGTGTAAATCAAGTTCTAGTGGTCAAAATTTTTTTTGATGTAATTCTTGAGGAATTGCCAAGATTACCTCGAAACGTAAAATAAAATTTGGTATTGATTTACTTCCTGGAACCTAACCAGTGTCTGTCTATACCCCCTTATAGAATGATATTGACTAAACTTAAGAAAAAAAAATAGTTACAAGACTTGTTAGACAAAGGATTTATACTCTCTAGTACTCTCCTTGAGGTGCTCTAAACCTATTTGTGGAAATGAAGGATGGATTGTAACAACCTTCTTTTTTTTATTAATTATACAATATTGAGTTCACATACACGTCATTAATCAAAACGTACATGCAACATATCAAACATATAGATATTTACATATTGTTTATTTTGGTTGACCAATTCCGGAGATACAGGTACGGGTGGTTGCACCTTCACCGGGATCTGAGCCAACTCGACCCCAAACATCTTATTTGATTCTAAGATCTGCCCAACATAAAGTAACTCGATCCAATGTGCACTAAAAGCCAGAGCCATAGAAAAAGCTGCATAACTGATTTTCTGAACATGATATGGAAATATAGTGAGAATTAAATCCCAGTAAGTTCAACAATAAATCATCATCAATATAGCTCATCACGTCATGTTCAGCTGTATAAACTACAGAAAATATCTTTGGTCACATGAATGCATTATATCTATGCACATAAGAATCATACAATAATGATATGTATGACAGGATTAACTATTTTCAGAATATCATATGATGGCCATCAACTTATTCTCATTTCAAGCTACTCTGGTCAGGGTGAGTATCCTCTACTCTCCGGTACGGGCTTTTCTCGCTCCGTCCGACATGGCCTACTCTCTCTTTCTTTTCTCATTAACATAATCATAACCGTTGGTAGGGCGTCCCCTACTGGTGCACCACACGGATTGCCATGTGACCGTGCTCATTTCTTTTCTTTTCACAATGATAGCCAAAAATATGCTTTCAATAACAAGTATGTTCATCAAAATATAACTATTACCATAAATCATTGGTAATCATGCCATGAACATAACCATTTCAAATATCACTTTATAAAATATTTCCATGTCAGAATTTCATACTTAAGATGGTAAGAAGTTCATACAATGGCAATGGTTATGGCATATACTAGTCATTTTATTTTCATTTATAAGATTTGTCTTCTTTTTTTAAATATTAATTTCATCTCTTCATTTTCTTTATACTTGGCCTTTAATCAATTTCTTCTTATTTATATCATTTCTAACACATGTTCTTACAAATTTATAGAGCATTTTCCTCCAATTTGACTTCTACTATTACCCTATAGTTAAAGAGGTTCATCTAGGATAAAAAAATGTTGAAAATAGGCTTCACCAGCTTCTAACACGGTCTGACCATGTTCCAAGACATGTCTATGCTTTAAAAATACTTCAAATGTACTCAAAAATAGCCCCGAACACGGCTAACCCGTGCTTGAAGCACCCAGAACACGGCCTGGCGTGTTCTATGACCTTTGCTCACTAATCAGAGCATAAATCCCTCATTTTAACTCCGATTGAGGTGATTTTGGTTTCTACGAAAAGCTAAGACAATTATCTAAAACTATTATGTTAGTAATATTAGCAAAATAGTAATCAATATTGGTGGTATTACTCTCTTAAATTTAATATTATTTCTTCTCGGGTAAGTTCTAACCTTTACTTACTAATCTGACAATATCTCTCACATAAGAATTCCAAATTAAGTGATTCCAGTGGCTAAACATCCGTGACACATAAATATATAATTCATATGTTAACCATTTATTTTAATTCCTTATAGAAGTTTTCCAAAAATTAAAACACCGAAACTATCCTAACATATTCTTCCCTGATTAACCATTTTCTTACCTTTGTTTACTAATTGGAACATATCTACCTCATCTGAACTCTAAATTGAATGATTCCAGTGGCTAAAAATCCGTGACACATATATCTATAATTCATATGTTAACCATTTATTTTAATTCCTTATATATCATTCCCAGAAATTAAAATATAGAAGCTATCCTAATATATTCTTCCCTGATGAACCATTTTCTAACCTTTGACTACTAATCGGCTCATATCTTCCTCATATGGACTCCAAATTGAATGATTCCAGTGGCTAAAAATCCATGACACACATAACTATAATTCTTATGTTAACTATTTATTTCAATTCTATACAGATAATTCCCAGAAATTAAAATATAGAAGCTAAATATTTTGCCACCCATAGCCATACCTATGCAGAATTTTCTATACCAGTCTAAGTATTCAAACATACATCACATGCAAGATCAATATGTAACATGATATAACAACATCCATGACCAATCATCAAAGTTCTAAGATCAAAATCTCATATAAATATTATAAGTTTCAAAATTTTTCTTCAAAAAAAAATTGTTAAACTTACCTGGAGCACTTAGTCCCCTAGACTTCTCCTTCCTCTTTCTTCCTTTCTTCCTCTCCTTGCCTCACTCTACCTTGCTTCTATTTTTCCTCTCTCTCACTTGGACGAAATTCTCATGTTGTAAGGGTGGGTTTTCTTATATAGACCACCAAATAATTCACCTTTCATGATCATGGGTCTACCTTATCACAATTAGATTACACTTGGTTGAATTTTTGAAAAACAAACAACTTATGTTCTTGTCTTTCTCTTCCTTAGTCAAGATATGCATAGGAAAAAGGAGATTTGTATTTTGAAATTTATGATAATATGTTCTTAAGATATGGAACAAGATCCCTTTGATTTAGGGATTCATTTCCTTTTTCTTTTGTCTTAATCAAGTATGATAGATTTGCCTTTTTAAGTGGCAAATTTCTAGCCCTTGAATCTCCATTATTTGGTTGAAATTATTTGTGTGGGATAAAGATGTTTTGTCATAATGCTATGTATTATTACCCACTTGCTAAAATTATGAGTGTAGGATATTGATATTTTGTCCTAAATTCTTGTATTATCATACCACTTGTTAAATTTTTGTCTTAATGTCAAATCACCTAATCTTGATTACACCATTATTCCATCACTTTATTTTTATTTTATTTTCATTTTTCCTCTTGGGTTTGGGCTCATTCTTGCCCATTTTCTTTACTTTGGTTAAAATTCTACCTTTCATAATGGGCTTGGTCACATTTTCTTGATTTTTGGGCTATCGGTCCAATTTCTATATCCTAGTCCAAGTCTATGTTTTATTTCTTCATTGGGCTATCCTATTGGCTTGCTAAAAATTTATGTGAAGAAGAAAAACTCTATATGAAGTGTCCATAGGTGAAAGCCCAATTTATGGGTGGAGATACTAAACTTAGTAACTTTTACTCTTAAATTAGGAAAAATTACCCTAATCCAATCTTCTTGAAATTTTAAGACCTTTACTTCACAAAAATTTATCTTCCTTACCTAAGAATTTCACCTTTCTTTAGAATGTTTATTTCTAATATTTCCTCTTAGGTTTTCTTTCTTTACCTATTCCATTAATATTAGAACATTTCTACGCATATATGTAAGGTGAAGAATTTATAAGGAAAATATCTAAAAATTACGGGATGTTACATGGATAACTATGACTATGCATAGATTATAGACAGTTGAATAAGGTGACAATGTGGAATAAAAAAAAATCCATTACCTCGTATCTGTATAACCAGTTATAAGGTGCTCAATATTTTTTTTCAAAAAAACAACTTGATTTGGGATATGAGTATCATGAATTGAGGATAAGGGAAGAGGATATTCGAAAAAAAATTTTCTTTTAGGACTCATTATGGACATTATGAATTTTTGGTTATGTCATTTAGTTTGACAAATGTCTAAGCTATATTCATGGACTTAATAAATAGAGTACTTAAGTCATTCCTGGATCAATTTGTTATTATAATTATTGACGATACACTAAAATATTCTAAGAGTTTAAAGGATCATAATTAAAGATAGTTTTACAAACTCTAAAGAAGTATGTTTAGTAAGGATGGTATCCAAATAGATCCTCAGAAAATAAAAGTGGAACAGCAATGGCTACGTTTTACTATAGTTACAGATGAAGATCCAAATCCAATTTGCGCTTCCTGTGGTTGTCTGCCGTCCATTCTATTTAAGCAATAGTTGGATCAGGTACATGAACATATGCTTGTAAAGTATCAATCAACTCCTCAGCATTTGAAGCTGAGATAAGAATTTGTCGTGCTGAGTGTGGGATAAACCTCTGTTCCACAGCTTGATCTAGAAAAGACAACAGACCATTTGATGAGAACCATCATAATGATCAAGTTAGCTTTAAATGTTCAAGTGATCCATTCCAAATTCCAAGTGGACTAATTATTAGAGCTCGTGCTAAAAGGATTAAAGAGGCTTTCAATGGACTTGTTCAAAACACCTTATCCAAGAAAATGACTTAAGAACCGGAGCTGAAAACTTGTGAGGGCGTACTAAACATTATCCAGGTTGAATATGGGATTATATAGAGCTTTTGGGGCCAAAGTACAATAAATGAAGAGCTAAGTCCTTAGAGCACACAATAGTTGACTTATTGGAGCTAAATTATACTGATTGGAGACAAATATGTTGATTTAGTGTCTCATAATGTACATGAGCGAAATTTTAGACTTTATAGGCTCCTTAGTCAAATCTGCCCATGTGCATTAATTGTATTTGTTTCAAACTTTGAATTTTTAGGTTTAGGAGGCTCCTTAGTCAATCCACTACATATGCATTAGGTGTTGTCATAATTGCTGGTTTCCTTGACTAGAAATCAGCCTTTTCTATTTATATTGTAACCTTTCATTGTTGTAAGAACTTTTGATTGAATGCAAATCATATTTTTCTGGAAACACCAGATTGGAGAAAGTTCTTCTCTAGGGTTCTTCATAGAACTAACAGACTTATCAAGGCTTGATCAACCTTGTGTTGTCTTTGATACTAGGGGTCCTTGTTCTCTCTTGTCCAAGGGTTCTTAGTAGATCAATCAGACCTGTTTGGGCTTTCTTGGGGTGTATATATCACTGCATTGGTTGTGGGTTTAAAGGTATAGATCCTCTTGGGTTCGCATTGCCGTGTTTGGCTGCGGGTTCTACAATATTCCCTTGTGGGTTCGCACCATCTTGGTATCAGAGCTCGGCTCCCTATCAGGTCATATCTTTTGTTCTTGTATTTCTCATCTTCTGATTGTATTTTCTATTCTTTCTTGTGTTTGTTCATCTTTGTGTGTCTCTGTTCGTTCCCTACATTATTCATCTCTGTTCGACACGTTTTCCTTTGAGTTTTGCGGTGATTCATATGTCATTTTCATAGTTTAGAATCTCATCTTTCTGCTCGTTTTGGAATCACTGCAATACGAAATTTCGACCGTGAGTTATAGTCATTTTTATCCAGACGTGTTTTCCTGGATTTTCCAGAGCGAACTGCTTATTTGTGTTTCTTAGTGTGATTATTGTCCTCTTATTCCAATTTCTGCAAAAAAAAGAGGAGGCAAAAAAAAGGAATTAAAGAAAAAAACGAAAAAAAGAAGAAAAAAAAGAAAGAAAGAAAGTAGGATTTTGCTGAAATCTTATTGGGATTTGTTTTATTTCGATTTTTACTTCAGAGTTCTTGATATCGCATTCCAGAAATTTATTTTTCCTTTGATCTAGATTTGTTTTCTTATCCCTAAGTGTCTAACTGACTCTACAAGTTTTGGTATAACCTTGTGTTGGTTAGTTACCTTAAAGATCCTATTGAGAGAACTAATAGAGGAAAAAGGCAAGAGTGACACATATTGTGAAAAAGCCTATAAGGAGTGAAACATGAGTGTAGAGTGACATTCTTTGAGTGCAAACACGTAAGGAAATCTGTGAGGATCTTTTATTTTCACTATCCAATTTTTCTTGCAGCTAAAAAAAAATTGTCTAACAAGGATGAGTCAACTAGCGGTGGAAACACACCCAACATGGAGCTTGTCATAAAAGCCATGCAACAACAGTTTGAGCGCTTTAATGTGGTGTTTGGAGACATAAGAGATAGGCTGGATAGGCAAGACACTAGGATCACCAATTTACAAAGGAGACAACCTAATAGGAGTCCTAATCCTAGAAGAGTTGTTCAGCCTGAAGCTGAGTTTGAAGTTGAAGTACAGAGTGAGGATGATGATGGTTATGAATCTGAAGTTGGTGTAAGAAGAAATAGGCATACTAGAATTAGATCAGAAATGTATCATGGGAGAAATATTCCTAGAGAAGGAAGGCAGGTAGATGGAGACCTAGGAAGTATTAAAATAAAAATACCATCTTTCCAAGGTAGAAATGATCCTAAAGCCTACTTGGAGTGGGAAAAAAAGGTTGAGTTGATTTTTGAATGTTATAATTATTCTGAAATGAAGAAGGTGAAGTTGGCTATGATAGAGTTCACTGATTATGCAATTATTTGGTGGGATAAGCTTGGTTTAAATAGGAGGAGAAATGGTGAGTATCCTATAGAAACTTGGACAAAAATGAAGGCTGTAATGAGGAGGAGATTTGTACCTAGCCATTACTACAGAGACCTCTACCAGAAGTTGCAGACTCTTACACAAGGTTCCAAAAATGTGGAGGAGTATTACTGTAACAACCTCTTTTTTTTTTCCTTTATTATTATACAATATTGAGTTCACATACATGTCATTAATCAAAACAAACGTATAACATATCAAACACAGATATTTACATCTTGTTTATTTTGGTTGACCAATTCCGGAGATACAGGTGCGGGTGGTTGCACCTTCACCGGGATCTGAGCCAACTCGACCACAAACAACTTATTTGATTCTGAAATCTGCCCAACATAAAGTAACTCGATCCAATGTGCACTAAAAGCCAGAGCCTTAGCAACAAAAGCTGCATAAATAATTTTCTGAACATGATATGGAAATATAGTGAGAATTAAATCCCAGTAAGTTCAACAATAAATTATCATCAGTAAAGCTCATCACGTCATGTTCAGCTGTATAAACTACAGAAAATATCTTTGGTCACATGAATGCATTATATCTATGCACATAAGAATCATACTATAATGATATGTATGATATGATTAACTATTTTCAAAATATCATATGATGGCCATCAACTTATTCTCATTTCAAGCTACCCCGGTCAGGGTGAGTATCCTCTACTCTCCGGTACGGGCTTTTCTCGCTCCGTCCGACATGGCCCACTTTTTCTTTCTTTTCTCATTATCATGATCATAACCGTTGGTAGGGCGTCCCCTACTGGTGCACCACACGGATTGCCATGTGACCGTGCTCATTTCTTTTCTTTTCACAATGTTAGCCAAAAATATGCTTTCAATAACAAGTATGTTCATCAAAATATAACTATTACCATAAATCATTGGTAATCATGCCATGAACATAACCATTTCAAATATCACTTTATAAAATATTTCCATGTCAAAATTTCACACTTAAGATGGTAAGAAGTTCATACAATGGCAATGGCTATGGCTATACAAGTCATTTATTAAGATTCAGCTTCTTTTTTTTAAATACTAATTTTATTTCTTTATTTTCTTAATGCAGGTTTTCATCCTATCTAACCTTCTCTTACTAATCAGAGCATAACTCCCACAATTTAACTCTGATGTAGGTGATCTTGGTCTCCATTTCAAGATAAAATAATTATCTAAAACTATTATGTTGAACATTGTAACGAAAAATGAAGAAACAAAGGTGATATTACTCCCTCAAAGTACAGTATAGTTCCTCTCGGATAGGTTCTGACCTTTACTAACTAATTAGATCATATCTCCCAAATTGGAACTCCAAATTGAGTGATTCCAGTTGGTAAAAATCCATGAGCCATATATCTATAATTGTTATGTTGGCACGCTATTTTAATTCCCTACAGAACATTCCCAGAAATTCAAAAACTAAAGCATTAATAACATACTCTTCCCTGAATAAACATTTTCTGACCTCTGCTTACTAATCGGATCATATCTACCTCATATGAACTCCAAATTGCATAATTCCAGTGGGTATATTTCCATGAGACATAGATATATAACTTTAATGTTAACCATTTATTTTAATTCCATACAGATAATTCCCAGAAATTAAAATACAAAAGCTGTCCTAACATAATCTTCCCTGATGAACCATTTTCTGACCTTGGCTTACTAATCGGACCATATCTACCACATGTGGACTCCAAATTGAATGATTCTAGTGGCTAAAAATCCATGACACACATATATTTAATTCTTATGTTAACCATTTATTTTAATTTCCTACCAATAATTCCCAGAAATTAAATTACCGAAACTATCCTAACATATTCTTCCCTGATGATTCATTTTCTGACCTTTGATTACTAATCAGACCATATCTACCTCATATGGACTCCAAATGGAATGATTCCAGTGGGTGAAAATCCGTGACACATATATCTTTAATTCTTATGTTAACCATTTATTTTAATTCCTTATAGATTGTTCCCAGAAATTAAAATACCGAAGCTTAAAATTCTTTCAACCATAGCCATATCCATGCAGAACTATCTACACCAACCTAAGTATTCAAACATACATCACATGCAAGATCAATATGCAACATGATATAGCAACATCCATGACCAATCATCAAAGTTCTAAGATCAAAATCTCATATAAATATTATGAGTTTCAAAGGTTTTCTTCAAAAAGAAATATTGTTAAACTTACCTGGAGCACTTAGTCTCCTAGACTTCTCCTTCCTCTTTCTTCCTTTCTTCCTCTCCTTTCCTCACACTACCTTGCTTCTATTTTTGCTCTCCCTCACTTGGACGAAATTCTAATGTTGTAAGGGTGGGTTTTTCTTATATAGACCACCAAATAATTCACCTTTCATGATCATGGGTCTACCTTATCACAATTAGGATACACTTTGTTGAATTTTTGGAAAACAAACAACTTATGTTCTTGTCTTCCTCTTCCTTAGTCAAGATATGCATAGAAAAAGGAGATTTGTATTTTGAAAATTATGATGACATGTTCTTAAGATATGGGGCAAGATCCCTTTGATTTAGGGATTCATTTCCTTTTTCTTTTGTCTTAATCAAGTATGATAGATTTGCCTTTTTAAGTGGCAAATTTCTAGCCCTTGAATTTTCCTTACTTAACTAAAATTATTTGTGTAGGATAATGATGTTTTGTCATAATGCTATGTATTATTACCCACTTGCTAAAGTTATGAATGTAGGATATAGATGTTTTTGTCCTAAAGCCTTGTATTATTATGCCACTTGCCAAAATGATGAATGTAGAATCACACCACTTGTCAAATTTTTGTCTTAATGCCATGTCACTTAATCTTGATTACACTAATATTTCATCACTTTAATTTTATTTTTATTTTTATTTTTCCTCTTGGGTTTGGGCTCATTCTTGCCCATTTTCCTTACTTTGGTTAAAATTCTTCCTTTCATAATGGGCTTGGTCACATTTTCATGATTTTTGGGCTATCGGTCCAATTTCTATATCCTAGTCCAAGTCTATGTTTTATTTCTTCCTTGGTCTATCCTATTGGCTTGCTAAAAATTCATGTGAAGTAGAAAAACTCTATATGAAATGTCTATAGGTTAAAGCCCAATTACGGGTGGAGATACTAAACTTAGTAACTTTTGCTCTTAAATTAAGAAAGATTACCCTAATCCAATCTTCTTGAAATTTTAAGACATTTACTTACTTCACAAAAATTTATCTTTCTTTACCTAAGAATTTCACCTTTCTTTAACATGTTTATTTCTAATATTTCCTCTTAGGTTTTCTTTCTTTACCTATTCCATTAATATTAGAACATTTCTATGCATATATGTAAGGTGAAGAATTTCTAAGGAAAATATCTAAAAATTACGGGATGTTACAATTACAAAGAAATGGAGGTTGCTATGATAGGCTAATGTCAAGGAGGATAGGGAGGCTACAATGGCTCATTTTTTGAATGGGTTGAATAAAGACATAGCCAACGTAGTAGAACTGCAGCATTATGTGGAGTTGGAGGATATGTTACATGTTGAAATTAAGGTGGAAAAACAACTCAAGCGCAAAGGTGCCTTAAGATTTAATTCTAGCTCTAATTCTCCAATGAAACAGAGTTGGAAGAAGGAAGAAAAAGATGTTCGAAAAGAGATTTCTTCAACTAAGGACAAAGGTAAATCTAAAGCTCAAACTTCTAGATATAGAGATACAAAATGTTTCAAGTGTTTGGGTACAGGTCATATAGCTTCACAATGCCCCAACAAAAGAGTCATGATTATGAGGGATAATGAAGTGGTGACTGAAAGTGAGAGTGATGATTCCATACCCTCACTTGAAGATGCTAGTGATGATGGGCTTGAGTATGCAGTGGAAGGAGAAGCACTTGTCACTAGGCGTGCCTTGAATGCTCAGGCTAAGGAAGATGATGTGGAGCAACAAAGGGAAAATATTTTTCACAGTTGCTGTCTTATCAACAATAAGGTATACAACATGATTATTGATGGGGGGGAGTTGCACTAATGTTGCTAGCATTACACTGGTTGAGAAATTAGATTTGCCAATCATTCCACACCAGAGACCATACAAGCTTCAATGGTTAAATCATTGTGGAGAAATCAAGGTTAATAAGCAAGTTCTGGTTTCATTCTCAATTGGAAAGTATAGTGATAAGGTGCTATGTGATGTTGTTCCTATGCATGCTGGTCATATACTTCTTGGGAGGCCATGGGAGTTTGATCGTAAGGCTGTCAAGGATGGATTTACAAATAGATACTCATTTGTTAAGAATGATCGAACAATTACTCTTGCTCCATTAACACCTAAGCAAGTGTATGAAGATTAACTTAAGATGAAAAAGGAGAATGATTCAAAAAATGAGAAAAAAGAGAGTTTAAAAAAAGAAAAGAGAATGGAGAGAAAATAAAATGCAAGAGTGAGCTTTTATGCTAAGGAGAGCGAAGTGAGGAGTGCTTTTCTAGCTAAACAACCTTTGCTCGTACTCATATATAAGGAGGGTTATTTTAACACTAATGAACTTAACTCTTCGTTTCCTAGTGTTGTTGGGTCTTTGTTGTAGGAATTCCAAGATATGCTGCCAGAAGAAATTCCTTCAGGGCTACCACCTATTAGAGGGATTGAGCATCAAATTGACTTCATTCCAGGAGCAACAATTCCTAATCGCCCAGCCTATAGGACAAATCTAGAGGAAGCGAAGGAGCTTCAAAGGCAAGTTGAAAAGCTTATGGCCAAGGGCTATGTGAGAGAAAGTTTGAGTCCTTGTGTAGTTCCAGTACTTCTCGTGCCAAAGAAAGATGGATCATGGAGGATGTGCATTGATTGCAGGGCCGTAAACAACATAACAGTAAAATATCGCCATCCTATCTCTAGATTGGATGATATGCTTGATGAATTGCATGGGTCTAGTATCTTTTCTAAAATTGATTTAAAATATGGATACCATCAAATTCAGATGAGGGAAAGTGATGAGTGGAAAACTGCTTTCAAAACAAAGCATGGACTGTATGAATGGTTAGTCATGCCATTTGGACTAACTAATGCACCTAGCACTTTCATGAGATTAATGAATCATGTTCTGCGTGCATACATTGGAAAATTTGTTGTGGTTTATTTTGATGATATTTTGATTTATAGTAAGGATTTAAATGAACATTTGAATTATCTGCGTTGTGTGCTTGATGTGTTGAGAAAGGAAAGATTGTATGCTAATCTACAGAAGTGTAGTTTTTGTATGGACAAAGTTGTGTTTCTTGGCTTTATCATAAGTGCACAGGGAATAGAAGTTGATGAAGAAAAGGTCAAGGATATCAAAGAGTGGCCAACACCTAGATCAGTCACTAAGGTAAGAAGTTTTCACGGTTTAGCTGGTTTTTACCGTCGTTTTGTGAAAGATTTTAGCACACTTGCTGCACCACTCACTGAAGTGGTAAAGAAATCTGTGGGATTTAAGTGGGAAAAAGCACAAGATGATGCATTCAGTGTTTTAAAGGAAAGGTTATGTTTTACACTTATTTTGACATTACATAATTTTTCTATAGCCTTTGAAATTGAGTGTGATGCATCCGGAGTTGGTATAGGGGCTGTTTTAATGCAGAAAAAGATGCCAATTGCTTATTTTAGTGAAAAACTAAATGGTGTTGCCTTGAATTATCCAACTTATGACAATGAGCTTTATGCACTTGTGAGGGCACTAGAGACATGGCAACACTACTTCTGGCCTAAAGAGTTTGTCATTCATACAGATCATTTATCTCTGAAACATCTCAAAAGTCAAGGTAAATTGAATAAGCATCATGGAAGGTGGTTGGAATTCATTGAGACATTTCCATATGTCATCAAATACAAACAAGGTAAAGAGAATGTGGTTGCAGATGCATTATCTAGGAGGTATGTTCTTCTTACTTCTCTGAATGCGAGATTTCTTGGGTTTGAGTATATCAAAGATTTGTATGCAAATGATGATGAATTTGCTGAAGTGTTTCTTGCATGTGAAAAAAAGGGATTCGATAAGTTTTATAGAGTTGATGGTTATCTATTTAAGGAGAATAAGTTATGTGTGCCTCAATGCTCTTTGCGTGAATTGCTTGTGAGTGAAGCTTATGGGGGAGGCTTAATGGGACATTTTGGTGTGAGAAAGACTTTAGATGTATTGCATGAAAATTTCTTTTGGCCTAGAATGAAACGTGATGTTAAACGAATTTGTGAAAGATGCATTACATGTAAGAAAGCTAAATCTCGAGTCTTACCACACGGTTTGTACACACCTTTACCAGTGCCCAGCAAACCTTGTGGTCAAAGAGGGGTTTATTTTGGGATTACCTAGGTCAAAGAGGGGTTCGGATTCAATATTTGTGGTCGTTGATCGATTTTCCAAAATGGCACATTTCATTTCTTGCAATAAAACTGATGATACCACTCACATTGCTGATTTATTCTTTAAGGAAATTGTGAGACTTCATGGTGTTCCTAAAAGCATTGTTTCGGATAGGGATACAAAATTTCTTAGTCAATGTTTGCTAGGAGGCCTACTAGTATTTCGTCTGTTTTAATCTACCGCTGAATTGTGTTTTGAACAAAGTCTTTAATTCTGCGATTCGTGAGGCAAATAGGTTTGAGGGTTTTGGATTATAAATCATTGAACCTATGATGAATGATTGACTAAATTAGATATAGCTGATGTGTTTATATTTATTTAGCTCTATCAGTTTCTCTAGTTCTTCATACGGTTAACAAGTTATATTTTACCGATGTGCTAAAAGATGGCTTGTTGATTAGGGTTTTATTAGTGTGATTATCATTAATTTGCTAGGCTTAAGGAGAAACAGGGTTAAAACCCTAATGATAGATGTTCATTTACAGATTGATTATGTTGTCGATGATCAATGTAATCCCTTGACGGTGGATACCAACCGAAACCAACGTCTTTATCATTAATCACTTTTGCTTATTTATTTTTATTATTGTTTACTTAATTTGCGATTATCAATTCCCCCCTTTTAATCACATAAGGTAATTCCAGTCTCTGTGGGATCGACCCTTACTCCCACTACTACAGGTTAGTTTTGAGGTAAGGTATTAATTTGGGTGCACCTGCGACAGTGCTCACCAAATTTTGGCGCCATTGTCGGGGACTGCGTCATTACTTTTTGTGATTTTTTTTGATTTATGCCTGTAACTCGTTCTTCTAATTCTCGAGATTTACAGTTCAATTCAGATATTGGAAAATCTGTACACAGGCACAGAAGAGAAATTCAAGAAGACATTGATCAGGATAAGGAGGAAGTGATCATGGCCAGACACCCTACTCTGAAGGAGCTTGCAGCTCCTGATTTGCATCAGCAACCCTTATGCATTACTTTTCCTAATCTTGATGATAATGTTAACTTTGAGTTGAAATCTGGATTAATTCATCTCTTACCAAGTTTTCATGGTCTTGCAGGTGAAGACCCGCATAAACATCTGAAGGAGTTCCATGTAGTATGTACCAGTATGAAGCCCCCTGGAGTAACTGAGGAACAAATAAAACTCAGGGCTTTTCCTTTCTCCTTAAAAGATTCAGCCAAAGATTGGTTGTATTATTTGCCTTCTGGTACTATCACTACTTGGAATGAGATGAAGAGAATGTTTTTAGAACGTTATTTTCCTGCATCTAGAGCCGCTACTATTAGGAAAGAGATATGCGGCATTAGGCAATTGCATGGTGAAACCCTTTATGAATATTGGGAGAGGTTTAAGAAACTTTGTGCAAGCTGCCCACATCATCAGATTAGTGAGCAGCTACTAATCCAATATTTTTATGAAGGACTTTTGCAGGGAGATAGGAGCATGATAGATGCAGCTAGTGGAGGAGCACTAGTAGATAAGACTCCTGAGGCAGCCAGAATCCTGATATCAAATATGGCTGCCAATTCACAACAATTTGGCGTTAGGCATGATCCTCCTATTAGACATGCCCAGGAGGTAAGTACTACTTCTCTTCAGAATCAAATATCTGAACTTACTTCTCTTGTGCGTCAAATGGCAACAGGTACACTACAGCAAGTTAAAGTATGTGGAATATGCTCAGCCACAGGGCACCCAACTGACATGTGTCCTACACTTCAAGAGGAATCCACAGAACAAGCCAATGCTGTAGGAGGTTTTCCTGGCCAACCAAGAAGGTATGATCCATATGCCAATACATACAATCCTGGATGGAAGAATCATCCAAATTTCAGATATGGGAGTGCACAAAATAGGCCTGCAGGACAAAATTTTCAACAAAATCAGCAAGCTTATTATCCTAGACAGAATGCACCCCAGGATCAATAGGTAAGTAATCCATTGGAAGACATTGTAAAAACTCTGGTACATAACTCTCATCAATTTCAGCAAGAGACAAGAGCTAGCATCCAGAATCTGACAACTCAAATAGGTCAGTTAGCAACTACAGTGAGTCGATTGGATGCTCAGAACTCAGGTAAGTTACCTTCTCAAACTGTGGTGAATCCTAGAGAAAATGTCAGTGCAATTATTTCAATTAATGGTAAGGAGATTGAAAGTCCACCGGCACCCTCTTCTCCTAAGAAAACTGAAACATCAATTAAGGAGAATGAAGCACCTACAGGTAAGTCTTCTTCTAATTTGAATTATGAAGTAGTGCCTCCTTTTCCAGAAGCTCTTAAAGAGAATAGGCTAGATGAGAAAACTTCTGAATTGTATGATTTCTTTAGAAAATGTGAAGTTAATCTCCCCCTTCTAGATACCATTAAACAGGTGCCAAGATATGCAAATTTCTTGAAAGAACTATGTACTAAAAAAGAAGGGCAAAAATTAAAGGATTTTGAAAAGATTCATATGAGTCAGAATGTATCTTTTATGATACAGACAAAACTCCCTATTAAATGCAAGGATCCAGGTATGTTTACTATTCCATGCAAAATTGGGAGGACTCGCATTGAAAAGGCTATGTTAGATTTAGGAGCTTCCATCAATGTTATGTCATATTCTATATACACATCTTTGAATTTGGGACCATTGAAATCTGTAAATTTGATAATTCAGCTAGCAGACAGGTCCACTGCATATCCTAAGGGAATAATTGAAGATGTTTTGGTGCAGGTAGATGATTTGGTGTTCCCTGCAGATTTTTATGTGCTTGACATGGACAATGGGGATTTTACTTCTCCAATATTATTAGGGAGACCATTCTTAAAAACCTCCAAAACCAATATAGATGTTCACAATGTCACACTCACTATGGAATTTAATGGTGAAGTAATAAAATTCAATATGTATGAAGCCATGAAACACCCAGGTGATGATACTCCTGTTTATTCCATTGATGTACTTGATTCGTTGGCATACGATATTTTTGAATTAGATGAAAAGGATAAAATGGAGGAAAGTGTGAACAAATCTATGGCAGCAGATGATGGTGAGATAGACTTAGATGAAGGAACAAAGGAGAAACTAACTGCACTCAATGATTTTTTAGAAGGGCCACAAAAAGGTAAGGTTGCTTATAAGGAATTATCAAATTCTGATACTACTCTTGCACCTTCTATTTTGCAGGATCATGGGTCCAATTTGTCACCTCTCCCCAATCACTTGAAATACTTGGAAGTAGGGGAAGCATCACCTATTCTAGTTGCCCAGAATTTGGGTGTTAAAAAAGAAGAAGAATTGATGCATATTTTTTAGAAAAAAAGAAATGCCATTATAAAAACAATTGCAAACCTTAAAGGCATAGACCCGATTGTAGAGTTGCATCAAATTCTGGAAATTAAAGGGGTTAGACCCTTTAAAGGTAAGAAATCTCTCCCTTGGTTAGGACCACTTGTTATTACTGATGTGGTTTTTGGTTATGCAGTTGAATTTCAAGGATTGAACAAGTCCCAGAATATTTAAAATGAACCTCAAAGAGCCTCCATGAACAAAGATAGGGAGCTGAGTCGAGCCAACGATGTAAAACAAAGGCGTTGGTTGGGAGGCAACCCAACAATCATTCTTCTTCTTCTTCTTCTTCTTATTTTTTCTTAAAAAAAAAAAAATCTGATCTGCGGATGCGCACATGCACCGTGGCGCCCAAAACGAGCGCCGCGGCGCTACTTACCCAGAATGGGTGAGCACCGCGGCGCTCCGCGCTGCAGCAGAGAGCGCCGCGGCGCTCTCTATAAGAGGGTCGCGCCCCTCTTTGTTTTCTCCTCCGTTTTTTGCTTCTATTTCACCTCCCCATCCACTTTCTTGCCTCAAATCCACCATACCCACCTCCTATTACGTTCTCTTGCTCACATTACACGATTGTGCATCTTCTTTTGCAGGATTATACACTTCTTTCAGCTTTTGTTTTGGATTCAATGGCAATTTTCTAAGGTTCTCAAGCAATTTTGATCTCACACTTTCCAGCCACCAATCGCACTGCATTTGGTATGATTTACGTTGTTTTTCCTGCTGAAGTTGGTCTCTACACTTCCTTGCAGGATTATTCCCATAGTTCAGGAGTTCTACTCCAATGCTACAGTTCACGAACGTCATCAAGCACGGGTTAGAGGCAAGATGGTGCCATTCACTCCGCACGCTATTAATGAATTCTATTCCCTGCCTGATATTGAAGATGATGAATATACGGCACTTCTTCAATCATACATTGACTTTGAAGACGTGATATGCACTCTATGCTATCAAGGGGCCTCCTGGAAATTGGATAGCAATGGCCATCCGTTATATCTTGCTAGAGCTGACATGAATAAAGTGGCTAAAGCATGGCACTATTTCGTATCAGCCAAATTCATGCCCAGCCTCAACATGAGTCAAGTCAGGCGGGAACGGGCCATTTTGCTTTATGTAATACTTAAAGGGCTTTCTATTGATGTAGGCAAGGTTATTCATAGGCAGCTACTCGGCTGTATCAGTGCTAGAGGCGGATCCCTATTTGCCCCTAGTTTAATTACTGGTCTATGTCAGAAAGCGGGCGTAAGCTGGGATTCCACTGAGGCTCTCATTCACCCGATGAAGCCTATTTCCTATGCAGACATCCAAAAATACAAGGGCCATGAAGAAGCAGCAGAGGAGGAGCTAGGGATTTAGCCAATACCTACAGAGGAACCGGGAAGCAGCTCAGCTCCACCACCATCCCAGCATACCATTGAAGATTTATGGGAGCACACAGAGTATCTGAGTCATCAAATAAACGATCTGGCCCTCTATCAGCACTCTATTGCACAGCATCATCATGCGTGTTTTAGCCAGTTAGCTCATGCCCTGAACCTCCCGATTGCTTTCCCGGCACCTCCTGAACCACCCTTTAGGCCTGCACCTGAGCATGATGAGATGGATGGTGATCACTAGTCAGGGAAGTTTCACTGAACCCCTCCTTATGTTTTTATTTGTCCCTTTTATATTCTCTTTTATATTCTTACATTGAGGACAATGTATGTTTTTAAGTGTGGGGGGGTCACTTTATGATTCAGCTGGATGACTGTATAATAAATCATACACTTATACACTTTCCTACTTTGATACATTTTATGATATGTGCACTTTTAATCTTGTCATGAGGTGAGCATGTGAACAAAATTTAAATTTATGAGTTTGTGATAGCTGAACCAATAGCCAATGATATAACTGTTTAAATTGCTTATAGCTCTTGGGAGATGTAGGAAAGTCATAATTATGTGTAATTTTAAATTCTTTTCAATTTATGATTACCTATTTTCTAAAAATCCTGAAATTCTTTTGCACAATAATTTTGGATATTTAATTTCTTTTACTTAGAAAAAGATTATATAACTCAAAAAATATTTTATGATCTTATTTAAATTTCTAGAACTTATTTAAATGCTACTTGAGGCGAAATCCTAGGCTAATACTAACAATTAGGAGATGATTTAGACATTTTTTTTATGAGATTGAGCCTTTCAAGCTTAACTCAAACAAGTGAATATCCTTAGAACCTCTATTTTGAGCTTAATTAACATTTTATTCTATACCCACAAAACAGCCAAGACCAAATTTTGTGATTGATACCTTTATTTTTTCTACCTGATTCACTCACTCCATGATTAATTTCTGAATATTTGTTTTATAGATCTACATTAATGAAATGGTGGAACGGTGGAGCAAGGACAAAAGAAAGAAAGATATATATATCTCAAAAGACTAATGAAAGTCTATCCAGTGATTGAAAAAGGAAGAAATAGAGAATCAAAGAAAAGTAGAATGCAGTGAAGCAAGGAAATAAGTGTGGGGGAAAAACTTCCCCAATCTTGAGAATTAGCTCAAATAGATCAGAGTTAATCATGTGATGTTGGGAGATTGAGCTTTAAATTATATCTTTTATCTCACCCCATAGCCTAGCCACATTACAAGCTGAGTTAAGTCCTTTTGATCCTAAGAAGTAGTTTTAGGCTACATTAGTGGAGAGTAGCATGAAAAATAAGCCTATAGAAATTTTAAATAGAGAGCCATGCTATAATTCCTGAGATATATAAGCTCATTTAGGTAAAAGAAAATTAAATTATCCAAAGACACACACACACTATGGATTTTAGGGAATAAAATTATAAATTGCATTTGAATTAAATGTTGCACATGGTCATGAAATTTTCTGGAATTTCTTCAAGAGCATACAATTTTCACTATGAGGCAGCATATTGGTAAGCCATTCAATCATTTCATATATTGAATTCTGTTTACATGAGTCAATGTTTGCTTGAGGACAAGCAAAAGAGTAAGTGTGGGGGTATTTGACATGCTATAAAATAAGCATGTTTTTGACATGTTTTAAGTTGCTTTTTATTTAATTTTAGTAGAAAATAGGTATGAATTGATTGAATGTTGTGTTTTGTGTTTTAGGAATAATAAAGAAGAAAAGAAGAGAAAAATAAAGAGAAAATCATAGAAAAATGCTGATTCCTGACCTTGTGTCACTAATTCAGGCATATCTCACTCATTTAGACTCCGATTAAGGTGATTTCAGCAGCTACGGAAAGAAGAGACATAGAGCTACAACTTTCATGTTTGGCACTTCGGCAAAATCTAGAAGATTCTGGGAGCTGCGGCGCTCACAAGGGAGCACCGCGGCGCCACGATAAGACAATCCGAATCGCCGCGGCGCTACCCATCGCGCCGCGGTGCCGTGCTGCCCAGGACGCAGCATTGTGGCACTCAACACAGCGCGCCGCGGCGCACGATCAGGTTCGACATAGCCCACCACGGTGCAAACAGGGAGCGCCGCGGCGCCCGTGAGCCGTAGGGGATTTGCTAATTTCGCGATTTTAGGTTGTTTTCGCTCAAAATTGAAGGGAATGGACGAAAACTTGACCTAAAATACGTTTTGACTTCGATTAGAAGGAAAAAGTCTATAAAAAGAGAGGAAAGCAACCAGAGAAGGCATCCAATCTTTCACCGAATTCTTCATCTACATTCTTCAATTCTTCTTTTGTTTATCTTATGGCCCTGCGTGGCTAATTCTCTTTAGTTGGTTGAGATGAGTTGAAACCTCATGGGATTTTTATACATTGTGAGATGTGGATCTGATGTTATTATTTCAATT
This sequence comes from Gleditsia sinensis, assembly GCA_037074535.1. Classification (NCBI taxonomy): domain Eukaryota; kingdom Viridiplantae; phylum Streptophyta; class Magnoliopsida; order Fabales; family Fabaceae; genus Gleditsia; species Gleditsia sinensis. The sequence continues at coordinate 58,437,704 of CM073463.1, read as the reverse complement.
TGTTTTGAATATTGATTGTTCATCTGTTCTTGTTCTTAATGATTATGCATATGTTTGCTAGGAGGCCTACTAGTATTTCGTCTGTTTTAATCTACCGCTGAATTGTGTTTTGAACAAAGTCTTTAATTCTGCGATTCGTGAGGCAAATAGGTTTGAGTGTTTTGGATTATAAATCATTGAACCTATGATGAATGATTGACTAAATTAGATATAGCCGATGTGTTTATATTTGTTTACCTCTATCAGTTTCTCTAGTTCTTCATACGGTTAACAAGTTATATTTTACCGATGTGCTAAAAGATGGCTTGTTGATTAGGGTTTTATTAGTGTGATTATCATTAATTTGCTAGGCTTAAGGAGAAATAGGGTTAAAACCCCAATGATAGATGTTCATTTACAGATTGATTATGTTGTCGATGATCAATGTAATCCCTTGACGGTGGATACCAACCGAAACCAACGTCTTTATCATTAATCACTTTCGCTTATTTATTTTCATTATTGTTTACTTTACTTAATTTGCGATTATCAATTCCCCCCTTTTAATCACATAAGGTAATTCCAGTCTCTGTGGGATCGACCCTTACTCCCACTACTATAGGTTAGTTTTGAGGTAAGGTATTAATTTGGGTGCACCTGCGACAGTGCTCACTAACGGTCGAATCGAGACGTCGAGAAACGGTAGGGGGCATTTTCGTGCATCCGGATGACCATGGCGAAAATACAAAAAAATATTCTTGTTTAAAAGAAGACTTCTTTAGGAACGCCACGACGTTTGTTTCGCGTGATTCCGACTAGCTGGCGGTCGAATCGGGCTGTCAAGAAACGGTAGGGGGCATTTTGTGCATCTAGATGACCGTGGCGAAAATATAAAAAAAATATAATCGTTGGAAAGAAGACCTCTTTAGGAACGCCACGAAGTTCGTTACGCGAGAGTCCGAGTAGCCGGCGGTCGAATCGGGACGTCGAGAAACAGTAGGGGGCATTTTCGTGCATCCGGATGATCGTGGCGAAAATAACAAAAATATATTCTTGTTTAAAAGAAGACCTCTTTAGGAACGCCACGACGTTCGTTTCGCATGATTTCGAGTAATTGGCGGTTGAATCGAGCCTTCGAGAAACGGTAGGGGGCATTTTCGTGCATCCGGATGACCATGGCGAAAGTACAAAAAAATATAATCGTTGGAAAGAAGACCTCTTTAAGAACGCCATCACATTTGTTTCGCGTGATTCTGTGTAGCCAGCGTTCGACTCGGGCCGTCGGGAAATGGTAGAGGGAATTTTCGTGCATCTAGAAGACCGTGGCGAAATTAAAAAAAAATATAATCGTTGGAAAGAAGACCTCTTTAGGAACGCCACGACGTTGGTTTCACGTGATTCCGAGTAGCAGGCGGTCGAATCGGGACGATGAGAAACGGTAGGGGGCATTTTCCTGCATCCGGATGATCGTGGCGAAAATACAAAAAAAAATTCTTGTTTAAAAGAAGACCTCTTTAGGAACGCCACGACGTTCGTTTCGTGTGATTCTGAGTAGCTGGCAGTCGAATCGGGCTGTCAAGAAACGGTAGGGGGCATTTTCCTGCATCCGGATGATCGTTGCGGAAATACAAAAAAAATTCTTGTGTAAAAGAAGACCTCTTTAGGAACGCCACGACGTTCGTTTCATGTGATTCCGAGTAGCCAGCGGTCGAATCGGGCTGTCAAGAAATGATAGGGGGCATTTTCGTGCATCCGGATGACCGTGGCGAAAATACAAAAAATATAATCGTTGGAAAGAAGACCTCTTTAGGAACGCCACCACGTTGTTTTGCGTGATTCCGAGTAGCCGGCGGTCGAATCGGGCCGTCGAGAAACGGTAGGGGGCATTTTCGTGCATCAGGATGACCATGGCGAAAATACAAAAAAATATTCTTGTTTAAAAGAAGACCTCATTCAGAACGGCACGACGTTGGTTTCGCGTGATTTCGAGTAGCCAGCAGTCGAATCGGGCCGTCGAGAAACGGTAGCGGGTATTTTTGTGCATCCGGATGACCGTGGCGAAAATACAAAAAAATATAATTGTTGGAAAGAAGTCCTCTTTAGGAACGCCACCACGTTGGTTTCCAGTGATTCCGAGTAAACCCGAGGTGGCATTTTTGATCATCTGGATGACGGTGGCAAAAAAAATAAAAAGTGGCCTCATTTGAAAGAATACCTCCTTAGGAATTGCACGACGTTCCATTCGTGTGATTCCGAGTAGCTGGCGGTCGAATCGGGTCTTGGAGAAACCATAGGGGGCACTTTTGTGCATCCGAACGACAGTGGCAGAAAAAATTAAAATTGGACTCATTTCAAAGCAAACCTCCTTGGGAATGCCACGATGTTCATTTCGCGTGATGCCTATTAGCTGGCAGTCGAATCGTTCTATCGAGAATCCCTAGGTCGCATTTTTGAGCATCCGGATGACAGTGGCAGAAAAAATAAAAAGTGGGCTCGTTTGAAAGAAGACCTCCTTAAGAACACCACGACGTTCATTTCACGTGATTCCTATTAGCCTGCTGTCGAATCGTGCCGTCGAGAAACTGTAGGTCACAATTTCGAGCATCTAGATGACGGTGGCGGAAATAATAAAAAGTGGAATCGTTCGAAAGAAGACCTCCTTAGGAACGCCACGACGTTCCTATCGCATGATTCCGAGTAGCTGGCGGTCGAATCGGGCTCTGGAGAAACCCTAGGGGGAACTTTTGTGCATTTGGATGACGGTGGTAGAAAAAATTAAAAGTGGACTCATTTGAAAGAAAACCTCCTTGGGAAGGCAACAACGTCCGTTTCGCGTGATTCCTATTAGCCGGCGGTCGAATCGTGCCGTAGAGAAACCCAAGGTGGCATTTTCGAGCATCTGGATGAGGTGGTGGAAGAAAAAGTGGACTCGTTTGAAAGATGACCTCCTTAGGAACGCCACGACGTTCCTTTCGCGTGATTCCCAGTAGCCGGCGCTCGAATCGGCTCGTGGAGAAACCCTAGGGGGCACTTTTGTGCATCTGGATGACGGTGGCAGAAAAAATTAAAATTGGACTCATTTGATTGAAGACCTCCTTGGGAATGCCACGATGTTCGTTTCGCGTGATTCCTATTAGCCGGTGGTTGAATAGTGCCGTCGAGAAACCATATTTGGCATTTTCTAGCATCCAGATAACGTTGTCAGAAAAATTAAAAAGTGGAGTCTTCTGAAAGAAGACCTCCTTAGTAAAGCCACGACATTCCTTTCGCATGATTCTGAGTAGCCGGTGGTCGAATCGGTCCGTCAAGAAACCCTCGGAGGTATTTTTTTGCATTCAGATGACGGTGGCAAAATAAAAATAAAAATTGGACTTGTTTGAAAGAAGACCTCCTTGGGAATGCCACGATGTTCGTTTCGCGTGCATCTTATTAGCCGGTAGTCGAATCATGCTGTCGAGAAACCCTAGTTGACATTTTTTAGCATCGGCTTGACGGTGGGGGAAAAAAATAAAAAGTGGACTCGTTTGAAAGAAGACCTCCTTAGGATTGCCACGACGTTCGTTTCACGTTATTCCTATTTGCCGGCGGTCGAATCGTGTCGTCGAGAAACCCTAAGTCACATTTCGAGCATCCGGATGACGGTGGCGGCAATAATAAAAAGTGGACTCATTTGAAAGAAAACCTCCTTGGGAAGGCCACGACATTCGTTTCGCATGATTCCTATTAGCCGGCGGTCGAATCGGGGCGTGGAGAAACCCTAGGTGGCACTTTTGTGCATCCGGATGAGGGTGGCAGAAAAAATTAAAATTGGACTCATTTGATTGAAGACCTCCTTCGGAATGCCACGATGTTCGTTTCTCGTGATTCCTAGTAGTCGGTGGTCGAATAGTGCCGTCGAGAAACCATATTTGGCATTTTCGAGCATCTGGATCACGATGTTGGAAAAAATAAAAACTGGAGTGGTTTGAAAGAAGACCTCATTCGGAACGCCATGATGTTCCTTTCGCGTGATTCCTAGTAGCCGACGGTTGAATCGTGCCGTTGAAAAACCCTAGGTGGCATTTTCGAGCATCGGGATGAAGGTGGGGGAAAAAAATAAAAAGTGGACTCGTTTGAAAGAAGACCTCCTTGGGAATGCCATGACGTTCGTTTCACGTGATTCCTATTAGCCGACGGTCGAATCGTGCCGTCGAGAAACCGTAGGTCGCCTTTTGAGCATTCGGATGACGGTGGCGGAAATAATAAAAAGTGGGCTCGTTTGAAAGAAGACCTCCTTAGGAACGCCATGACGTTCCTTTCGCGTGATTCCGAGTAGCCGGCGGTCGAATCGGGCCGTGGAGAAACCCTAGGGGGCACTTTTGTGCATCCGGATGACGGTAGCAGAAAAAAATTAAAAGTGGACTAATTTGAAGGAAGACCTCCTTGGCAACGCCACGACGTTCCTTTCGTGTGATGCCTATTAGCCGGCGGACGAATCGTGCCGTCGAGAAACCCTAGACGGCATTTTCGAGCATCTGCATGACGGTGGTGGAAAAAATAAAAAGTGGACTCGCCTGAAAGATGACCTCCTTCGGAACGCCACGACCTTCGTTTCGTGTATTGCCTATTATCCGACGGTCGAATCGTGCTATCCAAAAACCCTAGGTGGCATTTTCCAGCATCCGGATCACGCTAGTGGAAAAAATAAAAATTGGACTTGTTTGAAAGAAGAACTCCTTAGTAATGCCACGACGTTCGTTTCATGTGATTCCTATTAGTCGGTGGTCGAATCGTTCCTTCGAGAAACCCTAGGTGGCATTTTTGATCATCCGGATGACGGTGGCGGAAAAAATAAAAAGTGGCTTCGTTTGATAGAAGACCACCTTAGGAACGCCACGACGTTCCTTTCGCGTGATTCTGAGTAGCCGGCGGTCGAATCGGGTCTTGGAGAAACCCTAGGGGGTACTTTTGTGCATCCGGATGACAGTGGCAGAAAAAATTAAAATTGGACTTATTTCAAAGAAGACCTCCTTGGGAATGCCACGACGTTCGTTTCGCGTGATGCCTATTAGCCAACAGTCGAATCGTGCCGTCGAGAAACCGTAGGTCGCAATTTCGAGCATCCAGATGATGGTGGCGGAAATAATAAAAAGTTGACTCGTTTGAAAGAAGACCTCCTTAGGAACGCCATGACGTTCCTATCGCATGATTCTGAGTAGCTGGCGGTCGAATCGGGACGTGGAGAAACCCTAGGGGGAACTTTTGTGCATTCGGATGACGGTGGCAGAAAAAATTAAAAGTGGACTCATTTGAAAGAAAACCTACTTGGGAAGGCAACGACGTTCGTTTAGCGTGATTCCTATTAGCCGGCGGTCAAATCGTGCCGTAGAGAAACCCAAGGTGGCATTTTAAAGCATCCGGATGACGGTGGTGGAAAAAAAAGTGGACTCGTTTAAAAGTAGACCTCCTTAGGAACGCCACAACGTTGCTTTCGCGTGATTCTGAGTAGCCGGTGGTCGAATCGGGCCGTGGAGAAACCCTAGGAGGCACTTTTGTGCATTCGGATGACGGTGGCAGAAAAAATTAAAATTGGACTCATTTGATTGAAGACCTCCTTGGAAATGCCACGACGTTCGTTTCGTGTGATTCCTATTAGCCGGTGGTCGAATAGTGCCGTCGAGAAACCATATTTGGCATTTTCGAGCATCCAGATAACGTTGTCGGAAAAATGAAAAAGTGCAGTCGTTTGAAAGAAGACCTCCTTAGGAATGCCATGACATTCCTTTCGCGTGATTCTGAGTAGCTGGCGGTCGAATCGATCCGTCGAGAAACCCTCGGAGGTAATTTTCTGCATCTGGATGACGATGGCGGAAAAAATAATAAGTGGACTCGTTTGAAAGAAGACCTCCTTAAGAACGCCACGACATTTCTTTCGCGTGATTTTGAGTAGCCGGCGGTCGAATCGGGGCGTGGAGAAACCCTAAGTGGCACTTTTGTGCATCCGGATGACGGAGGCAGAAAAAAGAAAAAGTGGACTCATTTGAGAGAAAACCTCCTTGGGAACGCCACGACGTTCGTTTTGCGTGATGCCTATTAGCCAGTGGTCGAATCGTGCCGTCGAGAAACCCTAGTTGGCATTTTCGAGCATCCGGATGACAGTGGTGGAAAAAATAAAAAGTGGACTCGTGGGAAGGAATACCTCCCTAGGAACGCCATGACATTCCTTTCGCGAGATTCTGAGTAGTCGGCGGTCGAATCGGACCATCGAGAAGCCCTAGTTGTTATTTTTGAGCATCCGGATGACGTTGGGGGAAAAAAATAAAAAGTGGAGTCGTTTGAAAGAAGACCTCCTTAGGAACGCCATGACGTTCCTTTCGCGTGATTTCGAGTAGCCGGCGGTCAAATCGGACCGTGGAAAAACCCTAGGGTGCACTTTTGTGCATCCGGATGACGGTGGTAGAAAAAATAAAAAGTAGACTCATTTGAAAAAAGACAACCTTAGGAATGCCACGGCATTCGTTTCGCGTGATTCCTATTAGCCGGTGGTCAAATCGCGCCGTCGAGAAACCCTAGGTGGCATTTTCGAGCATCGAGATGACGGTGGGGGAAAAAATAAAAAGTGGACTCCTTTGAATGAAGACCTCCTTAAGAATGCCACGAAGTTCCTTTCGCGTGATTCCTAGTAGCCGGTGGTTGAATCGTGCCATTGAGAAACCTTAGGGTGAACTTTTGTGCATCCGGATGACGGTGGCAGAAAAAATTAAAATTGGACTCATTTGAAAGAAGACCTCCTTGGAAATGCCATGACTTTCGTTTCGCGTGATTCCTAGTAGCCGGCGGTCGAATCAGGCCGTCAAGAAATCCTCGGAGGTCTTTTTTTTGCATCTGGATGACGGTGGTAGAAAAAATAAAAATTGGACTTATTTAAAAGAATACCTCCTTGGGAACACCACGATGTTTGTTTCACGTGATTCTTATTAGCCGGCAGTCGAATTGTGCCGTCGAGAAACAGTACGTGGCATTTTCGATCATCTGTATGACGGTGGCGGAAAAAATAAAAAGTGGACTCGTTTGAAAGAAGAAATCCTTAAGAACGCCACAACGTTCGTTTCACGTTATTCCTATTAGCCGGCGGTCGAATCGGGTCCAGGAGAAACCCTAGGGGGCACTTTTGTGCATCAGGATGACGGAGGCAGAAAAAATAAAAAGTGGACTCATTTGAAAGAAGACCTCATTGGGAACGCCACGACATTCGTTTTGCGTGTTGCCTGTTAGCTGGCGGCCGAATCGTGCCATCGAGAAACCCTAGGTGGCATTTTCGAGCATCCGGATGAGGGTGGTGGAAAAGGTAAAAAGTTGACTCGTGGGGAAGAATACCTCCTTAGGAATGCCACGACATTCCTTTCACGAGATTCTGAGTAATCGGCAGTCAAATCGGGCCATCGAGAAATCCTAGTTGTCATTTTTGAGCATCCAGATGACGGTGGGATAAAAACAAAAAGTGGACTCATTTCAATGAAGACCTCGTTAGGAACGCCACGACGTTCCTATCGCGTGATTCCTAGTAGCCGGCGGTTGAATCATGCCGTTGAAAAACCCTAGGGGGAACTTTTGTGCATCCGGATGACGGTGGCAGAAAAAATTAAAAGTGGACTAATTTGAAAGAAGACTTCCTTGGCAATGCCATGACGTTCCTTTCGTGGGATGCCTATTAGCCGGCGGACGAATCGTGCCGTCGAGAAACCCTAGGTGGCATTTTCGAGCATCTGCATGACGGTGGTGGAAGAAATAAAAAGTGGACTCGCCTGAAAGATGACCTCCTTCGGAACGCCACGACCTTCGTTTCGTGTGTTGCCAATTATCCGGCGGTCGAATCGTGCTATCTAAAATCCTTAGGTGGCATTTTCCAGCATCCGGATCACGCTAGTGGAAAAAATAAAAATTGGACTTGTTTGAAAGAAGAACTCCTTAGGAATGCCACGACGTTCGTTTCACGTGATTCCTATTAGTCGGCGGTCGAATCGTTCCTTCGAGAAACCCTAGGTGGCATTTTTGATCATCCGGATGACGGTGGCGGAAAAAAAATAAAAAAGTGGCTTCGTTTGATAGAAGACCTCCTTAGGAACACCACGACGTTCCTTTCGCGTGATTCCGAGTAGCCGGCGGTTGAATCGGGTCCTGGAGAAACCCTAGGGGGCACTTTTGTGCATCAGGATGACGAAGGCATAAAAAAATAAAAAGTGGACTCATTTGAAAGAAGACCTCCTTGGGAACGCCACGACGTTCGTTTCGCGTGATGCCTATTAGCCGGTGGCCAAATCGTGCCATCGAGAAAACCTAGGTGGCATTTTCGAGCATCCGGATGAGGGTGGTGGAAAAAATAAAAAGTCGACTCGTGGGGAAGAATACCTCCTTAAGAACGCCACGACATTCCTTTCGCAAGATTCTGAGTAATCAGTGGTCGAATTGGGCCGTCGAGAAACCCTAGTTGTCATTTTTGAGCATCCGGATGAAGGTGGGATTAAAATAAAAAGTGGACTCATTTCAATGAAGACCTCCCTAGGAATGCCACGACGTTCCTATCGCGTGATTCCTAGTAGCCGGCGGTTGAATCGTGCCGTCGAAAAACCATAGGGGGAACTTTTGTGCATCCGGATGACGGTGGCAGAAAAAATTAAAAGTGGACTAATTTGAAAGAAGACCTCCTTGGGAATGCCACGACATTCGTTTCGTGTGATTCCTATTAGGCGGTGGTCGAATAGTGCCGTCGAGAAACCATATTTGGCATTTTCGAGCATCCGGATGACGTAGTCGGAAAAAAAAAAGTAGAGTTGTTTGAAAGAAGACCTCCTTAGGAATGCCACGACATTCCTTTCCCGTGATTCATAGTAGCCGGTGGTTGAGTCGTGCCGTTGAGAAACCCTAAGGGGAATTTTCTTGCTTCTAGATGACGGTGGCGAAAAAAAAAGTGGACTCGTGGGAAAGAAGTCCTCCTTCGGAACGCCACGACATTCCTTTCGCGAGATTCTGAGTAGTCGGCGGTCGAATCAGGCCGTCGAGAAACCCTAGTTGGCATTTTCGAGCATCCGGATGACGTTGGGGTAAAAAATAAAAAGTGGAGTCGTTTGAAAGAAGTCCTCCTTAGGAACACCACAAGGTTCCTTTCGCGTGATTCCTTGTAGCCGGCGGTTGAATCGTACCGTTGAGAAACCCTGTGGGGCATTTTCTTGTGTCTAGATGACGGTGGCGAAAAAAAAGTGGACTTGTGGGAAAGTAGTCCTCCTTAGGAATGCCACGACATTCCTTTCGCGTGATTATGAGTAGCCAGTGGTCGAATCGGGCCGTCGAGAAACCCTCGGAGGTATTTTTGTGCATTCGGATGACGGTGGCAGAAAAAATAAAAATTGGACCTGTTTGAAAGAAGACCTCCTTGGGAATGCCATGATGTTCGTTTCGCGTGATTCTTATTATTCGTCGGTCGAATCGTACCGTCGAGAAACCCTAGGTGGTATTTTTGATCATCTGGATGACGGTGGCAGGAAAAATAAAAAGTTGACTCGTTTGAAAGAAAACCTCCTTAGGAACGCCATGACATTGCTTTCGCGTGATTCCGATTAGCCGGCGGTTGAATCGGGCAATGGAGAATCCCTAGGGGGCACTTTTGTGCATCCAGATGATGGTGGTAGAATAAATTAAAAGTGGACTCGTTTGAAAGATGACCTCCTTAGGAACGCCACAATGTTCGTTTTGCGTGATGTCTATTAGCCAGCGGTCGAATTGTGCCGTCGAGAAACCCTAGGTCGCATTTTCGAGCATCCGGATGACGGTGGCGAAAAAAATAAAAAGTGGACTCGTTTGAAAGAAGACCTACTTTGGAACGCCACGACGTTCCTTTCGCGTGATTCCGAGTAGTCGGCTGTCGAATTGTGCCATGAAGAAACCCTAAGGGCCACTTTTGTGCATCTGGATGATGGTGGCAGAAAAAATTAAAAGTTGACTCATTTGAAAGATGACCTCCTTGGGAATGCCACGACGTTCGTTTCGCGTGATGCCTATTAGTTGGCGGTCGAATCGTGCCGTCAAGAAACCCTAGGGGGCACTTTTGTGCATCCGGATGATGATGGCTGAAAAAATTGAAAGTGGACTCATTTGAAAAAAGACCTCCTTAGGAACGCCACGATGTTCGTTTCGCGTTATTCCTTTTAGCCGGCGGTCGAATCGTGCCGTCGAGAAACCCTGGGTCGCATTTTCGAGCATCCGGATGACGGTGGTGGAAAAAATAAAAAGTGGACTCATTTGAAAGAAGACCTCCTAAAGAACGGCACAGCGTTCCTTTTGCGTAATTCCGAGTAGCCGGCGGAGGAAATGGGCCGTGGAAAAACCCTAGGGGGCACGTTTCTGCATCCGGATGACGGTGGTAGAAAAAATTAAAAGTCGACTCATTTCAAAGAAGACCTTCTTGGGAACGCCACGACGTTCGTTTCGCGTGATATCTATCAGCCGACGGTCGAATCTTGCCGTAGAGAAACCCTAGTTGGCATTTTCGAGCATCCGGATGATGGTGGTGGAAAAAATAAAAAGTGGACTCATGGGAAAGAATTCCTCCTTAGGAATGCAACGACATTCCTTTTGCGAAATTCTGAGTAGTTGGTGGTCGAATCGGGCCGTCGAGAAACCCTAGTTGGCATTTTCGAGCATCCGGATGATAGTGGGGGAAAAATAAAAGGTGGACTCGTTTGAATCAAGACCTCCTTAGGAACGTCACGACGTTCCTTTCGCGTGATTCCTAGTAGCCAGCGATTGAATCGTGCCATTGAGAAAGCCTGGGGGGAACTTTTCAGCATCCAGATTACGGTGGCAGAAAAAATTAAAAGTGGACTCATTTGAAAGAAGAGCTCCTTGGGAATGCCACGACGTTCGTTTCGTGTGATTCCTATTAGCCAGTTGTCGAATAGTGCCATTGAGAAACCATATTTGGCATTTTCAAGCATCCGGATGACGTTGATGGAAAAAATAAAAAGTGGAGTCATTTGAAAGAATACTTCCTTAGGAACGCCACGATGTTCCTTTCCCGTGAATCCTAATTGCCGGCGGTTGAATCGTGCCGTTGAGAAACCCTAGGGGGCATTTTCTAGCTTCTAGATGACGGTGGCGGAAAAAATAAAAAGTGGACTCGTTTGAAAGAAGACCTCCTTAATAATGCCACGACGTTCGTTTCACGTGATTCCTATTAGCCGGCGGTCGAATCGTGCCATCAAGAAACCGTAGGTCGCGTTTTCGAGCATCCTGTTGACGGTGGCGAAAATAATAAAAAGTGGACTCGTTCGAAAGAAGACCTCCTTAGGAACGCCACGACGTTCCTTTCGCGTGATTCCGAGTAGTCGGCGGTCGAATCGGGCCGTGGAGAAACCCTAGGGGGCACTTTTGTGCATCCGGATGACGGTGGCAGAAAAAATTAAAAGTTGACTCATTTGAAAGAAGTCCTCCTTGGGAATGCCACGACGTTCGTTTCGCGTGATTCCCATTAGCCGGTGGTCGAATAGTGCCGTCGAGAAACCATATTCTACATTTTCGAGCATCCGGATTACATTGTCGAAAAAATTAAAAAGTGGAGTCGTTTGAAAGAAGACTTCCTTAGGACCGCAACGACAATCCTTTCGCGTGATTTTTGTTCATCCGGATGACTGTGGCAGAAAAAATAAAAATTGGACTTGTTTGAAAGAAGACCTCCTTGGGAACGTCACGATGTTCGTTTCACGTGATTCTTATTAGCCTGCGGTCGAATCGTGCCGTCGAGAAACTCTTGCTTATATTTTCGATCATTCGGATGACGGTGACAAAAAATAAATTGGACTCTTTTGAAAAAAGACCTCCTTAGGAACGCCACGATGTTCGTTTCACGTGATTCCTAGTTGCCGACGGAGAAACCCTAGGAGGCATTTTCGAGCATCTGGATGACGGTGGCGGAAAAAATAAAATGTTGACTCGTTTGAAAAAAGACCTGCTTAAGAACGCCACGTCGTTCCTCTCGCGTGATTTCGAGTTGCCGGCGGTCGAATCGAGCCATAGAGAAACCCTATGGGGAACATTTGTGCATCCTGATAACGGTGGCAGAAAAAATTGAAAATGGACTCATTTGAAAGAAGACCTCTTTGGGAATGCCACGATGTTCATTTTGTGTGATTCCTATTAACCAGCGGTCGAATCGTGCCTTAGAGAAACCCAAGGTGGCATTTTCGAGCATCCGGATGACGGTGGTGGAAAAAAAAGTGGACTCATTTGATAGAAGACCACCTTAGGAACACCACGACGTTCCTTTCTCGTTATTCCGAGTAGCTGGCGGTCAAATTGGGCCGTGGAGAAACGCTAGGGGGCAAGTTTGTGCATCCGGATGACGGTGGGGAAAAAATAAAACGAGAAATCGTTTGAAAGAAGACCTCCTTAGGAACGCGACAAAGTTTGTTTCACGTGATTCCTCGTAGCCGGCGGTCGTATCGTACCGTCGAGAAACCCTAGGGGGAAAGTTCGTTTCCCGTGATTACTATTAGCCGGTGGTCGAATAGTGCCGTCGAGAAACCATATTTGGCATTTTTGAGCATCCGAATCACGTTGTTAGAAAAAATAAAAAGTGGAGTCGTTCGAAAGAAGACCTTCTTAGGAACACCACGACATTCCTTTCGCATGATTCCAAGTAGCCGACAGTTGAATCGTGCCGTTGAGAAACCCTAGTGGGCATTTTCTTGCTTCTAGATGACGGTAGCGAAAAAAAATGTGGACTCGTTGGAAAGAAGTCAGCCTTTGGAACGCCAGGACATTCCTTTCGCGTCATTCTGAGTAGCCGGCAATCGAATCGGGCCGTCGAGAAACTCTCGGAGGTACTTTTGTGCTTCAGGATGACAGTGGCAGAAAAAATAAAAATTGGACTTGTTTCAAAGAAGACCTCATTGGGAACGCCACGATGTTTGTTTCGCGTGATTCTTATTAGCTGGCGGTCGAATCGTGCCTTCGAGAAACCCTAGGTGACATTTTCGATCATCCCGATGACGGTGGCAGAAAAAAAAAGTGGACTCGCTTGAAAGAAGACCTCCTTAAGATTGCCACGACGTTCGTTTCACGTGATTCCTATTAGCCGGCGGTCGAATCGTGCCATCGAGAAACCCTAGGTCACATTTCGAGCATCCGGATGACGGTGGCGAAAATAATAAAAAGTGGACTCATTTAAAAGAAGACCTCCTTAGGAACGCCACGATGTTCCTTTCGTGTGATTCCGAGTAGCTGACGGTCGAATCGGGCCGTCGAGAAACCCGAGGTGACATTTTCGAGCATCCGGATCACGGTGGTCGAAAAAATAAAAAGTGGACTTGTTTGAAAGAAGACCTCCTTAAGAACGCCAAGACGTTCGTTTCACGTGATTCCTAGTAGCCAGCTGTTGAATCGTGCCATCGAGAAACCCTATGGGGCATTTTCTTGCTTCTAGATGACGGTGGCAAAAAAAAGTGGACTCATGGGAAAGAAGTCCTCCTTAGGAACGCCACGACATTCCTTTCACATGATTATGAGTAGCCTACGGTCGAATCGGGCCGTCGAGAAGCCCTTAGAGGTATTTTTGTGCATCCGGATGACGGTGGCAGAAAAAATTAAAATTGGACTCGTTTGAAATAAGACCTCCTTGGGAACGCCACGATGTTCGTGTCGCATGATTCTTACAAGCCTACAGTCGAATCATGCCGTCGAGAAACCCTAGCTGGTATTTTCAATCATTCTGATGACGGTGGCAAAAAAAATAAAAATTGGACTCGTTTGAAAAAAGACCTCCTTAGGAACGCCACGATGTTTGTTTCGCGTGATTCCTAGTTGCCGATAGTCGAATCTTGCGATCGAGAAACCCTAGTTGGCATTTTCGAGCATCTGGATGATGGTGGCGGAAAAAATAAAATGTGGACTCGTTTGAAAAAAGACCTCCTTAGAAACGCCACGACGTTCCTTTTGTGTGATTCCGAGTAGCTGGCTGTCGAATCGGGCCGTGGAGAAACCCTAAGGGGCAAGTTTGTGCATCCGGATGATGGTGGGGGAAAAAATAAAACGAGGACTCGTTTGAAAGAAGACCTCCTTAGGAACGCCACGATGTTCGTTTCACGTGATTCCTAGTAGCCAGCGGTCGAATCGTACCGTCGAAAAACCATAGGTGGCATTTTCGAGCATCTGGACGACAGTGGTGAAAAAGATAGAAAGTGGACTTGTTTGAAAGAATACCTCCTTAGGAACGCCACGACGTTCCTTTCACGTGATTCCGTGTTTCCGGCAGTCGAATCGGGCCGTGGAGAAACCCTAGGGGAAACTTTTGTGCATACGGATGACGGTGGAAGAAAAAACTAAAAGTTTTGTTATTAGAAAGAAGACTTCCTTGGGAATGCCGCGACGTTCATTTCGCGTGATTCTTATTAGCCGGCGATCGAATCGTGCCGTCGAGAAACCCAGGGTGGCATTTTCTAGCATCCGGATGACGGTGGTGGAAAAAATAAAAAGTGGACAGATTTGAAAGAATACCTCCTTAGGAACGCCAAGACGTTCGTTTCACGTGATTCCTAGTAGCCAGTAGTTGAATCGTGCCGTCGAGAAACCCTATGGGGCATTTTCCTTCTTCTAGATGACGGTGGCAAAAAAAAAAGTGGACTCGTGGGAAAGAAGTCCTCCTTATGAACGACACGACATTCCTTTCGCGTGATAATGAGTAGCCTGCGGTCGAATCGGGCAGTCGAGAAACCCTCGGAGTTAATTTTATGTAGCCGGACGACGGTGGCAGAAAAAATAAAAATTGGACTTGTTTGAAATATGACCTCCTTAGGAATGCCACGATGTTCGTTTTGCGTGATTCTTATTGGCCAGCGGTCGAATCGTGTCGTCGAGAAACCCTAGGTGGCATTTTCGATCATCCGGATGACGGTGGCGGAAAAAATAAAAAAGTGGACTAGTTTGAAAGAAGACCTCCTTAGGATTGCCACGACGTTCGTTTCACGTGATTCCTATTATCCGGCGGTCGAAACGTGCCTTCGAGAAACCCAAGGTGACATTTTCGTGAAACCGGATGATGGTGGCAGAAAAAATAAAAAATGGACTCGTTTGAAAGAAGACCTTCTTAGGATTGCCATGACGTTCGTTTAACGTGATTCCTAATCTCCGGCGATCGAATCGTGTCGTCGAGAAACCCTAGGTAGCATTTTGAGCATCCAGATGATGGTGGCGGAAAAAATAAAAAGTTGACTCGTTTGAAAGAAGACCTCCTTAGTAACGCCAAGACGTTCCTTTCGCGTGATTCCGAGTAGCCGGCGGTCAAATCGGGACGTCGAAAAAACTGCGGTGGCATTTTCGAGCATCCGGAGCACAGTGGTGGAAAAAATAAAATGTGGACTTGTTTAACGGTGGCATTTTCTTGCTTCTAGATGATGGTGGCAAAAAAAAAGTGGACTCGTGGGAAAGAAGTCCTCCTTAGGAAGGCCACGATATTCCTTTCTCGTGATTATGAGTAGCCTGTGGTCGAATCGGGCCGTCAAGAAACCCTCGGAGGTAATTTTGTGCAACCAGATGACGGTGGCAGAAAAAATAAAAATTGGACTTGTTTGAAATAAGACCTCCTTGGGAACGTCTTGATGTTCGTTTCGCGTGATTCTTATTGGTCGGCGGTCGAATCGTGTCGTCGAGAAACAATAGGTGGCATTTTCGATTATCCGGATGACGGTGGCGGAAAAAATAAAAAGTGGACTCGTTTGAAAGAAGACCTCCTTAGGAATGCCACGACGTTCGTTTCACGTGATTCCCATTATCCGGCGGTCGAATCGTGCCTTCGAGAAATGCTGGGTGGCATTTTCGAGCAACCGGATGATGGTTGCGGAAAAAATAAAAAGTGGACTCGTTTGAAAGAAGACCTCCTTAGGAATGCCACAATGTTCCTTTCGCTTGATTCCAAGTAATCGGCCGTCGAATCAGGCCGTCGAGAAACCCGAGGTGACATTTTGAGCATTCGGATCACGGTGGTGGAAAAAATAAAAAGTGGACTTGTTTGAAAGAAGACCTCCTTAGGAAGGCCAAGACGTTCGTTTCACGCGATTCCTAGTAGCCAGCAATTGAATCGTGTCGTCAAGAAACCCTATGGGGCATTTTCTTACTTCTAGATGACGATGGCTAAAAAAAAGTGGACTCGTGGGAAAGAAGTCCTCCTTAGGAACGACACGACATTCCTTTCGCGTGATTATGAGTAGCCTGCGGTCGAATCGGCTGTCGAAAAACCCTTGGAGGTATTTATGTGCATCCGGATGACGGTGGCAAAAAAAATAAAAATTGGACTTGTTTGAAAGAAGACCTCCTTGGGAATGCCACGATGTTCGTTTCTCGTGATTCTTATTAGCCTGCGGTCGAATCGTGCCGTCGAGAAACCCTAGTTGGTATTTTCGATCATTCGGATGACTGTGGCAAAAAAAATAAAAATTGGACTTGTTTGAAAAAAGACCTCCTTAGGAATGCCACGATGTTCGTTTCATGTGATTCCTAGTTACCGACGGTCGAATCTTGCCATCGAGAAACCTTTGTTGGCATTTTTGAGCAACTGGATGACGTTGCGGAAAAAAAATAAAATGTGGACTTGTTTGAAAGAAGACCTCCTTAGGAACGCCAAGAGGGTTGTTTAACATGATTCCTAGTAGCCAGCAGTTGAATCGTGCGTCCAGAAACCCTATGGGGCATTTTCTTGCTTTAAGATGACGGTGGCAAAAAAAAGTAGACTCGTGGGAATGAAGTCCTCCTTAGGAATGCCACGACTTTCCTTTCGCGTGATTATGAGTAGCCTGCGGTCGAATCGGGTCGTCGAAAAACCCTCGGAGGTATTTTTGTGCAGCCGGATGACGGTGGCAGAAAAAATAAAAATTGGACTTGTTTGAAATAAGACCTCCTTAGGAACGCCACGATGTTCGTTTTGCGTGATTCTTATTAGCCGGCGATCGAATCATGTCACTGAGAAACTCGAAGTGATATTTTGAGCATCTAGATCACGGTGGTGGAAAAAATAAAAAGTGGACTTGTTTGAATGAAGACCTCCTTAGGAACACCCAGACGTTCGTTTCACGTGATTCCTAGTAGCCAGCAGTTGAATCGTGTCGTCGAGAAACCCTATGGGGCATTTTCTTGCTTCTAGATGACGGTGGCAAAAAAAAGTGGACTCGTGGGAAAGAAGTCCTCCTTAGGAACGCCACGACATTCCTTTCACGTGATTATGAGTTGCCTACGGTCGAATCGGGCCGTCGAGAAGCCCTTAGAGGTATTTTTGTGCATCCGGATGACGGTGGCAGAAAAAATTAAAATTGGACTTGTTTGAAATAAGACCTCCTTGGGAACGCCACAATGTTTGTGTCGCGTGATTCTTACAAGCCTACAGTCGAAACGTGTCGTCGAGAAACCCTAGGTGGTATTTTTGATCATTCTGATGACGGTGGCGGAAAAAAGAAAAAGTGGACTCGTTTAAAAGAAGACCTCCTTAGGAATGCCACGACGTTCATTTCACGTGATTCCTATTATCCGGCGGTCGAATCGTGCCTTCGAGAAACGCTAGGTGGCATTTTCGAGCAATTGAATGACAGTGGCGGAAAAAATAAAAAGTGGACCCATTTGAAAGAAGACCTCCTTAGGAACACCACGATGTTCCTTTCGCGTGATTCCGAGTAACAGGCAGTTGAATCGGGCCGTCGAGAAACTCGAGGTGGCATTTTCGACCATTCGAATCACGGTGGTGGAAAAAATAAAAAGTGGACTTATTTGAAAGAAGACCTCCTTAGGAAGGCCAAGACGTTCGTTTCACGTGATTCCTAGTAGCCAGCAGTTGAATCGTGCCGTCAAGAAACCCTATGGGGCATTTTCTTGCTTCTAGATGACGGTGGCAAAAAAAAAGTTGGCTCATGGGAAAGAAGTCCTCGTTAGGAACGCCACGACATTCCTTTCGCGTGATTATGAGTAGCCTGCGGTCGAATCGTGCCGTCGAGAAGCCCTCGGAGGTATTTTTGTGCATCCGAATGACGTTGGTAGAAAAAATAAAAATTGGACTTGTTTGAAAGAAGTCCTCCTTGGCAACGCTACGATGTTGCTTTCACGTGATTCCTAGTAGCCGGCGGTTGAATCGTGCCGTTGAGAATCCCTAGAGGGAACTTTTGTGCATCCGGATGACGGTGGCAAAAAAATTAAAAGTGGACTCATTTGAAAGAAGACCTCCTTGGGAATGCCACGACGTTCGTTTCGCGTGATTCCTATTTGCCGGTGGTCGAATAGTGCCGTCGAGAAACCATATTTGGCATTTTCGAGCATCCGAATCACGTTGTCGGAAAAAATAGAAAGTGGAGTCGTTTGAAAGAAAACCTCCTAAGGAATTCCACGACGTTCCTTTCGCACGATTCCTAGCAGCCGATGGTTTAATCGTGCCGTTGAGAAACCCTAGGGGGCGTTTTCTTGCTTCTAGATGACGATAGCGAAAAAAAATGTGGACTCGTGGGAAAGAATTCCTCCTTTGGAATGCCACGACATTCCTTTCGCGAGATTCTGAATAGCCGGCGGTCGAATCGGGCCGTCGAGAAGCCCTTGAAGGAATTTTTGAGCATCAAGATGACGGCGGAAGAAAAAATGAAAATTGGACTTGTTTGAAAGAAGACCTCCTTGGGAACGCCACGATGTTCGTTTCTTGTGATTCTTATTGGCCAGCGGTCGAATCGTGCCGTCGAGAAACCTTAGGTTGCATTTCGAGCATCCGAATGACGGTGGCGGAAATAATAAAAAGTGGTCTCGTTTGAGAGAAGACCTTCTCAGGAACGCCACGACGTTCCTTTTACGTGATTCTGAGTAACCGGCAGTCGAATCGGGCCATTGAGAAACCCGAGGTGGCATTTTCGAGCATCCAGATCATGGTGGTGGAAAAAATAAAAAGTGGACTTGTTTGAAAGAAGACCTCCTTAGGAACGCCAAGACGTTAGTGTCATGTGATTCCTACTAGCCAGCAGTTTAATCGTGCCGTCGAGAAACCCTATGGGGCATTTTCTTGCTTCTAGATGACGGTGGGGAAAAAAAGTGGACTCGTGGGAAAGAAGTCCTCCTTAGGAACGCCACGATATTCCTTTCCCGTGATTATGAGTAGCCTGCGGTCGAATCGGGCCGTCGAGAAACCCTCGGAGGTATTTTTGTGTAGCCAGATGACGGTGGCAGAAAAAATAAAAATTGGACTGGTTTGAAATAAGACCTCCTTGGGAATGCCACGATGTTTGTTTCGCGTGATTCTTATTGGCCGGCGGTCGAATCGTGTCATCGAGAAACACTAGGTGGCATTTTCGATCATCCAGATGACGGTGGTGGAAAAAATAAAAAGTGGACTCGTTTGAAAGAAGACCTCCTTAGGAATGCCACAACGTTCGTTTCACTTGATTCCTATTATCCGGCGGTCAAGTTGTGCCTTCGAGAAACCCTAGGTGGCATTTTCGAGCAACCGAATGATGGTGGTGGGAAAAATAAAAAGTGGACTCGTTTGAAAGAAGACCTCCTTAGGAACGCCACGATGTTCCTTTCGCGTGATTCCGAGTAACCGGCAGTCGAATCAGGCCGTCGAGAAACCCGAATTGATATTTTCGAGCATCCAGATCACGGTGGTGGAAAAAATAAAAAGTGGACTTGTTTGAATGAAGACCTCCTTAGGAACACCCAGACGTTCGTTTCACGTGATTCCTAGTAGCTAGCAGTTGAATCGTGCCGTCGAGAAACCCTATGGGGCATTTTCTTGCTTCTAGATGACGGTGGCGAAAAAAAGTGGACTCGTGGGAAAGAAGTCCTCCTTAGGAACGCCACGACATTCCTTTCACGTGATTATGAGTAGCCTATGGTCGAATCGGGCCGTCGAGAAGCCCTTAGAGGTATTTTTGTGCATCCGGATGACGGTGGCAGAAAAAATTAAAATTGGAGTTGTTTGAAATAAGACCTCCTTGGGAACGCCACGATGTTCGTGTCGCGTGATTCTTACAAGCCTACAGTCCAATCGTGCCTTCGAGAAAACCTAGGTGGTATTTTCGATCATTCTGATGACGGTGGCAGAAAAAAGAAAAAGTGGACTCGTTTAAAAGAAGACCTCCTTAGGAATGCCACGACGTTCGTTTCACGTGATTCCTATTATCCGGCGGTCAAATCGTGCCTTCGAGAAACGCTAGGTGGCATTTTCGAGCAACCGAATGACAGTGGCGAAAAAAATAAATAGTGGACCCGTTTGAAAGAAGACCTCCTTAGGAACGCCACGATGTTCCTTTCGCGTGATTCCGAGTAACAGGCAGTCGAATCGGGCCGTCGAGAAACCCGAGGTGGCATTTTCGACCATTCGGATCACGGTGGTGGAAAAAATAAAAAGTGGACTTATTTGAAAGAAGACCTCCTTAGGAAGGCCAAGACGTTCGTTTCACGTGATTCCTAGTAGCCAGCAGTTGAATCGTGCCGTCAAGAAACCCTATGGGGCATTTTCTTGCTTCTAGATGACGGTGGCAAAAATAAAGCGGGCTCGTGGGAAAGAAGTCCTCGTTAGGAACGCCACGACATTCCTATCGCGTGATTATGAGTAGCCTGCGGTCGAATCGTGCCGTCGAGAAGCCCTCGGAGGTATTTTTGTGCATCCGGATGACGGTGGCAGAAAAAATTAAAATTGGAGTTGTTTGAAATAAGACCTCCTTGGGAACGCCACGATGTTCGTGTCACGTGATTCTTACAAGCCTACAGTCGAATCGTGCCTTCGAGAAAACCTAGGTGGTATTTTCGATCATTCTGATGACGGTGGCGGAAAAAAGAAAAAGTGGACTAGTTTAAAAGAAGACCTCCTTAGGAATGCCACGACGTTCGTTTCACGTGATTCCTATTATCCGGCGGTCAAATCGTGCCTTCGAGAAACGCTAGGTGGCATTTTCGAGCAACCGAATGACAGTGGCGAAAAAAATAAATAGTGGACCCGTTCGAAAGAAGACCTCCTTAGGAACGCCACGATGTTCCTTTCGCGTGATTCCGAGTAACAGGCAGTCGAATCGGGCCGTCGAGAAACCCGAGGTGGCATTTTCGACCATTCGGATCACGGTGGTGGAAAAAATAAAAAGTGGACTTATTTGAAAGAAGACCTCCTTAGGAAGGCCAAGACGTTCGTTTCACGTGATTCCTAGTAGCCAGCAGTTGAATCGTGCCGTCAAGAAACCCTATGGGGCATTTTCTTGCTTCTAGATGACGGTGGCAAAAATAAAGCGGGCTCGTGGGAAAGAAGTCCTCGTTAGGAACGCCACGACATTCCTATCGCGTGATTATGAGCAGCCTGCGGTCGAATCGTGCCGTCGAGAAGCCCTGGGAGGTATTTTTGTGCATCCGGATGACGGTGGCAGAAAAAATAAAAATTGGACTTGTTTGAAAGAAGACCTCCTTGGCAACGCTACGATGTTGCTTTGACGTGATTCCTAGTAGCCGGCGGTTGAATCGTGCCGTTGAGAATCCCTAGAGGGAACTTTTGTGCATCCGGATGACGGTGGCAAAAAAAATTAAAAGTGGACTCATTTGAAAGAAGACCTCCTTGGGAATGCCACGATGTTCGTTTCGCGTGATTCCTATTTACCGGTGGTCGAATAGTGCCGTCGAGAAACCATATTTGGCATTTTCGAGCATCCGAATCACGTTGTCGGAAAAAATAGAAAGTGGAGTTGTTTGAAAGAAAACCTCCTAAGGAATTCCACGACGTTCCTTTCACACAATTCCTAGCAGCCGATGGTTGAATCGTGCTGTTGAGAAACCCTAGGGGGCATTTTCTTGCTTCTAGATGACGATAGCGAAAAAAAATGTGGACTCGGGGGAAAGAAGTCCTCCTTTGGAACGCCACGACATTCCTTTCGCGAGATTCTGAATAGCCGGCGGTCGAATCGGGCCGTCGAGAAACCCTTGAAGGAATTTTTGTGCATCAGGATGACGGTGGCAGAAAAAATGAAAATTGGACTTGTTTGAAAGAAGTCCTCCTTGGGAACGCCACGATGTTCGTTTCTTGTGATTCTTATTGGTCGGCGGTCGAATCGTACCGTCGAGAAACCCTAGGTCGCATTTCGAGCATCCGAATGACGGTGGCGGAAATAATAAAAAGTGGACTCGTTTGAGAGAAGACCTCCTCAGGAATGCCAAGACGTTCCTTTTACGTGATTCTGTGTAGCCGGCGGTCGAATCGGGCCATCGAGAAACCTGAGGTGGCATTTTCGAGCATCCAGATCATGTTGGTGGAAAAAATAAAAAGTGGACTTGTTTGAAAGAACACCTCCTTAAGAACGCCAAGACGTTCGTTTCATGTGATTCCTAGTAGCCAGCAGTTGAATCGTGCCGTCGAGAAACCCTATGGGGCATTTTCTTGCTTCTAGATGACGGTGGCGAAAAAAAAGTGGACTCGTGGGAAAGAAGTCATCCTTAGGAACGCCACGATATTCCTTTCCCGTGATTATGAGTAGCCTGCGGTCGAATCAAGCCGTCGAGAAACCCTCGGAGGTATTTTTGTCCAGCCAGATGACGGTGGCAGAAAAAATAAAAATTGGACTGGTTTGAAATAAGACCTCCTTGGGAATGCCACGATGTTTGTTTTGCGTGATTCTTATTGGCCGGCGGTCGAATCGTGTCATCGAGAAACACTAGGTGGCATTTTCGATCATCCAGATGACGGTGGCGGAAAAAATAAAAAGTGGACTCGTTTGAAAGAAGACCTCCTTAGGAATGCCACAACGTTCGCTTCACTTGATTCCTATTATCCGGCGGTCAAGTTGTGCCTTCGAGAAACCCTAGGTGGCATTTTCGAGCAACCGAATGATGGTGGCGGAAAATAATAAAAAGTGGACTCGTTTGAAAGAAGACCTCCTTAGGAACGCTAGGACGTTCCTTTTACGTGATTCTGAGTAGCCGGCGGTCGAATTGGGCCATCGAGAAACTCGAGGTGGCATTTTCGAGCATCCAGATCATGGTGGTGGAAAAAATAAAAAGTGGACCCGTTTGAAAGAAGACCTCCTTAGGAACGCCACGATGTTCCTTTCGCGTGATTCCAAGTAACCGGCAGTCGAATCAGGCAGTCGACAAACCCGAAGTGATATTTTCGAGCATCCAGATCACGGTGGTGGAAAAACTAAAAAGTGGACTTGTTTGAATGAAGACCTCCTTAGGAACACCCAGACGTTCGTTTCACGTGATTCGTACTAGCCAGGAGTTGAATCGTGCCGTCGAGAAATCCTATGGGGCATTTTCTTGCTTCTAGATGACGGTGGAGAAAAAAAGTGGACTCGTGGGAAAGAAGTCCTCCTTAGGAACGCCACGAAATTCCTTATACGTGATTATGAGTAGCCTACGGTCGAATCGGGCCGTCGAGAAGCCCTCAGAGGTATTTTTGTGCATCCGGATGACGGTGGCAGAAAAAATTAAAATTGGACTTGTTTGAAATAAGACCTCCTTGGGAACGCCGCGATGTTCGTGTCACGTGATTCTTACTAGCTACAGTAGAATCGTGCCTTCGAGAAACCCTAGGTGGTATTTTCGATCATTCTGATGACGGTGGCGGAAAAAGGAAAAAGTGGACTCGTTTAAAAGAAGACCTCCTTAGGAATGCCACGACGTTCGTTTCACGTGATTCCTATTATCCGGCGGTCAAATGGTGCCTTCGAGAAACGCTAGGTGATATTTTCGAGCAACCGAATGACAGTGGCGAAAAAAATAAATAGTGGACCCGTTCGAAAGAAGACCTCCTTAGGAACGCCACGATGTTCCTTTCGCGTGATTCCGAGTAACAGGCAGTCGAATCGGGCCGTCGAGAAACCCGAGGTGGCATTTTCGACCATTCGGATCACGGTGGTGGAAAAAATAAAAAGTGGACTTATTTGAAAGAAGACCTCCTTAGGAAGGTCAAGACGTTTGTTTCACGTGATTCCTAGTAGCCAGCAGTTGAATCGTGCCGTCAAGAAACCCTATGGGGCATTTTCTTGCTTCTAGATGACGGTGGCAAAAAAAAAGCGGGCTCGTGGGAAAGAAATCCTCGTTAGGAACGCCACGACATTCCTTTCGCGTGATTATGAGTAGCCTGCGGTCGAATCGTGCCGTCGAGAAGCCCTCGGAGGTATTTTTGTGCATCTGGATGACGGTGGCAGAAAAAATAAAAATTGGACTTGTTTGAAAGAAGACCTCCTTGGCAACGCTACGATGTTGCTTTCGCGTGATTCCTAGTAGCTGGCGGTTGAATCATGCCGTTGAGAATCCCTAGAGGGAACTTTTGTGCATCCGGATGACGGTGGCAAAAAAAATTAAAAGTGGACTCATTTGAAAGAAGACCTCCTTGGGAATGCCACGACGTTCGTTTTGCGTGATTCCTATTTGCCGGTGGTCGAATAGTGCCGTCGAGAAACCATATTTGGCATTTTCGAGCATCTGAATCACATTGTCGAAAAAAATAGGAACTGGAGTCGTTTGAAAGAAAACCTCCTAAGGAATTCCATGACCTTCCTTTCGCACGATTCCTAGCAGCCGATGGTTGAATTGTGCCGTTGAGAAACCCTAGTGGGCATTTTCTTGCTTCTAGATGACGATAGCGAAAAAAAAAGTGGACTCGTGGGAAAGAAGTCCTCCTTTGGAACGCCACGACATTCCTTTAGCGAGATTCTAAATAGCCGGCGGTCGAATCGGGCCGTCGAGAAACCCTTGAAGGAATTTTTGTGCATCAGGATGACGGTGGCAGAAAAAATGAAAATTGGACTTGTTTGAAAGAAGACCTCCTTGGGAACGCCACGATGTTCGTTTCTTGTGATTCTTATTGGCCGGCGGTCGAATCATGCCGTCGAGAAACCCTAGGTCGCATTTCGAGCATCCGAATGACGGTGGCAGAAATAATAAAAAGTGGACTCGTTTGAGAGAAGACCTCCTCAGGAACGCCAGGACGTTCCTTTTACGTGATTCTGTGTAGCCGACGGTCGAATCGGGCCATCGAGAAACCCGAAGTGGCATTTTCGAGCATCCAGATCATGGTGGTGGAAAAAATAAAAAGTGGACTTGTTTGAAAGAAGACCTCCTTAGGAACGCCAAGACGTTCGTTTCATGTGATTCCTAGTAGCCAGCAGTTGAATCGTGCCGTCGAGAAACCCTATGGGGCATTTTCTTGCTTCTAGATGACGGTGGCGAAAAAAAATTGGACTCGTGGGAAAGAAGTCCTCCTTAGGAACGCCACGATATTCCTTTCCCGTGATTATGAGTAGCCTGCGGTCGAATCAGGCCGTCAAGAAACCCTCGGAGGTATTTTTGTGCAGCCAGATGACGGTGGCAGAAAAAATAAAAATTGGACTGGTTTGAAATAAGACCTCCTTGGGAATGCCACGATGTTTGTTTTGCGTGATTCTTATTGGCCGGCAGTCGAATCGTGTCATCGAGAAACACTAGGTGGCATTTTCGATCATCCAGATGACGGTGGCAGAAAAAATAAAAAGTGGACTCGTTTGAAAGAAGACCTCCTTAGGAATGCCACAACGTTCGTTTCACTTGATTCCTATTATCCGGCAATTAGGTTGTGCCTTCGAGAAACCCTAGGTGGCATTTTCGAGCAACCGGATGATGGTGGCGGAAAATAATAAAAATTGGACTCGTTTGAAAGAAGACCTCCTTAGGAACGCCAGGACGTTCCTTTTACGTGATTCTGAGTAGCCGGCTGTCGAATTGGGCCATCGAGAAACCCGAGGTGACATTTTCGAGCATCGAGATCATGGTGGTGGAATAAATAAAAAGTGTACTCGTTTGAAAGAAGACCTCCTTAGGAACGCCACGATGTTCCTTTCGCGTGATTCCGAGTAACCGGCAGTCGAATCAGGCCGTCGAATAACCCGAAGTGATATTTTCGAGCATCCAGATCACGGTGGTGGAAAAAATAAAAAGTTGACTTGTTTGAATGAAGACCTCCTTATGAACACCCAGACGTTCTTTTCACGTGATTCCTAGTAGCCTGCAGTTGAATCGTGCCGTCGAGAAACCCTATGGGGCATTTTCTTGCTTCTAGATGACGGTGGCGAAAAAAAGTGGACTCGTGGGAAAGAAGTCCTCCTTAGGAACGCCACGACATTCCATTCACGTGATTATGAGTAGCCTACGGTCGAATCGGGACGTCGAGAAGCCCTCAGAGGTATTTTTGTGCATCCGGATGACGGTGGCAGAAAAAATAAAAATTGGACTGGTTTGAAATAAGACCTCCTTGGGAAGGCCACGATGTTTGTTTCGCGTGATTCTTCTTGGCTGGCGGTCGAATCGTGTCGTCGAGAAACACAAGGTGGCATTTTTGATCATCCAGATGACGGTGGCGGAAAAAATAAAAAGTGGACTCGTTTGAAAGAAGACCTCCTTAGGAATGCCACAACGTTCGTTTCACTTGATTCCTATTATCCGGCAGTCAAATTGTGCCTTTGAGAAACCCTAGGTGGCATTTTCGAGCAACCGGATGATGGTGGCGGAAAAAATAAAAAGTGGACTCGTTTGAAAGAAGACCTCCTTAGGAACGCCACGAAGTTCCTTTCGCGTGATTCCGAGTAACCGGCAGTCGAATCAGGCCGTTGAGAAACACGAAGTGATATTTTTGAGCATCCAGATCACGGTAGTGGAAAAAATAAAAAGTGGACTTGTTTGAATGAAGACCTCCTTAGGAACACCCAGACGTTCGTTTCACGTGATTCCTAGTAGCCAGGAGTTGAATCGTGCCGTCGAGAAACCCTATGGGGCATTTTCTTGCTTCTAGATGACGGTGGCGAAAAAAAGTGGACTCGTGGGAAAGAAGTCCTCCTTAGGAACGCCACGACATTCCATTCGCGTGATTATGAGTAGCCTGCGGTTGAATCAGGCCGTCGAGAAGCCCTCAGAGGTATTTTTATGCATCCAAATGACGGTGGCAGAAAAAATTAAAAGTGGACTCATTTGAAAGAAGACCTCCTTAGGAAGGCCAAGACGTTCGTTTCACGTGATTCCTTGTAGCCAGCAGTTGAATAGTGCTGTCAAGGAAGCCTATGGGGCATTTTCTTGCTTCTAGATGACGGTGGCGAAAAAAAGGTGAACTCGTTGGAAAGAAGTCTTCCTTAGGTACGCCACGACATTCCTTTCGCGTGATTATGAGTAGCCTGCGATCGAATCGTGCCGTCGAGAAACCCTGGGTGGTATTTTTGTGCATCCGGATGACAGTGGCAGAAAAAATTAAAAGTGGACTCATTTGAAAATGTCCTCCTTGAGAACGCCATGATGTTCGTTTCGCGTGATGCCTATTAGCCGGCGATCGAATCGTGCCATCGAGAAACCCTAGGTGGCATTTTCGAGCATCAGGATGACGGTGGTGGAAAAAAAAGTGGACTAGTGTAGCCGGCGGTTGATTCAGGCCGAGGAGAAGCCCTAGGGGGTACTTTTCTGCTTCCGAATGATGGTGGAAAAAAAAATAAAAAGTGGACTCATTTGAAAGAAGACCACCTTGGGAACGCCACGACGTTGCTTTTGCATGATGCCTAGTAACCGGTGGTCGAATCGTGCCAACGAGAAACCCTAGGTGACATTTTCGAGTATCCGGATGACCGTGTTGGAAAAAATAAAAAGTGGACTCGTTTGAAAGAAGACCTCCTTAGGAACGCCACGATGTTCGTTTCACGTGATTCCTAGTAGCCGGCAGTCAAATCTTGCATCGAGAAGCCCTAGCTGACATTTTCAAGCATCTAGAAGACGGTGGCGGAAAAAATCAAATGTGGACTTGTTTGAAAGAAGACCTCCATAGGAACACCATGAACGCCATTCGAGTGATTCTGAGTTGCCGGCGGTCGAATCGGGCCGTGGAGAAACCCTAGTGGGAATTTTGTGCATCTAGATGACGGTGGCAGAAAAAATTTAAAGTGGATTCATTTGAAGGACAACCTCCTTGGGAATGCCACGCCGTTCGTTTCGCGTGGTTCCTATTATCCGATCAGTCGAATCGTGGTGTAGAGAAACTCAAGGTGGCATTTTCGAGAATCCAGATGACGGTGGTGGAAAAAAAAGTGGACTCGTTTGAAAGAAGACCTCCTTAGGAACGCCACGACGTTCCTTTCTCATGATTCCTAGTAGCCGGCAGTTTTATCGTGCTGTTAAGAAACCCTAGGTGGTATTTTCTTGCTTCTTGATGATGGTGGCGAAAAAAAAAGTGGACTCGTGGGAAAGAAGTCCTCCTTAGGAACGCCACGACATTCCTTTCGTGTGAGTCTGAGTAGCCGGTGGTTGAATCGGGCCGTCAAGAAACCCTGGGAGGTATTTTTGTGCATCCGGATGACAGTGGCAAAAAAAATTAAAAGTGGACTCATTTGAAAATGCCTTCCTTGGGAACGCCATGATGTTCGTTTCGCGTGATGCCTATTAGCCGGCGATCAAATCGTGCCGTCGAGAAACCCTAGGTGGCATTTTCGAGCATCGGGATGATGGTGGTGGAAAAAAGAAAAAGTGAACTCGCTTGAAAGAAGTCCTCCTTCGGAATGCCGCGACATTCGTTTCATGTGATGCCAATTAGCCGGCAGTCGAATCATGCTGTCGAGAAACCCTAGGTGGCATTTTCGAGCATCCAGATAACGATGGTGGAAAAAGTAAAAAGTGGACTTGTTTGAAAGAAGACCTCCTTAGGAACGCCACGACGTTCGTTTCACATGATTCCTATTAGCCGGCGGTCGAATCGTTCCGTCGAGAAACCCTAGGTGGCATTTTCGAGCATCCAGATGATGGTGGCAGACAAAATAAAAAGTGGCCTCGTTTGAAAGAAGACCTCCTTAGGAACACCACTACGTTCCTATCGCATGATTCCGAGTAGCCGACAGTCGAATTAGACCGTGGAGAAACCCTAAGGGGTACTTTTGTGCTTCCGAATGACGGTGGCAGAAAAAATAAAAAGTGGACCCATTTGAAAGAAGACCACGTTGGGAACGCCACGACGTTGGTTTCGCGTGATTCCTATTAACCGGCGGTCGAATCGTGCCAACGAGATACCCTAGGTGGCATTTTCGAGTATCCGAAAGACGGTGGTGGAAAAAATAAAAAGTGGACTCGTTTGAAAGAAAACCTCCTTAGGAATGCCACGATGTTCGTTTCACGTGATTCCTAGTATCCAGCGGTCGAATCTTACCGTCGAGAAACCCTAGTTGGCATTTTCGAGCATCTGGATGACGGTGGCGAAAAAAATCAAATGTGGACTTGTTTGAAAGAAGAACTCCTTAGGAACACCACAACGGTCCTTTCGCGTGATTCCGAGTTGCCGGCGGTCGAATCGAGCCACGGAGAAATCCTAGGGTGAACTTTTGTGCATCCGGATGACGGTGGCAGAAAAAATTAAAATTGGACACATTTGAAAGACGACCTCCTTGGGAATTCCACGAAGTTCGTTTCACGTGATTCCTATTAGCCGGCAGTTGAATTGTGGTGTAGAGAAACTCAAGTTGGCATTTTCGAGCATCCGGATGACGGTGGTGGAAAAAAAAGTAGACTCGTTTGAAAGAAGACTTCCTTAGGAATGCCACGACATTCTTTTCGCGTGATTCCAAGTAGCCGGCAGTCGAATCGGTCCGTGGAGAATCCCTAGGGGGCACTTTTATGCATCCGGATGACGGTGGCAGAAAATATAAAAAGGAGACTCGGTTGAAAGAAGACGTCCTTGGGAACGCCACGACGTTCGTTTCGCGTGATTCCTATTAAGCGGCGGACGAATCGTGCCGTCGAGAAACCCTAGTTGGCATTTTCAAGCATTCGGATGACGATGGGGGAAAAAATAAAAAGTGGACTCGTTTGAAAGAAGACCTCCTTAGGAACGTCACGACATTGCTTTTGCGTGATTCTGAGTATCTGGCGGTCAAATAGGGCCGTGGAGAAACCCTAGGGGGCACTTATGTGCATCTGGATGACGGTAACAGAAAAAAAAAGTGGACTCATTTGAAAGAAGACTTCCTTGTCAACGCCACGACGTTCATTTCGTGTAATTCCTATTAGCCGGCAATCGAATGGTGCCGTTGAGAAACCCAAGTTGGCATTGTCGAGCTTCCGGATGACGGTGGTGGAAAAAATAAAACGAGGTCTTGTTTGAAAGAAGACCTCCTTAGGAACGCCTCGATGTTTGTTTCACGTAATTCTTAGTAGCCGGCGTTCGAATCGTACCGTTGAGAAATGTTAGTTGGCATTTTCAAGCATCCGGATGACGGTGGGGGAAAAAATAAAAAGTGGACTCGTTTGAAAGAAGACCTCCTTAGGAATGCCACGACATTGCTTTCGTGTGATTTTGAGTATCTTGCGGTTAAATGGGGCCGTGGAGAAACCCTAGGGGGCACTTTTGTGTATCTGGATGATGGTGAAAGAAAAAAAAAGTGGACTCATTTGAAAAAAGACCTCATTGAGAAAGCCACGACATTCGTTTACCGTAATTCATAATAGCCAGCGGTTGAATCGTGCCGTGAAGAAACCCAAGGTGGCATTGTCGAGCTTCCGAATGACGGTGGTGGAAAAAATAAAACGAGGTCTCGTTTGAAAGAAGACCTCCTTAGGAAAGCTACGATGTTCAGTTCACATAATTCCTAGTAGCTGGCGTTCGAATCGTACCGTCGAGAAACACTAGGTGGCATTTTCGAGCTTCCGGATGACGGTGGTGGAAAAAATAAAAAGTGGACTGGTTTGAAAGAAGACCTCCTTAGGAACGGCATGACGTTCCATTCGCGTGATTCCGAGTAGCCGGCGGTCGAATCGGGCCGTGAAGAAACCCTAAGGGGCACTTTTGTGTAACGAGATGACGGTGGTAGAAAAAATAAAAATTGGACTAATTTGAAAGAAGACCGTCTTGGGAACGCCACGGCAGTCGTTTCGCGTGATTCCTATTTGCCGTCAGTCGAATCGCGTCGTCGAAAAACCCTTGGTGGCATTTTCGAGCATCCTAATGACGGTGGCAGAAAAAATAAATAGTGGCCTCGTTTGAAAGAAGACCTCCTTAGGAATGCCACAACATTCCTTTCGTGTGATTCCTATTAGCCGGCGGTCGAATCGTGCCGTCGAGAAACCCAAGGTGGCATTTTCGAGCATCCGGATGACGGTGGTGGAAAAAAATAAAAAGTGGACTCGTTTGAAAGAAGACCTCCTTAGGAACGCCATGACGTTCCTTTCGCGTGATTCTGTGTTTCTGGCGGTCGAATCGGGCCGTGGAGAAACGCTGGGGGGAACTTTTGTGCATTCGGATGATGATGGTAGGAAAAACTAAAAGTGGACTCATTTGAAAGAAGACCTCTTTGGGAATGTCACGACGTTCGTTTCGTGTGATTCTTTTTAGCCGCCGATCGAATTGTGCCCTCGAGAAACCCAAATTGGCATTTTCGAGCATACGGATGACAGTGGTGGAAAAAATAAAAAGTAGAGGCGTTTGAAAGAAGTCCTCCACCGGAACGCCAAGACGTTCCTTTCGCATGATTTCGAGTATCTGGCGGTCAAATCGGGTCGTAGAGAAACCCTTGGGGAAACTTTTGTGCATCCGGATGATGGTGACAGAAAAAATAAAAATCAGACTCATATGAAAGAAGACCTCCTTGGGAATGCCACGACGTTCGTTTCGCGTGATTCCTATTAGCCGGTGGTGGAAAAAATAAAAATTGGACTCGTTTGAAAGAAGACCTCCTTAGGAATGTCACAACGTTCCTTTCGCATGATTCCGAGTATCCGACGGTTGAATAGGGCTTTTGAGAAACCCTATGACGCACTTTTGTGCATCTGGATGACGGTGGCAGAAAAACTAAAAAGTGGATTCGTTTGAAAGAAGACCTCTTTGGGAATGCCATGATGTTCCTTTCGCGTGATTCCAATTAGCCGATGGTCGAATCGTGCCTTCGAGAAACCCTAGGTGGAATTTTCGAGCATCCGGATGGTGGTGGTGGAAAAAATAAAAATTGGACTCGCTTCAAAGAAGACCTCCTTCGGAACGCCACGACGTTCGTTTCTCGTGATTCCTATTAGCCCGCAGTCAAATTGGGCGGTCGAGAAACCCTAGGTGGCATTTTCGAGCATCCGGATAACGGTGGCAGAAAAAATAAAAAGTGGACTCGTTTAAAAGAAGACCTCCTTAGGAACGCCATGACGTTCCTTTCGTGTGATTCTGAGTATCCGACGGTCGAATCGGGCTATTGAGAAACACTATGGGGCACTTTCGTGAATCTGGATGACGGTGTTGGAAAAAATAAAAAGTGGATTCGTTTGAAAGAAGA
Source organism: Gleditsia sinensis (assembly GCA_037074535.1). Classification (NCBI taxonomy): domain Eukaryota; kingdom Viridiplantae; phylum Streptophyta; class Magnoliopsida; order Fabales; family Fabaceae; genus Gleditsia; species Gleditsia sinensis. The sequence continues at coordinate 58,405,449 of CM073463.1, read as the reverse complement.
CCTCCTTGGGAACGCCACGACGTTCCTTTCGCGTGATTGCGATTAGTTGGCGGTCGAATCGGATCGTTGAGAAACCCTAGGGGGGACTTTTGTGCATCTGGATGACGATGGCGGAAAAAATAAAAAGTGGATTCGTTTGAAAGAAGAACTCCTTAGGAAGGCCACAACGTTCGTTTCGCGTGATGCCTATTAGCCGTCGTTCGAATCGTGCCGTCGAGTAACCCTTGTTGGCATTTTCGAGCATCCAGATAACGATGGCAGAAAAAATAAAACGAAGACTTATTTGAAAGAAGACCTCTTTAAGAACGCCATGACATTCCTTTCGCGTGATTCCGAGTTACCGGCGGTCGAATCGATCCATTGAGAAACCCGAGGGGGCACTTTTGTGCATCTGGATATGGTGGCAAAAAAAATAAAAAGTGTACTCGTTTGAATGAAGAACTCCTTGGGAACGCCACGACATTCGTTTCACGTGATTCATATTAGCCGGGGGTCGAATAGTGCCATCAAAAAACCATATTTGGTATTTTCGAGCATCCGAATGACGTTGCCAGACAAAATAAAAAGTAGACTCGTTTGAAAGAAGTCCCCCTTAGGAACGCCATGACGTTCCTTTTGTGTGATTCCTAATAGCCGGCGGTTGAATCGTGTCGTTGAGCAACCCTGGGGGACATTTTCTTGCTTTTGGATGACGGTGGCGAAAAAAAAATTTGGACTCGTTGGAAAGAAGACCTCCTTAGGAACGCCACGACATTTGTTTTTCGTGATTCTGAGTAGTCGGCGGTCGAATCGAGTCGTCGAGAAACCCTAGGGGGTATTTTTGTGGATCCGGATGACGGTGGAAGAAACTAAAAATTGGACTTGTTTGAAAGAAGACCTCCTTAGGAACGCTACGACGTTGGTTTCGTGTGATTCCTATTAGCTGGCGGTCGAATCGTGCCGTCGAGAAACTCTAGGTGGCATTTTCGAGCATCTAGATGACGGTGGCGGAAAAAATAAAAATTGGACTCGTTTGACAAAAGACCGACTTAGGAACGCCACACTGTTCCTTTTGCGTGATTCCGAGTAGCCGGCGGTCGAATTGGGCCGCAGAGAAACCCTGGGGGGCATTTTCGAGCGTGCGGATGACGGTGGCAGAATAAATGAAAAAATAAAAATTGGACTTGTTTGAAAGAAGACCTCCGTGAGAACTCCACGACGTTCGTTTCGCGTGATTCCTATTAGCCGGCGGTTGAATCGTCCCGTCGAGAAACCCAAGGTGGCATTTTCGAACATCTTGATGACGGTGGTGGAAAAAATAAAAATTTTACTCGTTTGAAAGAAGATCGACTTAGGAACACCACACCGTTCCTTTCGCGTGATTCCTAGTAGCCAGCGGTCGAATCGTGACGTCGAGAAACCCTGTGGGGCATTTTCGAGCGTCCAGAAGACCTCCTTAGGAACGCCACAACATTTATTTTGCGTTATTCTTAGTAGTCGGCGGTCGAAACGGGCTGTTGAGAAACCCGAGGGGGTACTTTTTTGCATCCAGATGACGGTTGCAGAAAAAATAAAACGTGGACTCATTTTAAAGATGTCGTCCTTGGAAACGCCACGATGTTCGTTTCGCGTGATTGTTATTAACCGACTATCGAATCGCACCGTCGAGAAACCCTAGTTGGCATTTTTGAGCATCCAGATGACGGTGGCGGAAAAAATAAAAATTGGACTCGTTTGAAAGAAGACCGACTTAGGAACGCCACACCATTCCGTTCGCATGATTCCTAGTAGCCGGTGGTTGAATCGTGACGTCGAGAAACCCTGGGGGGCAGTTTCAAACGTCCAGATGACGGTGGCAGAAAAAATGAAAAAATAAAAATTGGACTTGTTTGAAACAAGACCTCATTCAGAACGCCATGATGTTCGTTTTGCGTGATTCCTATGAGCCGATGATCGAATCGCGTCGTCGAGAAACCCTAGATGGCATTTTTGAGCATTCGGATGACATTGGTGGAAAAAATAAAAAGTGGACTCGTTTGAATGAAGACCTCCTTAGGAACGCCACGACGTTCCTTTCGCGTGATTCCGAGTATCTGGCGGTCAAATGGGGCTGTGGAGAAACCCTAGGGGGCAATTTTGTGCATCTGGATGACGGTGACAGAAAAAAAAGTGGATTCATTTGAAAAAAGACCTCCTTGGGAACGCCACAACGTTTGTTTCGCGTAATTCCTATTAGCCGGCGGTCGAATCGTGCCGTCGAGAAACCTAAGGTGGCATTGTCAAGCTTCCGGATGACGGTGGTGGAAAAAGTAAAACGAGGTCTCATTTGAAACAAGACCTCCTTAAGAACGCCACGACGTTCATTTCACGTAATTCCTAGTAGCTGGCGTTCGAATCGTACCGTCGAGAAACACTAGGTGGCATTTTCAAGCATCTGAATGATGTTGGCGGAAAAAATAAAAAGTGGACTCGTTTGAAAAAAGACCTCCGTAGGAACGCCACGACGTTCCTTTCGCGTGATTCCGAGTTTCTGGCAGTCGAATCGGGCCGTGGAGAAACCCTAAGGGGAACTTTTGTGAACCTGGATGACGGTGGCAGAAAAAATTAAAAGTGGACTCATTTGAAAGACCTCCTTGGGAATGCCACTACGTTCGTTTCGCGTGATTCCTATTAGCCGGCGGTCGAACCGTGCCGTCGAGGAACCCAAGTTGGCATTTTCAAGCATCCGGATGAAGGTGGTGGAAAAAATAAAAAGTGGACTGGTTTGAAAGAAGACCTCCTTAGGAACGCCATGACGTTCCATTCGCATGATTCCTAGTAGCCGGCGGTCGAATCGGGCCGTTGAGAAACCCTTGGGGGCACTTTTGTGCATTGGGATGACGGTGGTAGAAAAATAAAAAGTGGACTAATTTGAAAGAAGACCGCCTTGGGAACGCCACAGCGTTCGTTTCGCGTCATTCCTATTAGCCGGCGGTCGAATCTCCCCGTCGAGAAACCCTATGTGGCATTTTCGAGCATTTGGATGACGGTGGGGGAAAAAATAAAAAGTGGACTCATTTGCAAGAAGACCTCTTTAGGAACGCCACGATGTTACTTTCACGTGATTCCGAGTATCTGGTGGTCAAATCGGGCCATGGAGAAACCCTAGGGGGTTTTGTGCATCCGAATGACGGGGGCAGAAAAAATTAAAAGTGGACTCATTTGAAAGAAGACCTCCTTGGGAATGCCAAGACGTTCGTTTCGCGTTATTCTTATTAGCCGGCGGTCGAATCATGCCCTTAAGAAACCCAAATTGGGATTTTCGAGCATCCGGATGATGGTGGTGGAAAAAATAAAAAGTGGAATCGTTTGAAAGAAGTCCTCCACTGGAACGGCAAGACGTTCGTTTCGCGTGATTTCGAGTCTATGGCGGTCAAACCGGGCCGTAGAGAAACCCTAGGGGGCACTTTTGTGCATTCGGATGATGGTGATAGAAAAAATAAAAATCAGACTCATTTGAAAGAATACCTCCTTGGGAATGCCACGACGTTCGTTTCACGTGATTCCTATTAGCCAGCGGTCGAATCGTGCCGTCAAGAAACCCAAGGTGGCATTTTTGAGCATCCGGTTGATGGTGGTGGAAAAAATAAAAATTGAACTCGTTTGAAATAAGACCACCTTAGGAATGTCACGATGTTCCTTTCGCGTGATTCCGAGTATCCGACAGTTGAATCGGGCTATTGAGAAACCCTGTGGGGCACTTTTGTGCATCTGGATGACGGTGGCAGAAAAAATAAAAAGTGGATTCGTTTGAAAAAAGACCTCCTTGGGAATGCCACGACGTTCCTTTCGCGTGATTTTGATTAGCCGACGGTCGAATCGTGCCGTCGAGAAACCCTAGATGGCATTTTCGAGCATCCGGATGACGGTGGTGGAAAAAATAAAAATTGGACTTGCTTGAAAGAAGACCTCCTTCGGAACGCCACGACGTTCCTTTCGCGTGATTCCTATTAGCCCGCGGTTGAATTGTGCCGTCGGGAAACCCTAGGTGGCATTTTCGAGTTTCCGGATAACGGTGGCAGAAAAAATAAAAATTGGACTCGATTGAAATAAGACCTCCGTAGGAACGCCATGACGTTCCTTTCGCGTGATTCCGAGTAGCCGGTGGTCGAATCGGGTTGTGGAGAAACCCTACGGGAAACATTTGTGCATCCGGATGACGATGGCAGAAAAATTAAAAATTGGACTCATTTGAAAGAAGACCTCCTGGGGAACACCACGACGTTCGTTTCACGTTATTCCAATTAGCCGGCTATCGAATCGTGCCATCGAGAAACCCTAGTTGGCATTTTCGATCACCCGGTTGACGATGGTGGAAAAAATAAAAATTGGACTCGTTTGAAAGAAGTCCTCATTAGGAAAGCCATGACGTTCCTTTCACGTGATTCTGAGTAGCCGACGGTCGAATCGGACCGTTGAGAAACCCTAGGGGAAACTTTTTTGCATCTGGATGATAGTGGAAGAAAACATAAAAAGTGGATTCGTTTGAAAGAAGAACTCCTTGGGAATGCCACGACGTTCGTTTCGTGTGATGCCTATTAGCCGTCATTCGAATCATGTCGACGAGCAACCCTTGTTGGCATTTTCGAGCATCCAGATAACGGTGGCAGAAAAAATAAAAACAAGATTCGTTTGAAAGAAGTCCCCCTTAGGAACGCCATGGTTGAATCGCGCCGTCGAGAAACTTTAGGTGGCATTTTCGAGCATCCGGATGACGTTGGCGGAAAAAATAAAAAGTGGACTCGTTTGACTGAAGACCTCCTTAGGAACGCCATGATGTTCCTTTCGCGTGATTCCGAGTAGCCGGTGGTCAAATCGAGCTGTGGAGAAACAATACGGGAAACTTTTGTGCTTCCGGATGACGGTGGCAGAAAAATTAAAAATTGGACTCATTTGAAAGAAAACCTCCTCGGGAACACCATGACGTTCGTTTCGCGTGATTCCAATTAGCCGGCAGTCGAATCGTGCCATCGAGAAACACTAGTTGGCATTTTCGATCACCCGGTTGACGATGGTGGAAAAAATAAAAATTGGACTCGTTTGAAAGAAGTCCTCATTAGGAAAGCCATGACGTTCCTTTCACATGATTCTGAGTAGCCGGCAGTCGAATCAGACCGTTGAGAAAACCTAGGGGAAACTTTTTTGCATCTGGATGACGGTGGAAGAAAAAATAAAAATTGGATTCATTTGAAAGAAGAACTCATTGGGAATGCCACGACGTTCGTTTCGCGTGATGCCTATTAGCCGTCGTTCGAATCGTGTCGTCGAGAAACCCTTGTTGGCATTTTCGAGCATCCAGATAACGGTGGCAGAAAAAATAAAAAGAAGATTCGTTTGAAAAAAGTCCCCCTTAGGAACGCCATGGTTGAATCGTGCCGTCGAGAAACCTTAGGTGGCATTTTCGAGCATCCGGATGACGTTGGCGGAAAAAAATAAAAAGTGGACTCGTTTGACTAAAGACCTCCTTAGGAACGCCATGACGTTCCTTTCGCGTGATTCCGAGTAGCCGGTGGTCAAATCGGGCTGTGGAGAAACACTACGGGAAACTTTTGTGCATCCGGATGACGGTGGCAGAAAAATTAAAAATTGGACTCATTTGATAGAAGACCTCCTCGGGAACACCACGACGTTCGTTTCGCGTGATTCCAATTAGCCGGCGGTCGAATCGTGCCTTCGAGAAACCCTAGTTGGCATTTTCGATCACCCGGTTGACGATGGGGGAAAAAATAAAAATTGGACTCGTTTGAAAGAAGTCCTCATTAGGAAAGCCATGACGTTCCTTTCACGTGATTCTGAGTAGCCGGCAGTCGAATCGGACCGTTGAGAAAACCTAGGGGAAACTTTTTTGCATCTGGATGACGGTGGAAGAAAAAATAAAAATTGGATTCATTTGAAAGAAGAACTCATTGGGAATGCCACGACGTTCGTTTCGCGTGATGCCTATTAGCCGTCGTTCGAATCGTGTCGTCGAGAAACCCTTGTTGGCATTTTCGAGCATCCAGAAAACGGTGGCAGAAAAAATAAAAAGAAGATTCATTTGAAAGAAGTCCCCCTTAGGAACGCCATGGTTGAATCGCACCGTTGAGAAACCCTAGGTGGCATTTTCGAGCATCCGGATGACGGTGACAGAAAAAAAAGTGGACTCATTTGAAAAAAGACCTCATTGGCTATGCCACGACGTTCGTTTCGCGCAAATCCTATTAGCCGGCTGTCGAATCGTGCCGTCGAGAAACCCAAGGTGGCATTCTCAAGCTTCCAAATAACGATGGTGGAAAAAATAAAATGAGGTCTCGTTTGAAAGAAGACCTCCTTAGGAACGCCACGACGTTCGTTTCACGTAATTCCTAGTAGCTGGCGTTCGAATTGTACCATCGAGAAACCCTAGGTGGAATTTTCGACCATCTGGATGACGTTGGCGGAAAAAAAAAGTGGACTCGTTTGAAAAAAGACCTCCTTAGGAACGTCACGACGTTCCTTTCGCGTGATTCCGAGTTTCTGGTGGTCCAATCGGGCCGTGGAGAAACCCTAGGTGGAACTTTTGTGCATCCGGATGACGGTTGCAGAAAAAATTAAAAGTGGACTCATTTAAAAGAAGACCTCCTTGGGAATGCCACTACGTTCGTTTCGCGTGATTCTTATTAGACGGCGGTCGAATAGTGCCGACGAGAAACCCAAGTTAGCATTTTCAAACATCCAGATGACAGGGGTGGAAAAAATAAAAAGTGGACTGGTTTGGAAGAAGACCTCCTTAAGAATGCCATGACGTTCCATTCGCGTGATTCCGAGTAGCCGACGGTCGAATCGGGCCGTGGAGAAACCCTTGGGGGCAATTTTGTGCATCCGGATGATGGTGGTAGAAAAAATAAAAAGTGGACTAATTTGAAAGAAGACCGCCTTGGGAACGCCACGTCGTTCGTTTCAAGTGATTCCTACTAGCCGGCAGTCGAATCGCCTCGTCCAGAAATCCTAGGTGGCATTTTCGAGCATACGGATGACGGTGGGGGAAAAAAATAAAAAGTGGACTCGTTTGAAAAAGGACCTCCTTAGGCACGCCACGACGTTCCTTTCGCATGATTCCGAGTTTCTGGCGGTCGAATCGGGCCGTGGAGAAACCCTAGGGGGAACTTTTGTGAATCCGGATGACGGTGGCAGAAAAAATTAAAAGTGGACTCATTTGAAAGAAGACCTCTTTGGGAATGCCACTACGTTCATTTCACGTGATTCTTATTAGACGGCGGTCGAATAGTGCCGACGAGAAACCCAAGATGGCATTTTCTAGCATCCGAATGACGGTGGTGGAAAAAATAAAAAGTGGACTCGTTTGAAAGAAGACCTCCTTAGGAACGCCACGACGTTCCTTTCGCGTGATTCTGAGTATCTGGCGGTCAAATTGGGCCATGGAGAAACCCTATGGGGCAATTTTGTGTATCCGGATGACGGTTGTAGAAAAAAGTAAAAGTGGACTCATTTGAAGGAAGACCTCCTTGGGAATACCACGACGTTCGTTTCATGTGATTCTTTTTAGCCGGCGGTCGAATCGTGCCCTCGATAAACCCAAATTGGCAATTTCGAGCATCTGGATTACGGTGGTGGAAAAAATAAAAAGTAGACTCGTTTGAAAGAAGGCCTACCTCGGAACGGCAAGACGTTCCTTTCGCGTGATTCCGAGTCTCTTCCGGTCAAATCGAGCGGTAGAGAAACCCTAGGGGGCACTTTTGTGCATCTGGATGATGGTGACAGAAAAAATAAAAATCGGATTCATTTGAAAGAAGACCTCCTTGGGAACGCCACGACATTCGTTTCGCGTGATTCCTGTTAGCCGGCGGTCGAATCGTGCCGTCGAGAAACCCAAGGTGGCATTTTCGAGCATATGGATGACGGTGGTGGAAAAAATAAAAATTGAACTCGTTTGAAAGAAGACCTCCTTAGGAATGTCACGATGCTCCACAACTTGTTTCCTTCACTCTTGTTCTACCCCTTTCTCTCTCTAGAAGTATCACCAACCAAAAAATTTTCCCATCCATTAGTTTCCATAAGAGGTTTGAGAAGGATAAAATAGAAGATTTGGGGTTAGAATCTCACCTTTCTCCTTGCTTCTCCCCTTTCCCTCTAGCTTTCCTCTTTTTTCTTTCTTCCTTTCTCACTCTTTCTCCTTCTCTCTCTCTTGGTGTGAAGAAAAATCTGGTGTCTCCTCCTCTTGAGCTGGCGGCCCACAACCTCAAGTCAAGAAGAAAATATTAAAAAAAAAAAAGAAGCTTCTCCCATATGCCACTCACCCCTTAACCCTTGCCCCCACTTTGCCTAAAAATTTCAAAAGTACCATTCCATTACAATGTAACCAAGGGGGTTGGCTAAGGCCTTGTTTGGTTTAGGGAAAAACTCACCAAGTATTTAATCTCTTCTTGATTCTTGTTCCAATGGGTTTTTGTGCAACTTTCTCCATGGCTTCACCGCTCTATGGTTGTTGTCTCTTTGTGACCCTGTAATCAAGGAAATCACTATTTCCTCCTTAATAATTCTTTCCAAAAATGAGAAAATCCTTATTAAACATTCATTGTTATTTCCCTATAACTCCCTTTTTAACTCTTTTGAACCCTTTCCTACTATTCCATTTATCATTAACAAAATTTCGGGTGTTACACTTCTCCCCCCCCTTAACAAGAATTTTGTCTCCAAAATTCAAGAATTTTACCTATCATCAAACATCTGTGGATAAGAGTGTCTCATGTCTTCCTCTCTTTCCCACGTAGCCTCCTCTTCGGATAGCCCTTTCCATAACACCTTTACCAGCGGAATAGATTTACTACGTAGTTGTTTCACACTTTGATCTAAGATCATGATGGGTTCTGGTTGATATGTTAGATTTTCCTTCACTGCTATTTCCTCCTCTTGGATCACATGTGATGGATCCGGCAAATATCTTCGTAGTTGAGAGACATGAAACACATTGCGCAAGTTAGATAATCTCGGAGGTAGGGATATTTGATATGCCGAGGGGCCAACTTTCTTGAGTATCTGATATGGTCCTATGTAGCGAGAACTCAGCTTCTTGACTTTCATGGCACGGCCAATCCCAGTGGTTGGAGAAATCTTCAAAAACACATGTTCTCCTTCTTTAAAAAACAAAGGCTTCATCCTCTGGTCATAATAACTTTTCAAACGACTCTGGGCAGTTCTCATCCTATCTTGTATCATTTGTATTTGCTCCGTAGTATGCTGAACTAACTCTGGACCTAACAATTTTCTCTCACCTACTTCATACCAGCACAAAGGAGATTTACATTTTCTGCCATACAGAGCTTCATATGGTGGCATTCCAATACTGGCATGAAAACTGTTGTTGTAAGCGAATTCCACTAGCGGAATGTACTTATCCCAGTCTTTTCCCTGATCTAAGGTGCATGCTCTTAACATGTCTTCCATTGTTTGTATCGTCCTTTCAGTCTTACCATCTGTCTGCGGATGATATGCGGTACTAAATTGTAATTTTGGTACCGAAAGCTTCCTGCAATACTTTCCAGAATCGGGAAGTGAATCTAGGATCTCGGTCAGAAATAATGCTGCTTGGAATCCCATGTAATCGGACTACCTCCTTCACATACAAATGAGCTAGCTTGTCCAGCGAGTAATTAAATCTTATGGGTAAAAAGTGTGCAGACTTTGTCTGTAACATCCCGTAATTTTTAGATATTTTCCTTAGAAATTCTTCACCTTACATATATGCATAGAAATGTTCTAATATTAATGGAATAGGTAAAGAAAGAAAACCTAAGAGGAAATATTAGAAATAAACATGTTAAAGAAAGGTGAAATTCTTAGGTAAAGAAAGATAAATTTTTGTGAAGTAAGTAAAGGTCTTAAAATTTCAAGAAGATCGGATTAGGGTAATTTTTCTTAATTTAAGAGCAAAAGTTACTGAGTTTAGTATCTCCACCCGTAATTGGGCTTTAACCTATAGACACTTCATATAGAGTTTTTCTACTTCACATGAATTTTTAGCAAGCCAATAGGATAGGCCAAGGAAGAAATAAAACATAGACTTGGATTAGGATATAGAAATTGGACCGGTAGCCCAAAAATCTTGAAAATGTGACCAAGCCCATTATGAAAGGAAGAATTTTAACCAAAGTAAGGAAAATGGGCAAGAATGAGCCCAAACCCAAGAGGAAAAATAAAAATAAAAATAAAATTAAAGTGATGAAATATTAGTGTAATCAAGATTAAGTGACATGGCATTAAGACAAAAATTTGGCAAGTGGTGTGATTCTACATTCATCATTTTGGCAAGTGGCATAATAATACAAGGCTTTAGGACAAAAACATCTATATCCTACATTCATAACTTTAGCAAGTGGGTAATAATACATAGCATTATGACAAAACATCATTATCCTACACAAATAATTTTAGTTAAGTAAGGAAAATTCAAGGGCTAGAAATTTGCCACTTAAAAAGGCAAATCTATCATACTTGATTAAGACAAAAGAAAAAGGAAATGAATCCCTAAATCAAAGGAATCTTGCCCCATATCTTAAGAACATATCATCATAATTTTCAAAATACAAATCTCCTTTTTCTATGCATATCTTGACTAAGGAAGAGGAAGACAAGAACATAAGTTGTTTGTTTTCCAAAAATTCAACAAAGTGTATCCTAATTGTGATAAGGTAGACCCATGATCATGAAAGGTGAATTATTTGGTGGTCTATATAAGAAAACCCACCCTTACAACATTAGAATTTCGTCCAAGTGAGGGAGAGCAAAAATAGAAGCAAGGTAGTGTGAGGAAAGGAGAGGAAGAAAGGAAGAAAGAGGAAGGAGAAGTCTAGGAGACTAAGTGCTCCAGGTAAGTTTAACAATATTTCTTTTTGAAGAAAACCTTTGAAACTCATAATATTTATATGAGATTTTGATCTTAGAACTTTGATGATTGGTCATGGATGTTGCTATATCATGTTACATATTGATCTTGCATGTGATGTATGTTTGAATACTTAGGTTGGTGTAGATAGTTCTGCATGGGTATGGCTATGGTTGACAGAATTTTAAGCTTCGGTATTTTAATTTCTGGGAACAATCTATAAGGAATTAAAATAAATGGTTAACATAAGAATTAAAGATATATATGTCACGGATTTTCACCCACTGGAATCATTCCATTTGGAGTCCATATGAAGTAGCTATGGTCTGATTAGTAGTCAAAGGTCAGAAAATGAATCATTAGGGAAGAATATGTTAGGATAGCTTTGGTAATTTAATTTCTGGGAATTATTGGTAGGGAATTAAAATAAATGGTTAACATAAGAATTAAAGATATGTGTGTCATGGATTTTTAGCCACTGGAATAATTCAATTTGGAGTTCACATGTGGTAGATATGATCCAATTAGTAAGCAGAGGTCAGAAAATGTTTATTCAGGGAATAGTATGTTATTAATGCTTTAGTTTTTGAATTTCTGGGAATATTCTGTAGGGAATTAAAATAGCGCGCCAACATAACAATTATAGATATATGGGTCATGGATTTTTAACAACTGGAATAACTCAATTTGGAGTTCCAATTTGGGAGATATGGTCTAATTAGTCAGTAAAGGTCAGAACCTATCCGAGAGGAACTATCCTGTACTTTGAGGGAGTAATATCACCTTCGTTTCTTAATTTTTCGCTACAATGTTCAACATAATAGTTTTAGATAATTGTTTTATCTTGAAATGGACACCAAGATCACCTACATCAGAGTTAAATTGAGGGAGTTATGCTCTGATTAGTAAGAGAAGGTTAGATAGGATGAAAACCTGCATCAAGAAAAGAAAGAAAATAAAATTGGTATTTAAAAAAGAAGATGAATCTTAATAAATGACTAGTATAGCCATAGCCATTGCCATTGTATGAACTTCTTACCATCTTAAGTGTGAAATTTTGACATGAAAATATTTTATAAAGTGATATTTGAAATGGTTATGTTCATGGCATGATTACCAATGATTTATGGTAATAGTTATATTTTGATGAACATACTTGTTATTGAAAGCATATTTTTGGCTATCATTGTGAAAAGAAAAGAAATGAGCACGGTCACATGGCAATCCGTGTGGTACACCAGTAGGGGACGCCCTACCAACGGTTATGATCATGATAATGAGAAAAGAAAGAGAAAGTAGGCCATGTCGGACGGAGCAAGAAAAGCCCGTACCGGAGAGTAGAGGATACTCACCCTGACCGGGGTAGCTTGAAATGAGAATAAGTTGATGGCCATCATATGATATTTTGAAAATGGTTAATCCTGTCATACATATCATTACAGTATGATTTTTATGTGCATAGATATAATGCATTCATGTGACCAAAGATATTTTCTGTAGTTTATACAGCTGAACATGACGTGATGAGCTTTACTGATGATAATTTATTGTTGAACTTACTGGGATTTAATTCTCACTATATTTCCATATCATGTTCAGAAAATTATTTATGCAGCTTTTGTTTCTAAGGCTCTGGCTTTTAGTGCACATTGGATCGAGTTACTTTATGTTGGGCAGATTTCAGAATCAAATAAGATGTTTGTGGTCGAGTTGGCTCAGATCCCGGTGAAGGTGCAACCACCCGCACCTGTATCTCCGGAATTGGTCAACCAAAATAAACAAGATGTAAATATCTATGTGTTTGATATGTTATACGTCTGTTTTAATTAATGACATGTATGTGAACTCAATATTGTATAATAAGAATAAAAAAAAAGAGGTTGTTACATAATTGGTATCAGAGCAGGTCGATCCTAGATGGCCAGTGGGTGGATGGTTATCTGAATCGATCTTATAGTATCTTGAGTATGTTGTGGTTGTGCTGTGTAGGGGATCAGTGACTCATATAGGTAAGAAATTACTAGTGTTTCTTATCTATATGCCGAGGTGGTGTTATGACTGCTGTTAAATATTGTTTTGAAACTAACTATTGGGCTTGATCACCTCAATAGTAGCATAAATTTATTTTTCCCACAGTAGGAAATGGCACCACCAAGGCGGAATCCGGCAAACAATGCGGAGAAAATCTTGCACAACCTTGCCACAGCAATTCGAGAATTTGGTATTGATTTACTTCTTAGAACCCAACTAGTATCTATATCCCTATATAGAATGATATCGATTGAATTTAAAAAAAATTGTGATTTGTGAAAAGTGCATGTCTAAGGAAAGCTCTGGCAAGGAAAGACTTGGTACTTAAGCGTGTCCATTAGTGACCCACCTCTCTTTCCTGGGAACTTTTCTGGTGCGCTGTTTACAGACTACAATTACTATCCAGTTACCGAGATATTAGTGTGGAATTTTAACATGGAATTTACCCTAGTACTCATATAAAATTTCCAAGAAGTTTTGAAACTGCCGGTTTTATTTGAAAAATCTTAGTATGCTCCGTGGTTGCAGTATTTCCACATCAGAAAAGAATTATTCTAGTTACTGGAAAAAAAAAATTTACAAGACTTGTTAGACAAGGGATTTAAATGCCCTAGTACTTTTATTTGGAGTGCTCTAGCTCTATTTGTGAAAAAGAAAGATGGATCACTATGACTATGCATAGATTATCGACAGTTGAATAAGGTGATAATGTAAAATAGAAACCCATTAGCTCATATAGATTACCTGTTTGACCAGTTATAAGGTGTTCAATATTTTTTCACAAATAGATTTGGGATATGAGTAACATTAATTAGGGATAAGAGAAGAGGATGTAGGACTTATTATGGCATTATGAGTTCTTGGTGATGCATTTAAATTGACAAATCTTTAGCTGCATTCATAGATTTAATGAATAGTAATTAGGTCATCCCTGGAATAATTTGTTATTATATATATGGATGATATACTAGAATATTTCAAAAGTTCAGAGGATCATAAGCAACATTCAAAGATAGTTTTACCAACTCTAAAGGAGTATGGTTGGTAAATATGGTATACAAGTAGAGTCTAAGAAAGTAAAAGTAGTACAATAATAGCTACGTTTTACTACATTTAAAGATGAAGATCCAAATCCAATTTACGCTTCCTGCGGTTATCTGCCGTCCATTCTATTGGAGTAATAGTTAGATCAGGTACATGAACATAGGCTTGTAAAGCATCAATCAACTCCTCAGCATTTGAAGCTGAGATGAGAATTTGTCGTACTGAGTGTGAGATAAACCTCTGTTCCACAACTTGATCTAGAAAAGATAACAAACCATCAAAGAAGTGATTAACATTTAACAAACCTATCGGTTTGTGATGCATATTCAGTTGTGCCCAAGAGACTATTTGGAAAATCTCCTCTAGAGTACCAAAACCACCTGGTAAGGCAATGAAGGCGTCAGCATTGCTCATCATTCTAGCCATGCGTTCATGCATGGAAACTACCCTATATTCTTCCCCAATTGTCTTCCCTATGTTGCTGGATGTAGCTAGAGCTGTAGGAATAATACCTAGAACTTGGCATCCCCCTGCATGTGCAGCTGTAGCCACACACCCCATTAACCCACAGTTACCTCTACCATACACTAAATGAATTTTTCTCCTAGCCAGCACCATACCCAGATTTTGTGCTGCTTTAACATACTCCTCATCTTTTCCAGGACTGGAACCACAAAAGACACAGATATTTCGGAACTGACGGAATGCGGTTCCCTCCATAATTTCTATCACCTTAACTTTGAGAATAGACAAAGATACTAATGTAAGTATTTAGAGAACTCAGAGAAGGGCATATTTATAATAGCTATGCGACTAGGCCGGGTATTATTAGAACAACTATGTGAGTGATTGGTGGAAATCAACTAAATTAAAGGTAAATAAAAAAAAAATTTCAAAAATGACGGCAAGCATGTATATGTACAGTAGTATGACTGTGACCCATATTAAGCACATAAAGAGTATAAGATAAGATATCACCATAAATCTGTCTTTATCTTGTTGTCTTTGATGAAGCATTGATGTTTTGATTCTTGTAGAAAAGTTATAGGTGATAGCCGTCATTGAAAAAAAAATGCAATCAAATGATTTATTTTGTATTCTCAATGTTTTCGCCAGTCGACTATTAGTATTATTAAGTCGACTAGATATTTTGAGAAATTTTAATTTGGACTGGTTAATTTACAGTTGATTGATTACATCTATTTTGAAGCAATCAACTGCATCCTACCAGTTAACTACATATTCTTTGATTTTCACAGACTTTTATAAGCTCAGAAATGTTTCTTTTTCCATGTGATATCTTTCCACCGAATACCAATAGATTTAAAGTAGATTCTGACACATATATTCAAAATTTGCGGCCACCGATTTTTTTGAAATCATAGATAGATTTTGTTTACAGATTTTCAAGAATTGCGGCCACCGATTTTAATATTTTTCAATGCTTTGTTAAAACTTTTGACTTTCGCTTTTGGAACCATTCTCTATTATGCTTTTCGTCTGTTTCACTCATTAACGGTTGGCATTAAATGCAAGGTTATTTTCCCTCATTACAATTAAAGATAATTTCTTCCTTTGAAACTTGGTTATTATGGTGTCTAAGTTGTTAATAGGTTAAAGTAATGAAAGGTTTGAAAAGAATGGACGGATGATGGTCTTATAGTGTTTTGACGAATGTAATCAAGAGAATTAGTGGTGTTGAAGTTCTCGAGGAATAAAATATAGGAAGTAGGATTTAAGTTAGTCTTTGAACTCTTAATTTGGAAATATAGAGAATATTCTGAGAACCATGTCCGGAAATAATGTAGGTTATCAAGATATTTGTGTTAAAGGATTATATCATGCTAAATTGAGTCTAGTATCTAGGATGTGAATTATGTTGGAATTGAGAATTCATGTATGAGTAATTGTTAGGAAAAAAAAAACACAAATCTTCTTGAAATGATTGGGTGAATTAAATGGGATTGGCATAAGCTAGAATGAGGTGCTTTTGGATATGATAGAAGAAATAATTGAAATTTTTGACAATGAGTTTAATGGTGTTAATAAGCTTGTATAGAATTACTGTGATGAGGTAAGTTGGAATTATTAGACATGTGTCAATGGTACATAAACGTTATTAAAGGTTTGAAGGATTTATTGCTACGTATGTTTAACATATTGATTAAAGGATTTGAGGATAAAAATAGATGATAGATTAAGATGATGATATTCAGGGGATGATGTTGATATATGAAAAAAAAATTGACTTGATAGAAGTTTGGAATAAGAAAAGATAGTTACACAATATAAAGGTGTATATGTTCCTTTATATGTGTGTTTTCTAATATCGACCCATAGATATATCCATGCGGGCTAGAGGATATCAATTGAAGAACTTATGATTGAAAGAAATCCTTATGGTTAAGTTATATGGCAAAATCACTCAAGTCAATAGACATATTAAAAAGTAAAGATGTCATACAGAGAAGATATCTCTAATTATTTAGGTAATAAGCTTGGTAACTCTGAATAATGCCTTAATTTATTCCCTACATGTGGTAGGATGGATTGAAATTCGGGGACCGAATTTCTTAAGGGGGGAAGAATGTAACATCCCGTAATTTTTAGATATTTTCCTTAGAAATTCTTCACCTTACATATATGCATAGAAATGTTCTAATATTAATGGAATAGGTAAAGAAAGAAAACCTAAGAGGAAATATTAGAAATAAACATGTTAAAGAAAGGTGAAATTCTTAGGTAAAGAAAGATAAATTTTTGTGAAGTAAGTAACGGTCTTAAAATTTTAAGAAGATCGGATTAGGGTAATTTTTCTTAATTTAAGAGCAAAAGTTACTGAGTTTAGTATCTCCACCCGTAATTGGGCTTTAACCTATAGACACTTCATATAGAGTTTTTCTACTTCACATGAATTTTTAGCAAGCCAATAGGATAGGCCAAGGAAGAAATAAAACATAGACTTGGATTAGGATATAGAAATTGGACCGGTAGCCTAAAAATCTTGAAAATGTGACCAAGCCCATTATGAAAGGAAGAATTTTAACCAAAGTAAGGAAAATGGGCAAGAATGAGCCCAAACCCAAGAGGAAAAATAAAAATAAAAATAAAATTAAAGTGATGAAATATTAGTGTAATCAAGATTAAGTGACATGGCATTAAGACAAAAATTTGGCAAGTGGTGTGATTCCACATTCATCATTTTGGCAAGTGGCATAATAATACAAGGCTTTAGGACAAAAACATCTATATCCTACATTCATAACTTTAGCAAGTGGGTAATAATACATAGCATTATGACAAAACATCATTATCCTACACAAATAATTTTAGTTAAGTAAGGAAAATTCAAGGGCTAGAAATTTGCCACTTAAAAAGGCAAATCTATCATACTTGATTAAGACAAAAGAAAAAGGAAATGAATCCCTAAATCAAAGGAATCTTGCCCCATATCTTAAGAACATATCATCATAATTTTCAAAATACAAATCTCCTTTTTCTATGCATATCTTGACTAAGGAAGAGGAAGACAAGAACATAAGTTGTTTGTTTTCCAAAAATTTAACAAAGTGTATCCTAATTGTGATAAGGTAGACCCATGATCATGAAAGGTGAATTATTTGGTGGTCTATATAAGAAAACCCACCCTTACAACATTAGAATTTCGTCCAAGTGAGGGAGAGCAAAAATAGAAGCAAGGTAGTGTGAGGAAAGGAGAGGAAGAAAGGAAGAAAGAGGAAGGAGAAGTCTAGGAGACTAAGTGCTCCAGGTAAGTTTAACAATATTTCTTTTTGAAGAAAACCTTTGAAACTCATAATATTTATATGAGATTTTGATCTTAGAACTTTGATGATTGGTCATGGATGTTGCTATATCATGTTACATATTGATCTTGCATGTGATGTATGTTTGAATACTTAGGTTGGTGTAGATAGTTCTGCATGGGTATGGCTATGGTTGACAAAATTTTAAGCTTCGGTATTTTAATTTCTGGGAACAATCTATAAGGAATTAAAATAAATGGTTAACATAAGAATTAAAGATATATATGTCACGGATTTTCACCCACTGAAATCATTCCATTTGGAGTCCATATGAAGTAGCTATGGTCTAATTAGTTGTCAAAGGTCAGAAAATGAATCATTAGGGAAGAATATGTTAGGATAGCTTCGGTAATTTAATTTCTGGGAATTATTGGTAGGGAATTAAAATAAATGGTTAACATAAGAATTAAAGATATGTGTGTCATGGATTTTTAGCCACTGGAATAATTCAATTTGGAGTTTACATGTGGTAGATATGATCCAATTAGTAAGTAGAGGTCAGAAAATGTTTATTCAGGGAAGAGTATGTTATTAATGCTTTAGATTTTGAATTTCTTGGAATATTCTGTAGGGAATTAAAATAGCACGCCAACATAACAATTATAGATATATGGGTCATGGATTTTTAACAACTGGAATAACTCAATTTGGAGTTCCAATTTGGGAGATATGGTCTAATTAGTCAGTAAAGGTCAGAACCTATCCGAGAGGAACTATCCTATACTTTGAGGGAGTAATATCACCTTCGTTTCTTAATTTTTCGCTACAATGTTCAACATAATAGTTTTAGATAATTGTTTTATCTTGAAATGGACACCAAGATCACCTACATCAGAGTTAAATTGAGGGAGTTATGCTCTGATTAGTAAGAGAAGGTTAGATAGGATGAAAACCTGCATCAAGAAAAGAAAGAAAATAAAATTGGTATTTAAAAAAGAAGATGAATCTTAATAAATGACTAGTATAGCCATAGCCATTGCCATTGTATGAACTTCTTACCATCTTAAGTGTGAAATTTTGACATGAAAATATTTTATAAAGTGATATTTGAAATGGTTATGTTCATGGCATGATTACCAATGATTTATGGTAATAGTTATATTTTGATGAACATACTTGTTATTGAAAGCATATTTTTGGCTATCATTGTGAAAAGAAAAGAAATGAGCACGGTCACATGGCAATCCATGTGGTGCACCAGTAGGGGACGCCCTACCAACGGTTATGATCATGATAATGAGAAAAGAAAGAGAAAGTAGGCCATGTCGGACGGAGCGAGAAAAGCCCGTACCGGAGAGTAGAGGATACTCACCCTGACCGGGGTAGCTTGAAATGAGAATAAGTTGATGGCCATCATATGATATTTTGAAAATGGTTAATCCTGTCATACATATCATTACAGTATGATTTTTATGTGCATAGATATAATGCATTCATGTGACCAAAGATATTTTCTGTAGTTTATACAGCTGAACATGACGTGATGAGCTTTACTGATGATAATTTATTGTTGAACTTACTGGGATTTAATTCTCACTATATTTCCATATCATGTTCAGAAAATTATTTATGCAGTTTTTGTTTCTAAGGCTCTGGCTTTTAGTGCACATTGGATCGAGTTACTTTATGTTGGGCAGATTTCAGAATCAAATAAGATGTTTGTGGTCGAGTTGGCTCAGATCCCGGTGAAGGTGCAACCACCCGCACCTGTATCTCCGGAATTGGTCAACCAAAATAAACAAGATGTAAATATCTATGTGTTTGATATGTTATACGTCTGTTTTAATAAATGACATGTATGTGAACTCAATATTGTATAATAATAATAAAAAAAAAGAGGTTGTTACATTGTCAATCTATCCGCTATTACCCATATGGCGTCATGTACCGCCTGAGTTTTGGACAATCCAGTCACAAAATCCATAGCAATACCATCCCATTTCCACTCAGGGATTTCCAAGGACTGTAATGTTCTGGAAGGCCTCTGATGTTCGATCTTGACTCTTTGCCAAGTTAGGCATTTTGCTACGTATTCTGCTATGTCTTTCTTCATTCCAGGCCACCAAAACGATCGTTTTAAATCTCGATACATCTTTGTAGCTCCCGGATGAATAGCATACTTGCTCTGATGCCCTTCCTCCAAAATTTTTGTCTTCAAGTCTCTCTCATGAGGCACACACATTCTTCCTCGATAGGGGATGACTCCTTCTTCCGATTCTGTGAAACCTGGTGCATTTCGTTTATTTTGCAAGAAAATATCTTGTACTTGTGCTTCCTTAATCTGCATTTTCAAATCGCACTCCACCCTTAACTCACCAACAAGTAAACTGCTAGGAGTAGCTATCACTGATAATCTCAAATTCTTAAATTCTTCAATTAAGTTCATCTCTTTCCCCAACATATAACTCAAATGTAGTGACTTTCAGCTTAAAGCATCCACTACTACGTTCGCTTTTCCTGGGTGGTATTTCAGCTCAAACTTATAATCATCAATGAACTCCATCCATCTCCTCTGTCTCATATTCAATTCCTTCTGATCAAAAAGATATTTCAAACTTTTATGATCATTATACACTTCAAACACAGCACCATATAGATAGTGCCGCCAAATCTTCAAATCGAACACTATAGCAGCCAATTCCAGATCATGAGTAGGGTAATTTTCTTCATGTGGTCTCAACTGTCTAGAGGCATAGGCCACCGCCCTACCTTCTTGCATTAAAACACATCCCAGTCCCTTCTTAGAAGCATCTGTGTAATCCTCAAAACGTTTAGAGGAATCCGAAAGAATTAAGACAGGAGGCGTAGTAAGTCGAGTTTTTAGCTCCAGAAAACTGTTCTCACACTCTGCCGTCCAGTTGATCACACATCCTTTCCGAGTCAATCTAGTCAAGGGTAATGCTATTTGTGAAAAACCTTGTATGAACCTTCTGTAATATCCTGCAAGACCCAGAAAGCTTCTAATTTCGGTCACTGACTTTGGTCATTCCCACTTGAGAATGGCTTCAATCTTACTAGGGTCTACAGATACTCCCTCCTTCGACACCACACGTCCTAGAAATTTGACTTCTTGCATCCAGAATTCGCATTTCTCCAGTTTAGCAAAAAGTTTCTTCTCCTTCAAAACTTGAAGCACTAACCGAAGATGACGTTCATGTTCTTCCATGCTCCTTGAGTAAATGAGGATATCATCAATAAAAACCACTACAAACTGATCCAAATAAGGTTGGAAGATCCGATTCATGTAATCCATGAAGATCGCAGGAGCGTTGGTAACTCCAAACGGCATAACTAAGAATTCATAATGCCCGTAACGAGATCTAAAGACTGTTTTAGGGACGTCTTCCTCCTTTACTCAAATCTGATGATAACCCGATCTCAGATCGATTTTAGAGAAAACAGTTGTCCCCTTGAGCTGATCCAACAAATCATCAATTCTTGGTAATTGATACTTATTCTTGATGGTCACCTTGTTAAGCTGCCGATAGTCAATGCATAACCGCAAACTTCCATCCTTCTTTTTTACGAAGAGCACTGGGGCTCCTTAAGGCGAAACACTGGGTTGAATAACATTCTTCCCCAAAAGGTCTTCAATCTGCTTCTTAAGCTCTTTCAACTCCACAGGAGCTATCCTATACGGGGTAATAGAAATAGGAGTCGCTCCTGGTACCAAATCAATGGAAAACTCCACTTTCCTCTTGGGTTGTTGTTCAGTAATTTCTGAAGGAAAGACTTCCGGAAGGTCCTGAACTACCGGAAACTTGACTAGTTTTTGCTCAACCTCCCGGTTGAGGCTACATAGAAAAACACTATCTAAAGCTTCTTCAACTAATTCCCTCTGCATTTCGTTGATCGATTCACTCCCACTTTTAGACTTCTCGTTAGATTCCGAGCGAAAAATCAGAGTTTTCCTAGAACAATCCAAGAGAATCTGGTTGCTGCTGAGCCAATCCATTCCCAAAATCACATCTATATCTTCCAAGGGTAGACAAATAAGATCCATGTTAAAGGATCTACCATATACCTCGACTGAACAGTCTTTACAGACTGAGGAGGTGTTCACCTTCCCTCCCGTAGGGGTCAACACCATCAACTTATATGACAATTCAGACACCGAAAGCTGCAACTTTCTCACACAAATAGATGATATGAAAGAGTGGCTGGCACCCGAATCAAAAAGCACGACCAAAGGATAGCCATGAAGATAGCACGTACCTTGGATCAGATCAGGAGATTGCTTCGCTTCAGTTCCATTTAAAGTGAAAACTCTCCCTTTAACCGGCTGAGTTGGCTCAATCTTCTTCCCATCTTCCAAGGGACAGCGACGAACTATATGGCCTTTCTACCCACACCGAAAACAAGTAACTGGATTTTGAGAACAAGGTCCATTCCCATGATATCGCCCACACTTTCCACACTCGCTCCCAGCAAAATTCTGCACTTAAGGCCTAGCTCCCATAGCCAAGGGCTTTTTTGCCTGCTACGGAGTTTCTTCCCCTGACAAAACGATCGGGTGCTGTAAATTCTCTCTTTCTCTTCCAAGGTGCCCTTCGGTCTTTCTCTTCTTCCACTGCTTTTAAGCTCTTTTCTAGTAACTAACACTTATTAATCAAAGGAATGAATTTGCGGATCTCCAAGGCCACCACTGCATTGCGGATGTCGGGATTTAACCTGGCTTCAAACTTGATTGCTTTCCAAGATTCGTCCGGATTGTATCTCAGATAAGACGAGAACTTTGCTAACTCTTCAAATCTGGTGATGTACTGGTCAATCAATAGATTCCCCTGTCGAAGTTGGAGGAATTCTATCTCCTTTTCAGCTCTGACACTTCTCGGAAAGTACTTATCCAAGAAGGTCTCCCGGAAAACAGACCAAGTAACCTGTCGCTCCTGATGAGCCAACAGTTCATTGGTTCCTCTCCACCAAAACTCTGCTTCTTCTTTTAGCATGTATACTGCAAAATCCACTTTCTGTTCATCTGAACATTTCAGAACCCCAAAGACTTTCTCGATTTCAGTCAGCCATCTATCTGCCACCATCGGATCATACCCTCTAACGAAAGGCGGCGGTCGAGTTCTCATAAAATTTGCCCATCCATTCCCTGCATTCTTCAGGTTCTCACCCGTCTCACCATTAGCGTCACTATTATTTTGCATATGCTGCAGAATTTGGTTTGTGGCGGAAACTTGATCTCGAATAACAGTGGCTAGATCTTGTAGAGTAGCTTCTGTACTTGGTGCCGAATTTCTCCTTGATGATGCCATTTTCCACTGTATGAAACAAAATAATTAGTTCCTATTGAGGTGATCAAGCTCAATAGTATTTAAAGAAGACTTTATAATACAGTAGTGATAACATCATCAAGCATACATACTGGGAAAAACGCTAGCAATTTTTCCTTAACAATTTCCATGTGCCACTCTACTCCATCTATTCACATCTTATTCAAGATGCTTTAGATCGATCTAGGTAACCATCCACCCACATGGCCACTTAGGATCGACCTGCTCTGATACCAACTTGTAACGCCCGATTTTTTTTTTAATTGCAATAGTTCAGATATACCATAAGCTAAACAACCCATACATTTATACATTCCAAACTATATACATCAGAGTTCAACAGCATATATATATATATATATATATATATATATATATATATATATATATATATATATATATATATATATATATATATATATATATATATATATATATATATATAACCCGAGGTACTGAGCTCACAACACAAAAGGCAGAGTACCATGGGGTTACATCAAAATAATGGGTTAGCCCATTTACAAAGCCAAAAGTTAGACTTCCACTGCTACACTACATCCTATCCCTAGCCCTCACCCCTAGGGTGCTGCTGGTGGAGGAGGTGGGCCGGGAGTTGGGATCTTTATCATACTAGTCACTAATAGGTTCACAATAATCGTGAACTGTCCCAAGTAAGGGACATCCACAGTCTGCAACTCCAGAAGCAGTGTTAGCACCACGAATGCCATTTCTACTGATCTGAACATAGCATTAAAATATAGTGAGATATGAAAATCCCAGCAAGATCAACACCCACACATATAAAATACAAAAATTCACATGCTATGTCCAGCTATATAAACTACAGAAAACATTTTCTCTTTTATGCAATAAAGATACAATAATGTACTTACCAGCCTTTTGTAGGTTATGCATCAATATCATGCATGATAACAAAATATGCATTTGTACAATACCTGTGCTGTCGTCCATGATCCATACCACACACAGTGGCTCATTATCACTCATAGTGGCTCATAAGCCGATAATTTCTCTCAATTGCAATCCTCAATGTGGCGTGAGCCTTCTCCTCCAGCTACTCACCCACCCTTTGAGGGCCATTGGTCGGAGGGTCCTTCCTGTATTGACCACTCTAGGCTATAGGGCGTCCCCTATCCCGGTATCGTATCACAAGCTACGACCCTTCAATCGCTTTACCTCGTAAGGTGCCACTATCCCGGGTCACCTTAATAGGTAAAGGTCAACCTGGAATTGTCAGTCTCCTCAATACAGCAAGGAAGACACCTGTTGTCAGGCCATCCTGCTTCAGAGAGGATCATTCTGACCGTCAGTCGCCTCAATATAGCAAGGGAGACACCCATTTCTGGGCCACCCTGCTTCAGAGAGGGTCCTCCTGACCAGATTAAGTCTTTTATCTCTCTCCAGCCACTTATCACAACAAGAATATGCATATTAATAAATGTCCAGAACATAATTCATATTCATCCTTAAACATGTTACATTTATTCCTCATAAATAATATACGTGCTTCTATAACCTCCCAAAAGCACACAAGCAGTCTATAATATGCAAATATGACAATCATGCATCATTCCTCATGCATTGATATACTAGCATAGACATCAATCAACATGCATTTCATCATTATTCCATATGTGATTTAACATCTCATAATAAAAGGATGGAATTCACACTATAATGTATCATTAAGAAGGTATATCTATACATTTTAGTTCCCCTTAACATCATGCATTCATTGGAGTTCATTTAGAGCCTTCAAAATGCAAAATAGAGCAAAAACAGCCTCAAGCACGGCCTGGCCATGTCACTGATAAAGGGAAATTTTGAGTGTTTATAGGTCATATTTTGTCCCCTAATTTATAGTAACTGTTGGATATTTCTATGCTATTGGCTATATTTTGTTCTGGGTACTGCTGTGGTTCATTTTGTGATTGCAGGAGAGCAAAAGAAGTGAAGAAGCAAGGAAAAACAGTCATGGAAAGACCCTAAAAGACCTGGGATATGCTAAGGAGGAAGCAAGGAGGCTGCACGTCAAAAATCATGATGAAAGGAGCATGGCAGCATGCAGCACGGCCTGGCCGTGCTTGGTGGCCTGCAACACGGCCAGGCCGTGTTCTAGACAGATGGTGCAGTGCTTCCCTAATTTCCATCCCGAAGCACGGCCAGGCCGTGTCCTGGGACACGGCCGTGCTGCGGGTCTGCGAGCTCCATGTTTTTTAGGGTTTTGGCCGCCAAAATTGATGTATAAGCTAGGGGATGCGCAGCTGAGACCAGGGGGATCGTAAGAGACACTTGGGAATCACTTTCTAGGCTTAGGAAACACATTTAGACTAGGTTTTTACATATATCATTGATGATTTTGATGTTCTAGAGTAGATTTTACTGCATTGAAGGTTGTAATTCGTCTGAACTTTGCTCAATACCAGGTTATATCTTTTTACTTCAGTTCTTTATCTCTTCTTCTACCTCCATTCATTCTCTTGAGATTGTATCAAACTATCATGGTTAATTTAATGATTATGAACTTGGTTTCTGATTCTATGATGTGTGAGTAGTTTCTATCTAGGGTTTTGGTAAACCCCAATTGTGATACAATGATACTATGTCTATGATTTGAATTATGGAACCCTAATTGTAATTGGGACTAGATTGTTATGGATTAACTATTGTTTGCTTGAATTAGTTGATGGAATGCCTGATCACCAATCTATCACATATTAGGTTTTTAATCGATGAAATGATAGGTGAAGATTAAAACCGGAATCCAATAGTTAATTAGGGTTGTCTTAATCATGAAAGTAGTTTAAGATACTCTAGGCTTGAATCAATTAATGGGAACGAGAAAACCGATTAATTGCATTCTATGGTTGGCATAAAGCTTAATGGACCTAGGTTGACTAAGAACCACGAAAGTAGGCAATTTGATTAACCTAAGTACGATTGGTAATGCTCGAAAGAGATTACTAATTAGTTTAGGCTAAATCATCCCCGATAATCTAGACATTTGTAATTAGGGGTAAATATCAGTTGTTGAGTATCACAAGCGTGGTGAACCCTAACCCTAGGTTTAGTTTAATTGGTTATTTTAACTTGTTTCATTGCAAAATTTGCCTATCGACTCATATCGATTTAGATAGCACTTTTTGTGAGATTCTGGTAATTGACATTGTTCTCTGTGGGACACGACCCGTACTTGCCGGACTAGCTACAGCTACGCCGTGCACTTGCAGTATAGAGTAAAACACACGTAACAGTCACCAAGCATGGCCGTGCTTCAAGCTATGCAAACCATGCTAAAAAATCGCAAAACAGCCCGAAGCACGGCCTGGCCGTGTCACCAAGCACGGTCGTGCTTCGGGTTTTTCCCTAGAGCCCAGATTTCCGTTCAGCTAGACCTTTCCTTACTAAAAAGACCATCACTCACTCATTTCAACTCCAATTAAGGTGATTTCGGTGTCTGTGGAAAGCTAAAACAATTACCCACAACTTTCATTCCTATTACTTTAACAAATAAGAAACAGAAACAGGGTAAAAAGGCGTTTGAAAACAGCATCAGAACTCAGCGCGTTTTATCTGACCTACCCTCACTCAACAGGGCATATTTCTCTCATTTTGAATCCGATTAAGGTGATTCTAGGGGCGTATGAAAGCTAAGAAATAGGGATACAATTAATATGTTCAACATATTTCCAGATTCGACATAAAAAGTAACATTCAGAACCAGCCAATAAGTCGTGAATGATGTTGATCTTACCTTCTTTTCTCCACAACTTGTTTCCTTCACTCTTGTTCTACCCCTTTCTCTCTCTAGAAGTATCACCAACCAACAAATTTTCCCATCCATTAGTTTCCATAAGAGGTTTGGGAGGGATAAACAAAAGATTTTGGGTTAGAATCTTACCTTTTCTCCTTGCTTCTCCCCCTTCTCTCTACCTTTCCTCTTCTTTCTTTCTTCCTTTCTCTCTCTTTCTCCTTCTCTCTCTCTTGGCGTGAAGAAAACTCTGGTGTCTTCTCCTCTTGAGCTGGCGGCCCACAACCTCAAGTCAAGAAGAAAATATTAAAAAAAAAGCTTCTCTCATAAGCCACTCACCCTATAACCCTTGCCCCCACTTTTCCTAAAAATTTCAAGAGTGCCATTCCATTACAATGTAACCAAGGGGGTTGGCTAAGGCCTTGTTTGGTTTAGGGAAAAACTCACCAAGTATTTAATCTCTTCTTGATTCTTGTTCCAATGGTTTTTTGTGCAACTTTCTCCATGGCTTCACTGCTCTATGGTTGTTGTCTCTTTGTGACCCTGTAATCAAGGAAATCACTATTTCCTCCTTAATAATTCTTTCCAAAAATGAGAAAATTCTTATTAAACATTCATTGTTATTTCCCTATAACTCCCTTTTTAACTCTTTTGAAACCTTTCCTACTATTCCATTTATCATTAACAAAATTTTGGGTGTTACACTTCTCCCCCCCTTAACAGGAATTTTGTCCCAAAAATTCAAGAATTTTACCTATCATCAAACATCTGTGGATAAGAGTGCCTCATGTCTTCCTCTCTTTCCCACGTAGCCTCCTCTTCGGATAACCCTTTCCATAACACCTTTACCAGCGGAATAGATTTACTACGTAGTTGTTTCACACTTTGATCTAAGATCATGATGGGTTCTGGTTGATATGTTAGATTTTCCTTCACTGCTATTTCCTCCTCTTGGATCACATGTGATGGATCCGGCAAATATCTTCATAGTTGAGAGACATGAAACACATTATGCAAGTTAGATAATCTCGGAGGTAGGGATATTTGATATGCCGAAGGGCCAACTTTTTTGAGTATCTGATATGGTCCTATGTAGCGAGGACTCAGCTTCTTGACTTTCATGGCTCGGCCAATCCCAGTGGTTGGAGAAATCTTAAAAAACACATGTTCTCCTTCTTGAAAAAACAAAGGCTTCCTCCTCTGGTCATAATAACTTTTCAGACGACTCTGGGCAGTTCTCATCCTATCTTGTATCATTCGTATTTGCTCCATAGTATGCTGAACTAACTCTAGACCTAACAACTTTCTCTCACCTACTTCATACCAGCACAAAGGAGATTTACATTTTCTGCCATACAGAGCTTCATATGGTGGCATTCCAATACTGGCATGATAACTGTTGTTGTAAGTGAATTCCACCAGCAGAATGTACTTATCCCAGTCTTTTCCCTGATCTAAGGTGCATGCTCTTAACATGTCTTCCATTGTTTGTATCGTCCTTTTAGTCTGACCATCTGTCTACGAATGATATGCGGTACTAAATTGTAATTTTGTACCGAAAGCTTCCTGCAATGCTTTCCAGAATCGGGAAGTGAATCTAGGATCTCGGTCAGAAACAATGCTGCTTGGAATCCCATGTAATCAGACTACCTCCTTCACATACAGATGTGCTAGCTTGTCTAGCGAGTAATTAATTCTTGTGGGCAAAAAGTGTGCAGACTTTTTCAATCTATCCGCTATTACCCATATGGCGTCATGTACCGCCTGAGTTTTGGACAATCCAGTCACAAAATCCATAGCAATACCATCCCATTTCCACTCAGGGATTTCCAAGGACTGTAATGTTCTGGAAGGCCTCTGATGTTCGATCTTGACTCTTTGACAAGTTAGGCATTTTGCTACATATTCTGCTATGTCTTTCTTCATTCCAGGCCACCAAAACGATCTCTTTAAATCTCGATACATCTTTGTAGCTCCCGGATGAATAGCATACTTGCTCTGATGCCCTTCCTCTAAAATTTTTGTCTTCAAGTCTCTCCCATGAGGCACACACATTCTTCCTCCATAGAGGATGACTCCTTCTTCCGATTCTGTGAAACCTGGTGCATTTCGTTTATTTTGCAAGAAAATATCTTGTACTTGTGCTTCCTTAATCTGCATTTTCAAATCGCACTCCACCCTTAACTCACCAACAAGTAAACTGTTAGGAGTAGCTATCACTGATAATCTCAAATTCCTGAATTCTTCAATTAAGTTCATCTCTTTCACCAATATATAACTCAAATGTAGTGACTTTCGGCTTAAAGCATCCACTACTACGTTCGCTTTTCTTGGGTGGTATTTTAGCTCAAACTTATAATCATCAATGAACTCCATCCATCTCCTTTGTCTCATATTCAATTCCTTATGATCAAAAAGATATTTCAAACTTTTATGATCACTATACACTTCAAACATAGCACCATATAGATAATGCCGCCAAATCTTCAAGGCGAACACTATAGCAGCCAATTCCAGATCATGAGTAGGGTAATTTTCTTCATGTGGTCTCAACTGTCTAGAGGCATAGGCCACCGCCCTACCTTCTTGCATTAAAACACATCCCAGTCCCTTCTTAGAAGCATTTGTGTAAACCTCAAAACGTTTAGAGGAATCCGGAAGAATTAAGACAGGAGGCATAGTAAGTCGAGTTTTTAGCTCCAGAAAACTGTTCTCACACTCTGCCGTCCACTTGATCACACATCCTTTCCGAATCAATCTAGTCAAGGGTAATGTTATTTGTGAAAAACCTTGTATGAACCTTCTGTAATATCCTGCAAGACACAGAAAGCTTCTAATTTCGGTCACTGACTTTGGTCGTTCCCACTTGAGAATGGCTTCAATCTTACTAGGGTCTACATATACTCCCTCCTTCGACACCACACGTCCTAGAAATTTGACTTCTTGCATCCAAAATTCGCATTTCTCCAGTTTAGCAAAAAGTTTCTTCTCCTTCAAAACTTGAAGCACTAACCGAAGATGATGTTCATGTTCTTCCATGCTCCTTGAGTAAATGAGGATATCATCAATAAAAACCACTACAAACTGATCCAAATAAGGTCGGAGGATCCGATTCATGTAATCCATGAAGATCGCAGGAGCGTGGGTAACTCCAAACGGCATAACTAAGAATTCATAATGCCCGTAACGAGATCTGAAGGCTGTTTTAGGGACGTCTTCCTCCTTTACTCGAATCTAATGATAACCCGATCTCAGATCGATTTTAGAGAAAACAGTTGCCCCCTTGTACTGATCCAACAAATCATCAATTCTTGGTAATGGATACTTATTCTTGATGGTCACCTTGTTTTCGAGCATCCGGATGACAGTGGCGGAAAAAATAAAAAGTGTACTCGTTTGAAAGAAGACCTCCTTAGGAACGCCACGGCATTCCTTTCGCGTGATTCCGAGTAGCCGGTGGTCGAATCCTGCTTTGGAGAAACTCTTGGGGGAACTTTTATGCATCCGGATGACAGTGGCAGAAAAAATAAAAAGCGGACTCGTTTGAAAGAAGACCTCCTTGGGAATGCCATGACGTTCGTTTCGAGTGATTCTTATTAGTCGACGGTCGAATCGTGCCGTCGAGAAACCCTAGGTGGCATTTTCGAGCATCCAGATGACGGTGGCAAAAAAAATAAAAAGTGTACTCGTTTGAAGGAAGACGTCCTTAGTGTAACAACTCCGTTTAAGTATCAAATTTTTTTTAAAAAAATACCATGAAGTTATTACCTCTTTACAACTTAACTCAATATAACATTTATTTAATTTATACAATACAGAGTTCACATACATGTTATTAATCAAAACATATGTACAACATATCAAACACATAAAAATCTACATCTTATTTATTCTGGTTGACCAATTCTGGATATACAGGTGTCGGTGGTTGCACCTTCACCGGGATTTAAGCCAACTTGACCACAAACATTTTATTTGCTTCTGGGATCTGTCTAACATAAAGTACTCGATCCAACGTGCACTAAAAGCCAGAGCTATAGAAAAGTTTGCATAACTAATTTTCTGAACATGATATGGAAATATAGTGAGAATTAAATTTCAGTAAGTTTAACAATAAATCATCATCAATATAGCTCATCACATCATGTTCAGTTGTATAAACTACAGAAAATATCTTTGGTCACATGAATGCATTATATCTATGCACATAAGAATCATACAGTAATAATATGTATGACAGGAGTAACTATTTTTAGAATATCATATGATGGCCAACAACTTATTCTCATTTCAAGCTACCCCGGTCAGGGTGAGTATCCTCTACTCTCCGGTACGGGCTTTTCTCGCTCCGTCCGACATGGCACACTTTCTCTTTCTTTTCTCATAATCATAATAATAAACGTTGGTAGGGCGTCCCCTACTGGTGCACCACACAGATTGCCATGTGACCGTGCTCATTTCTTTTCTTTTCACAATGATAGCCAAAAATATGCTTTCAATAATAAGTATGTTCATCAAAATATAACTATTACCATAAATCATTGGTAATCATGCCATGAACATAACCATTTCAAATATCACTTTATAAAATATTTCCATGTCAGAATTTTACACTTAAGATGGTAAGAAGTTCATACAATGGCAATGGCTATGGCATATACAAGTTATTTATAAGATTCGTCTTCTTTTTTAAATATTAATTTATTTCTTTATTTTCTTAATGCAGGTTTTCATCATATCTAACCTTCTCTTACAAATCAGAGCATAACTCCCTCAATTGAACTCTGATGTAGGTGATCTTGGTGTCAATTTCAAGATAGAATAATTATCTAAAACTATTATGTTGAAAATTGTAGCGAAATATTAAGAAATCAAGGTGATATTACTCCCTAAATGTACAGGTTATTTGTTCTTGGATAGGTTTTGACCTCTACCTACTAATCGGACAATATCTACCTCATATGGACTTCAACTTGAGTAATTCCAATGGGTAAAAATCCGTGACACACATATCTATAATTCTTATGTTAACCATTTATTTTAATTCCATACAGATAATTTCCAGAAATTAAAATACAGAAGCTGTCCTAACATATTCTTCCCTAATGAACCATTTTCTGACCTTCGACTACTAATCAGCTCATATCTTTCTCATATGGACTCCAAATTAAATGATTCCAATGGTTAAAAATCCATGACACACATAACTATAATTCTTATGTTAACCATTTATTTTAATTCCATACAGATAATTCCCAGAAATTAAAATACAGAAGCTATCCTAACATATTCTTCCCTAATGAACCATTTTCTGACCTTTGACTACTAATTAGCTCATATCTTCCTCATATGGACTCCAAATTGAATGATTCCAGTGGCTAAAAATCCATGACACACATAGCTATAATTCTTATGTTAACTATTTATTTTAATTCCATACAGATAATTCCCAGAAATGAAAATACAGAAGCTATCCTAACATATTCTTCCCTGATGAATCATTTTCTGACCTTTGACTACTAATCAGCTCATATCTTCCTCATATGGACTCCAAATGGAATGATTTCAGTGACTAAAAATCCATGACACACATAGCTATAATTATTATGTTAACAATTTATTTTAATTTCATACAGATAATTCTCAGAAATTAAAATACAGAAGCTGTCCTAACATATTCTTCCCTGATGAACCATTTTTTGACCGTTGCTTACTAATCAGACCATATCTACCTCATATGGACTCCAAATTGAATGATTCCAGTGGCTAAAAGTCCGTGACACATATATCTTTAATTATTATGTTAACCATTTGTTTTAATTCCCTTCAAATAATTCCCAGAAATTAAAACACAGAAGCTTAAAATTCTGCCACCCATAGCCATACCCATGCAGAACTATCTACACCAACCTAAGTATTCAAACATACATCACATGCAAGATCAATATTTAACATGATATAGCAACATACATGACCAATCATCAATGTTCTAAGATCAAAATCTCATATAAATATTATAAGTTTCAAAAGTTTTCTTCAAAAAGAAATATTGTTAAACTTACCTTGAGTTCTTAGCCTTCTAAACTTCTCCTTCTTCTTCCTTCCTTTCTTCACTCTCTCTACCTTGCTTTTATTTTTCCTCTCCCTCACTTGGACGAAATGATAATGTTGTAAGGGTGGGTTTTCTTATATAGACCACCAAATAATTCACCTTTCATGATCATGGTTCTACCTTATCACAATTAGGATACACTTTGTTGAATTTTTGGAAAACAAACAACTTATGTTCTTGTCTTCCTCTTCCTTAGTCAAGATATGCATAGGAAAAGGAGATTTGTATTTTGAAAATTATGATGATATGTTCTTAAGATAAGGGACAAGGTCCCTTTGATTTAAGGATTCTTTTTCATTTTCTTTTGTCTTAAACAAGTATGATAGGTTTACCTTTTTAGGTGGCAAATTTCTAGCCCTTGAATCTCCATTATTTGGTTGATATTATTTGTGTGGGATAGAATGTTTTGTCCTAATTCCTTGTATTATCATACCACTTGCTAGAATTATGAGTGTAGGATATAGATGTTTTTATCCTAAAGCCTTGTATTATCATGCCACTTGCCAAAATGATGAATATAGAATCACACCACTTGCTAAATTTTTGTCTTAATGCCATGTAACCTAATCTTTATTATTACATTATTATATCATCACCTAATTTATTTTATTTTATTTTTCCTCTTGGATTTGGGCTTATTCCTACACATTTTCTTTGCTTTGGATAAAATTCTACCTTTCTTGGAGGGCTTGGTCACATTTTTATAATTTTTGGGCTATTGGTCCAATTACTATATCCTAGTCCAAGTCTATGTTTTATTTCTTGCTTAGGTTATCCAATGGCTTGTTAGAAACTTATGTGAAGTGGAAAAACTCTATATGAAGTGTCCATAGGTAAAAGCCCAATGTATGGGTAAAGATTTTAAACTTAGTAACTCTAGTTCTTGAATTAGGAAAAATTACCCTAATTCAATGTTTTTGAAATTTTAAGACCTTTACTTGTTTCTAAAAATTGATCTTCCTTATCCAAGAATTTTGCATCTCTTTAGTATGTTATTTCTAATTTCTTTCCTATTAGGTTTTCCCTCTTTATTTGTTCTCTAAATGTTAGAAACATTTTCTATGCATATACATAAGGTGAAGAATTTCTAAGGATTATATTTCCTTAGATATCTAAAATATTGTCTAATAAATTTTATTTCCTTAATTAAATTTTTATGTACTTTTATCAATAAATGAAACGAAATTAGGGATGTTACACTTAGGAACTCCACGACGTTCCTTTTGCGTGATTCTGAGTAGACGAAAGTTGAATCGGGCAGTGAAGAAACCCTAGGGGGCACTTTTGTGCATTTGGATGACGGTGGCAGAAAAAATAAAAAGTGGACTCATTTGAAACAAGACCTCCTTGGGAACCCCACGACGTTCGTCTCGCGTGATTCCTATTAGACAGCGGTTAAATCATGCCGTCGAGAATCACTAGGTGGCATTTTCGAGCATCTGGATGACGGTGGCGGAAAAAATAAAAAGTGGACTCGTTTGAAAGAAGACCTCCTTAGGAACGCCACGACGTTCCTTTCGCGTGATTCTTATTAGCCAACGGTCGGATAGTGCCGTCGAGAAACCCTAGGTGGCATTTTTGAGCATCCGGATGATGGTGGCAGAAAAAATAAAAAGTGGACTCGTTTGAAAGAAGACCTCCTTAGGAACGCCACGACGTTCCTTTCATATGATTTCGAGTAGCCGGCGGTCGAATCGGGCCGGGGAGAAACCTTAAGAGGCCCCTTTGTGCATCCGGATGACGGTGGCAGAAGAAATAAAAAGTGGACTCGTTTGAAAGAAGACCTCCACGGGAACGTCACAACGTTTGTTTCGTGTGATTCCATTGGCCAACAGTCGAATAGTGCCATCGAGAAACCCAACGGGACATTTTCCTGCATCTAGATGACCTCCTTAGGAACGGCACGACATTCCTTTTGCGTGATTCTTAGTAGCCGGCAGTCGAATTGGGCCAGCAAGAAACCTTAGGGGGCGTTTTTGTGCATCCGGATGACGGTGATAGAAAAATTAAAAATTAGATTTGTTTTTAAAGAAGACCTCCTTGAGAACGACAAGACGTTCGTTTCGCCTTATTCCTATTAGCTGGCGGTCGTATCGTGCCGTCGAGAAACCCTAGGTGGCATTTTCGAGCGTCCAAATGACGGTGTTGGAAAAAATAAAAAGTGGACTCGTTTGAAAGGAAACCTCCTTAAGAATGCCAAGACGTTCCTTTCGCTTGATTCTGAGTAGCCGGTGGTTGAATCGGGCCGTGGAGAAACCCTAAGGGGCACTTTTGTACATCCAGATGACGGTGGCGGGAAAAAATAAAAAGTGGACGCGTTTGAAATAAGACCTCCATGGGAACGCCACGACGTTTGTTTCGCGTGATTCCGAGTAGACGGTGGCCGAATCCGGCCGTCGAGAAACCCTAGTGGGTACTTTTGTTCATCCAGATGACGGTGGCAAAAAAAATTAAAAAGTGGACTCATTCGAAAGAAGATTGTCTTGGAAACGCTACGACATTCGTTTCACGTGATTCTCAGTAGCCGATGGTCGAATCGGGCCATGGAGAAACCCTAGTGGGTATTTTTGTCAATCCGGATGACGGTGGCGGAAAAAATAAAAAGTGGAGTCGTTTGTAAGAAGACCTCCTTAGGAACGCCACAATGTTTGTTTCGCGTGATTCCTATGAGCCGGCGGTCGAATCGTGCTGTCCAGAAACCGTAGGATGCATTTTTGAGCATCCGGATAACGGTGGCGGAAAAAATAAAAAGTGGACCCATTTGAAAGAAGACCTCCTTAGGAACGCAACGACGTTCATTTCGCGTGATTCCGACTAGCCGGTGGTCGAATCGGGCAACAGAGAAACCCTATTGGGAATTTTCGTGCATCTAGATGACTGTGGCGAAAATGAAAAAAAATATATTCGTCTGAAAGAAAATCTATTTAGAAATGCACAACGTTCCTTTCGCGTGATTCTGAGAATCCGGTGATCGAACCGTACTGACAAGAAACCCTAGGGGGAATTTTCGTGCCTACGGTTCACAGTGGCGAAGATACAAAAAAATAAACTCGTTAGAAAGAAGACCTCTGTAGAAATGCCACGCCGTTCGTTTCACGTGATTTCGAGTAGCCGGCTGTCAAATCGTGCCGATGAGAAACCATAAGGGGCATTTTTGAGCATCCGGATGATGGTGGTGGAAAAAATGAAAAGTAGACTCATTTGAAAGAAGACCTCCGTAGGAATGCCACGAAATTCCTTTCGCGTGATTTCGTGTAGTCGGCGATCGAACCAGGCCGTGGAGAAAACCTAAGGGGTACTTTTGTACATCCGGATGATGGTGGCAGATGTAACATCCCGTAATTTTTAGATATTTTCCTTAGAAATTCTTCACCTTACATATATGCATAGAAATGTTCTAATATTAATGGAATAGGTAAAGAAAGAAAACCTAAGAGGAAATATTAGAAATAAACATGTTAAAGAAAGGTGAAATTCTTAGGTAAAGAAAGATAAATTTTTGTGAAGTAAGTAAAGGTCTTAAAATTTCAAGAAGATCGGATTAGGGTAATTTTTCTTAATTTAAGAGCAAAAGTTACTGAGTTTAGTATCTCCACCCGTAATTGGGCTTTAACCTATAGACACTTCATATAGAGTTTTTCTACTTCACATGAATTTTTAGCAAAACAATAGGATAGGCCAAGGAAGAAATAAAACATAGACTTGGACTAGGATATAGAAATTGGACCGGTAGCCCAAAAATCATGAAAATGTGACCAAGCCCATTAAGAAAGGAAGAATTTTAACCAAAGTAAGGAAAATGGGCAAGAATGAGCCCAAACCCAAGAGGAAAAATAAAAATAAAAATAAAATTAAAGTGATGAAATATTAGTGTAATCAAGATTAAGTGACATGGCATTAAGACAAAAATTTGGCAAGTGGTGTGATTCTACATTCATCATTTTGGCAAGTGGCATAATAATACAAGGCTTTAGGACAAAAACATCTATATCCTACATTCATAACTTTAGCAAGTGGGTAATAATACATAGCATTATGACAAAACATCATTATCCTACACAAATAATTTTAGTTAAGTAAGGAAAATTCAAGGGCTAGAAATTTGCCACTTAAAAAGGCAAATCTATCATACTTGATTAAGACAAAAGAAAAAGGAAATGAATCCCTAAATCAAAGGGATCTTGCCCCATATCTTGAGAACATATCATCATAATTTTCAAAATACAAATCTCCTTTTTCTATGCATATCTTGACTAAGGAAGAGGAAGACAAGAACATAAGTTGTTTGTTTTCCAAAAATTCAACAAAGTGTATCCTAATTGTGATAAGGTAGACCCATGATCATGAAAGGTGAATTATTTGGTGGTCTATATAAGAAAACCCACCCTTACAACATTAGAATTTCGTCCAAGTGAGGGAGAGCAAAAATAGAAGCAAGGTAGTGTGAGGAAAGGAGAGGAAGAAAGGAAGAAAGATGAAGGAGAAGTCTAGGGGACTAAGTGCTCCAGGTAAGTTTAACAATATTTCTTTTTGAAGAAAACCTTTGAAACTCATAATATTTATATGAGATTTTGATCTTAGAACTTTGATGATTGGTCATGGATGTTGCTATATCATGTTTCATATTGATCTTGCATGTGATGTATGTTTGAATACTTAGGTTGGTGTAGATAGTTCTGCATGGGTATGGCTATGGTTGACAGACTTTTATGCTTTGGTATTTTAATTTCTGGGAACAATCTATAAGGAATTAAAATAAATGGTTAACATAAGAATTAAAGATATATGTGTCACGGATTTTCACCCACTGGAATCATTCCATTTGGAGTCCATATGAGGTAGCTATGGTCTGATTAGTAGTCAAAGGTCAGAAAATGAATCATCAGGGAAGAATATGTTAGGATAGCTTCGGTAATTTAATTTCTGGAAATTATTGGTAGGGAATTGAAATAAATGGTTAACATAAGAATTAAATATATGTGTGTTATGGATTTTTATCCACTGGAATCATTCAATTTGGAGTTCACATGTGGTAGATATGGTCCGATTAGTAAGCCAAGGTCAGAAAATGGTTCATCAGGGAAGATTATGTTAGGACAGCTTTTGTATTTTAATTGCTGGGAATTATATGTATGGAAGTAAAATAAATGGTTAACATGAAAGTTATATATCTATGTCTCATGGAAATATACCCACTGGAATTATGCAATTTGGAGTTCATATGTGGTAGATATGATCCGATTAGTAAGCAGAGGTCAGAAAATGTTTATTCAGGGAAGAGTATGTTATTAATGCTTTAGTTTTTAAATTTCTGGGAATATTCTGTAGGGAATTAAAATAGCACGCCAACATAACAATTATAGATATATGGCTCATGGATTTTTACCAACTGGAATAATGCAATTTGGAGTTCCAATTTTGGAGATATGGTTTAATTAGTCAGTAAAGGTCAGAACCTATCCGAGAGGAACTATCCTGTACTTTGAGGGAGTAATATCACCTTCGTTTCTTAATTTTTCACTACAATGTTCAACATAATAGTTTTAGATAATTGTTTTATCTTGATATGGACACCAAGATCACCTACATCAGAGTTAAATTGAGGGAGTTATGCTCTGATTAGTAAGAGAAGGTTAGATAGGATGAAAACCTGGATCAAGAAAATAAAGAAATAAAATTAGTATTTAAAAAAAAAAGATGAATCTTAATAAATGACTAGTATAGCCATAGCCATTGCCATTGTATGAACTTCTTACCATCTTAAGTATAAAATTTTGACATGGAAATATTTTATAAAGTGATATTTGAAATGGTTATGTTCATGGCATGATTACCAATGATTTATGGTAATAGTTATATTTTGATGAACATACTTGTTATTGAAAGCATATTTTTGGCTATCATTGTGAAAAGAAAAGAAATAAGCACGGTCACATGGCAATCCGTGTGGTGCACCAGTAGGGGATGCCCTACCAACGGTTATGATCATGATAATGAGAAAAGAAAGAGAAAGTGGGCCATGTCGGACGGAGCGAGAAAAGCCCGTACCGGAGAGTAGAGGATACTCACCCTGACTGGGGTAACTTGAAATGAGAATAAGTTGATGGCCATCATATGATATTTTGAAAATAGTTAATCCTGTCATACATATCATTACAGTATGATTCTTATGTGCATAGATATAATGCATTCATGTGACCAAAGATATTTTCTGTAATTTATACAGCTGAACATGAAGTGATGAGCTTTACTGATGATAATTTATTGTTGAACTTACTTGGATTTAATTCTCACTATATTTCCATATCATGTTTAGAAAATTATTTATGCAGCTTTTGTTTCTAAGGCTCTGGCTTTTAGTGCACATTGGATCGAGTTACTTTATGTTAGGAAGATTTCAGAATCAAATAAGATGTTTGTGGTCGAGTTGGCTCAGATCCCGGTGAAGGTGCAACCACCCGCACCTGTATCTCCGAAATTGGTCAACCAAAATAAACAAGATGTAAATATCTATCTGTTTGATATGTTATACGACGTTTGTTTCGCGTGATTCCTATTAGCCGGCGGTTGAATCGTATCAACGAGAAACACTAGGTGGCATTTTCGAGCGTCCGGATGACGGTGGTGGAAAAATAAAATGTGGACTCATTCGAAAGAAGACCTCCTTAAGAATGCCACGACATTCCTTTCGCGTGATTCCGAGTAGCCGGGAGTCGAATCGGGCCGTCGAGAAACCCTAGGGGGCACTTTTTTGCATCCGGATCACGGTTACAGAAAAAAGAAAAAGTGGAATCTTTTGAAAGAAGATCTCCTTGGCAAAGTCACGACGTTCGTTTCGCGAGATTCCTATTAGACAGCAGTCAAATCGTGTCGTCGAGAAACCCTAGTTGGCATTTTTGAGCATTTGGATGACGGTGTGGGAAAAAATAAAAAGTAGACTCGTTTGAAAGAAGACTGCCTTAGGAACGCCACAATGTTCCTTTCGCGTGATTCCTAGTAGCCGACGGTCGAATCGTGCTGTTGAGAAACCCTAGGTGGCATTTTCGAGCGTCCGGATGACGGTGGCAGAAAAAATAAAAATTGGACTTGTTTGAAAGAAGACCTCCTTGGGAACGCCACAACGTTCGTTTCGCGTGATTCCTATTAGCCGGCGGTCGAATAGTGCCGTTGGGAAACCATATTTGGCATTTTCGAGCATTCGGATGACGGTGGCAAAAAAAATAAAGATGGGACTCATTTGAAAGAAGACCTTCTTGGGAACGCCACGACGTTCCTTTCTCATGATTCCTAGTAGCCAGCGGTTGAATCGTGCTGTTGAGAATCCCTAGGGGCCATTTTCGTGCATCTGGATGACGTTGGCAAAAAAAAAATTGGACTCGTGGGAAAGAAGCCCTCCTTAGGAACGGCACGATATTTCTTTCGCGTGATTCTGAGAAGCCAGCGGTGGAATCAGGCCGACGAGAAACCCTAGGTGGCATTTTTTTGCATCTGGATGATGGTGGCAGAAAAAATAAAAATTAAACTTGTTTTATAGAAGGCCTCCTTGAGAACGCCACGACGTTCGTTTCGCGTGATTCCTATTAGCCGGCGGTCGAATCACGCCGTCAAAATACCCTATTTGGCATTTCCAAGCATTCGGATGACGGTGGCGGATAAAATAAAAATTGGACTCATTTGAAAGAAGACCTTCTTAGGAATGCCACGACGTTCCTTTCGCGAGATTCCCAGTAGCCGGCAGTCGAATCGTGCTCTCGAGAAACCCTAGGGGGCATTTTCGCGAATCTGGATGACGGTGGCAAAAAAAAAAGTGGACTCAAGGGAAGGAAGACCTTCTTAGGAACGCCACGACATTCCTTTTGCGTGATTCTTAGTAGCAGGCGGTCGAATCGTGCCATCGACAAACCCGAGGGGGTATTTTTGTGCATCTTGATGATGGTGTCAGAAAAATAAAAATTCGACTTGTTTAAAAGAATACCTCCTTAGGAATGCCACGAAGTTCGTTTCCCGTGATTCCTATTAGCTGGCGGTTGAATCGTGCCGTCGAGAAACCCTAGGAGGCATTTTCGAGCATCCGGATGACGGTGGCGAAAAAAAGAAAAAGTGCACCCGTTTGAAAGAAGACCTCCTTAGGAATGCCACGGCGTTCCTTTCGCGTGATTACGAGTAGCCAGCGGTCGAATCAAGCCGTGGAGAATCCCTAGGGGGCACTTTTGTGCATCCGAATGACGGTGCCAAAAAAAATAAAAAAGTAGACTCGTTTGAAAGAAGACCTCCTTGGGAACGCCACGACATTCGTTTTGTGTGATTCCTATTAGTAGGCGGACGAATTGTGCCGTCCAGAAACCCTAGGTGGCATTTTCGAGCATCCGAATGACGGTGCCAGAAAAAATAAAAAAGTAGACTCGTTTGAAAGAAGACCTGCTTGGGAAAGCCATGACATTCGTTTCGTGTGGTTCCTATTAGCCGGTGGACGAATCGTGCCGTCAAGAAACCCTAGGTGGCATTTTTGAGCGTCCGGATGACAGTGACAGAAAAAATAAAAATTGGACTTGTTTGAAAGAAGACCTCCTTGGGAACGCAACAACGTTCGTTTCGCGTGATTCCTATTAGCCGACGGTCGAATAGTGCCGTTGGGAAACCATATTTGGCATTTTCGAGCATCCGGATGATGGTGGCTGAAAAAATAAAAAGGGGACTCATTTGAAAGAAGACCTCCTTACGAACGCCATGACGTTCCTTTCTCGTGATTCCTAGTAGCTAGCGGTTGAATCGTGCCATTGAGAATCCCTAGGGGGCAGTTTCGTGCATCTGGATGACGATGGTAAAAAAAATTGGACTCGTGGGAAAGAAGACCTCCTTAGGAACGCCACAACATTCATTTCGTGTGATGTTGAGTACACAGCAGTCGAATCGAGCGGTCGAGAAAACTTAGGGGGCATTTTTGTGCATTCGGATGAT
The DNA here is from genome assembly GCA_037074535.1 of Gleditsia sinensis. Taxonomy (NCBI): domain Eukaryota; kingdom Viridiplantae; phylum Streptophyta; class Magnoliopsida; order Fabales; family Fabaceae; genus Gleditsia; species Gleditsia sinensis. The sequence continues at coordinate 58,363,547 of CM073463.1, read as the reverse complement.
GGTGGCTGAAAAAATAAAAAGTGGACTCGTTTGAAAGAAGAGCTCCTTGGGAATGCCACGACGTTCATTTTGCGTGATTCCTATTAGCCGGCGGTCAAATCGTGCCGTCAAGAAACCATAGTTTGCATTTTTGAGCATCCGAATGATGTTGCCGGAAAAAATAAAAAGTGGAATCATTTGAAAGAAGACCTCCGTAGGAATACCACGACGTTCCTTTTGCGTGATTCCAAGTTGTCGGTGGTTGAATCGTGCTGCCGGGAAACCCTAGAGGGAATTTTCTTGCCTCTGGATGATGGTGGCGAGAAAAAAAAGTGGACTCGTGGGAAAGAAGAGCTCCTTAGGAATGCCACGAAATTCCTTTTGCGCGATTCTAAGTAGTCGGCGGTCGAATAGGGCCGTGGGGAAACCCTAGGGGGTATATTTGTGCATCCGGATGACGATGGAAGAAAAAATAAAAATTGGACTTGTTTGAAAGAAGACCTCCTTGGGAACGCCACAACGTTCGTTTCGCGTGATTCCTATTAGCCGGCGGTCGAATTGTGCCATCAAGAAACCCTAGGTGGCATTTTCGAGCATCCGGATGACGGTGGTGGAAAAAATATAAGTGGACTCGTTTGAAAGAAGACCTCCTTAGGAACGCTACGACGTTCCTTTCGCTTGATTCCGAATAGCCGGTAGTCGAATCGGGACATGAGGAAACCCTAGGGGGCACTTTTGTGCATCCGAATGACGTTGGCAGAAAAAATAAAGATTGGAGTCATTTGAAGCAAGACCTCCTTAGGAACGCCACGACGTTTGTTTCACCTAATTCTTATTAGCCAGCGGTAAAATCGTGCCGTCAACAAACCCTTGGTGGCATTTTCGAGCATCCGGATGATGGTGGTGGAAATAATAAAAAGTTGAGTCGTTTGAAAGAAAATCTCCTTAGGAACGCCACGATGTTCCTTTCACATGATTCTGAGTAGCCGGCGGTCGAATCGGGCCGTGGAGAAACCCTAGGGATATTTTTGTGCAACCGGATGACGGCGGCAGAAAAAAAGAATGGACTTGTTTGAAAGAAACCCTCCTTGGGAACACCACGACGTTCATTTCCCATGATTCCTATTAGTCGGCGGTCGAATTGTGCCGTCGAAAAACGCTGGTTGGCAATTTCGAGCATCAGGATGACGGTGACGGAAAAAATAAAAAGTGGACCCATTTGAAAGAAGACATCCTTAGGAACGCCACGACATTCCTTTCGCGTAATTCTTAGTAGCGGGTGGTTGAATCGTGCCGTTGAGAAACCCTAGTGGGTATTTTCTTGCTTCTGGATGACGGTGGCGAAAAAAAAGTGGACTCGTGGGAAAGAAGACCTCCTTAGGAACGGCACGACATTTCTTTCGCGCGGTGGCAGAAAAAATAAAAATTGGACTTGTTATATAGAAGACCTCCTTGAGAACGCAACGACGTTCGTTTCGCGTGATTCCTATTAGCCGGCGGTCGAATCACGCCGTCAAAACACCCTAATTGACAATTCTAAGCATCTGGATGACGGTGGCGGATAAAATAAAAAGTGGACTCGTTTGAAAGAAGAACTCCTTAGGAACGCCACGACGTTCCTTTCGCCAGATTCCTAGAAGCCGGCAGTTGAATCGTGCTCTCGAGAAACCCTAGGGGGCATTTTCGTGAATCTGGATGACAGTGGCGAAAAAAAAGTGGACTCGAGGGCAGGAAGACCGCCTTAGGAACGCCACGACATTCCTTTCGCGTGATTCTTAGTAGCCGGCGGTCGAATCGGACCACCGAGAAACCTGAGGGGGTATTTTTATGCATCTGGATGACAGTGTCTGAAAAATAAAAATTCGACTTGTTTGAAAGAAGACCTCCTTGGGAATGCCACGAAGTTCGTTTCTCGTGAATCCTATTAGCTAGCAGTCGAATCGTGCCACCGAGAAACCCTAGGTGGCATTTTTGTGCATCCGGATGACGGTGGTGGAAAAAATAAAAAGTGCACTCGTTTGAAAGAAGACCTCCTAAGGAACACCACGACGTTCCTTTCGCGTGATTACGAGTAGCCAGCGATCGAGTCAAGCCGTGGAGAATCCCTAGGGGGCACTTTTGTGCATCCGAATGACGGTGCGAGAAAAAAATAAAAAAGTAGACTCGTTTGAAAGAAGACCTCCTTGGGAACGCCACGACATTCGTTTCGTGTGATTCCTATTAGCCGGTGGACAAATCTTGTCGTCGAGTAACCCTTAGTGGCATTTTCAAGCATCAGAATGACGGTACCAGAAAAAATAAAAAAGTATACTCGTTTGAAAGAAGACCTCCTTGGGAACGTCACGACATTCGTTTCGTGTGATTCCTATTAACCGGTGGACGAATCCTGCTGTGAAGAAACCCTTGGTGGCATTTTCGAGCGTCAGGATGACGATTGCAAAAAAAATAAAAATTGGACTTGTTTGAAAGAAGACCTCTTTGGGAATGCCACGACATTTGTTTCGCGTGATTCCTATTTGCCGACAGTTGAATCGTACCGTCGAGAAACACTAGGTGGCATTTTCGAGCGTCCGGATGACGATGGTTGAAAAAAGTAAAAGTGGACTCATTTGAAATAAGACCTCCTTAGGAACGCCACGACGTTCCTTTCACGAGATTCCTAGTAGCCGGCAGTCGAATCGTGCCGTCGAGAAACCCGAGGGGGCATTTTCGTGAATAAGGATGACGGTGGCAAAAAAAAAGTGGACTCGTGGGAAGGAAGACCTCCTTAGGAACGCCACGACGTTCCTTTCGCGTGATACCGAGAAGTCGGCAGTCGAATCAGGCCGTCGAGAAACCCTAGGGGGCACTTTTGTGCATCCGGATGACGGTGGTAGAAAAAATAAAAATTGGAATCATTTGAAAGAAGACCTCCTTGGGAAAGCCACGACATTCGTTTCGCGTGATTCCGAGTAGCCGGAAGTTGAATCAGGCCATCGAGAAACCCTAGGGTGCACTTTTGTGTATCTGGATGACGGTGGCAGAAAAAATAAAAGGTGGACTCATTTGAAAGATGACCTCCTTAGGAACGCCACAACGTTCCATTCGCGTGATTCCGAGTATCCGACGGTCGAATCAGGCCGTCGAGAAACCCTACGGGGTACTTTTGTGCATCTGGATGATGGTGGCCGAAAAAAAATAAAAAGTGGAATCCTTTGAAAGAAGAACTCCTTAGGAAAGTCCCGACGTTCGTTTCGCGAGATTCTTTTTAGACGGCGGTCGAATCGTGTCATCGAGAAACCCTAGTTGGCACTTTGGAGCATTCGGATGACAATGGGGGAAAAAATAAAAAGTGGACTCGTTGGAAAGAAGACCTCCTCGGGAACGCCACAACATTCCTTTCACGTGATACCTAGTAGTTGGCGGTCGAATCGTGCCGTCGCGAAACCTTAGGTGGCAATTTCGAGCGCCCGGATGAAGGTGGCAGAAAATATAAAAATTAGACTTGTTTGAAAATAGACCTCCTTGGGAATGCCACGACGTTCCTTTCACGTGATTCCTATTAGCCGGCGGTCGAATCATGCCGTTGAGAAACCCAAGGTGGCATTTTCGAGACTCCGGATCACGGTGGTGGAAAAATAAAAAGTGGACTCATTTGAAAGAAGACCTCCTTATGAACGCCACGACGTTCCATTGGCATGATTTCGAGTAGCTGGCGGTCAAATCGGGCCGTGAAGAAACACTGGGGGGCACTTTTTTGCATCTGGATGACGATCACAGAAAAAATAAAAAGTGGACTCATTTGAAAGAAGACCTCCTTGGGAACGCCATGACGTTCGTTTCGCATGATTCCTATTAGCCGGCAGTCGAATAGTGCCATTCAGAAACCATATTTGGCATTTTCGAGCATCCGAATGACGGTGGCGGAAAAAATAAAAAAGTGGACTCGTTTGAAAGAAGAACTCCCTAGGGAAAGCCACGACGTTCGTTTCGCGAAATTCCTTTTAAGCGGCGGTCGAATCGTGCCGTCGAGAAACCCTAGTTGGCACTTTCAAGCTTCCGGATGACGGTGGGGGAAAAAATAAAAAGTGGACTCGTTTGAAAGAAGACCTCCTTAGGAACTCCACAACGTTCCTTTTGCTTGATTCCTAGTAGCCGGTGGTCGAATCGTCCCGTCGAGAAACCCTAGGGGGCATTTTTGAGCATCCGAATGACAGTGGCAGAAAATATAAAAATTGGACTTGTTTGAAAATAGACCAGCTTGGGAACACCACGACGTTCATTTCACGTGATTCCTATTAGCCAGCGGTCGAATCTTGCCATCGAGAAACCCAAGGTCGCATTTTCGAGAATCCGGATGACGGAGGTGGAAAAAATAAAAAGTGGACTCGTTTGAAAGAAGACCTCCTTAGGAACGCCACGACGTTCCTTTGGCGTGATTTCGAGTAGTTGGCGGTCAAATCGGTTCGTGGAGAAACACTAGGGGGCATTTTTGTGCATCCAGATGACGGTCGCAGAAAAAATAAAAATTAGAATCATTAGAAAGAAGACCTCCTTGCTAACGCCACGACGTTTGTTTCGCGTGATTCCTATTAGCCAGCGGTCGAATAGTGCTATTGAGAAACCATATTTGGCATTTTCAAGCATCCGGATGACGGTTGCGGAAAAAATAAAAAGTTTACTCTTTGAAAGATGACCTCCTTAGGAACGCCACGACGTTCCTTTCTCATGATTCCTAGTAGCCGGCGATTGAATCGTGTCGTCGAGAATCCATAGGGGGTAGTTTCGTGCTTATGGATAACGGAGGCGAAAAAAAAAGTGGACCCGTGGGAAAGGAGATCTCCTTTGTAACGCCACGACCTTCCTTTCCCGTGATTTTGAGTAGCCGGTGGTCGAATCGGGCAGCGGAGAAACGCTAGGTGGCACTTTTGTGTATCCGGATGATCGTGGCAGAAAAAATAAAAAGTGGACTCATTTGAAAGAAGATCTCCTTAAGAACGCCACGACGTTCCATTCGAGTGATTTCGAGTAGCCGGCGGTCGAATTGGGATATCGAGAAACCATAGTGGGCATTTTCGAGCATCCGGATGACGGTGGGGGAAAAATAAAAAGTTGACTCGTTTGAAAGAAGTCCTCCTTAGGAACACCACAACGTTCCTTTCGCGTCATTCCTAGTAACCGGCGGTCGAATCGTGCCGTAGAGAAACACTAGGGGGCATTTTCGAGCGTCCGGATGATGGTCGCAGAAAAAATAAAAATTGGACTTGTTTGAAAATATACCTCCTTGGGAACACCACGACGTTCGTTTCACGTGATTCTTATTAGCTAGCAATCGAATCGTGTCGTCGAGAAACCCAAGGTGGCATTTTCGAGAATCCAGATGACGGTGGCGGAAAAATAAAAAAGTGGACTCGTTTGAAAGAAGACCTCCTTAGGAACGACACGACGTTCCTTTGGCGTGATTTTGAGTTACCGGCAGTCAAATCAGGCCGTGGAGGAACACTAGGGTGCACTTTTGAGCATCCGGATGACAGTCACAGAAAAAATAAAAAGCGGACTCCTTTGAAAGAAGACCTCCATGGGAATGCCATGACGTTCGTTTAGCGTGATTCCTATTAGCCGGCGGTCGAATCGTGCCGTCGAGAAACCCAAGTTGGCATTTTCGAGCAACCGGATGACAGTGGTGGAAAAAATAAAAAGTGGACTCGCTTGAAAGAAGACCTCCTTAGGAATTCCACGACGTTCCTTTCTCGTGATTCCTAGTAGCCGGCGGTTGAATCGTGCCGTCGAGAATCCCTAGGGGGCATTTTCGTGCATCTGGATGACGGTCGCAGAAAAAATAAAAAGTGGACTCATTTGTAAGAAGACCTCCTTAGGAACGCTTCGACATTCCTTTCTCGTGATTTAGAGTAGCCGGCGGTCGAATCGGGTCGTGGAGAAACCCTTGGGGGCACTTTTGTGTATCCGAATAATGGTGGTAGAAAAAATAAAAAGTGGACTCATTTGAAAGAAGACCGTGTAAGGAACTCCACGACATTCCATTCGTGTGATTTCGAGTATCCGACGGTCGAATCGGGCCATCGAGAAACCGTAGAGGGTTCTTTCGAGCATCCAGATGATGGTGTTAGAAAAAATTAAAAGTGGACTCGTTTGAAAGAAGACCTCCATAGGAACGCCACGACGTTACTTTGGCGTGATTCCGTGTTTGGCAGTCGAATCGAGCCGTCGAGAAACCCTAGGGGACACTTTTGTGCATTCAGATGACGGTGGCAGAAAAAATAAAAAGTGCACTCGTTTGAAAGAAGACCTCCTTGGGAATGCAACGACGTTCGTTTCGCGTTATTCTTATTATCCAACGGTCGAATCGTGCTGTCGAGAAACCATAGTTTGCATTTTCGAGCATTCGGATGACGGTGGGGGAAAAAATAAAAAGTGGACTCGTTTGAAAGAAGACCTCCTTAGGAACGTCACAACGTTCCTTTCGCTTGATTCCGAGTAGCCAGGGGTCGAATTGTGCCATCGAGAAACCCTAGGGTGAATTTTCGAGCATCTGGATGACGGTGGGAAAAAAAATAAAAATTCAACTTGTTTGAAAGAAGACCTCCTTGGGAACACCACGACGTTCATTTCGGGTGATTCGTATTTACCAGCGGTCGAATCGTGCCGTCAAGAAACCCTAGGTGGCATTTTCGAGCATCCGGATGATGGTGGCGGAAAAAATAAAAAGTGGACTCGTTTGAAAGAAGACCTCCTTAGGAATGCCACGACATTCCTTTCGCGTGATTCTGAATAGCCAGCGGTCGAATCAGGCCATCGAGAAACCCGAGGTGGCATTTTTGCACATCTGGATGACGGTGTCAGAAAAAAAAAATTTGACTTGTTTGAAAGAAGACCTTCTTGGGAATGCCAGGAAGTTCGTTTCTCGTGATTCCTATTAGCTGGCAGTCGAATCGTGCCGCCGAGAAACCCTAGGGGGCATTTTCGTGCATCCGGATGATGGTGGCGGAAAAAATAAAAAGTGCACTCGTTTGAAAGAAGACCTCCTTAGGAACGCCACGAAGTTCCTTTCGCGTGATTACGAGTAGCCGGCGGTCGAATCAAGCCGTGGAGAATCCCTAGGGGGCAATTTTGTGCATCCGAATGATAGTGGCCGAAAAAATAAAAAGTATACTCGTTTGAAAGAAGACCTCCTTGGGAACGCCAGGACGTTCGTTTTGTGTGATTCCTATTAGCCGGCGGACGAATCGTGCCATCGAGAAACCCTAGGTGGCATTTTCGAGCGTCCGGATGACGGTTGCAAAAAAAATAAAAATTGGACTTGTTTGAAAGAAGACCTCCTTGGGAACGCCATGACTTTCGTTTCACATGATTCCTTTTAGCCGGCGGTCGAGTCGTGCTGTCGAGAAACCCTAGGTGGCCTTTTCGAGCTTACGGATGACGGTGGTGGAAATAATAAAAAGTCGACTCGTTTGAAAGAAAACCTCCTTAGGAACGCCACGGTGTTCCTTTCGCGAGATTCTGAGTAGCCGACTGTCAAATCAGGCCGTGGAGAATCCCTAGGGTGTATTTTTGTGCAACCGGATGACGGCGGCAAAAAAAAAATTGGACTTGTTTGAATGAAGACCTCCTTGGGAACGCCACGACGTTCGTTTCGCTTGATTCCTGTTAGTCGGCGGTCAAATCATGCCGTCGAAAAACACTAGTTGGCACGCCGTCGAAAAACTGGACTTATTTGAAAGAAGACGTCCTTAGGATCGCCACGCCGGTGGTTGAATCGTGCCGTTGAGAAACACTAGAGGGCATTTTCTTGCTTCTGGATGACGGTCGCAAAAAAAAAGTGGACTTGTGGGAAAGAAGACCTCCTTAGGAACTGCACGACATTCCTTTCGTGTGATTCTAAGCAGCCAGCGGTCGAATCGGGCCATTGAGAAACCCTAGGGGGAATTTTTCTGCATCTGGATGACGGTGGCAGAAAAAATAAAAATTTGACTTGTTTGAAAGGAGACCTCCTTGGGAATGCCACGACGTTCGCTTCGCATGATTCTTATTAGCCGGCGGTCGAATCGTGCCGTCGAAAAACCCTAGTTGGCATTTTCGAGCATCCGGATGACGGTGACGGATAAAATAAAATGTGGACTCATTTGAAAGAAGACCTCCTTAGGAACGCCACGACGTTCCTTTCGCGAGATTCCAAGTAGCCGGCAGTTGAATAGTGCCGTCGAGAAACCCTAGGGGGCATTTTCGTGAATCTGGATGACAGTGGCAAAAACAAAAAGTGGACTCGTGAGAAGGAAGATCTCCTTAGGAACGCCACGACATTCCTTTCGCGTGATTCAGAGTAGCCGGCGGTCGAATCGGGCCATCGAGAAACCCTACGGGGAATTTTTGTGCATCTGGATGACAGTGGCAGAAAAAATAAAAATTCGACTTATTTGAAAGAAGACCTCCTTGGGAATGCCACGACGTTCGTTTCCCATGATTCCTATTAACCAGCGGTCGAATCGTGCCGTCGAGAAACCCTAGGTGGTATTTTCTGGCATCCGGATGACGGTGGCAGAAAAAATAATACGTGCACTCGTTTGAAAGAAGACCGGATGACGGCGTTTGAAAGAAAAAGGAAATGAATCCCTAAATCAAAGGGATCTTGCCCTATATCTTGAGAACATATCATCATAATTTTCAAAATACAAATCTCCTTTTTCTATGCATATCTTGACTAAGGAAGAGGAAGACAAGAACATAAGTTGTTTGTTTTCCAAAAATTCAACAAAGTGTATCCTAATTGTGATAAGGTAGACCCATGATCATGAAAGGTGAATTATTTGGTGGTCTATATAAGAAAACCCACCCTTAAAACATTAGAATTTCGTCCAAGTGAGGGAGAGCAAAAATAGAAGCAAGGTAGTGTGAGAAAAGGAAAGGAAGAAAGATGAAGGAGAAGTCTAGGGGACTAAGTGCTCCAGGTAAGTTTAACAATATTTCTTTTTGAAGAAAACCTTTGAAACTCATAATATTTATATGAGATTTTGATCTTAGAACTTTGATGATTGGTCATGAATGTTGCTATATCATGTTTCATATTGATCTTGCATGTGATGTATGTTTGAATACTTAGGTTGGTGTAGATAGTTCTGCATGGGTATGGCTATGGTTGACAGAATTTTATGCTTCGGTATTTTAATTTCTGGGAACAATCTATAAGGAATTAAAATAAATGGTTAACATAAGAATTAAAGATATCGGATTTTCACCCACTGGAATCATTCCATTTGGAGTCCATATGAGGTAGCTATGGTCTGATTAGTAGTCAAAGGTCAGAAAATGAATCATCAGGGAAGAATATGTTAGGATAGCTTCGGTAATTTAATTTCTGGGAATTATTGGTAGAGAATTGAAATAAATGGTTAACATAAGAATTAAATATATGTGTGTCATGGATTTTTAACCACTGGAATCATTCAATTTGGAGTTCACATGTGGTAGATATGGTCCGATTAGTAAGTCAAGGTCAGAAAATGGTTCATCAGGGAAGATTATGTTAGGACAGCTTTTGTATTTTAATTGCTGGGAATTATATGTATGGAAGTAAAATAAATGGTTAACATGAAAGTTATATATCTATGTCTCATGGAAATATACCCACTGGAATTATGCAATTTGGAGTTCATATGTGGTAGATATGATCCGATTAGTAAGCAGAGGTCAGAAAATGTTTATTCAGGGAAGAGTATGTTATTAATGCTTTAGTTTTTAAATTTCTGGGAATATTCTGTAGGGAATTAAAATAGCACGCCAACATAACAATTATAGATATATGGCTCATGGATTTTTACCAACTGGAATAACGCAATTTGGAGTTCCAATTTTGGAGATATGGTCTAATTAGTCAGTAAAGGTCAGAACCTATCCGAGAGGAACTATCCTGTACTTTGAGGGAGTAATATCACCTTTGTTTCTTAATTTTTCACTACAATGTTCAACATAATAGTTTTAGATAATTGTTTTATCTTGATATGGACACCAAGATCACCTACATCAGATTTAAATTGAGGGAGTTATGCTCTGATTAGTTAGAGAAGGTTAGATAGGATGAAAACCTGGATCAAGAAAATAAAGAAATAAAATTAGTATTTAAAAAAAAAGATGAATCTTAATAAATGACTAGTATAGCCATAGCCATTGCCATTGTATGAACTTCTTACCATCTTAAGTATGAAATTTTGACATGGAAATATTTTATAAAGTGATATTTGAAATGGTTATGTTCATGGCATGATTACCAATGATTTATGGTAATAGTTATATTTTGATGAACATACTTGTTATTGAAAGCATATTTTTGGCTATCATTGTGAAAAGAAAAGAAATAAGCACAGTCACATGGCAATCCGTGTGATGCACCAGTAGGGGATGCCCTACCAACGGTTATGATCATGATAATGAGAAAAGAAAGAGAAAGTGGGCCATGTCGGACGGAGCGAGAAAAGCCCGTACCGGAGAGTAGAGGATACTCACCCTGACCGGGGTAGCTTGAAATGAGAATAAGTTGATGGCCATCATATGATATTTTGAAAATAGTTAATCATGTCATACATATCATTACAGTATGATTCTTATGTGCATAGATATAATGCATTCATGTGACCAAAGATATTTTCTGTAGTTTATACAGCTGAACATGAAGTGATGAGCTTTACTGATGATAATTTATTGTTGAACTTACTGGGATTTAATTCTCACTATATTTCCATATCATGTTCAGAAAATTATTTATGCAGCCTTTGTTTCTAAGGCTCTGGCTTTTAGTGCACATTGGATCGAGTTACTTTATGTTGGGAAGATTTCAGAATCAAATAAGATGTTTGTGGTCGAGTTGGCTCAGATCCCGGTGAAGGTGCAACCACCCGCACCTGTATCTCTGGAATTGGTCAACCAAAATAAACAAGATGTAAATATCTATCTGTTTGATATGTTATACGTATGTTTTGATTAATGACATGTATGTGAACTCAATATTGTATAATAATAAAGGAAAAAAAAAGGTTGTTACATAATTGGTATCAGAGCAGGTCGATCCTAGATGGCCAGTGGGTGGTTGGTTATCTGAATCGATCTTATAGTATCTTGAGTATGTTGTGGTAGTGTTGTGTAGGGGATCAGTGATGTCATATAGGTAGGAAATTACTAGTGTTTCCTATCTATATGCCGAGGTGGTGTTATGACTGCTGTTAAATTTTTTTTTAAACTAACTATTGGGCCTGATCACCTCAATAGCAATTTATTTTTCCCACAGTAGGAAATGGCACCACCAAGGTGGAATCCGGTAAACAATGCGGAGGAAATCTTACACAACCTTGCCACGGTAATTTGAGAATTTAATATTGATTTACTCCTTAGAACCCAACTAGTATCTATAACCTTATATAGAATGATATCAATTGAAAAAAAAAAATTTAGTTACAAGACTTGTTAGACAAGGGATTTAAATGCCCTAGTACTTTTATTTGAAGTGCTCTAGTTCTATCTATGAAAAAGAAAGATGGATCACTATGACTATGTATAGATTATAGACAGTTGAATAAGGTGACAATGTAAAATAGAAACCCATTAGCTCGTATAGATTACCTGTTTGACCAGTTATAAGGTGTTCAATATTTTTCCACAAATAGATTTGGGATATGAGTAACATTAATTAGGGATAAGAGAAGAGGATGTAGGACTTATTATGGGCATTATGAGTTCTTGGTGATGCATTTAAATTGACAAATCTTTAGCTGCATTCATAGATTTAATGAATAGTAATTAGGTCATCCCTGTAATAATTTGTTATTATATATATGGATGATATACTAGAATATTTCAAAAGTTCAGAGGATCATAAGCAACATTCAAAGATAGTTTTACCAACTCTAAAGGAGTATGGTTGGTAAATATGGTATACAAGTAGAGTCTAAGAAAGTAAAAGTAGTATAATAATAGCTACGTTTTACTACATTTAAAGATGAAGATCCAAATCCAATTTACGCTTCCTGCGGTTATCTGCCGTCCATTCTATTGGAGTAATAGTTAGATCAGGTACATGAACATAGGCTTGTAAAGCATCAATCAACTCCTCAGCATTTGAAGCTGAGATGAGAATTTGTCGTGCTGAGTGTGAGATAAACCTCTGTTCCACAACTTGATCTAGAAAAGATAACAAACCATCAAAGAAGTGATTAACATTTAACAAACCTATCGGTTTGTGATGCATATTCAGTTGTGCCCAAGAGACTATTTGGAAAATCTCCTCTAGAGTACCAAAACCACATTGTAAGGCAATGAAGGCGTCAGCATTGCTCATCATTCTAGCCATGCATTCATGCATGGAAACTACCCTATATTCTTCCCCAATTGTCTTCCCTATGTTGCTGGATGTAGCTAGAATTGTAGGAATAATACCTAGAACTTGGCATCCCCCTGCATGTGCAGCTGTAGCCACACACCCCATTAACCCACAATTACCTCCACCATACACTAAATGAATTTTTCTCCTAGGCAGCACCATACCCAAATTTTGTACTGCTTTAACATACTCCTCATCTTTTCCAGAACTGGAACCACAAAAGACACAGATATTTTGGAACTGACGGAATGCGGTTCCCTCCATAATTTCTATCACCTTAACTTTGAGAATAGACAAAGATACTAATGTAAGTATTTATAGAACTCAGAGAAGGGCATATTTATAATAGCTATGCAAATAGGCCGGGTATTATTAGAACAACTATGTGAGTGATTGGTGGATATCAACTAAATTAAAGGTAAAAAAAATAAAAATTTCAAAAATGACGGCAAGCATATATATGTACAGTAGTATGACTGTGACCCATATTAAGCACATAAAGAGTATAAGATAAGATATCACCAGAAATCTGTCTTTATCTTATTGTCTTTGATGAAGCATTGATGTTTTGATTCTTGTAGAAAAGTTGTAGGTGATAGCCGTCATTGAAAAAAAAAATGCAATCAAATGATTTATTTTGTATTCTCAATGTTTTTGCCAGTCGACTATCAGTATTATTAAGTCGACTAGCTATTTTGAGAAATTTTAATTTGGACTGATTTTTTTTACAGTTGATTGATTACATCTATTTTGAAGCAATCAACTGCATCCTACCTGTTAACTACATATTCTTTGATTTTCACAGACTTTTATAAGCTCAGAAATGTTTCTTTTCCATGTGATATCTTTCCACCGAATACCAATAGATTTAAAGTAGATTCTGACACATATATTCAAAATTTGCGGCCACCGATTTTTGCTGAAATCATAGATAGATTTTGTTTACAGATTTTCAAGAATTACGGCCACCGATTTTAATATTTTTCAATGCTTTGTCGAAATTTTTGACTTTCGGTTTTGGCACCATTCTCTATTATGCTTTTCGTCTGTTTCACTCATTAACAGTTGGCATTAAATGCAAGGTTATTTTCCCTCATTGCAATGAAAGATAATTTCTTTTCTTTGAAACTCGGTTATTATGGTGTCTAAGTTGTTAGTAGGTTAAAGTAATGAAAAGTTTGAAAAGAATGGACGGATGATGGTCTTATGGTGTTTTGACGAATGTAAATAAGAGAATTAGTGGTGTTGAAGTTCTCGAGGAATAAAATATAGGAAGTAGGATTTAAGTTAGTCTTTGAACTCTTAATTTGGAAATATAGAGAATATTCTAAGAACCATGTCCGAAAATAATGTAGGTTATCAAGATATTTGTGTTAAAGGATTATATCATGCTAAATTGAGTCTAGTCTCTAGGATGTGAATTATGTTGGAATTGAGAATTCATGTATGAGTAATTGTTAGGAAAAAAAAACACAAATCTTCTTGAAATGATTGGGTGAATTAAATGGGATTGGCATAAGCTAGAATGAGGTGCTTTTGGATATGATAGAAGAAATAATTGAAATTTTTGACAATAAGTTTAATGGTGATAATAAGCTTGTATAGAATTACTGTGATGAGGTAAGTTGGAATTATTAGACATGTGTCAATGGTACATAAACGTTATTAAAGGTTTGAAGGATTTATTGCTACGTATGTTTAACATATTGATTAAAGGATTTGAGGATGAAAATAGATGATAGATTAAGATGATGATATTCAGGGAATGATGTTGATATATGAAAAAAAAGAATTGACTTGATAGAAGTTTGGAATAAGAAAAGATGGTTACACAATATGAAGGTGTATATGTTCCTTTATATGTGTTTTTTCTAATATCGACCCATAGATATATCCATGCGGGCTAGAGGATATCAATTGAAGAACTTATGAGTGAAAGAAATCCTTATGGTTAAGTTATATGGCAAAATCACTCAAGTGAATAGACATATTAAAAAGTAAAGATGTCATACAGAAAAGATATCTCTAATTACTTAGGTAATAAGCTTGGTAACTCTGAATAATGCCTTAATTTCATTCCCTACATGTGGTAGGATGGATTGAAATTCGGGGACCGAATTTCTTAAGGGGGGAAGAATGTAACATCCCGTAATTTTTAGATATTTTCCTTAGAAATTCTTCACCTTACATATATGCATAGAAATGTTCTAATATTAATGGAATAGGTAAAGAAAGAAAACCTAAGAGGAAATATTAGAAATAAACATGTTAAAGAAAGGTGAAATTCTTAGGTAAAGAAAGATAAATTTTTGTGAAGTAAGTAAAGGTCTTAAAATTTCAAGAAGATCGGATTAGGGTAATTTTTCTTAATTTAAGAGCAAAAGTTACTGAGTTTAGTATCTCCACCCGTAATTGGGCTTTAACCTATAGACACTTCATATAGAGTTTTTCTACTTCACATGAATTTTTAGCAAGCCAATAGGATAGGCCAAGAAAGAAATAAAACATAGACTTGGACTAGGATATAGAAATTGAACCGGTAGCCCAAAAATCATGAAAATGTGACCAAACCCATTATGAAAGGAAGAATTTTAACCAAAGTAAGGAAAATGGGCAAGAAAAAGGAAATGAATCCCTAAATCAAAGGGATCTTGCCCCATATCTTGAGAACATATCATCATAATTTTCAAAATACAAATCTCCTTTTTCTATGCATATCTTGACTAAGGAAGAGGAAGACAAGAACATAAGTTGTTTGTTTTCCAAAAATTCAACAAAGTGTATCCTAATTGTGATAAGGTAGACCCATGATCATGAAAGGTGAATTATTTGGTGGTCTATATAAGAAAACCCACCCTTACAACATTAGAATTTCGTCCAAGTGAGGGAGAGCAAAAATAGAAGCAAGGTAGTGTGAGGAAAGGAGAGGAAGAAAGGAAGAAAGATGAAGGAGAAGTCTAGGGGACTAAGTGCTCCAGGTAAGTTTAACAATATTTCTTTTTGAAGAAAACCTTTGAAACTCATAATATTTATATGAGATTTTGATCTTAGAACTTTGATGATTGGTCATGGATGTTGCTATATCATGTTTCATATTGATCTTGCATGTGATGTATGTTTGAATACTTAGGTTGGTGTAGATAGTTCTGCATGGGTATGGCTATGGTTGACAGAATTTTATGCTTCGGTATTTTAATTTCTGGGAACAATCTATAAGGAATTAAAATAAATGGTTAACATAAGAATTAAAGATATCGGATTTTCACCCACTGGAATCATTCCATTTGGAGTCCATATGAGGTAGCTATGGTCTGATTAGTAGTCAAAGGTCAGAAAATGAATCATCAGGGAAGAATATGTTAGGATAGCTTCGGTAATTTAATTTTTGGGAATTATTGGTAGAGAATTGAAATAAATGGTTAACATAAGAATTAAATATATGTGTGTCATGGATTTTTAACCACTGGAATCATTCAATTTGGAGTTCACATGTGGTAGATATGGTCCGATTAGTAAGCCAAGGTCAGAAAATGGTTCATCAGGGAAGATTATGTTAGGACAGCTTTTGTATTTTAATTGCTGGGAATTATATGTATGGAAGTAAAATAAATGGTTAACATGAAAGTTATATATCTATGTCTCATGGAAATATACCCACTGGAATTATGCAATTTGGAGTTCATATGTGGTAGATATGATCCGATTAGTAAGCAGAGGTCAGAAAATGTTTATTCAGGGAAGAGTATGTTATTAATGCTTTAGTTTTTGAATTTCTGGGAATATTCTGTAGGGAATTAAAATAACGCGCCAACATAACAATTATAGATATATGGCTCATGAATTTTTACCAACTGGAATAACGCAATTTGGAGTTCCAATTTTGGAGATATGGTCTAATTAGTCAGTAAAGGTCAGAACCTATCCGAGAGGAACTATCCTGTACTTTGAGGGAGTAATATCACCTTTGTTTCTTAATTTTTCACTACAATGTTCAACATAATAGTTTTAGATAATTGTTTTATCTTGATATGGACACCAAGATCACCTACATCAGATTTAAATTGAGGGAGTTATGCTCTGATTAGTAAGAGAAGGTTAGATAGGATGAAAACCTGGATCAAGAAAATAAAGAAATAAAATTAGTATTTAAAAAAAAAGATGAATCTTAATAAATGACTAGTATAGCCATAGCCATTGCCATTGTATGAACTTCTTACCATCTTAAGTATGAAATTTTGACATGGAAATATTTTATAAAGTGATATTTGAAATGGTTATGTTCATGGCATGATTACCAATGATTTATGGTAATAGTTATATTTTGATGAACATACTTGTTATTGAAAGCATATTTTTGGCTATCATTGTGAAAAGAAAAGAAATAAGCACGGTCACATGGCAATCCGTGTGGTGCACTAGTAGGGGACGCCCTACCAACGGTTATGATCATGATAATGAGAAAAGAAAGAGAAAGTGGGCCATGTCGGACGAAGCGAGAAAAGCCCGTACCGGAGAGTAGAGGATACTCACCCTGACCGGGGTAGCTTGAAATGAGAATAAGTTGATGGCCATCATATGATATTTTGAAAATAGTTAATCATGTCATACATATCATTACAGTATGATTCTTATGTGCATAGATATAATGCATTCATGTGACCAAAGATATTTTCTGTAGTTTATACAGCTGAACATGAAGTGATGAGCTTTACTGATGATAATTTATTGTTGAACTTACTTGGATTTAATTCTCACTATATTTCCATATCATGTTCAGAAAATTATTTATGCAGCTTTTGTTTCTAAGGCTCTGGCTTTTAGTGCACATTGGATCGAGTTACTTTATGTTGGGAAGATTTCAGAATCAAATATGATGTTTGTGGTCGAGTTGGCTCAGATCCCAGTGAAGGTGCAACCACCCGCACCTGTATCTCCGGAATTGGTCAACCAAAATAAACAAGATGTAAATATCTATCTATTTGATATGTTATACGTATGTTTTGATTAATGACATGTATGTGAACTCAATATTGTATAATAATAAAGGAAAAAAAAGGTTGTTACATGGATCACAGTGGCGGAAAAAATAAAAAGTGGACTCGTTTGAAAGAAGACCTCCTTGGTAACGCCACGACATTCGTTTTGCGTGATTCCTATTAGCCGACAGTCGAATCGTGTCCCCAAAAAACCCTAGTTGGCATTTTCGAGCATCTGGATGACGGTGGCGTAAAAAATAAACAGTGGATTCGTTTGAAAGAAGACCTCCTTAGGAACGCCATGACTTTCCTTTCGCGTGATTCCGAGTGGACGACGGTCGAATCAAGCCGTGGAGAAACCCTAGGGGGCACTTTTGTGCATCTAGATGATGGTGGAAAAAAAACAAAAAGTTGACTCCTTTGAAAGTAGTCCTCCTTGGAAATGCCACGATGTTTATTTCACGTGATTCCTATTAGCTGGCGGTCGAATCGTGCCGCCGAGAAACCCTAGGTGGCATTTTCGAGCATCCAGATGACGGTGGTGGAAAAAATAAAAAGTCGACTCGTTTGAAAGAAGACCTCCTTAGGAACGCCATAACATTCCTTTCGCGTGATTCCTAGTAGCCGGAGGTCGAATCGCGCCGTCGAGAACCCTATGGGGCATTTTCGAGCGTCCGGATGACGGTGGCAGAAAAAATAAAAATTGGACTGGTTTGAAAGAAGACCTCCTTGGGAACGCCATGACGTTCGTTTTGCGTGATTCCTATTTGCCGCCAATCGAATAGTGCAGTCGAGAAACCTTATTTAGTATTTTTGAGCATCCGGATGAAGTTGTCAGAAAAAATTAAAAGTGGACTCGTTTGAAAGAAGACCTCCTTAGGAACACCACAACGTTCTTTTTGCGTGATTCCTATTAGCCGGTGGTCGAATCGTGCCATCGAGAAACCCAAGTTGGCATTTTCGAGCAACCGGATGACGGTGGTGGAAAAAATAAAAAGTGGACTCGTTTGAAAGAAGACCTCCTTAGGAACGCGATGACGTTCCTTTCGCGTGATTCTGAGTAGCCGGCGGTCAAATCGGGCCGTCAAGAAACCCCGGGGGGCACTATTGTGCATCTAGATGACGGTGACAGAAAAAATAAAAAGTGGAATCGTTTGAAAGAAGACCTCCTTGGGAAAGCCACGACGTTCATTTCGCGAGATTCCTATTAGCCGACGGTCGAATCGTGCAGTCGAGAAACGCTAGGTTGACTTTTCAAGCATCCGAATGACGGTGGGGGAAAAAATAAAAAGTAGACTCGTTTGAAAGAAGAACTCCTTAGGAATGCCACAACGTTCCTCTCCCGTGATTCCTAGTAACCGGTGGTTGAATCGTACTATTGGGAAACCCTAGGGGGCATTTACGAGCATCCGGATGACGGTTGTAGAAAAAATAATAATTGGACTTGTTTCAAAGAAGATCATCTTGGGAACGCCATGACGTTCGTTTCACGTGATTCCTATTAGCTGGCGATGAAATCGTGCCGTCGAGAAACCTAAGGTGGCATTTTCTAGCATCCGGATGACGGTGGTGGAAAAAATAAAAAGTGGACTCGTTTGAAATAAGACCTCCTTAGGAACGACACGACATTCCTTTGGCGTGATTTTGAGTTTTCGGCGGTCAAATTAGGCCATGGAGGAACACTAGGGGGCACTTTTGTGCATCCGGATGGTAGTCGCAGAAAAAATAAAAAGTGGACTCCTTTGAAAGAAGACCTCCTTGGGAATGCCACGATGTTCGTTTACCGTGATTCCTATTAGTCGACGGTCGAATCGTGCCGTCGAGAAACCCAAGTTGGCATTTTCGAGCAACGGGATGACGGTGGTGGAAAAAATAAAAAGTGGACTCGGTTGAAAGAAGACCTCCTTAGGAATGCCACGACGTTCCTTTCTCGTGATTCCTCGTAGCCGGCGGTTGAATCGTGCCATCGAGAATCCCTATGGGGCATTTTCATGCATCTGGATGACGGTCATAGAAAAAATAAAAAGTGGACTCAATTGAAAGAAGACCTCCTTAGGAACGCCTTGAGATTCCTTTCACGTGATTTAGAGTAGCCAGCGGTCGAATCGGGCCGTGGAGAAACCCTTGGGGGCACTTTTTTGTATCCGAATAATGGTGGTAGAAAAAATAAAAAGTGGACTCATTTGAAAGAAGACCGCGTAAGGAACTCCACGACATTCCATTCGTGTGATTCCGAGTATCCGACGGTCAAATCGGGCTGTCGAGAAACCGTAAGGGGCTCTTTCGAGCATCCGGATGACGGTGGTGGAAAAAATTAAAAGTGGACTCGTTTGAAAGAAGACCACCGTAGGAACGCCACGACGTTACTTTGGCGTGATTCCGTGTTCGGCGGTTGAATCGAGCCGTCGAGAAACCCTAGGGGACACTTTAGTGCATTCAGATGACAGTGGCAGAAAAAATAAAAATTGGACTCGTTTGAAAGAAGTCCTCCTTGGGAATGCCACGACGTTCGATTCGCGTTATTCCTATTAGCCAACGGTCGAATCGTGCTGTCGAGAAACCATAGTTTGCATTTTCGAGCATCCAGATGACGGTGGGGGAAAAAATAAAAAGTGGACTCGTTTAAAAGAAGACCTCCTTAGAAACGTCACAACGTTCCTTTCGCTCGATTCCTAGTAGCTAGGGGTCGAATTGTGCCATCGAGAAACCCTAGGGGGATTTTTCGAGCATACGGATGACGGTGGCAGAAAAAAAAATTTGACTTGTTTGAAAGAATACCTCCTTGGGAACGCCACGACGTTCGTTTCGGGTGATTCCTATTTGTCAGCGGTCGAACCGTGCCGTCAAGAAACCCTTGGTGGCATTTTTGAGCATCCGGATGATGGTGGCAGAAAAAATAAAAAGTGGACTCGTTTGAAAGAAGACCTCCATAGTTGGCATTTTTGTGCATCTGCATGACGGTGTCAGAAAAAAAAAATTCGACTTGTTTGAAAGAAGACCTTCTTGGGAATGCCACGAAGTTCGTTTCTCGTGATTCCTATTAGCTGGCGGTCGAATGGTGCCGCCGAGAAACCCTAGGGGGCATTTTCATGCATCCGGATGACGGTGGCGGAAAAAATAAAAAGTGCACTCGTTTGAAAGAAGACCTCCTTTGGAACGCCACGACGTTCCTTTCGCGTGATTACGAGTAGCCGGCGGTCGAATCAAGCTGTGGAGAATCCCTAGGGGGCAATTTTGTGCATCCGAATGACAGTGGCAGAAAAAATAAAAAGTAGACTCGTTTGAAAGAAGACCTCCTTGGGAACGCCACGACGTTCGTTTCGTGTTATTCCTATTAGCCGGCAGACGAATCGTGCCGTCGAGAAACCCTAGGTGGCATTTTCGAGCGTCAGGATGACGGTTGCAAAAAAAATAAAAATTGGACTTGTTTGAAAGAAGACCTCCTTGGGAACGCCACGACTTTCGTTTCACATGATTCCTATTAGACGACGGTCGAATCGTGCCGTCGAGAAACCCCAGTTGGCAATTTCGAGCATCCGGATGATGGTGGTGGAAATAATTAAAAGATGACTCGTTTGAAAGAAAACCTCCTAAGGAATGCCACGACGTTCCTTTCGCGTGATTCTGAGTAGCCGGCTATCAAATCGGGCCGTGGAGAAACCCTCGCTTGTATTTTTGTGCAACCGAATGAGCACGGCAGAAAAAAAAAGTTGGACTTGTTTGAATGAAGACCTCCTTGGGAACGCCACGACGTTCGTTTTGCTTGATTCCTGTTAGCCGGCGGTCGAATCATGCCATCGAAAAACCCTAGTTGTCATTTTCGAGCATCCGGATGACGGTGGCAGAAAAAGTAAAAAGTGGACTCATTTGAAAGAAGACGAGAAACACTAGAGGGCATTTTCTTGCTTCTGGATGACGGTCGCGAAAAAAAAAAGTGGACACGTGGGAAAGAAGACATCCTTAGGAATGGCACGACATTCCTTTCGCGTGATTCTAAGCAGCCAGTGGTCGAATCGGGCCATCGAGAAACCCTAGGGGGCATTTTTCTGCATCTGGATAACGGTGGCAGAAAAAATAAAATTTGACTTGTTTGAAAGAAGACCTCCTTGGGAATGCCACGATGTTCGTTTCGCATAATTCTTATTAGCCGGCAGTCGAATCGTGCCGTCGTAGAACCCTAGTTGGCATTTTCGAGCATCCGGATGACGGTGGCGGATAAAATAAAATGTGGACTCGTTTGAAAGAATACCTCATTAGGAACGCCACGACGTTCCTTTCGCGAGATTCCAAGTAGCCGGTAGTCGAATCGTGTCGTCGAGAAACCCTAGGGGGCATTTTCGTGAATCTGGATGACGGTGCCTGATGGAGATCAAGATGCTGTCAAAGCTACTATAAACCGTTCTCAAGATCCTTTGCAAGGGATAGGAGGTCCAATGACTAGGAGCAGGGCGAAGCGGGCCAAAGAAGCTTTACTGGGCTTGATCTTGGATGTGCAGGCTAAAGAGGAAGTTATTGGGCCAAGTCTAGACATCAAGTGGGCCACACTTTGCAGCCTTGAGGATTGCATTAAAGAGGGCAATTCGGAGGCCCAATAAAGTTTGTTGGATCTTGAAGATAACTAGCTCAAATCTGCATTGATTTAAAGATGTATTATGGGCTTTAGTTTAAATGTTTTGTTTTGGGTATTATTAGAATTTGGGCCCATTCTTTATGCAGCCCAAATAGTAGTTTAATTATGAGATTATTTTTGTTAGTTTAGTTGGGCCAGATAACTAATGTTATTTGGGCCATATTTTATTAGAAGTACAATTAGGAGTTTAAGGCCTTTTGGCTTTCCTACTAGGGTTAGGTTTGATTGTCTATTTAAGAGTTCTTTAAGTTCATGTATTAAACAGATTTTGATGATTAATAAAGATTGAGTTTTCTCCTAAAGTGAGAGCTTCCCTTAGTTCTTGGGCAAAGAACTGAATCCGATCTTATCGAGGCAACTCGTGGCGATCAAACATCCATTGAATTTTCAAGACGATCCTTGCTTTTGCCAAACACTCCGTTTCTTCGTATAGAGGAACGCATCAGTGCCAAAAAAAAAGTGGACTCGTGGGAAGGAAGATCTCCTTAGAATCCCCACGACATTCCTTTCGTGTGATTCAGAGTAGCTGTCAGTCGAATCGGGCCATCGAGAAACCCTAGGGGGCATTTTTGTGCATCTGGATGACGATGGTAGAAAAAATAAAAATTCGACTTGTTTGAAAGAATACCTTTTTGGGAATGCCACGACGTTCGTTTCCCGTGATTCCTATTTGCCGGCGGTCGAATCGTGCCACCGAGAAACCCTAGGTGGTATTTTCGTTCATCAGGATGACGGTGGCGGAAAAAATAATATGTGCACTTGTTTGAAAGAAAACCTCCTTAGGAACGCCACGACGTTCCTTTCGCGTGATTCTGCATAGCCGGTGGTCGAATCAAGCCGGGGAGAATCCCAAGGGGGCACTTTTGTGCATCCGAATCACGGTGGCAGAAAAAATAAAAAGTAGACTCGTTTGAAAAAAGACCTCCTTGGGAACACCACGACGTTCGTATGAAAGTTGACCTCCTTGAAAAAAGACCTCCTATTAGCCGGCGGACGAATCGTGCCATCGAAAAGTCCTAGTTGGTATTTTCGAGCATCCAGATGACGGTGGGGGAAAAAATAAAAAGTTGACTAGTTTGAAAGAAGACCTCCTTGGGAATGCCACGACGTTTGTTTCGCGTGATTCCTATTAGCCAGCGGTTGGATCCTATCGTCGAGAAACACTAGGTGGCATTTTTGATCGTCCGGATAATGGTGGTGGAAAAAATAAAAATTGGACTCATTTGAAAGAAGACCTCCTTAGGAACGCCACGACGTTCATTTTGCATGATTCTGAGTAGCCGGCAATCGAATCGGGCCGTCGCGAAACCCTAGGGGGCACTTTTGTGCATCCAGATGATGGTGGCAGAAAAAATAAAAAGTTGAATCGTTTGAAAGAAGACCTCCATGGGAAAGCCACGACGTTCGTTTCGCGAGATTCCTGTTAGCCGTCGGTCAAATCTTACCGTCGAGAAACCCTAGTTGGAATTATCGACCATCCGGATGACGGTGGGGGAAAAAATAAAAAGTGTACTTGTTTGAAAGAAGACCTCCTTAGGAACGCCACAATGTTCCTTTCGCTTGATTCCAAGTAGCCGGCGGTCGAATCATGCCGTCGAGAAACCATAGGGCGTATTTTTGAGCGTCCGGATGACGGTAGCAGAAAAAATAAAAATTGGACTTGTTTGAAAGAAGACCTCCTTAGGAACGCCACGACGTTCCTTTGGCGTGATTTTGAGTAGCCGCCAGTCCAATCGGGCCGTGCAGAAACACAAGGGGGCACTTTTGTGCATTCAGATGACGGTCGTAGGAAAAATAAAAAGTGGACTCATTTGGAAGAAGACTTCCTTGGGAACGCCACGACGTTCGTTTCGCATAATTCCTATTAGCCAGCGGTTGAATACTGCCATTGAGAAACCATATTTGACATTTTCGAGCATCCGGATGACGGTGGCAGAAAAAATTAAAAGTGGACTCGTTTGAAAGAAAACCTCCTTAGGAAAGCCACGACGTTCCTTTCTCATGATTCTTAGTAGCCGGCGGTTGAATTGTGCCGTCGAGAATCCATAGGGGGCATTTTCGTTCATCTGAATGACTGTGGCAAAAAAAAAGAGGACTCGTGGGAAAGAAGATCTCCTTAGGAACGCCACGACATTCCTTTCACGTGATTTTGAGTTGTCGGCGGTCGAATCGGGTCGTGGAGAAACCCTAGGGGGTAATTTTGTTGATCCGGATGACGGTGGCAGAAAAAATAAAAAGTGGACTCATTTGAACGAAGACCTCCTTTGGAACGCCACGACGTTCCATTCGCATAATTACGAGTAGCCAGCGGTCATATCGGGCCGTCGAGAAACCCTAGGGGGCACTTTTGTGCATCCAGATGATAGTGGCAGAAAAAGTAAAAAGTAGAATCATTTGAAAGAAGACCTCCTTGGGAAAGTCACGATGTTCGTTTCGCGAGATTCCTATTAGCCGGCGGTTGAATCGTGCTGTCGAGAAACCCTAGGGGGCAATTTTGAAAGTCCAGATAAAGGTGGCAGAAAAAAAAATTGGACTTGTTTGAAAGAAGACCTCCTTGGGAATGCCACGACATTCGTTTCGCGTGTTTCCTAATAACTGGTGATCGAATAGTGCCATCGAGAAACCTTATTTGGCATTTTTGAGCATCCGGATGACGTTGGCGAAAAAAATTAAAAGTGGACTCGTTTGAAAGAAGACCTCCTCAGGAACGCCACAACGTTCTTTTTGCGTGATTGCTATTATCCGGCGGTTGAATCGTGCCCTCGAGAAACCCAAGTTGGAATTTTCGAGCAACCAGATGATGGTAGCAGAAAAAATAAAAATTGGACTTGTTTGAAAGAAGACCTCCTTGGGAACACCACGTCGTTCGTTTCGCGTGATTCCTATTAACAGGCGGTCGAATCGAGCCGTCAAGAAACCCAAGGTGGCATTTTCGAGCATCCGAATGACGGTGCTAGAAAAAAAAATTGGACTCGTTTGTAAGAAGTCCTCCTTAGGAACGCCACGACGTTGCTTTCACTTGATTGAGAAACATAGGGGGCACGAATAGCTAGCGGTCGAATTAAGCCATTGAGAAACATAGGGGACACTTTTGTGCATCCGGATGACGGTGGCAGAAAAAATAAAAAGTGGACTCATTTGAATGAAGACCTCCTTGGGAACGCCACGACGTTTGTTTCGCGTGATTCCTATTAGCCGACGGTCAAATCGTGCCATCGAGAAACCATAGTTGGCATTTTCGAGCATCCAGGTGATGTTGGCGGAAAAAATAAAAAGTGCACTCGTTCGAAAGAAGTCCTCCTTAGGAACGCCACGACATTCCTTTCGCGTGATTTCGAGTAGCCAGCGGTCAAATCAGGCTGTCGAGAAACCCTGGGGGGCACTTTTATGCTTCCAGTTGACGGTGGCAGAAAAAATAAAAAGTGGAATCGTTTGAAAGAAGCCCTCCTTGTGAAAGCCACGACGTTCGTTTCGCAAGATTCCAATTAGCCGGCGGTCGAATCGTGCTGTTGAAAACCCCTAGTTGGCATTTTCGAGCATCCGGATGACGGTGGCATAAAAAACAAAAATTGGACTTGTTTGAAAGAAGACCTCCTTGGGAATGCCACAACGTTCGTTTCACGTGATTCCTATTAGCCAGCGGTGGAATCGTGCTGTTGAGAATCCCAAGCTGGCATTTTCGAGCATTCGGATGACGGTGGTGCAAAAAATAAAAATTAGACTCGTTTGAAAGAAGACCTCCTTAGGAAGGCAACGACGTTCCTTTTGCCTGATTCCGAGTTGCCAGCGGTCGAATCGAGCCGTCGAGAAATCGTAGGGGGCACTTTTCTACATTTAGATGACGGTGGCAGAAAAAATAAAAAGTAGACTCGTTTGAAAGAAGAACTCCTTGGGAATGCCACGATGTTCGTTTTGCAAGATTCCTATTAGCCGGCGGTCGAATCTTGCCTTCGGGAAACCATTGTTGGCACTTTCGAGCGTTAGGATGACGTTGGCAGAAAAAATAAAAAGTGGACTCATTTTAATGAAGACCTCCTTAGGAACGCCACGAAGTTTCTTTCGCGTGATTCCTAGTAGCCGGCGGTTGAATCGTTCCGTCGAGAAACCCTAGAGGACATTTTCTTGCTTCTGGATGACAGTGTCAAAAAACAAAAGTGGACTCCTGGGAAAAAAGACCTCCTTAGGATCGCCACGACATTCCTTTCGCGTGATTCCTATTAGCCGGTGGTCAAATCGTGCCGCCGAGAAACCCCAGGTGGCATTTTTGTACGTCTGGATAACGGTGGCGGAAAAAAGAAAAAGTCGACTCGTTTGAAAGAAGACCTCCTTAGGAACGCCGCGACGTTCCTTTCTCATGATTCCTAGTAGCCGGCTGTTGAATCATGCCGTCGAGAATCCCTAGGTGGCATTTTCATTCATCTAGATGACTGTGGCGAAAAAAAAGAGGACTCGTGGGAAAGAAGACCTCCTTAGGAATGCCACGACATTCCTTTCGCGTGATTTTGAGTAGTCGGCGGTCGAATCGGACCGTGGAGAAACCCTAGGGGGCAATTTTGTCGATCCGGATGACGGTGGCAGAAAAAATAAAAAGTGGACTCATTTGAAAGAAGACCTCCTTAAGAACGCCACGACGTTCCATTCGCGTGATTCCGAGTAGCCGGCGGTTGTATCGGGTCGTCAGAAACCCTTGGGGGCACTTTTGTGCATCCAGATGACGGTGGCAGAAAAAATAAAAAGTACAATCGTTTGAAAGAAGACCTCCTTAGGAAAGTCACGATGTTCGTTTCGCGAGATTCCTGTTAGCCTGCAGTCGAATCGTGCCGTCGAGAAACCCTATGGGGCATTTTCGAAAGTCCTGATGACGGTGGCAGAAAAAAAAATTGGACTTGTTTGAAAGAAGACCTCCTTGGGAATGCCACAACATTCTTTTTGCGTGATTCCTACTATCCGGCGGTCGAATCGTGCCATCGAGAAACCCAAGTTTGCATTTTTGAGCAACCAGATGACGTTAGTAGAAAAAATAAAAATTGGACTTGTTTGAAAGAATACCTCTTTGGGAACACCACGATGTTCGTTTCAAGTGATTCCTATTAACCGGCGGTCGAATCGTGCCGTCGAGAAACCCAAGGTGGCATTTTTGAGCATCCGAATGACGTTGCTGGAAAAAATAAAAATTGGACTCGTTTGTAAGAAGTCCTCCTTAGGAACGCCATGACGTTCCTTTCACTTCATTCCGAATAGCTGGCGGGCGAATCGGGCCGTTGAGAAACCTAGGGGGCACTTTTGTGCATCCAGATGAGAGTGGCAGAAAAAATAAAAAGTGGACTCATTTGAATGAAGACCTCCTTGTTAACGCCACGACGTTCGTTTTGCGTGATTCCTATTAGCCGGCGGTCGAATCGTGCCGTTGAGAAACCGTAGTTGGCATTTTCGAGCATCCAGATGACGTTGGCAGAAAAAATAAAAAGTGGACTCGTTCGAAAGAAGACCTCCTTAGGAATGCCACAAAGTTCCTTTCGCGTGATTCCTACTAGCCAGTGGTTGAATCGTTCCGTCGAGAAACCCTAGAGGACATTATCTTGCTTCTGGATGACAATGGCAAAAAAAAAAATTGGACTCGTGGGAAAGAAGAACTCCTTAGGATAGCCACGACATTCCTTTCGCGTGATTCCTGCTTGCCGGTGGTCAAATCGTGCCGCCGAGAAACCCCATGTGGTATTTTCGTACATCTGGATCACGATGGCGTCAAAAATAAAAAGTGGACTTGTTTAAAGGAAGACCTCCTTAAGAACGCCACGACGTTCCTTTCGTGTGATTCCAAGTGGACGGCGGTCAAATTAGGCCGTGGAGAAACCCTAGGGGGCACTTTTGTGCATCCAGATGACGGTGGCAGAAAAATAAAAAATTGACTCGTTTGAAAGAAGACCTCCTTGGAAATGCCACGACGTTCGTTTCACGTGATTCCTATTAGCTGGCGGTCGAATCGTGCCGCCGAGAAACCCTAGGTGGCATTTTTGAGCATCCGGATGACGGTGGTGGAAAAAATCGAAAGTCGACTCGTTTGAAAGAAGACCTCCTTAGGAACGCCACAACGTTCCTTTCGTGTGATTCCTAGTAGCTAGCGGTTGAATCGTGCCGTCGAGAACCCTATAGGGCATTTTCGAGCATCCGGATGACGGTGGTAGAAAAAATAAAAATTGGACTGGTTTGAAAAAGGACCTCCTTGGGAACGCTGCGACGTTCGTTTTGCGTGATTCCCATTTGCCGCCAATCAAATAGTGCAGTCGACAAACCTTATTTGGTATTTTTGAGCATCCGGATGAAGTTGGCGGAAAAAATTAAAAGTGGACTCGTTTGAAAGAAGACCTCCTTAAGAACGCCACAACGTTCTTTTCGCGTGATTCCTATTAGCCGATGGTCGAATCGTGCCGTCGAGAAACCCAAGTTGGCATTCTTGACCAACCAGATGATAGTGGTGGAAAAAATAAAAAGTGGACTTGTTTGAAAGAAGACCCCCTTAGGAACACCATGACGTTCCTTTCGCGTGATTCCGAGTACCCAGCAGTCAAATCGAGCCGTGAAGAAACCCCGGGGGGCACTTTTGTGCATCCGGATGACGGTGACAGAAAAAATAAAAAGTGTAATCGTTTGAAAGAAGACCTCCTTGGGAAAGCCACGACGTTCGTTTCGCGAGATTCCTATTAGCCGGCGGTCGAATCGTGCAATCAATAAACGCTAAGTTGAATTTTCGAGCATCCGAATGACGGTGGGGGAGAAAATAAAAAGTAGACTCGTTTGTAAGAAGAACTCCTTAGGAACGCCACAACGTTCCTCTCCCGTGATTCCTAATTGCCGGTGGTGGAATCGTACCGTCGGAAAACCCTAGGGGGCATTTACGACCGTCCGACTGACGATTGTAAAAAAAATAAAAATTGGACTTGTTTCAAAGATCTTCTTGGTTACGCCACGATGTTCGTTTCACGTGAGTCTGGTGCGCACTGTCGCAGGCACGCCCAAATTAAAACCTTACCTCAACACTAACCTGTAGTAGTGGGAGTAAGGGTCGATCCCACAGAGACTGGAATTACCTTATGTGATTCAGAAAGGGGGGAATTGAGAGTCGCAATTAAAATTAAGTAAACAATAGCAAAAATAATTGAGAGAAAGTGATTAATGAGAAAAGCGTTGGTTTCGGTCGATATTCACCATCAAGGGATTGCATTGATCATTGATAAAATTATCAATCTTAAACCAAATATCTATCATTGGGATTCTATCCCAGTTCCTCCTTAAGCCTAGTAAATTAATGACAATCGCACTAATTATACTCTAATTAACGAGCAATCCTTTAGCACATCGGTAAAGCATCACTTATTAACCGCATGAAGAACAAGAGAAACTAATAGAGCTAAACGAATACAAGCACATCGGTTATATTCAATTTAGTTGATATTCATCATAGGGTTAACGATTTATAATCCAAAATCCTTAATCCTATTTGCTTCACGAATCAAGTAATAAAAGCTTTGTTCAAAACCTAATTCAGCAGCTACACATACAATATACTAGTAGGCCTCCTAGCAATCACATGCATAATATTAAGAAAATAAGAACAGATGAATAAACAATACCCGGTTAAGATTGAATGCAATGAAATCAAATTCGTATCTCACAATGACATCAAATCCCTTGAGGTTTCAATCTCCCTCAACCAACTAAAGAAAATTAGCCGCGCAGGGCCATAGAAAACTAAAACAAGAAGTAAAGAAAAGAGTTGAGAACTTGAATGAATTCTCTGCTGAATGAATAGATTCCTTCTCTGCTTACTTTCCTTCCTCTTTATAGATTAAACCCTCCTAGTCGAAGTAGGAAAGTTTTTAGGACAAATCTCCATCAATTAGGCTTCAAATCAGGCGAAAAAACTTTAAAATCGCGACTTCCGGAGCGGCGGCGCCGCGGCGCATAAGTTCAGCGCCGCGGCTCTGCGAAGCTTCATCCACGGGGTGCCGCGGCGCATCCATGAAGCGCTGCGGCACTCCATTCTTCGTACACGGGCGCCGCGGCACACCCATGCAGCGCCGCGGCGCTCGTGGTTCTGGGGCAAGGACGCCGCGGTGCCAATAACCAGCGCCGCGGCGCTACGAGACATCCATAACGGGCCGCCGCGGCGCTGTATTGTGGGCGCCGTGGTTCCTAGAAAACGCCGGATTTTGCCAAAGTGCCGAACACTAAAGTTGTAGCTCTATGTTTCTTCTTTCCATAGCCGCTGGAAACAGCTCAATTAGAGCTCAAATGAGTGAGATATGCTTCCATTAGTGACGAAAGGTCAGAAATCAGCATTTTTCATGATTTTCTTCTATTTTTCTCTTCTTTTCTTCTTTATTATTCCTAAAAACATAAAACACACAATTTAATTAAAACCTATCTATTTATCATTTAAATAAAATAAAAAGAACAATAAAATATGTTAAATACATGCTTAATTTAAAGCATGTCAAATACCCCCACACTTGCTCTTTTGCTTGTCCTCAAGCAAATTAAACCATGTGAACAATATTCAATAAATAAGGTAAGTGAAAGTCTTACCAATATATTGCCTCATAGTGAAAATTGAATGCTCTTAAAGAAATTTCAGAAAATTTAATGACTATGTGCAATATTCAATTTAAATGTAATTCAGAATTCATTTTTCTAGAGCCCTGAGTGTGTGTGTGTTTTGAGCAGTTCAATCATCTTTCATTCAAATGAGTTTATATATCTCAAGAAATCAAGTATGGATCTCTTCGTAGGATTTCCATAAGCTTATTTTTCCTGCTGCTCTCCACTAATGTAGGTCAAAACTACTTTTAGGATCAAAAGGACGTTATTTAGCTTGTAATGTGGCCAAGGTGAAGGGTGGGACAAAGGATATTAATGTAGGATCAGTCACCCAGCACCACATGATTAAAATTGATCTCTTGAGCTCTTTGCTTTCCTCCAATAATTTTGGGAAGATTTTCTCCCCACACTACTTTTCCTGCTTCAATCCATCATTGTCCTCTTTTTCTTTCACCCACAACATTTGTTCTTATATATATATAAAATGTTTTTTCTTTTTCTTTTTCTTTTGAAAATTTCTTTTCTTTTCCTTGCTCCACCCTTCCACCCTTTTTGTAAATAAAGCAATACAATACAAATATTCATCAAAATAATCATGGAGTGAGTGAATAGGGTAAAGAAAAAAAATAAGGATATACAAACTTTGGCTTATGGCTCAGTTATGGTTTTCAGAAGGAAAAGTTCATTAGGCTCAAAATAAAGGAACTAGTGTTATTTTATTACTTAGGTTAGGCTTGAAAGGCTCAATCTATCAAATAATGCCTAAATCATCTCCTAATTAATAGTATCAACCTAGGATTTCGCCTCAAGCATCATTCAAATAAGTTCTAGAATCCTTTCTGAGATCATAAAAAATTTCTTTGAGTTGTATAAACTTTCTTTAAATAAAAGATAAATTAAATACTCAAAGTTGTTGTGCAAAATAGATTCAGGATTCTAGAAAATGGATAGTAAATTGCAAAATTAAAATTACACATAATTATGATTTTCCTACGTTTCTTAGGAGCTATTAGCAATTTAAACATTTATATCATTGGCTATTGGTTTCACTAACACAAACCCATAGATTGAAATTTTGTTCACATGCTCACCTCATGACAGGAATAAGAGTGCACACATCATAGAATTATAGTAATGCATCAAAGTAGAAAAGTGCACAAGTGTATGAGTTATTATACAGTCATCCAGCTGAATCATAAAGTGACCCCCCCACACTTAAAAACATACATTGTCCCCAATGTAAGAATATCAAAGAAAAAACACAATAGAGACAAGTAATAAAATAAGGAGGGGTCCAAGGAAACTTCCCTGATCAAGTGTCACCATTCATCGCATCATGCTCGGTGTCAGGCCGAAAGGGTGGTTCAGGAGGCGCCGGGAATGCAATTGGAAGGTTCAGGGCATGGGCTAGCTGACTGAAGCAGGCATGATTATGTTGTGCAATAGAGTGCTGGTAGAGGGCCAGATCGTGCAGTTGGTGGCTCAGATACTCTGTGCGCTGCCATAAATCTTCAATGGTATGCTGGGATGGTGGTGGAGCTGAACTGCTGCCTGGTCCCTCTGTAGGGATTGGCTGAATCTCTAACTCCTCCTCTGCTGCTTCTTCATGGCCCTTGTACTTTTGGATATCTGTAGAGGAAATAGGCTTCATAGGGTGAATGAGAGCCTCAGTGGAATCCCAGCTAACTCCTGTCTGCTGACATAGACCAGTAATTAAACTGGGAGCAAAGAGGGATCCGCCTCTAGTATTAATACAGCCGAGCATCTGCCTATGAATAATTTTGCCTACATCAATAGAAAGGCCCTTTAGTATCGCATAGAGCAGAATGGCCCTGTCCCTCCTGACTTGACTCACATTGAAGCTGGGCATGAGTCGTGCTGACACAAAATAATACCATGCTTTAGCCAACTTATTCATATCAGCCCTAGCAAAGTACAACGGTTGGCCATGGCTATCCAATTTCCAGGAGGCCCCTCTATGGCAAAGAGTGCCTATGACGTCTTTAAAGTCAATAAATGATTGAAGAAGAGCAGTATATTCATCATCCTCAATGTCAGGCAGGGAATAGAATTCATTGATGACATGCGGAGAAAATGGCACCCTCTTGCCTCGAACTCGTGCATGATGATGTTCATGAACTGTAGCATTGGAATAGAACTCCTGGACCACGGGAATAACTCCTGGCTCTGGGTTCCTGCAGAAAATCTCCCAGTGCCTATAGAGGATATTGTCTCTGAGAGGTAGCCCTTCGGTGATCAGAAATCCACGTTCTGGAACAATAGATTTATGTACCACCACTTTGATGTGGTGTTGATAAACCGGTTCAGTCACAAATGCCACAGTGTCGAATGCTGGAGGGTCCTCAGCTCTTTTCTTCCTCTTTGAAGTACTCAATTTAGAAGTTTTTGGAGCCATTAGTTGAAAAAATTCACTAGGGCCTTTTACCGAACACCTTGTGGGCACTTGTAAAATTTGGAAGAATGAGTGGTGAATTTTCAACTAGATCTCCCAAACTCAGGACAAACCAGTAGCAATCAAGTATAAGGATCAATTGCAGCCAGAAAGAGGAAGAGAACTGTACCCAAATTGCCTTGAATGGTGGCTGGGAATTGCAAGCTCAAGAATACCTTAGAACCTTAGAAAAGTGTCTTTGAATTCGACTCAATTGCTGATATGAGGTGTATAGTCCTGCAAAAGTAGATGAAAAATCAAGTTATGCAAGCAATATAATCGAATGGGAGGTGAGTATGGGTGATTGGAGGCAAGAAAAGGGATTTGGGGGTGAGAGAGAGCAAAAACCGCGGGTAGGAGAAGAGGTTCTCGCGAACCTCTTATAGAGAGCGCCGCGGCGCTCTCTGCTGAAACGCGGAGCGCCGCGGCGCTGTTCTTGAGCGCCGCGGCGCTCGCCCAGCCTGGGCGATGGGCGCCGAGGCACTCTTGTGAAGCGCCGCGGCGCTTTTGTGCGTCCACAGCTTCTTTTTTTTTTTTTTTTTTACAAAATTAAAATTATGAAAAAGAAAAATAAGAAGAAGAAGAATAGATGTTGGGTTGCCTCCCAACCAGCGCCTTTGTTTAACGTCGTTGGCTCGACAAAAATTCAGAGAAAATCATGTAGGTTCTTGAAGAAGAGTTATCCATTGTGCTTCCTCTTGCTGAAATCCTTCATAGTAAGGTTTGAGTCTATGTCCATTGACTTTGAAGCTATTCTGGTTGTCCATGCTCTTTATTTCAACTGCACCATGAGGAAAAACATCAGTAACAATAAATGGTCCCTCCCATCTAGAACGAAATTTACCTGGAAACAATCGGAGCCTGGAATTGTAGAGGAGAACTTTCTGTCCTTTGCTAAACTCCTTACGTGAAATCATGCGATTGTGTAGGAGTTTAGTTTTGGCCTTATAAATATTTGCGTTGTCATAGGCCTCGTTTCTAATTTCCTCTAATTCCTGCAGCTGTAATTTCCTGTATTCTCCACTTTCTTCCAAATTCATGTTAAATTTCTTTATAGCCCAAAATGCTTTGTGTTCCAATTCAACTGGAAGATGGCAAGTTTTACCAAATACTAACCTGTATGGAGACATACCAATTGGGGTCTTATAGGCTGTCCTGTATGCCCACAGAGCATCATCTAATCTGAGACTCCAATCCCTGCGGTTGGGATTTATTGTCTTACTGATAATATTTTTGATTTCTCTGTTGGATACTTCAGCTTGCCCATTGGTCTGCGGATGGTATGCAGTTGACAATTTATGAGTGACATTGTATTTATTTAATAGGGCTTCGATAGTCCTATTGCAAAAATGCGTTCCCCTGTCACTTATCAAAGCTCTTGGAATCCCAAATCTGGAGAAGATATGAGATTTAATGAAATCTGCAACCACTTTAGAATCATCAGTCCTAGTGGGTTTAGCTTCTACCCACTTTGAAACATAATCCACAGCCAACAAAATATAATTATATCCAGATGACAAAGGAAAAGGTCCCATGAAATCAATGCCCCAAACATAAAAAATTTCACAAAATAATACTGGTGTTTGAGGCATCTCATTTTTCCTGGAGATATTACCTGTATTCTGACAGTTTGTACATGACTTACAAAATTTATATGAATCTTTGAATATGGTAGGCCAGTAAAAACCGCAGTCTAAAACTTTCTTTGCTGTCCTTTTTGCTCCAAAATGTCCACCACATGCATAAGAATGGCAGAAGGTTATAATGGATAAAATTTCAGCATCAGGGATGCACCTTCTGATAATTTGATCTGAGCATTGCTTCCACAGGTAAGGATCATCCCATATGTAGTATTTGGCGTCACTCTTGATCTTATTTTTGGCTGCCCTGGTCAAACGAGGAGGTAACTGATTAGTAACCAAATAATTTACAATATTCGCATACCATGGCATATGAATTGAAATTGAAAATAAATTTTCATCTGGGAATGATTCTTCAATTTTCAATTTTTCCTCCACATGTGTCAGGCGGCTTAGGTGATCTGCTACATTGTTTTCAGACCCTTTCTTGTATCTAATCTCTAAATCAAATTCTGTAAGTAGTAGCACCCATCTGATTATCCTAGGTTTAGCCTCCTTTTTCATCACCAAATATCTCAAAGCTGCATGATCAGTAAAAACAATAATTTTAGTACATATTAAATATGATCTAAATTTTTCTAAAGCAAAGACTACAGCTAAGAGTTCTTTTTAAGTGGTGGTATAGTTCTTCTGGGCATCATTCAGTATTCTGGAGGCATAATATATCACATGGGATGTGTTTCCAATCCTTTGGCCCAGTACTGCTCCAACTGCATGATCACTGGCATCACACATAATTTCAAAAGGAATGTTCCAGTCTGGTGCTTGAATTATTGGAGCTGAAATCAAGGACTCCTTCAATTTGTCAAAAGCTTCCCTGCATTCTTCATCAAATTCAAAAGAGACATCTTTCTGAAGCAATTTGCACATAGGTGCTGCTTTCTTAGAAAAGTCCTTTATGAATCTCCTATAAAAACCTGCATGGCCAAGAAAAGAACGAACTTCCCGCACACAAGTGGGATAAGGTAGAGTTTGTATAATATCAATTTTTGCTTTATCTACCTCTATTCCCCTTTTTGAGACAACATGGCCTAAAACTATACCTTGTTCAACCATAAAATGACACTTTTCAGAATTTAAAACAAGGTTAGTTTCTTGACATCTTTTCAAAATTAGTGACAGGTTATGCAAACACTCATCAAATGAATCCCCATAAACTGAGAAATCATCCATAAATACCTCAATGAATTTCTCAAGATAATCTGAGAATATGCTCACCATACACCTTTGAAAAGTAGCAGGGGCGTTACAAAGCCCAAACGGCATGCGCCTATATGCGAATGTCCCAAATGGACAAGTGAAAGTTGTCTTTTCCTGGTCTTCAGGAGCAATTGCAATTTGAAAATAGCCTGAATAACCATCAAGAAAACAATAGTAAGGTTTACCAGATAACCGTTCAAGCATTTGATCAATAAAAGGTAAAGGAAAGTGGTCTTTTCGTGTTACAGAATTTAGTTTTCTGTAATCTATACAAACCCTCCACCCATTTTGAATCCGGGTGGGTACCAATTCCTCATTTTGATTTTTCACCACAGTTATGCCTGTTTTCTTTGGGACCACCTGCACTGGGCTAACCCAATGACTGTCTGAAATAGGATATATTACCCCAACCTCCAACAGTTTAAGAATTTCTTTCTTTACCACCTCCATCATAGGTGGATTTAGCCTTCTTTGGGGTTGTCTAGATGGTTTAGCTCCTTCTTCCATTAATATTCTGTGCATGCATGTGGAAGGGCTTATTCCCTTAAGATCAGCTATGGTCCATCCTATTGCAGTTTTGTGCTCTTTCAGAACTTGAATTAATTTCTCCTCTTGATCAACTTCAAGCTTGTTGGAGATAATCACAGGAAGTGTTTCTCCTTCTCCCAAAAATACATATTTGAGGTGATCAGGAAGAGGATTTAATTCAGGGGTAGGAGCCTGCACAACAGAAGGTAAAAGAGTGGTATTAGAAATTGGTATTTCCATATAAGCAACATTACCTGTTGGTGGTCCTTCTGAAAAATCATTAAGTGCAGCCAATTCCTCTTTTGTTTCTCCATCTAAATTTGTCTCACCATCATCTTCTTCTATGGATTTGCTCACAATTACTTATAATTTGTCTTTTCCATCTAATTCAAATATGTCATGTGCCAAAGAATCAAAGACATCAATAGAGTAAACAGGGGTATCATCACCTGGGTATTTCATGGCTTCATACATATTAAATTTAATTACTTCACCATCAAATTCCATAGTGAGTGTGCCATTGTGAACATCTATCCTTGTTTTAGAGGTTTTTAAAAATGGTCTCCCTAACAATATTGGAGATGTAAAATCCCCATTTTCCATGTCAAGAACATAAAAATCTGCAGGGAAAACCAAATCATCTACCTGTACCAAGACATCCTCAATTACTCCCTTAGGGTATGCATTGGACCTGTCAGCTAACTGAATTACCACATTAGTAGAGTTCAATGGTCCTAATTTCAAGGAAGTATATAAAGAATATGGCATGACATTTATGGAAGCTCCCAAATCTAACATGGCTTTTTCAACATGAGTATCCCCAATTTTACAAGGAATAGTAAACATACCTGGATCCTTGCATTTAGTGGGGAGTTTAGTTTGAATCATAGCTGAAACATTCTGACTCATTTGAACCTTCTCACATCCCTTCAATTTTTGCTTTCTTTTCTGGGTACATAGTTCTTTCAAAAACTTTGCATATCTTGGTACCTGTTTAATAGCATCTAAAAGGGGAATATTAATTTCACACTTTCTGAAGGTTTCATATAATTCAGAAGTTTTTTCATGCAACCTGTCTTCTTTAAGAGCTTCTGGAAAAGGAGGCACAACTTCATAATTTAAATTAGAAGGAGACTTACCTGTAGGTGCTTCATTCTCCTTAATTGATTTTTCAGTTTTCTTAGGAGAAGAGGGTGCTGGTGGGCTTTCAATCTCCTTACCATTCCTTAACACAATTGCACTAGCATTCTCTCTGGGATTCACCACAGTTTGTGAAGGTAACTTACCTGAGTTTTGAGCATCCAGTCGACTCACTGTGGTTGCTAACTGACCCATTTGAGTTGTCAGGTTCTGAATGCTAGCTCTTGTCTCTTGCTGAAATTGATGAGAGCTATGCACAAGAGTCTTCACAATATCTTCCAATGGATTACTTACCTGATGCTCCTGGGATGCATTTTGTTTAGGATAATAAGCCTGTTGGTTTTGTTGAAAATTCTGTCCTGCAGGCCTATTTTGTGCATTCCCATATCTGAAATTTGGATGATCCTTCCATCCAGGATTGTATGTATTAGCATATGGATCATACCTCTTTGGTTGGCCAGGAAAACCTCCTACATCATTAGCTTGTTCTGTGGCTTCCTCTTGAAGTGTAGGGCACGTATCAGTAAGGTGCCCTGTTGCTGAACATATCCCACAGACTTTAACTTGTTGGAGTGTACCTGTAGCCATTTGGCACACAAGAGAAGTAAGTTCAGATATTTGATTCTGAAGAGAAGTTGTACTTACCTCATGGGCATGTCTAACAGGAGGATCATGCCTAACGCCAAATTGTTGTGAATTGGCAGCCATATTTGATATGAGAATTCTGGCTGCCTCAGGAGTTTTATCTACTAGTGCTCCTCCACTAGCTGCATCTATCATGGTCCTGTCTCCCTGCAAAAGGCCTTCATAGAAATATTGGATTAGTAGCTGCTCACTAATCTGATGATGTGGGCAGCTTGCACAAAGTTTCTTAAACCTCTCCCAATATTCATAAAGGGTTTCACCATGCAATTGCCTAATGCCACATATTTCTTTCCTAATAGTGGCGGCTCTAGATGCAGGAAAATAACGTTCTAAAAACATTCTTTTCATCTCATTCCAAGTAGTAATGGTACCAGAGGGTAAATAATACAACCAATCCTTGGCTGAATCTTTTAAAGTAAAAGGAAAAGCCCTGAGTTTAATTTGTTCCTCAGTTACTCCAGGGGGCTTCATACTAGTACAAACCACATGGAACTCCTTTAGATGTTTATGCGGGTCCTCACCTGCAAGACCATGAAAACTAGGTAAGAGATGAATTAATCCAGATTTTAATTCAAAATTCACATTATCATCAAGATTAGGGAAAGTAATGCATAAGGGTTGTTGATGCAAATCTGGAGCTGCAAGCTCCTTCAAAGTAGGGTGTCTGGCCATGATCACTTCCTCCTTATCCTGATCAACGTCTTCTTGAATTCCTCTTCTGTGCCTGTATACAGATTTTCCAATATCTTGATTGAACAGTAAATCTTGACAATTAGCAGAACGAGTCACAGGCATAAATAATAAAAAATCACAAAAGTAATGACGCAGTCCCCGGCAACGGCGCCAAAATTTGGTGCGCACTGTCGCAGGCACGCCCAAATTAAAACCCTACCTCAACACTAACCTGTAGTAGTGGGAGTAAGGGTCGATCCCACAGAGACTGGAATTACCTTATGTGATTCAGAAAGGGGGGAATTGAGAGTCGCAATTAAAATTAAGTAAACAATAGCAAAAATAATTGAGAGAAAGTGATTAATGAGAAAAGCGTTGGTTTCGGTCGATATTCACCATCAAGGGATTGCATTGATCATTGACAAAATTATCAATCTTAAACCAAATATCTATCATTGGGATTCTATCCCAGTTCCTCCTTAAGCCTAGTAAATTAATGACAATCGCACTAATTATACTCTAATTAACGAGCAATCCTTTAGCACATCGGTAAAGCATCACTTATTAACCGCATGAAGAACAAGAGAAACTAATAGAGCTAAACGAATACAAGCACATCGGTTATATTCAATTTAGTTGATATTCATCATAGGGTTAACGATTTATAATCCAAAATCCTTAATCCTATTTGCTTCACGAATCAAGTAATAAAAGCTTTGTTCAAAACCTAATTCAGCAGCTACACATACAATATACTAGTAGGCCTCCTAGCAATCACATGCATAATATTAAGAAAATAAGAACAGATGAATAAACAATACCCGGTTAAGATTGAATGCAATGAAATCAAATTCGTATCTCACAATGACATCAAATCCCTTGAGGTTTCAATCTCCCTCAACCAACTAAAGAAAATTAGCCGCGCAGGGCCATAGAAAACTAAAACAAGAAGTAAAGAAAAGAGTTGAGAACTTGAATGAATTCTCTGCTGAATGAATAGATTCCTTCTCTGCTTACTTTCCTTCCTCTTTATAGATTAAACCCTCCTAGTCGAAGTAGGAAAGTTT
Source organism: Gleditsia sinensis (assembly GCA_037074535.1). Taxonomy (NCBI): domain Eukaryota; kingdom Viridiplantae; phylum Streptophyta; class Magnoliopsida; order Fabales; family Fabaceae; genus Gleditsia; species Gleditsia sinensis. The sequence continues at coordinate 58,323,659 of CM073463.1, read as the reverse complement.
TTAGGTCAAATCTCCATCAATTAGGCTTCAAATTAGGCGAAAAAACTCTAAAATCGCGACTTCTGGAGCGGCGGCGCCGCGGCGCATAAGTTCAGCGCCGCGGCTCTGCGAAGCTTCATCCACGGGGTGCCGCGGCGCATCCATGAAGCGCTGCGACACTCCATTCTTCGTACACGGGCGCCGCGGAACACCCATGCAGCACCGCGGCGCTCGTGGTTCTGGGGCAAGGACGCCGCGGCGCCAATAACCAGCGCCGCGGCGCTACGAGACATCCATAATGGGCCACCGCGGCGCTGTATTGTGGGCGCCGCGGCGCCTAGAAAACGCCGGATTTTGCCAAAGTGCTGAACACAAAAGTTGTAGCTCTATGTTCCTTCTTTCCATAGCCGCTGGAAACAGCTCAATCAGAGCTCAAATGAGTGAGATATGCTTCCATTAGTGACGAAAGGTCAGAAATCAGCATTTTTCATGATTTTCTTCTATTTTTCTCTTCTTTTCTTCTTTATTATTCCTAAAAACATAAAACACACAATTTAATTAAAACCTATCTATTTATCCTTTAAATAAAATAAAAAGAAACATAAAATATGTTAAATACATGCTTAATTTAAAGCATGTCAGATTCCTATTAGCCGGCGGTGAAATCGTGCTGTCGAGAAACCCAAGGTGGCATTTTCTAGCATCCAAATTATGGTGGTGGAAAAAATAAAAAGTGGACTCGTTTGAATGAAGACCTCATTACGAACGCCACGACGTTCCTTTGGTGTGATTCCGAGTAGCCGGCAGTCAAACCGGGTCATGGAGATACCCTAGGTGGCACTTTTGTGCAACCAGATGACGGTGGCAGAAAAAATAAAAAGTTGACACGTTTGAAAGAAGACCTCCTTAGAAACGCCACAACGTTCGTTTCACGTAATTCCTATTAGCCGGCGGTCGAATCGTGCTGCCAAGAAACCCTAGGTGGCATTTTCGAGCATCCGGATGACGGTGGTGTAAAAAATAAAAAGTCAACTCGTTTGAAAGAAGACCTCCTTAGGAATGCCACAACGTTCCTTTCGTGTGATTCCTAGTAGCCGGCGATCGAATTGTGCCATCGAGAAACCCTAGGGGGCATTTTCGAGTGTCCGGATGACGGTGGCAAAAAAAATAGAATTGGACTTGTTTGAATTAAGACCTCCAAGAAAACGCCACGACATTTGTTTCGCGTGATTCCTATTAGCCGGCGATCGAATAGTGCCATCCAGAAACCTTATTTGGTATTTTTGAGCATCCAGATGACGTTGGTGGAAAAAATTAAAAGTGGACTCGTTTAAAAGTAGACCTGCTTAAAAACGCCACAACGTTCTTTTCGCGTGATTCCTAGTAGCTGGCGGTCAAATCGTGCAGTCGAGAAACCCTAAGGGGCATTTTCGAGCGTCCAGATGACGGAGCCAGAAAAAATTAAAATTGGACTTGTTTGAAAGAAGACCTCCTTGGGAATGCCACGATGTTCGTTTCGCGTGATTCCTATTTGCTGGCGATCGAATAGTGCCGTCGAGAAACCTTATTTGGCATTTTTTAGCATCCGGATGACGTTGGCGGAAAAAATTAAAAGTGGACTCGTATGAAACAAGACCTCCTTAAGAATGCCACAACGTTGTTTTCGCATGATTCCCATTAGCCGGCGGTCGAATCGTGCCGTCGAGAAACCGAAGTTGGCATTTTCGAGCAACCGGATGACGGTGGTGGAAAAAAAAAGTGGACTCGTTTGAAAGAAGATCTCCGTAGAAATGCCACGACGTTCTTTTGGTGTGAATCCGAGTAGCCGGCGGTCCAATCGTGCTGTGGACAAACCCTAGTGGGCACATTTGTGCGTCTGGATGACGGTCGCAGAAAAAATAAAAAGTGGACTCATTTGAAAGAAGACCTCCTTGGGAACGCCACAACGTTCGTTTCTCGTGATTCCTATTAGCCGACGATCGTATCGTGCCGTTGAGAAACCATAGGTGGAATTTTCAAGCATCCGTATGACGTTGGCGAAAAAAATAAAAAGTGGACTCATTTGAAAGAAGACCTCCTTAGGAACGCCACGATGTTCCTTTCGCGTGATTACTAGTAGCCGGCGGTTGAATCGTGCCGTCGAGAAACCCTTGAGGATATTTTCTTGCTTCTGGATGACGGTGGCGAAAAAAAAATTTGACTCGTCGGAAAGAAGACCTCCTTAAGATCGCCATGACATTCCTTTCGCGTGATTCCTATTAGCCGGCGGATGAATTGTGCCGCCGAGGAACCCTAGTTGGCATTTTCGTGGGTCCAGATGATGGTGGCGGAAAAAATAAAAATTCGACTCGTTTGAAAGAAGACCTCCTTGGTAAGGCACCATGACATTCCTTTCGCGTGATTCCTATTAGCCGGCAGTCGAATCTTGCCGTCAAAAAAACCTAGCTGGCATTTTCGAGCATCAGGATGACGGTGGCATAAAAAATAAAAAGAGGACTCGTTTGAAAGAAGACATCCTTAGGAATGCCACGACGTTCCTTTCGCGTGATTCCTAGTAGCCGGCGGTCGAATCGTGCAGTCGAGAAACCCTAGGGGGTATTTTCGAGCGTCCGGATGACGGAGCCAGAAAAAATTAAAATTGGACTTGTTTGAAAGAAGACCTCCTTGGGAACGCCACGATGTTCGTTTCACGTGATTCCTATTTGCTGGCGATCGAATAGTGCCGTCGAGAAACCTTATTTGGCATTTTTGAGCATCCGGATGACGTTGGCGGAAAAAATTAAAAGTGGACTCGTTTGAAACAAGACCTCCTTAGGAACGCCATAACGTTCTTTTCGCATGATTCCTATTAGCCGGCAGTCGAATCGTGCCGTCGAGAAACCCAAGTTGGCATTTTCGAGCAACCGGATGACGGTGGTGGAAAAAATAAAAAGTAGACTCGTTTGAAAGAAGACCTCCTTAGAAATGCCACGACGTTCTTTTGGTGTGAATCCGAGTAGCCGGCAGTCCAATCGTGCCGTGGAGAAACCCTAGTGGGCACATTTGTGCATCTGGATGATGGTCGCAGAAAAAATAAAAAGTGGACTCATTTGAAAGAAGACCTCCTTGGGAACGCCACAACATTCGTTTCTTATGATTCTGATGCGTTCCTCTAAACGAAGAAACGGAGTGTTTGGCGAAAGCAAGGATCGTCTTGAAAATTCAACGGATGTTTGATCGCCACGAGTTGCCTCAATAAGATCGGATTCAGTTCTTTGCCCAAGAACTAAGGGAAGCTCTCACTTTAAGAGAAAACTCAATCTTTATTAATCATCAAAATCTGTTTTATACATGAACTTAAAGAACTCTTAAATAGACAATCAATCCTAACCCTAGTAGGAAAGCCAGCAGGCCTAAAGCTCCTAATTGGACTTCTAATAGAATATGGCCCAAATAACATTAGTTATCTGGCCCAACGAAACTAACAAAAACAAACCCATAATTAAACTACTATTTGGGCTGCATAAAGAATGGGCCCAAATGCTAATAATATCCAAAACAAAACATTTTAAACTAAAGCGCATAATACATCTTTAGCCTATGCAGATTTGAGCTAATATCTTCAAGATCCAACAAACTTTATTGGGCCTCCGAAATGCCCTCTTTAATGCCGTCCTCAAGGCTGCAAAGTGTGACCCACTTGATGTCTTGACTTGGCCCAATAACTTCCTATTTAGACTTTACATCCAAGATCAAGCCCAGTAAAGCTTCTTTGACCCGCTTCGCCCTGCTCCTAGTCATTGGACCGCCTATCCCTTGCAAAGGATCTTGGGAACGGTTTATAATAGCTTTGAAAGCACCTTGATCTCCATCATTCCCTCCCTTCTCGAAAGGATTCGTCCTCGAATCAAAAGCATCACCTACATCAAATAAAGAAAAGTCAGCAACATTGAATGTAGCACTTATATTGCCATACTCACTAGGTAAATCAATCTTATAGGCATTGTCACTGATTCGCTCCAAGACTTGAAAAGGTCCATCTCCCCTAGGATGTAACTTAGACTTTCTCTGAACCGGGAACCTCTCTTTGCGCATATGTACCCAAACCCAATCACTAGGTTCAAAAACAATTTTTGTTCGACTCTTGTTGGCTTGCGTTGCATATTGCTTATTCTTCCTCTCAATGTTAACTCGAACCTTAGCATGTAAATCCTTTACATATTCAGCCTTTTTGCTTACCTTCCAAGTTAAGAAATTCATTAGTAGACAAAGGTAAAATATCCAAAGGTGTTAGAGGATTAAAGCCATAAACAATTTCAAAAGGACTACAAGCAGTAGTAGAATGCACAGATCTATTGTAAGCAAACTCAACATGTGGTAATGGAGTATAAAGACTATGTGGCATAACCTTACACTTAGCTTGTTTACATGCCATACACTTAGCACAAAACGAAATGACATCATGTTTCATGCGAGGCCAATACAAATGTTCATACAGAATTTCTAAAGTTTTAGTCACTCCAAAATGTCCCATTAAACCTCCATTATGACTTTCCTTAATTAACAAGTTACGCATAGAACACTTAGGCACACAAAGTTTATTCTTTTTAAACAAGTAACCTTTATGTCTATAGATACCATCAATAGCATGCTTATCACACAAATTCCAAGTAGATCCAAAATCAACATCATTAGCATACATGTCTCTAATATATTCAAAACCAAGCAACTTAGCATGTAAGGATGTGAATAACACATATCTTTTAGACAATGCATAAGCTACCACATTTTTCTTCCCATTTTTACACTTAATCACATAATTTAATGTTTCAATGAATTTTAACCATTTAACATGCCTTTTATGCAACTTACCTTGGGACTTCAAAAATTTTAAACTCTCATGATCTGAATAGTTAATGAATTCTTTTGGCCATAGATAATGCTGCCATGTTTGCAAAGTCCTCATCAATGCATATAACTCCTTATCATAAGTAGGATATTTCAATGCTATGAATTCCTGTATCAAAGACACAACCATACTAGGCAAAGAAAGGTTATGAGTGTTAGTAAAATAAATATCCTTGTACATAAGCACAAGGAGGTTTGGCTTGCATACCAAAGCACTCTTCACCTCACTTTTTAATGCAAAAGTACTCAATCTTTTATTTTTCTCTTTCTCCGGTTCACAATTCTCTTTCTTTTTCTGCTCACATATCTCAATTTTTGGCTTTTTTTTTTATTGAACTTCAGCTCACCTCTTTCTTTTTTTTTGATCGAATTTGTTTTTTTTTTTTGCAGAAGAGACCAAATTAGTAGAGCGTCGCGGCGCTCACATGCTGCGAAACTTGGCTGAGTTGTTCAGCGCCGCGGCGCCCAGAAATTTCCAGAATTTGACCAAGTGTTCAACATAAAAGTTGTAGCTTATTGTGTTATCTTTTCACAGCCACTTGAATCACTTTGATTGGATTTCATAAGAGGGTGATATGCTCAAAACAGTACTAAAAGGTCTGGAATCGCTGCAATGTAGTATTTTTCCATGAATTTCTTATCTTTTGCTTCCATTTTCTTCTTCATTTGTTCCTACAACACAAAGCACAAAACTAAGCTAATTCCTAATTATATTTTACTTAAATCAAACAAAAGGTAAGCATAAAGGTATTAAAATCATGCTTAATTAAGATCACATCAAATACCCCCACACTCAACCTTTTGCTTGTCCTTAAGCAAAATAATCCCTAAAGACAAAAACAAAAATCAATATATGTAGTAAGTGTTAGGCTTACCAAACTTTCTGCCTCATATCATAAAAATATGTTCAAGAAAAATTTCGAAAGATCATAATCATACACAAGATTAACCCAAATGTAATTCATTATTTTATCCTCTTGAATCTCAAATGTGTGTGTTTTGGGTCACTAAATTTTCTTTTACCCAGATGAGTTTATATATCTCAAAATTTTGGTTGTAGATCTCTAAATAGTTTAGGATTTCCATATGCTTATTTTTCATGCCACTCTCCACTAATGTAGGCCAAAACTACCTCTAGGATCAATAGGACTTTATTAGGCTTATAATGTGGCTAGGGTATAAGGTGGGATAAAGGATACAAATGTAGGCTCAATCACCCAACACCACATGACTAAATATGATCTATTGAGCTTTTTCGAGTTTGGAGGACTTTCCCCCACATTCATTTTCTTACTTCAATTGAGTTTGATCTATCATTTTCCTTGATTCTCAAAAGGTATTTTTTTCCCACAACATATGCTTTTATTCTCTTTGAAATTTTCTTTTCTTCCTTTTTCATAATTCTCTCTTTTTTTTCTTTGCATAATTCTCTTTATTTTTCTGCTCACATATCTCAATTTTGGCCTTACTCTCTTTCTTATTTTGCTCACATACCTCAACATCTCTCTCTTTTCTCTCACTCTCAATTTTGGCCATACAATCTTTCTTCTCTTTTTCTTGCTCACATCTTTCAGCCTCTCTTTCTTTCCTCTCACTCTCAGTTTTGGCCATATTCTTTTTTTCCTCTTTTTCTTTTGTTTCTCTCAACTTACACTCTTTTGTAATCCTCACTTGATCAGCAAAAGCCTCAGCTAGCTTTAGGGGTGTTAGAACAAAAGTTTGATTATGCATGGTCAATGTATATCGATTCTTGTATCCATCATAATTAACCCTTCTATCAAAATGCCATGGACGTCCCAACAACAAGTGTTCAGCATGCATTGGCACTACATCACAAAGCACCTCATCTTTGTAGTTACCAATAGAAAAAGATACCAAAACCTGATTTGTCACCCATATTTCTCTACTATCATTCAACCATCTTAGCCTATATGGCTTAGGATGTTTCAATGTGGGTAGACCCAATTTATCAACCATCAAGGTACTAGCTACATTAGTGCAACTCCCACTATCAATAATCAAGCTACATACCTTGTTATTCACATGGCACCTGGTTTGGAAGACGTGCTCTTAATATGGAGCCTAATGATGATATTGATGATGAACAATGTGAGCAAATCTTCCAAACCAGTTGCCATGTGAATAACAAGGTATGTAGCTTGATTATTGATAGTGGGAGTTGCACTAATGTAGCTAGTACCTTGATGGTTGATAAATTGGGTCTACCCACATTAAAACATCCTAAGCCTTATAGGCTAAGATGGTTGAATGATAGTAGAGAAATATGGGTGACAAATCAGGTTTTGGTATCTTTTTCTATTGGTAACTACAAAGATGAGGTGCTTTGTGATGTAGTACTAATGCATGCTGGACACTTGTTGTTGGGACATCCATGGCATTTTGATAGAAGGGTTAATTATGATGGATACAAGAATCGATATACATTGACCATGCATAATCGAACTTTTGTTCTAACACCCCTAAAGCTAGCTGAGGCTTTTGCTGATCAAGTGAGCATTACAAAAGAGTGTAAGTTGAGAGAAACACAAGAAAAAGAGGAAAAAGAGAATATGGCCAAAATTGAGAGTGAGAGGAAAGAAAGAGAGGCTGAAAGATGTGAGCAAGAAAAAGAGAAGAAAGATTGTATGGCCAAAATTGAGAGTGAGAGAAAAGAGAGAGATGTTAAGGTATGTGAGCAAAATAAGAAAGAGAGTAAGGCCAAAATTGAGATATGTGAGCAGAAAAAGAAAGAGAATTGTGAGCCAGAGAAAGAGGAAAATAAAAGAGTGAGTGCTTTTAGATTAAAAAGTGAGGTGAAGAGTGCTTTGGTATGCAAGCCAAACCTCCTTGTGCTAATGTACAAGGATATTTATTTTACTAACACTCATAATCTTTCTTTGCCTAGTATGGTTGTGTCTTTGATACAGGAATTCATAGCATTGAAATATCCTACTTATGATAAGGAGTTATATGCATTGATGAGGACTTTGCAAACTTGGCAGCATTATCTATGGCCAAAAGAATTCATTAACCATTCAGATCATGAGAGTTTGAAATTCTTGAAGTCCCAAGGTAAGTTGCATAAAAGGCATGTTAAATGGTTAAAATTCATTGAGACATTAAATTATGTGATTAAGTGTAAAAATGGGAAGAAAAATGTGGTAGTTTATGTATTGTCTAGAAGATATGCGTTATTCACATCCTTACATGCTAAGTTGCTTGGTTTTGAATATATTAGAGACATGTATGCTAATGATGTTGATTTTGGATCTACTTGGAATTTGTGTGATAAGCATGCTATTGATGGTTTCTATAGACATAAAGGTTACTTGTTTAAAAAGAATAAACTTTGTGTGTCTAAGTGTTCTATGCATAACTTGTTAATTAAGGAAAGTCATAATGAAGGTTTAATGGGACATTTTGGAGTGACTAAAACCTTAGAAATTCTGCATGAATATTTTTATTGGACTCGCATGAAACATGATGTCATTTCTTTTTGTGCTAAGTGCATGACATATAAACAAGCTAAGTGTAAGGTTATGCCACATGGTCTTTATATTCGATTACCACATGTTGAGTTTGCTTACAATAGATCTGTGCATTCTACTACTGCTTATAGTCCTTTTGAAATTGTTTATGGCTTTAATCCTCTAACACCTTTGGATATTTTACCTTTGTCTACTAATGAGTTTGTTAACTTGGATGGTAAGCAAAAAGCTGAATATGTAAAGGATTTGCATGCTAAAGTTCGAGCTAACATTGAGAGGAAGAATAAGCAATATGTAACGCAAGCCAACAAGAGCCGAACAAAAATTGTATTTGAACCTGGTGATTGGGTTTGGGTACATATGCGTAAAGAGAGGTTCCCAGTTCAGAGAAAGTCTAAGTTACATCCTAGGGGAGATGGACCTTTTCAAGTCTTGGAGCGAATCAATGACAATGCCTATAAGATTGATTTACCTAGTGAGTATGGCAATATTTGTGCTACATTCAATGTTGCTGACTTGTCTTTATTTGATGTAGGTGATGCTTTTGATTCGAGGACGAATTGTTTCGAGGAGGGAGGGAATGATGGAAATCAAGGTGCTGTCAAAGCTACTATAAACCGTTCTCAAGATCCTTTGCAAGGGATAGGCGGTCCAATGATTAGGAGCAGGGCGAAGCGGGCCAAAGAAGCTTTACTGGGCTTGATCTTGGATGTGCAACCTAAAGAGGAAGTTGTTGGGCCAAGTCTAGACATCAAGTGGGCCACACTTTGCAGCCTTGAGGATTACATTAAAGAGGGCAATTCAGAGTCCCAATAAAGTTTGTTGGATCTTGAAGATAACTAGCTCAAATCTGCATTGATTTAAAGATGTATTATGGGCTTTAGTTTAAATGTTTTGTTTTGGATATTATTAGTATTTGGGCCCATTCTTTATGCAGCCCAAATAGTAGTTTAATTATGGGTTTGTTTTTTATTAGTTTAGTTGGGCCAGATAACTAATGTTATTTGGGCCATATTTTTATTAGAAGTCCAATTAGGAGTTTAAGGCCTTTTGGCTTTCCTACTAGGGTTAGGTTTGATTGTCTATTTAAGAGTTCTTCAAGTTCATGAATTAAACAGATTTTGATGATTAATAAAGATTGAGTTTTCTCCTAAAGTGAGAGCTTCCCTTAGTTCTTGGGCAAAGAACTGAATCCGATCTTATCGAGGCAACTCGTGGCGATCAAACATGCATTGAATTTTCAAGACGATCCATGCTTTCGCCAAACACTCCGTTTCTTCGTTTAGAGGAACGCATCATTATTTGATGTGATCTTAATGAAGCATGATTTTAATACCTTTATGCTTACCTTTTGTTTGATTTAAGTAAAATATAATTAGGAATTAGCTTAGTTTTGTGCTTTGTGTTGTAGGAACTAATGAAGAAGAAAATGGAAGAAAAAGATAAGAAATTCATGGAAAAATACTACATTGCAACGATTTCAGACCTTTTAGTATTGTTTTGAGCATATCACCCTCTTATGAAATCTAATCAACGTGATTCAAGTGGCTGTGAAACATAACACAATAAGCTACAACTTTTATGTTGAACACTTGGTCAATTTCTGGAGATTTCATAGCTTTACAGAGCTCGCCAATCAGAATCACAGTGCAACAAGATGAATTCTGACCTTTGGTCACTAATTTTATCATATCTCTTTCAATTTAGATCTGATTGAGGTGATTCTAGCGGCTATGGAAAGAAAAGACATAGAGCTACAACTTTCGTATTCGGCACTTTGGCAAATTCTGGAAATTTCTGGGCGCCGCGGCGCTTGCAGTGCGAAGCGGGCCAAAGAAGCTTTACTGGGTTTGATCTTGGATGTACAAGCTAAAGAGGAAGTTGTTGGGCCAAGTCTAGACATCAAGTGGGCCACACTTTGCAGCCTTGAGGATTGCATTAAAGAAGGCAATTCAGAGGTCCAATAAAGTTTGTTGGATCTTGAAGATAACTAACTCAAATCTGCATTGATTTAAAGATGTATTATGGGTTTTAGTTTAAATGTTTTGTTTTGGATATTATTAGTATTTGGACCCATTCTTTATGCAGCCCAAATAGTAGTTTAATTATGGGTTTGTTTTTTAATAGTTTAGTTGGGCCAGATAACTAATGTTATTTGGGCCATATTTTTATTAGAAGTCCAATTAGAAGTTTAAGGCCTTTTGACTTTCCTATTAGGGTTAGGTTTGATTGTCTATTTAAGAGTTCTTCAAGTTCTTGTATAAAACAGATTTTGATGATTAATAAAGATTGAGTTTTCTCCTAAAGTGAGAGCTTCCCTTAGTTCTTGGGCAAAGAACTGAATCCGATCTTATCGAGGCAACTCGTGGTGATCAAACATCCATTGAATTTTCAAGACAATCCTTGCTTTCGCCAAAAACTCTGTTTCTTCATTTAGAGGAACGCATTATTTGGTATCAGAGCTTTGGCTCCTTGAGATTTGGTTGGTGTCCTATATTTTCTTTTCTATTTTCTAGAGTCTTTCTTCTTCTTCTACCTTTCTTTAGGTCAAATTAGAGTTCTATTTCTAGTTCTAGTTAATGTTCTTTTAGTTCTTTTAGAAAAAAAAAGAGTTCTAGTTCTAGTCAATTTTCTTTTCCTACTTATATTCTAACTCCTAGTCCTAGTCAATTTAGTTTCTTCTTCCAAAAAATTTGAATTTAAAAAAAAAAGAGTCCTATTCCTATTTCAATTTGGTTTCTTGTTCAAAAAATTCAAAATTCAAAAAAAAATCAGATTCCTAGTCCTAGTTGAATTTGGTCTCTTCTGCAAAAAAAAAAATTCGCTCAGAAAAAAGAAAGAAAGAGGTGAGCTGAAGTTCAATAAAAAAAAAGAGAAAGAAGAGAAATTCGTTCAAAAAAAAACAAAATAATAATAATAATATAGCATTCTGATATTAGTATCCCTCATATTTGTCAAATTCAATTCTGAGTCATCATCGTCTGAAAATTTTATTCTTATCATTCTTATTTCACTTGTTCCTTTCGATAAGTTTGTTGATCAGGTTCTTGTTTAAGAACTTTAAGGGAAAGAGAGTAAATTAAGTGGAAACACGTGAGGTTTGTGAGACAAATATGAGCACTAAAATAAATCAACCTAAAGTTGATTTAAATTTTACATGAAGGTGGTTCAAGAGCAATTTAAGTTGATACATATGAAGTTAGATAATTTTGAGTCATTATCCAAACCTAAGCCTTTTAAACAGTTTGGCTTTGGTGAGGAAGAAAGGGGACATATGGAGAGTAAGCATTCTAGTGATTCTAGTGAAGATGATATGCCATTAATGGAGGATTGTAATAATATGGAGATTAGTAAGCTAGTGAATAGAGAAGTTTTGGTTATTAGACGTGCTCTTAATATGCAGCCTAATATTGATGATGAGCAATGTGAGCAAATCTTCCAAACCAGGTGCCATGTGAATAACAAGGTATGTAGCTTGATTATTGATAGTGGGAGTTGCACTAATGTAGCTAGTACCTTGATGGTTGATAAATTGGGTCTACCCACATTGAAACATCCTAAGCCATATAGGCTAAGATGGTTGAATGATAGTGGAGAGATATGGGTGACAAATCAGGTTTTGGTATCTTTTTCTATTGGTAACTACAAAGATGAGGTGCTTTGTGATGTAGTACCAATGCATGCTGGACACTTGTTGTTGGGACGTCCATGGCAATTTGATAAAAGGATTAATTATGATGGCTACAAAAATTGATATACATTGACCATGCATAATCGAACTTTTGTTCTAACACCCCTAAAGCCAGCTGAGGCTTTTGCTGATCAAGTGAGGATTACAAAAGAGTGTAAGTTGAGAGAAATAAAAGAAAAAGAGAAAAAAGAGAATATGGCCAAAACTGAGAGTGAGAGGAAAGAAAGAGAGGCTGAGAGATATGAGCAAGAAAAAGAGAAGAAAGATTGTATGGCCAAAATTGAGAGTGAGAGAAAAGAGAGAGATGTTGAGGTATGTGAGCAAAATAAGAAAGAGAGTAAGGCCAAAATTGAGATATGTGAGCAGAAAAAGAAAGAGAATTGTGAGCCAGAGAAAGAGGAAAATAAAAGAGTGAGTGCTTTTACATTAAAAAGTGAGGTGAAGAGTGCTTTGATATGCAAGTCAAACCTCCTTGTGCTAATGTACAAGGATATTTATTTTGCTAACACTCATAACCTTTCTTTGCCTAGTATGGTTGTGTCTTTGATACAGGAATTCATAGCATTAAAATATCCTACTTATGATAAGGAGTTATATGCATTGATGAGGACTTTGCAAACTTGGCAGAATTATCTATGGCAGAGAGAATTCATTATTCATTCAGATCATGAGAGTTTGAAATTCTTGAAGTGCCAAGGTAAGTTGCATAAGAGACATGCTAAGTGGTTAGAATTCATTCAGACATTAAATTATGTGATTAAGTGTAAAAATGGGAAGAAAAATGTGGTAGCTTATACATTGTCTAGAAGATATGCGTTATTCACATCCTTACATGCTAAGTTGCTTGGTTTTGAATATATTAGAGACATGTATGCTAATGATGTTGATTTTGGATCTACTTGGAATTTGTGTGATAAGCGTACTATTGATGGTTTCTATAGATATAAAGCTTACTTGTTTAAAAAGAATAAATTTTGTGTGCCTAAGTGTTCTATGCATAACTTGTTAGTTAAAGAGAGTCATAGTGGAGGTTTTATGGGACATTTTGGAGTGACTAAAACCTTAAAAATTCTGTATGAACATTTTTATTGGCCTCGCATGAAACATGATGTCATTTCATTTTGTGCTAAGTGCATGGCATGTAAACAAGCTAAGTCTAAGGTTATGTCACATGGTCTTTATATTCCATTACCACATGTTGAGTTAGCTTACAATAGATCTGTGCATTCTACTACTGCTTATAGTCCTTTTGAAATTGTTTATGGCTTTAATCCTCTAACACCTTTGGATATTTTACCTTTGTCTACTAATGAGTTTGTTAACTTGGATGGTAAGCAAAAGGCTGAATATGTAAAGGATTTGCATGCTAAAGTTCGAGCTAACATTGAGAGGAAGAATAAGCAATATGCAACGCAAGCCAACAAGAGCCGAACAAAAATTATATTTGAACCTGGTGATTGGGTTTGGGTACATATGCGCAAAAAGAGGTTCCCGGTTCAGAGAAAGTCTAAGTTACATCCTAAGGGAGATGGACCTTTTCATGTCTTGGAGCGAATCAATGATAATGCCTATAAGATTGATTTACCTAGTGAGTATGGCAATATTAGTGCTACATTCAAGGTTGCTGACTTATCTTTATTTGATGTAGGTGATGCTTTTGATTCGAGGACGAATCCTTTCGAGAAGGGAGGGAATGATGGAGATCAAGGTGCTGTCAAACCTACTCTAAACCATTCCCAAGATCCTTTGCAAGGGATAGGCGGTCCAATGACTAGGAGCAGGGCGAAGCGGGGCAAAGAAGCTTTACTGGGCTTGATCTTGGATGTGCAAGCTAAAGAGAAAGTTGTTGGGCCAAGTCTAGACATCAAGTGGGCCACACTTTGCAGCCTTGACGATTGGATTAAAGAGGGCAATTCAGAGGCCTAATAAAGTTTGTTGGATCTTAAAGATAACTAGCTCAAATCTGCATTGATTTAAAGATGTATTATGGGCTTTAGTTTAAATGTTTTGTTTTGGATATTATTAGTATTTGGGCCCATTCTTTATGCAGCCCAAATAGTAGTTTAATTATGAGTTTGTTTTTTATTAGTTTAGTTGGGCCAGATAACTAATGTTATTTGGGCCATATTTTTATTAGAAGTCCAATTAGGAGTTTAAGGCCTTTTGGCTTTCCTACTAGGGTTAGGTTTGATTGTCTATTTAAGAGTTCTTCAAGTTCTTGTATAAAACAGATTTTGATGATTAATAAAGATTGAGTTTTCTCCTAAAGTGAGAGCTTCCCTTAGTTCTTAGGCAAAGAATTGAATCTGATCTTCTCGAGGCAACTCATGGCGATCAAACATCCATTGAATTTTCAAGACGATCCTTGCTTTCGCCAAACACTCCGTTTCTTCATTTAGAGGAACGCATCAAAGGTGATGTCAAACTTACTCTAAAACATTGCCCAAGATCCTTTGCAAGGGATAGGCGGCCCAATGACTAGGAGCTGGGCGAAGCGGGCCAAAGAAGCTTTACTGGGCTTGATCTTGGATGTGCAAGCTAAAGAGGAAGTTGTTGGGCCAAGTCTAGACATCAAGTGGGCCACACTTTGTAGCCTTGAGGATTGCATTAAAGAGGGCAATTCAGAGGCCCAATAAAGTTTGTTGCATTCTATGCTATTGATGGTTTCTATAGACATAAAGGTTACTTGTTTAAAAAGAATAAACTTTGTGTGCCTAAGTGTTCTATGCGTAACTTGTAGCCATTATAATTAACCCTTCTATCAAATTGCCATGGACATCCCAACAACAAGTGTCTAGCATGCATTGGTACTACATCACAAAACACCTCATCTTTGTAGTTAGCAATAGAAAAAGATACCAAAACCTGATTTGTCACCCATATCTCTCCACTATCATTCAACCATCTTAGCCTATATGGCTTAGGATGTTTCAATGTGGGTAGACCCAATTTATCGACCATCAAGGTACTAGCTACCTTAGTGCAACTCCGCTTATCAATAATCAAGCTACATACCTTGTTATTCACGTGGCATCTAGTCTGAAAGATGTGTTCACAATGTTCATCATCAATATCATCATTGGGCTGCATATTAAGAGCATGTCTAATAATCAATATTTCTCTATTCACTTGCTTACTAATCTCCATATTATTACAATCCTCTATTAGTGGCATATCATCCTCACTAGAATGCTTACTCTCCATACGCCCCTTTTCTTCCTCACCAAAGCCAAACTGTTTGGAAGGCTTAGGTTTGGATAATGACTCAAAATTATCTAACTTCATATGTATCAACTTAAATTGCTCCTGAACCGCCTTCATGTAAAATTTAAGATCAACTTTAGGTTGATTTATTTTAGTGCTCATATTTGTCTCACAAACCTCACGTGTTTGCACTCAATTTACTCACTTTCCCTTAAAGTTCTTAAACAAGAACCTGATCAACAAACTTATCAAAAGGAACAAGTGAAATAAGAATGATAAGAATAAATTTTTAGACAATGACAACCCTAGGAACTGAATTTTGAAAAATATACGGGATACTAATATCAGTATGCTGTTTTTTTTAACGAATTTCTCTTCCTTTTTTTTCAGCTCACCTCTTTTTTTTTGAGCGAATTTCTCTCTTTTTTTTGACGATTTTTTTTTCAGAAGAGACCAAATTCAACTAGGACTAGGAATCTGATTTTTTTTTTTTGAATTTTGAATTTTGAATTTTGAATTTTTGAACAAGAAACCAAATTGAAATAGGAATAGGACTCACTTTTTTTTTTCGAAATTCAAATTTTTTGGAAGAAGAAACTAAATTGACTAGGACTAGGAATTAGAATATAAGTAGGAAAAGAAAATTGACTAGAACTAAAACTCTCTCTTTTTTTTTCTAAAAGAACTAGAATAACATTAACTAGAACTAGAACTAGAACTCTAATTTGACCTAAAGAAAGGTAGAAGAAGAAGAAAGACTCTAGAAAATAGAAAAAAAAAGATAGGACACCAACCAAATCTCAAGGAGCCAAAGCTCTGATACCAAATGATGCGTTCCTCTAAACGAAGAAACAGAGTGTTTGACGAAAGCAAGGATCGTCTTAAAAATTCAGCGGATGTTTGATCGCCACGAGTTGCCTCGATAAGATCGGATTCAGTTCTTTGCCCAAGAACTAAGGGAAGCTCTCACTTTAAGAGAAAACTCAATCTTTATTAATCATCAAAATCTGTTTTATACATGAACTTAAAGAACTCTTAAATAGACAATCAATCCTAACCCTAGTAGGAAAGCCAGCAGGCCTAAAACTCCTAATTGGACTTCTAATAGAATATGGCCCAAATAACATTAGTTATCTGGCCCAACGAAACTAACAAAAACAAACCCATAATTAAATTACTATTTGGGCTGCATAAAGAATGGGCCCAAATGCTAATAATATCCAAAACAAAACATTTTAAACTAAAGCGCATAATACATCTTTAGCCTATGCAGATTTGAGCTACTATCTTCAAGATCCAACAAACTTTATTAGGCCTCCGGAATGCCCTCTTTAATGCCATCCTCAAGGCTGCAAAGTGTGACCCACTTGATGTCTTGACTTGGCCCAATAAGTTTAGCCTTTACATCCAAGATCAAGCCCAGTAAAGCTTCTTTAAGCCGCTTCGCCCTACTCCTAGTCATTGGACCGCCTATCCCTTGCAAAGGATCTTGGGAACGGTTTATAATAGCTTTGAAAGCACCTTGATCTCCATCAGATTCCTATTAGCCGGCGGTCATATCGTGCCGTCGAGAAACCATAGGTGGCATTTTCGAGCATCCGTATGACGTTGGCGAAAAAAATAAAAAGTGGACTCATTTGAAAGAAGACCTCCTTAGGAACGCCATGACATTCCTTTCGCGTGACTACTAGCAGCCGGCGGTTGAATCGTGCCGTCGAGAAACCCTTAAGGATATTTTCTTGCTTCTGGATGACGGTGGTGAAAAAAAAAGTTGACTCGTCGGGAAGAAGGCCTCCTTAGGATCGCCACGACATTCCTTTCGCGTGACTCCTATTAGCCGGTGGTCGAATTGTGCCGCCGAGAAACCCTAAGTGGCATTTTTGTGCGTCCAGATGACGGTGGCGGGAAAAACAAAAATTGGATTCATTTGAAAGAAGACCTCCTTGGTAACGCCACGACGTTCCTTTCGCGCGATTCCTATTAGCCAGCAGTCGAATCGTGCCATCAAAAAACCCTAGCTGGCATTTTCGAGCATCAGGATGACGGTGGCATAAAAAATACTGGACTCGTTTGAAAGAAGACATCCTTAGGAACGCCACGACGTTCCTTTTGGCGTGATTCCTAGTAGCCGGCGGTTGAATCATGCCGTCATTCTTGCTTTTGGATGATGGTAGCGAAAAAAAAAGTGGACTCGTGGGAAAGAAGACCTCCATAAGAACGCCACGACATTCCTCTCGCAAGATTCTGAGTAGCCGACGGTCGAACCGGACCGTGGAGAAACCCTAGGTGGTATTTTTGTGCAGCCGGATGACAGTGGCAGAAAAAATAAAAATTGGACTTGTTTGAAAAAAGACCTCCTTGGGAACACCACGACGTTCGTTTCATGTGATTCTTATTAACCGGCGGTCGAATCGTGCCGTCGAGAAACCATAGTTCATATTTTCGAGCATCCGGATGACAGTAGTGGAAAAATAAAAAGTCGACTTGTTTGGAGGAAAATCTCCTTAGGAACGCCATGACGTTCCTTTCGCGTGATTATGAGTAACCGACGGTTGAATCGGGCCATCGAGAAACCCTAGGGGGCACTTTTGTGCATCTGGATGACGGTGGCAGAAAAAATAAAAAGTGGACTCGTTTGAAAGAAGACCTCCTTGGGAACGCCATGACATTCGTTTCGCATAATTCCTATTAGCCGGCTGTCGAATCGTGCCGTCGAGAAACCCTAGTTGGCAGTTTCGAGCATCCGGATGACGGTCGTGGAAAAAATAAAAAGTAGACCCGTTTGAGAGAATACCTCCTTTGGAATGCCACGACGTTCCTTTCGCGTGATTCTGAGTAGCCGACGGTCGAATCGGGACACCGAGAAACCCTACTAGGAATTTTTGTGCATCCCGATGACTGTGGCAAAAATACAAAAAAATATATTCGTTGGAAAGAAAACCTATTTATGAAGGCCACGACGTTCCTTTCGCGCAATTCTGAGAATCCGGCGATCGACCCGTGCCGTCGAGAAACCCTAGGTGGAATTTTCGTGCATTCGGTTCACTGGGGCGAATATACAAAAAAAACTCGTTGGAAAGAACAACTCTGTACAATCGCGACGACGTTCGTTTAGCGTGATTTCGAGTAGCCGACAATCGAGTTGTACCGTTGAGAAACCCTAAGGGGAATTTTTGAAAATCTGGATGACGGTCGCGAAAAAAAAATTAAAAGTGGTCTCGTTTGAAAGAAGACCTCCTTAGATATACCACGACATTCCTTTCGCGTCATTCCAAGAAGACGGCAGTCGAATCGTGCCATTGAGAAACCCTAGGCGGCATTTTCCAGCATCTGGATGATGGTGGCAAAAAACAAAGTGGACTCGTGGGAAAGAAGAACTCCTTAGGAACGGCACGACATTCCTTTCACGTGATTTTGAACAGCATACGGTCGAATCGGGCCGGCGAGAAACCTTAGGGGGCATTTTTGTAAATCTGGATGATGGTGGTAGAAAAATATAAAAATTGGACTTGTTTTAAAAAAGACCTCCTTGAGAACGCCACGACTTTCCATTCGAGTGATTCCGAGTAGCCGGCGGTCGAATCGGGCTGTCGAAATACACTAGTTGGCATTTTCGAGCATCCAGATGACGGTGGGGAAAAAAATAAAAAGCTGACTCGTTTCAAAGAAGACCTCGTTAAGAACGCCACAATGTTCCTTTCGCGTGATTCCTAGTAGCCGGCGGTCGAATCGTGCAGTCGGGAAACCCTAGGGGGCATTTTCGAGCGTCCAGATGACGGAGCCAGAAAAAATAAAAATTGGACTTGTTTGAAAGAAGACCTCCTTGGGCACGCCACGATGTTCGTTTCGCGTGATTCCTATTTGCTGGCGATCTAATAGTGCCGTCGAGAAACCTTATTTGGCATTTTTGAGCATCCGGATGACGTTGGCGGAAAAAATTAAAAGTGGACTCGTTTGAAAGAAGACCTCCTTAGGAACGCCATAACATTCTTTTCACATGATTCCTATTAGCCGGCGGTCGAATCGTGCCGTCGAGAAACCTAAGTTGGCATTTTCGAGCAACCGGATGACGGTGGTGGAAAAAATAAAAAGTGGACTCGTTTGAAAGAAGACCTCCTTAGAAACGCCACGACGTTCTTTTGGTGTGAATCCGAGTAGCCGGCGGTCCAATCGTGCCGTGGAGAAACCCTAGTGGGCACATTTGTGCATCTGGATGACGGTCACAGAAAAAAATAAAAAGTGGACTCATTTGAAAGAAGACCTTCATGGGAACGCCACAACGTTCGTTTCTCGTGATTTCTATTAGCCGGCGGTCGTATCGTGCCGTCGAGAAACCATAGGTGGCATTTTCGAGCATCCGTATGACGTTGGCTAAAAAAATAAAAAGTGGACTCATTTGAAAGAAGACCTCCTTAGGAATGCCACGACGTTCCTTTCGCGTGATTACTAGTAGCCGGCGGTTGAATCGTGCCGTCGAGAAACCCTTGAGGATATTTTCTTGCTTCTGGATGACGGTGGCAAAAAAAAAAGTTGACTCCTCAGAAAGAAGACCTCCTTAGGATCGCCACGACATTCCTTTCGCGTGATTCCTATTAGCCGGCGGTCGAATTGTGCCGCCGAGAAACTCTAGGTGGCATTCTCGTGCGTCCAGATGACAGTGGCAGAAAAAATAAAAATTGGACTCATTTGAAAGAAAACCTCCTTGGTAACGCCACGACGTTCCTTTTGCGTGATTCCTATTAGCCGACGGTCGAATCGTACCATCAAAAAACTCTAGCTGGCATTTTCGAGTATCAGGATAACGGTGGCATAAAAAATAAAAAGTGGACTCGTTTGAAAAAAGAACGCCTTTTGGTGTGATTCCTAGTAGCAGGCGGTTGAATCGTGCCAAAATTCTTGCTTTTGGATGATGGTAGCGAAAAAAAAATGGACTCGTGGGAAAGAAGACCTTTATAGGAACGCCACGACATTCCTCTTGCATGATTCTTAGTATCCGGCGGTCGAACCGGACCATGGAGAAACCCTAGTTTGTATTTTTGTGCAGCCGGATGAAGGTCGCAGAAAAAATAAAAAGTGGACTCATTTGAAAGAAGACCTCCTTAGGAACACCACGACGTTCGTTTGGTGTGAATCCAAGTAGCCGGCGGTCCAATCGTGCCGTGGAGAAACCCTAGTGGGCACATTTGTGCATCTGGATGACGGTCGCAGAAAAAATAAAAGTGGACTCATTTGAAAGATGACCTCCTTGGGAACGCCACAACATTCGTTTCTCGTGATTCCTATTAGCCGGCGGTCGTATCGTGCCGTCGAGAAACCATAGGTGGCATTTTCGAGCATCCGTATGACGTTGGCAAAAAAAATAAAAAGTGGACTCATTTGTAAGAAGACCTCCTTAGAAAAGCCACGACGTTCTTTTAGTGTGAATCCGAGTAGCCAGCGGTCCAATCTTGCCGTGGAGAAACCCTAGTGGGCACATTTGTACATCCGGATGACGGTCGCAGAAAAAATAAAAAGTGGACTCATTTGAAAGAAGAGCTCCTTGAGAATGCCACGATGTTCATTTCGCGTGCTTCCTTTTAGCCGGCGATCGAATAGTTCTGTCGAGAAACCATATTTGGCATTTTCGAGCATCCGAATGACATTGGCGGAAAAAATAAAAAGTGTACTCATTTGAAAGAAATCCTCTTTAGGAACGCCATGACGTTCTTTTTGCGTGATTCCTATTAGCCAGCGGTCAAATCGTGCCGTCGAGAAACCCTTGGGGGCATTTTCAAGCGTCCGGATGAAGGTGACAGAAAAAATAAAAATTGGACTTGTTTGAAAGAAGACCTCCTTGGGAACGGCACGACATACGTTACGCGTGATTCCTATTAACCGGCGGTCAAATCGTGTCGTTGAGAAACCCAAGGTGGCATTTTCAAGCATCTAGATGACGGTGGTGGAAAAAATACAAAGTAGATTCGTTTGAAAGAAGAACTCCTTAGGAACGCCACGACGTTCCTTTCGCTTGATTCCGAGTAGCCGGCGGTTGAATCGTGCCGTCAAGAAACCCTAGGAGACATTTTCGAGCATCCAGATGACGGTGGAAGAAAAAATAAAAATTGGACTTGTTTGAAAGAAGACCTCCTTGGGAACGCCACAACGTTCGTTTCTCGTGATTCCTATTAGCCAGCAGTCGTATCGTGCCGTCGAGAAACCATAGCTGGCATTTTCGAGCATCCGTATGACGTTGGCAGAAAAAATTAAAAGTGGACTCATTTGAAAGAAGACCTCCTTAGGAACGCCACGACATTCCTTTTGCGTGATTACTAGTAGCCGGCGGTTGAATCGTGCCGTCGAGAAACCCTTGAGGATATTTTCTTGCTTCTAGATGACGGTGGCAAAAAAAAAAGTTGACTCGTGGGAAAGAAGACCTCCTTAGGATCACCATGAAATTCCTCTCGCGTGATTCCTATTAGCCAGGGGTCGAATTGTGCCGTCGAGAAACCCTAGGTGGCATTTTTGTGCGTCCAAATGACAGTGGCAGAAAAAATAAAAATTGGACTCGTTTGAAAGAAGACCTCCTTGGTAACGCCACAACGTTCCTTTCGCGTGATTCCTATTAGCCGGTGGTCGAATCGTGCCGTCAAAAAACCCTAGCTGGCATTTTCGAGCATCCGGATGACGGTGGCATAGAAAATAAAAAGTGGACTCGTTTGAAAGAAGACATCCTTAGGAACGCCACGACATTCCTTTTGGCATGATTCCTAGTAGCCGGCGGTTGAATCGTGCCGTCATTCTTGCTTTTGGATAATGGTGGCAAAAAAAAAGTAGACTGGTGGGAAAGAAAACCTCCATAGGAACGCCACGACATTCCTCTTGTGTGATTCTGAGTAGCCGGCGGTCGAACCAGACCGTGGAGAAACCCTAGTGGGTATTTTTGTGCAACCGGATGATGGTGGCAAAAAAATAAAAATTAGACTTGATTGAAAAAATACCTCCTTAGGAACACCACGACATTCGTTTCACGTGATTCCTATTAACCGGCGGTCGAATCGTGCCATCGAGAAACCATAGTTGGCATTTTCGAGCATCCGGATGACGTTGGTGGAAAAAAATAAAAACTAGACTCGTTTGAAAGAAGACCTCCTTAGGAATGCCACGATGTTCCTTTTACGTGATTCCTAGTAGCCGGCACTTGAATCGTGCAGTCGAGAAACCCTAGAGGGCATTTTCTTGCTTTTGGATTATGGTGGCGAAAAAAAAAATGGACTCGTTCAAAAGAAGACCTTCATAGGAACGTCACGACATTCTTTTCGCGTGATTCTAAGTAGTCGGCGGTCGAACCGAGCCATGGAGAAACCCTAGGGGATATTTTTGTGCAGCCGGATGACGGTGGCAAAAAAAATAAAAATTGGACTTGTTTGAAAGAAGACCTCCTTGGGAACGCCCCGACGTTCATTTCGCGTTATTCCTAGTAGCCGGTGGTCGTATCGTGCCGCCGAGAAACTCTAGGTGGCATTTTCGTGCATCCAGATGACGGTGGCGGAAAAAATAAAAAGTGGACTCGTTTGAAAGAAGACCACTTTGGTAACGCCAGGACGTTCCTTTCGCGTGATTCCTATTAGCCGGTGGTAGAATCGTGCCATAAAAAAACCTTAGTTGGCATTTTTGAGCATTTGAATGACGGTGGCGTAAAAAATAAAACTAGACCCGTTTGAAAGAAGACCACCTTAGGTGTAACAACCTTTTTTTTTCCTTTATTATTATACAATATTGAGTTCACATGCTCTGATACCAATTATGTAACAACCTTTTTTTTTCCTTTATTATTATACAATATTGAGTTCACATACATGTCATTAATCAAAACAGACGTATAACATATCAAACACATAGATATTTACATCTTGTTTATTTTGGTTGACCAATTCCGGAGATACAGGTGCGGGTGGTTGCACCTTCACCGGGATCTGAGTCAACTCGACCACAAACATCTTATTTGATTATGAAATCTGCCCAACATAAAGTAACTCGATCCAATGTGCACTAAAAGCCAGAGCCTTAGAAACAAAAGCTGCATAAATAATTTTCTGAACATGATATGGAAATATAGTGAGAATTAAATCCCAGTAAGTTCAACAATAAATTATCATCAGTAAAGCTCATCACGTCATGTTCAGCTGTATAAACTACAGAAAATATCTTTGGTCACATGAATGCATTATATCTATGTACATAAGAATCATACTATAATGATATGTATGATATGATTAACTATTTTCAAAATATCATATGATGGCCATCAACTTATTCTCATTTCAAGCTACCCCGGTCAGGGTGAGTATCCTCTACTCTCCGGTACGGGCTTTTCTCGCTCCGTCCGACATGGCCCACTTTCTCTTTCTTTTCTCATTATCATGATCATAACCGTTGGTAGGGCGTCCCCTACTGGTGCACCACACGGATTGCCATGTGACCGTGCTCATTTCTTTTCTTTTCACAATGTTAGCCAAAAATATGCTTTCAATAACAAGTATGTTCATCAAAATATAACTATTACCATAAATCATTGGTAATCATGCCATGAACATAACCATTTCAAATATCACTTTATAAAATATTTCCATGTCAAAATTTCACACTTAAGATGGTAAGAAGTTCATACAATGGCAATGGCTATGGCTATACAAGTCATTTATTAAGATTCAGCTTCTTTTTTAAATACTAATTTTATTTCTTTATTTTCTTAATGCAGGTTTTCATCCTATCTAACCTTCTCTTACTAATCAGAGCATAACTCCCACAATTTAACTCTGATGTAGGTGATATTGGTGTCTATTTCAAGATAAAACAATTATCTAAAACTATTATGTTGAACATTGTAACGAAAAATTAAGAAACAAAGGTGATATTACTCCCTCAAAGTACAGGATAGTTCCTCTCGGATAGGTTCTGACCTTTACTAACTAATTAGACCATATCTCCCAAATTGGAACTCCAAATTGAGTGATTCCAGTTGGTAAAAGTCCATGAGCCATATATCTATAATTGTTATGTTGGCGCTCTATTTTAATTCCCTACAGAACATTCCCAAAAATTCAAAAACTAAAGCATTAATAACATACTCTTCCCTGAATAAACATTTTCTGATCTCTGCTTACTAATCGGATCATATCTACCTCATATGAACTCCAAATTGCATCATTCCAGTGGGTATATTTCCATGAGACATAGATATATAACTTTAATGTTAACCATTTATTTTAATTCCATACAGATAATTCCCAGAAATTAAAATACAAAAGCTGTCCTAACATAATCTTCCCTGATGAACCATTTTCTGCCCTTGGCTTACTAATCGGACCATATCTACCACATGTGAACTCCAAATTGAATTATTCCAGTGGCTAAAAATTTCTGACACACATATCTTTAATTCTTATGTTAACCATTTATTTTAATTCCCTACCAATAATTCCCAGAAATTAAATTACCGAAGCTATCCTAACATATTCTTCCCTGATGATTCATTTTCTGACCTTTGACTACTAATCAGACCATATCTACCTCATATGGACTCCAAATGGAATGATTCCAGTGGGTGAAAATCCGTGCCACATATATCTTTACTTCTTATGTTAACCATTTATTTTAATTCCTTATAGATTGTTCCCAGAAATTAAAATACCGAAGCTTAAAATTCTGTCAACCATAGCCATATCCATGCAGAACTATCTACACCAACCTAAGTATTCAAACATACATCACATGCAAGATCAATATGCAACATGATATAGCAACTTCCATGACCAATCATCAAAGTTCTAAGACCAAAATCTCATATAAATATTATGAGTTTCAAAGGTTTTCTTCAAAAAGAAATATTGTTAAACTTACCTGGAGCACTTAGTCTCCTAGACTTCTCCTTCCTCTTTCTTCCTTTCTTCCTCTCCTTTCCTCACACTACCTTGCTTCTATTTTTTCTCTCCCTCACTTGGACGAAATTCTAATGTTGTAAGGGTGGGTTTTCTTATATAGACCACCAAATAATTCACCTTTCATGATCATGGGTCTACCTTATCACAATTAGGATACACTTTGTTGAATTTTTGGAAAACAAACAACTTATGTTCTTGTCTTCCTCTTCCTTAGTCAAGATATGCATAGAAAAAGGAGATTTGTAGTTTGAAAATTATGATGATATGTTCTTAAGATATGGGGCAAGATCCCTTTGATTTAGGGATTCATTTCCTTTTTCTTTTGTCTTAATCAAGTATGATAGATTTGCCTTTTTAAGTGGCAAATTTCTAGCCCTTGAATTTAGGAACTTAACTAAAATTATTTGTGTAGGAAAATGATGTTTTGTCATAATGCTATGTATTATTACCCACTTGCTAAAGTTATGAATGTAGGATATAGATGTTTTTGTCCTAAAGCCTTGTATTATTATGCCACTTGCCAAAATGATGAATGTAGAATCACACCACTTGTCAAATTTTTGTCTTAATGCCATGTCACTTAATCTTGATTACACTAATATTTCATCACTTTAATTTTATTTTTATTTTTATTTTTCCTCTTGGGTTTGGGCTCATTCTTGCCCATTTTCCTTACTTTGGTTAAAATTCTTCCTTTCATAATGGGCTTGGTCACATTTTCATGATTTTTGGGCTATCGGTCCAATTTCTATATCCTAGTCCAAGTCTATGTTTTATTTCTTCCTTGGCCTATCCTATTGGCTTGCTAAAAATTCATGTGAAGTAGAAAAACTCTATATGAAATGTCTATAGGTTAAAGCCCAATTACGGGTGGAGATACTAAACTCAGTAACTTTTGCTCTTAAATTAAGAAAAATTACCCTAATCCGATCTTCTTGAAATTTTAAGACCTTTACTTACTTCACAAAAATTTATCTTTCTTTACCTAAGAATTTCACCTTTCTTTAACATGTTTATTTCTAATATTTCCTCTTAGGTTTTCTTTCTTTACGTATTCCATTAATATTAGAACATTTCTATGCATATATGTAAGGTGAAGAATTTCTAAGGAAAATATCTAAAAATTACGGGATGTTACATTCTTCCCCCCTTAAGAAATTCGGTCCCCGAATTTTCAATCCATCCTACCACATGTAGGGAATGAAATTAAGGCATTATTCAGAGTTACCAAGCTTATTACCTAAATAATTAGAGATATATTTTCTGTATGACATCTTTACTTTTTAATATGTCTATTCACTTGAGTAATTTTGCCATATAACTTAACCATAAGGATTTCTTTCAATCATAAGTTCTTCAATTGATATCCTCTAGCCCGTATGGATATATCTATCGGTCGATATTAGAAAACACACATATAAAGGAACATATACACCTTCATATTGTGTAACTATCTTTTCTTATTCCAAACTTCTATCAAGTCAAATTTTTTTTTTTTCATATATCAACATCATCCCCTGAATATCATCATCTTAATCTATCATCTATTTTTATCCTCAAATCCTTTAATCAACATGTTAAACATACGTAGCAATAAATCCTTCAAACCTTTAATAACGTTTATGTACCATTGACACATGTCTAATAATTCCAACTTACCTCATCACAGTAATTCTATACAAGCTTATTAACACCATTAAACTCATTGTCAAAAATTTCAATTATTTCTTCTATCATATCCAAAAGCACCTCATTCTAGCTTATGCCAATCCCATTTAATTCACCCAATCATTTGAAGAAGATTTGTGTTTTTTTTTCCTAACAATTACTCATACATGAATTCTCAATTCCAACATAATTCACATCCTAGATACTAGACTCAATTTAGCATGATATAATCCTTTAACACAAATATCTTGATAACCTACATTATTTCCGGACATGGTTCTCAGAATATTCTCTATATTTCCAAATTAAGAGTTCAAAGACTAACTTAAATCCTACTTCCTATATTTTATTCCTCGAGAACTTCAACACCACTAATTCTCTTGATTACATTCGTCAAAACACCATAAGACCATCATCCGTCCATTCTTTTCAAACCTTTCATTATTTTAACCTATTAACAACTTAGACACCATAACAACCAAGTTTCAAAGGAAGAAATTATCTTTAATTGTAATGAGGGAAAATAACCTTGCATTTAATGCCAACCGTTAATGAGTGAAACAGACGAAAAGCATAATTGAGAATGGTTCCAAAAGCGAAAGTCAAAAGTTTTGGCAAAGCATTGAAAAATATTAAAATCGGTGGCCGCAATTCTTGAAAATCTGTAAACAAAATCTATCTATGATTTTAACAAAAATCGGTGGCCGCAAATTTTGAATATATGTGTCAGAATCAACTTTAAATCCATTGGTATTCGGTGGAAAGATATCACATGGAAAAAGAAACATTTCTGAGCTTATAAAAGTCTGTGAAAATCAAAAAATATGTAGTTAACTGGTAGGATGCAGTTGATTGCTTCAAAATAGATGTAATTAATCAACTGTAAATTAACCAGTCCAAATTAAAATTTCTCAAAATAGCTAGTCGACTTAATAATACTGATAGTCGACTGGCGAAAACATTGAGAATACAAAATAAATCATTTGATTGCATTTTTTTTTTTTTACTTTTTTTTTTTCAATGACGGCTATCACCTAGAACTTTTCTACAAGAATCAAAACATCAATGCTTCATCAAAGACAACAAGATAAAGACAGATTTCTGGTGATATCTTATCTTATACTCTTTATGTGCTTAATATGGGTCACAGTCATACTACTGTACATATAAATGCTTACCGTCATTTTTGAATTTTTTTTTTTACCTTTAATTTAGTTGATATTCATAGTTGTTCTAATAATACCCGGCCTATTCACATAGCTATTATAAATATGCCTTTCTCTGATTTCTATAAATACTTACATTAGTATCTTTATCTATTCTCAAAGTTAAGGTG
This sequence comes from Gleditsia sinensis, assembly GCA_037074535.1. NCBI lineage: Eukaryota > Viridiplantae > Streptophyta > Magnoliopsida > Fabales > Fabaceae > Gleditsia > Gleditsia sinensis. Next base: position 58,295,486 of record CM073463.1, on the reverse strand, counting down.
ATAGAAATTATGGAGGGAACAACATTCCGTCAGTTTCGAAATATCTGTGTCTTTTGTGGTTCTAGTCCTGGAAAAGATGAGGAGTATGTTAAAGCAGCACAAAATCTGGGTATGGTGCTGGCTAGGAGAAAAATTCATTTAGTGTATGGTGGAGGTAACTGTGGGTTAATGGAGTGTGTGGCTACAGCTGCACATGCACGGGGATGCCAAGTTCTAGGTATTATTCCTACAGCTCTAGCTACATCCAGCAATATAGGGAAGACAATTGGGGAAGAATATAGGGTAGTTTCCATGCATGAACGCATGGCTAGAATGATGAGCAATGCTGAAGCCTTCATTGCCTTACCAGGTGGTTTTGGTACTTTAGAGGAGATTTTCCAAATAGTCTCTTGGGCACAACTAAATATGCATCACAAACCGATAGGTTTGTTAAATGTTAATCACTTCTTTGATGGTTTGTTATCTTTTCTAGATCAAGCTGTGGAACAGAGGTTTATCTCACACTCAGCACGACAAATTCTCATCTCAGCTTCAAATGTTGAGGAGTTGATTGATGCTTTACAAGCCTATGTTCATGTACCTGATCTAACTATTACTCCAGTAGAATGGACGACAGATAATCGCAGGAAGCGTAAATTGGATTTGGATCTTCATCTTTAAATGTAGTAAAACGTAGCTATTATTGTACTACTTTTACTTTCTTAGACTCTACTTGTATACCATATTTACCAACCATACTCCTTTAGAGTTGGTAAAACTATCTTTGAATGTTGCTTATGATCCTCTGAACTTTTGAAATATTCTAGTATATCATCCATATATATAATAACAAATTGTTCCAAGGATGACCTAATTACTATTCATTAAATTTATGAATGCAGCTAAAGGTTTGTCAATTTAAATGCATCACCAAGAACTCATAATGCCCATAATAAGTCCTACATCCTCTTCTCTTATCCTTAATTAATGTTATTCATATCCCAAATCTATTTGTGGAAAAATATTAAACACCTTATAACTGGTCAAACAGGTAATCTATACGAGCTAATGAGTTTCTATTCTACATTGTTACTTTATTCAACTGTCTACAATCTATGCATAGTCATAGTAATCCATCTTTCTTTTTCACAAATAGAACTAGAGCACTCCAAATAAAAGTACTAGGGCATTTAAATCCCTTGTCTAACAAGTCTTGTAAATTTTTTTTTTTCAGTAACTAGAATAATTCTTTTCTGATGTGGAAATACTGCAACCACGGAGCATACTAAGATTTTTCAAATAAAACCGGCACTTTCAAAACTTCTTGGAAATTTTATATGAGTACTAGGGTAAATTCCATGTTAAAATTCCACACTAATATCTCGGTAACTAGATAGTAATTGTAGTCTGTAAACAGCGCACCAGAAAAGTTCCCAGGAAAGAGAGGTGGGTCACTAATGGACACGCTTAAGTACCAAGTCTGTCCTTGCCAGAGCTTTCCTTAGACATGCACTTTTCACAAATCACAATTTTTTTTTTAAATTCAATCGATATCATTCTATATAGGGATATAGATACTAGTTGGGTTCTAAGGAGTAAATCAATACCAAATTCTCGAATTGCTGTGGCAAGGTTGTGCAAGTTTTTCTCCGCATTGTTTGCCGGATTCCGCCTTGGTGGTGCCATTTCCTACTGTGGGAAAAATAAATTTATGCTACTATTGAGGTGATCAAGCCCAATAGTTAGTTTCAAAACAATATTTAACAGCAGTCATAACACCACCTCGGCATATAGATAAGAAACACTAGTAATTTCTTACCTATATAAGTCAATGATCCCCTACACAGCACAACCACAACATACTCAAGACACTATAAGATCGATTCAGATAACCATCCACCCACTGGCCATCTAGGATCGACCTGCTCTGATACCAATTATGTAACAACCTTTTTTTTTCCTTTATTATTATACAATATTGAGTTCACATGCTCTGATACCAATTATGTAACAACCTTTTTTTTTCCTTTATTATTATACAATATTGAGTTCACATACATGTCATTAATCAAAACAGACGTATAACATATCAAACACATAGATATTTACATCTTGTTTATTTTGGTTGACCAATTCCGGAGATACAGGTGCGGGTGGTTGCACCTTCACCGGGATCTGAGTCAACTCGACCACAAACATCTTATTTGATTATGAAATCTGCCCAACATAAAGTAACTCGATCCAATGTGCACTAAAAGCCAGAGCCTTAGAAACAAAAGCTGCATAAATAATTTTCTGAACATGATATGGAAATATAGTGAGAATTAAATCCCAGTAAGTTCAACAATAAATTATCATCAGTAAAGCTCATCACGTCATGTTCAGCTGTATAAACTACAGAAAATATCTTTGGTCACATGAATGCATTATATCTATGTACATAAGAATCATACTATAATGATATGTATGATATGATTAACTATTTTCAAAATATCATATGATGGCCATCAACTTATTCTCATTTCAAGCTACCCCGGTCAGGGTGAGTATCCTCTACTCTCCGGTACGGGCTTTTCTCGCTCCGTCCGACATGGCCCACTTTCTCTTTCTTTTCTCATTATCATGATCATAACCGTTGGTAGGGCGTCCCCTACTGGTGCACCACACGGATTGCCATGTGACCGTGCTCATTTCTTTTCTTTTCACAATGTTAGCCAAAAATATGCTTTCAATAACAAGTATGTTCATCAAAATATAACTATTACCATAAATCATTGGTAATCATGCCATGAACATAACCATTTCAAATATCACTTTATAAAATATTTCCATGTCAAAATTTCACACTTAAGATGGTAAGAAGTTCATACAATGGCAATGGCTATGGCTATACAAGTCATTTATTAAGATTCAGCTTCTTTTTTAAATACTAATTTTATTTCTTTATTTTCTTAATGCAGGTTTTCATCCTATCTAACCTTCTCTTACTAATCAGAGCATAACTCCCACAATTTAACTCTGATGTAGGTGATATTGGTGTCTATTTCAAGATAAAACAATTATCTAAAACTATTATGTTGAACATTGTAACGAAAAATTAAGAAACAAAGGTGATATTACTCCCTCAAAGTACAGGATAGTTCCTCTCGGATAGGTTCTGACCTTTACTAACTAATTAGACCATATCTCCCAAATTGGAACTCCAAATTGAGTGATTCCAGTTGGTAAAAGTCCATGAGCCATATATCTATAATTGTTATGTTGGCGCTCTATTTTAATTCCCTACAGAACATTCCCAAAAATTCAAAAACTAAAGCATTAATAACATACTCTTCCCTGAATAAACATTTTCTGATCTCTGCTTACTAATCGGATCATATCTACCTCATATGAACTCCAAATTGCATCATTCCAGTGGGTATATTTCCATGAGACATAGATATATAACTTTAATGTTAACCATTTATTTTAATTCCATACAGATAATTCCCAGAAATTAAAATACAAAAGCTGTCCTAACATAATCTTCCCTGATGAACCATTTTCTGCCCTTGGCTTACTAATCGGACCATATCTACCACATGTGAACTCCAAATTGAATTATTCCAGTGGCTAAAAATTTCTGACACACATATCTTTAATTCTTATGTTAACCATTTATTTTAATTCCCTACCAATAATTCCCAGAAATTAAATTACCGAAGCTATCCTAACATATTCTTCCCTGATGATTCATTTTCTGACCTTTGACTACTAATCAGACCATATCTACCTCATATGGACTCCAAATGGAATGATTCCAGTGGGTGAAAATCCGTGCCACATATATCTTTACTTCTTATGTTAACCATTTATTTTAATTCCTTATAGATTGTTCCCAGAAATTAAAATACCGAAGCTTAAAATTCTGTCAACCATAGCCATATCCATGCAGAACTATCTACACCAACCTAAGTATTCAAACATACATCACATGCAAGATCAATATGCAACATGATATAGCAACTTCCATGACCAATCATCAAAGTTCTAAGACCAAAATCTCATATAAATATTATGAGTTTCAAAGGTTTTCTTCAAAAAGAAATATTGTTAAACTTACCTGGAGCACTTAGTCTCCTAGACTTCTCCTTCCTCTTTCTTCCTTTCTTCCTCTCCTTTCCTCACACTACCTTGCTTCTATTTTTTCTCTCCCTCACTTGGACGAAATTCTAATGTTGTAAGGGTGGGTTTTCTTATATAGACCACCAAATAATTCACCTTTCATGATCATGGGTCTACCTTATCACAATTAGGATACACTTTGTTGAATTTTTGGAAAACAAACAACTTATGTTCTTGTCTTCCTCTTCCTTAGTCAAGATATGCATAGAAAAAGGAGATTTGTAGTTTGAAAATTATGATGATATGTTCTTAAGATATGGGGCAAGATCCCTTTGATTTAGGGATTCATTTCCTTTTTCTTTTGTCTTAATCAAGTATGATAGATTTGCCTTTTTAAGTGGCAAATTTCTAGCCCTTGAATTTAGGAACTTAACTAAAATTATTTGTGTAGGAAAATGATGTTTTGTCATAATGCTATGTATTATTACCCACTTGCTAAAGTTATGAATGTAGGATATAGATGTTTTTGTCCTAAAGCCTTGTATTATTATGCCACTTGCCAAAATGATGAATGTAGAATCACACCACTTGTCAAATTTTTGTCTTAATGCCATGTCACTTAATCTTGATTACACTAATATTTCATCACTTTAATTTTATTTTTATTTTTATTTTTCCTCTTGGGTTTGGGCTCATTCTTGCCCATTTTCCTTACTTTGGTTAAAATTCTTCCTTTCATAATGGGCTTGGTCACATTTTCATGATTTTTGGGCTATCGGTCCAATTTCTATATCCTAGTCCAAGTCTATGTTTTATTTCTTCCTTGGCCTATCCTATTGGCTTGCTAAAAATTCATGTGAAGTAGAAAAACTCTATATGAAATGTCTATAGGTTAAAGCCCAATTACGGGTGGAGATACTAAACTCAGTAACTTTTGCTCTTAAATTAAGAAAAATTACCCTAATCCGATCTTCTTGAAATTTTAAGACCTTTACTTACTTCACAAAAATTTATCTTTCTTTACCTAAGAATTTCACCTTTCTTTAACATGTTTATTTCTAATATTTCCTCTTAGGTTTTCTTTCTTTACGTATTCCATTAATATTAGAACATTTCTATGCATATATGTAAGGTGAAGAATTTCTAAGGAAAATATCTAAAAATTACGGGATGTTACATTAGGAACGCCACGACGTTCCTTTCACGTGGTTCCGAGTGGACAGCGGTCGAATCAGGCCGTGGAGAAACCCTAAGGGGCACTTTTGTGCATCCAGATGACGGTGGCAGAAAAAATAAAAAGTTGACTCATTTGAGAGAAAACCAAATTGGAAACGCCACGATGTTCGTTTCACGTGATTCCAATTATCCGGAGGTCGAATCATGCCATCGAGAAACCGTAGGTGGCATTTTCTGGCATCCGGATGACGGTGGCGGAAAAAATAAAAAGTGGACTCGTTTGAAAGAAGTCCTCCTTATGAACGTCACAACATTTCTTTCGCATCATTCCTAGTAGCAGGCGGTCGAATCGGGCCGTAGAGAAACCCTAAGGGGCACTTTTGTGCATCCGGATGACAATTGCAGAAAAAATAGAAAGTGGACTCATTTGAAAGAAGACCTCCTTTAGAACACCACGACGTTCCTTTCGCATGATTCTGAGTAGCCGGCGGTCGAATCGAGCCATGGAGAAACCCTAGGGGGCACTTTTATGCATCCGGGTGATGGTGGCAGAAAAAATAAAAAGTGGAATCATTCGAAAGCAGGCCTCCTTAGGAACTCCACGACGTTCGTTTCCTATGAATCCTATTGTGCCGTCAAAAAACCCTAGTTGTAATTTTCGAGCATCCGGCTGACGATGGCGTAAAAAATAAAAAGTGGACTCGTTTGAAAGAAGACATCCTTAGGAACGCCACGACGTTCCTTTCGCGTGATTCCTAGTAGCTGGTGGTTAAATCGTGCCGTCATTCTTGCTTTTGGATGATAGTGGCAAAAAAAAAAGTGGACTCGTGGGAAAGAAGACCTCCATAGGAACGCCATGACATTCCACTTCCGTGATTCTGAGTAGCCGGCGGTCGAACCAGCCCGTGGAGAAACCCTAGAGGGTATTTTTATGCAGCCGAATGACGGTGGCAGAAAAAAAAATTGGACTTGTTTGAAAGAATACCTCCTTGGGAACGCCATGACGTTCGTTTCACGTGATTCCTATTAACCGGCGGTCGAATCGTGCCGTCGAGAAACCATAGTTGGCATTTTCGAGTATCCAGATGACGTTGGCGGAAAAAATAAAAAGTAGACTCGTTTGAAAGAAGACCTCCTTAGGAACGCCACGACGTTCCTTTTGCGTGATTCCTAGTAGCCGGCGGTTGAATCGTGCCGTCGAGAAACCCTAGAGGGCATTTTCTTGCTTTTGGTTGATGGTGGTGAAAAAAAAGTGGACTCGTGGGAAAGAAGACCATCATAGGAATGCCACGACATTCCTTTCGCATGATTCTGAGTAGCTGGGGTCGAACCGGGCCGTGGAGAAACCCTTGGGGGTATTTTTGTGCAGCCGGATGACGGTGGCAAAAAAAATCAAAATTCAACTTGTTTGAAAGAAGACCTCCTTGGGAACGCCATGATATTCGTTTCGCGTGATTCCTATTAGCTGGTGGACGAATCGTGCCGTCAAGAAACCCTAGCTGGCATTTTCTTACAGCCAAGTTACAAAGGAGAAAAAAATAAAAAATGGACTCGTTGGAAAGAAAACCTCCATAGAAACGCCACGACGTTCCTTTCGCGTGATTCCGTGTAGCCAGCTATTGAATCCGACCGTCAAGAAACCTCAAGGGGCATTTTTGTGCATCCAGATGACAGTGGCGGAAAAAATAAAAAGTGAACTCGTTGGAAAGAGGACTTCCTTAGGAACGCCACGATGTTCGTTTCGCATGATTCCAAGTAGCCGGCAGTTGAATCGTGCTGTTAAGAAACTCTAGGGGGCATTTTTGTGCATTCGGATGACGGTGGCGAAAAAAATAAAAAGTAGACTCATTGGAAAGAAGACTTCCTTAAGAACGCCACGACGTTCATTTCGCGTGTTTCCGATCAACCAGCGGATGAATCGAATGGTCGAGAAACCGTAGGGGGCATTTTCGTGCATGCAATTTACAGAGGAGAAAAAAAATGGACTTGTTGGGAAGAAGAACTCCTTAGGAACGCCACGACGTTCGTTTCGCGTGATTTTGAGTAGCATGTAGTCGAATCGGGCCGTCGACAAAACCCTAGGGGTTATTTTTGTGCATCCGGATCACCGTGGCAAAGTACAAAAAAATGTAGTCGCTAGAAAAAATACCTCCTTAGGAACGTGATTTTGATTAGCTGGCGGTCAAATCGTGCGACGAGAAACCCTAGGGGGCATTTTTGTGCATCCGGATGACGGTGGCGAAAAAAATAAAAAGAAGACCTCCTTAGGAACGCCACGACGTTCGTTTCATGTGTTTTTGAGTAGCTGGCGGTCCAATCGGGTCGTCAAGAAACCCTTGGGGGCATTTTTGTGCATCCGGGTGACGGTGGCGAAAATACAAAAAAATATACTCGTTGGAAAGAAGACCTCTTTAGGAACCCCACGACGTTCGTTTTGCATGATTCCTAGTAGCCGACGGACAAATCCTGCCGTTGAGAAACCCTATGGGGCATTTTCGTGCATCCAAATTACGGAGGAGAAAAAAATAAACAATGGACTCGTTGGAAAGAAGACCACCTTAGGAACACCACGACGTTCCTTTCGCGTGATTCCGAGTAGCCAGCGGTCGAATCGGGCCGTCGAGAAACTGTAGGGGTCATTTTCGTGCATGCAATTTACGGAGGAGAAAAAAAAATAAAAAATGGACTCGTTCGAAAGAACAACTCCTTATGAATGCCATGACGTTCCTTTCGTGTGATTCTGAGTAGCCAGCAGTCGAATCGGGCCGTCGAGATACCCTAGGTGGCATTTTCGTGCATCCGGATCACCACGGCAAAAAAAATATAATGTGGATTCGTTGTAAAGAAGACCTCCTTAGGAACGCCACGACGTTCGTTTCGCGTGATTCTGAGTAGCCGGCGATCGAATTGTATCTATGAGAAAACCTTAGGTGCATTTTCGTGCATCCGGGTGACAGTGGCGGATGAATCGTGCCGTCCAGAAACTGTAGGGGCATTTTCGTGCATGCAATTTACGGAGGATAAAAAAATAAAAAATGGACTCGTTCGGAAGAAGAACTCCTTAGGAAGGCCACGACGTTCCTTTCGCATGATTCCGAGTAGCCAGCGGTCGAATCGAGCCGTCGAGAAACCCTAGGGGGGATTTTCGTGCATCTGAATTAGCGTGGCAAAAAAAAACAAAAAGTGGACTCGTGTTGTCGAGAAACCTTAGGGGGCATTTTCGTGCATCCAAGTTACGGAGGAGAAAAACATAAAAAATGGACTCGTTGGAAAGAAGCCCTCTTTAGGAACGCCACGATGTTCCTTTCGCGTGATTCCAAGTAGCCGACTGTCGAATCGTTATGTCGAGAAACCATTGGGAGCATTTTCGTGCATTCAGATTACGGTGGCAAAAAAAATAAAAAGTGGACTCGTTGTAAACAAGCCCTCTTTAGGAACGCCACAACGTTCCTTTCGCGTGATTTCGAGTTACCGGCGATCGAATCGTGCCGTCGAGAAAACTTTAGGGGCATTTTTGTGCATCCGGGTGTCGATGGCAAAAATATAAAAAAAATATACTCGTTGGAAAGATGACCTCTTTAAGTACACCACAATGTTCTTTTCCCTTGATTCCGAGTAGCCGGCGGACAAATCGTGCTGTCGAGAAGCCCTAGGGGGCATTTTCGTGCATCCAAATCACGGACTAGAAAAAAATAAAAAATGGACTCGTTGGAAAGAAAACCTCCTTAGGAACGCCACGACGTTCCTTTTGCGTGATTTCGAGTAGTCAGCGGTCGGTTCGGGCCATTGAGAAACCCTAGGTGGCATTTTCGTGCATCTGGATCACCGTGGTGAAAAAAGAAAAAAATATACTCGTTGGAAAGAAGACCTCCTTAGGAACGCCACAACGTTCGTTTCGCGTGACTCTGATTAGCCGGTAGTCAAATCGGGCCGTCGAGAAACCTTAGGCGGCATTTTCGTGCATCCGGATGACAGTGAAGAAAATACAAAAAAATATACTCATTGGAAAGAAGACCTCTTCAGGAACGCCACGAAGTTCATTTCGCGTGATTCTGAGTAGCCTGCAGTCGAATTGGTCCGTCGACAAAACCCTATGGGGTATTTTTGTGCATCCGGATCACCGTGGCAAAGTACAAAAAATCTAGTCATTGGCAAGAAGACGTCCTTAGGAACGCGACGACGTTCGTTTCGCGAGATTCCTAGTAGCCGGCGGTCGATTCGTGCCATCGAGAAACCCTAGGGGGAATTTTTGTGCATTCGGATGACAGTGGCGAAAAAAATAAAAAGTGGACTCGTTGGAAAGAAGACCTCCTTAGGAACGCCACGACATACGTTTCATGTGATTCCGAGTAGCCGGCGGTCGAATCGTGCCGTCGAGAAACCCTTGGGGGCATTATTGTGCATCTAGATCATGGTGACGAAAATACAAAAAAATATACTCGTTGGAAAAAAGACCTCTTTAGGAACGTCACGACGTACGTTCTGTGTGATTCCGAGTAGCTTGTGGACGAATCGTGTCTTCGAGAAACCCTAGGGTGTAGTTTTGGGTATTTTCGTGCATCCAAATTACAGAGGAGAAAAAAATAAAAAATGGACTCGTTGGAAAGAAGACCTCTTTAGGAACGCGACGACGTTCATTTTGCGTGATTCTGAGTAGCCCACGGTCGAAACGGGCCGTCGAAAAACCCTAGGGGGCATTTTCCTGCATCCGAATCAACGTGGCAAAAAAAAATATACTCATTGGAAACAAGTCCTCTTTAGGAACGCCACAACGTTCGTGTCGCATGATTCGGAATAACCGGCAGTCAAATTGGTGAGCCGAGAAACCCTAGGGGGCATTTTTGTACATTCGGATTACGGTGGCGGAAAAAATAAAAAGTGGGCTCGTTGGAAAGAAGACCTCCTTAGGAATGCAACGACATTCGTTTCGCGTGATTATGAGTAGTCGTCCATCAAATTGGGCTGTCGAGAAACCTTATGGGGCATTTTTGTGCATCTGGATCAACGTGGCGAAAATACAAAAAAATATACTCGTTGGAAAGAAGACCTCCTTAACAACGCCACAACGTTCGTTTCGCTTGATTCCGAGTAGCCGGCGGTAGAATCGTGTCATCGAGAAACCCTTGGGGGCATTATCGAGCATCCCGATGACGTTGACGAAAATACAAAAAAATATACTCGTTGGCAATAAGACCTCTTTAGGAACGCCACAACGTTCGTTTCATGTGATTCTGAGTAGTCGGCAAACGAATCGTACCATCGAAAAACCCTATGGGGTATTTTCGTGCATACAAATAACGGAGGAGAAAAAAAATAAAAAATCGACTCGTTCGAAAGAAGACCTTTTTAGGAACGCCACGACGTTCATTTCGCGTGATTCCGAGTAGCCCGCGGTCGAATCGGGCTATCGAGAAACCTTAGGGGGCATTTTCGTGCATCAAGATAACCGTGGCGAAAAAAATATAAAGTGAACTCGTTGGAAAGAAGACCTCCTTAGGAACTCCACGACATTCGTTTCACGTGATTCTGAGTAGCCAACTGTCGAATCGTGCCATCAAGAAACCCTTAGGTGCATTTTTGTGCATCTGGGTGACGGTAACGAAAATACAAAAAAATATACTCGGTAAAATGATGACCTCTTTAGGAACGCCACGACGTTCGTTTTGCATGATTCCTAGTAGTCGGCGGACGAATCGTGCCGTCGAGAAACCCTATGGGGCATTTTCGTGCATCTAAATTACGGAGGAGAAAAAAATAAACAATGGACTTTTTGGAAAGAAGACCTCCTTAGAAACACCACGACGTTCCTTTCGCATGATTCCGTGTAGCCAATAGTTGAATCGGGTCATCGAGAAACCCTAGGTGGCATTTTTGTGCATCCGGATCATCATGGCGAAAAAAGAAAAAAATATACCCGTTGGAAAGAAGTCCTCCTTACGAAATCCAAGACATTGCTTTCGCGTTATTCCAAGTAGCCGGCGGACGAATCGTGCCGTCGAGAAACTGCAGGGGGCATTTTCGTGCATGCAATTTACGGAGGGGAAAAAAATAAAAAACGGACTCGTTCGAAAGAAGAACTCCTTAGGAAGGCCACGACGTTCCTTTCGCATGATTCCGAGTAGCCAGCGGTCGAATCGGGCCATCGAGAAACCCTTGGGGGCATTTTCGTGCATTCGGATCACCGTGGCGAAAAAAATATAAAGCGGACTCATTGGAAAGAAGACCTCCTTAGGAACGCCACGACGTTCGTTTCGCGTGATTCTGAGTAGCTGGCGATTGAATCGTGCCGTTGAGAAACCCTTAAGTGCATTTTCGTGCATTCGGGTGACGGTGGCGAAAATACAAAAAAATATACTCGTTAAAAAGAGATGACCTCTTTAGGAACGCCACGACGTTCGTTTTGCATGATTTCTAGTAGCTGGCGGACGAATACTGCCGTCGAGAAACCCTATGGGGCATTTTCGTGCATCCAAATTACGGAGGAGAAAAAAATAAAAAATGTACTCGTTCGAAAGAAGACCTTCTTAGGAACGCCACGACGTTCCTTTCGCGTGATTTCGAGTAGCCAGCGGTCGAATCATGCAGTCGAGAAACCCTAGGTGGCATTTTTGTGCATCCGAATCACCGTGGCAAAAAAACAAAAAAAATATACTCGTTGGAAAGAAGACCTCTTTAGGAACGCCACGACGTTTATGTCGCGTGATTCGGAATAGTCGGCGGATGAAACGTGCCGTCGAGAAACCCTAGGGGGCATTTTCGTGCATCCAAGTTACGGAGGAGAAAAAAATAAAAAATGGACTCGTTGGAAAGAAAACCTCCTTAGAAACGCCACAACGTTCCTTTTGCGTGATTCCATGTAGCCAGCAGTTGAATTGGCCCGTCGAGAAACCCTAGTTGGAATTTTTGTGCATTCGGATCACCGTGGTGAAAAAAGAAAAAAATATAGTCGTTGGAAAGAAGACCTCCTTAGGAACGCCACAACATTCGTTTCCCATGATTCCGAGTAGTCGGCGGTCAAATCCGGACGTCGAGAAACCCTAGGCGGCATTTTCTCACATCCAAATGACGGTGAAGAAAAAACAAAAAAATATACTCGTTGGAAAGAAGACCTCTTTAGGAACGCCATGACGTTCGTTTCGCATGATTCCGAGTAGTCGACGGTCGAATCGTGATGTCGAGAAACCGTTGGGGGTATTTTCATGCATTCGGATTACGGTGGCAAAAAAAATAAAAAGTTGACTCGCTGGAAACAATTCCTCTTTCGGAACGTCACGACATTCCTTTCGCGTGATTCTGAGTTGCCGGCGGTCGAATTGTGCAGTCGAGAAAACTTTGGGGGCATTTTCGTGCATGCGGGTGACGGTGGCAAAAATACAAAAAAATATGCTCGTTGGAAAGAAGACCTCTTTAGGAACGCCACGATGTTCGTTTCGCTTGATTCCGAGTAGCTGGCAGACAAATCGTGCCGTCGAGAATCCCTAGGGAGCATTTTCGTGCATCCAAATTACTGAGGAGAAAAAAATAAAAAATGGACTCGTTCGAAAGAAAACCTTCTTAGGAACGCCCTAGGCGACAATTTCGTGCATTCAGATGATGGTAAAGAAAATACAAAAAAGTATGCTCGTTGGAAAGAAGGTCTCCTTAGGAACGCGACAACGTTCGTTTCGCGTGATTCCAAGTAGCCGGCGGTCGAATCGTGCCGTCGAGAAACCCTTGGGGACATTATCGAGCATCCTGATGACGGTGGCGAAAATACAAAAAAAATATATTCGTTGGAAATAAGACCTCTTTAGGAACGCCACGACGTTCGTTTCGTGTGATTCCGAGTAGCCGGTGGACGAATCGTACCGTCAAGAAACTCTAGGGGGTATTTTCGTGCATCCAAATTACGGAGGAGAAAAAAATGAAAAATTGACTCGTTGGAAAGAAGACCTCTTTAGGAACGCCACGACATTCATTTCGCGTGATTCCGAGTAGCCCGCGGTCGAATCAGGCCGTCAAGAAACCCTAGGGGGCATTTTTGTGCATCCAGATCTCTGTGGCGAAAATACAAAAAAAATATAGTCGTTGGAAAGAAGACCTCCTTAAGAACGTCACGATGTTTCGTTCGTATGATTCCGAGTAGCCGGCGGTCAAATCGTGCTGTTAATAAACCCCACGGGTCAGTTTTGTGCATTCACATGACGGTGGCAGAAAAAATAGAAAGTGAACTCGTTGGAAAGAAGACCTCCTTAGGAAAGCCACGACATTGTTTTAGCGTTATTCCGAGTAGCCGACTGTCGAATCGGGGCGTCGAGAAATCGTAGGGGCCATTTTCGTACATTTGGATGACCGTGGCGAAAATACAAAACAATATGGTCGATAGAAAGAGGACCTCCTTAGGAATGACACGACGTTCGTTTCGCGTGACTCCGAATAGCCAGTGGTTGGATCGGGCCGTCGACAAACCCTAGGCGGCATTGTCGTGCATCCGGATGACGTTGAAGAAAATACAAAAAAATACACTCATTGGTAAGAAGACCTCTTTAGGAACACCAAGACATTTGTTTCGCGTGATTCCGAGTAGCCGGCGGTCGAATCGTGCTGTCGATAAACCCCAGGGGTCATTTTTGTGCATTCAAATGACGGTGGCAGAAAAAATAAAAAGTTGACTCGTTGGAAAGAAGACCAACTTAGGAAAGGCATGATGTTCGTTTCGCGTGATTCCGAATAGCCGGCGGTTGGATCGGGCCTTCGAGAAACCCTAAGCGGCATTTTTGTGCATTCGGATGACGTTGAAGAAAATACAAAAAAATATACTCATTGGAAAGAAGACCTCTTTAGGAACACCACGAAGTTCGTTTCGCGTGATTCTGAGTAGCAGACTGTCGAATCATTACGTCGAGAAACCTTTGGGGGTATTTTCGTGCATCCGGATGATGGTGGCGAAAAAAATAAAAAGTGGACTCGTTGCAAATAAGACCTCTTTAGGAACGTCATGACGTTCCTTTCGCGTGATTCCAATGAGCCGGCGGTCGAATCGGGCAATCGAGAAACCCTATTGGGCATTTTCGTGCATCCAGAAGACTGTGGCGAAAATGCAAAAAAAATATTTGTTGGAAAGAAAACCTCCTTAGGAATGCCACGACGTTCATTTCGCGTGATTCTGAGTACCCTGCAGTCGAATCAGGCCATCGACAAAACACAACGGGGTATTTTTGTGCATCCGGATCACCGTGGCAAAGTACAAAAAAAATATAGTCGTTGGAAAGAAGACGTCCTTAGGAATGCCACGACGTTCGTTTCGCCTGATTTCGAGTAAGCGGTGGTCGAATCATGCCCTCAAGAAACCTTTGCGGGCATATTCGTGCATCTGAATGACGGTGGTGAAAATATAAAAAAAATATACTCGTTAGAAAGAAGATCTCATTAGGAACGCCACGACATTCGTTTCGCGTAAATCTGAGTAGCCGGCCATCAAATCGGGCCGTCGACAAAACCGTAAGGGGTATTTTCGTGCATCCGATTCACCGTGGCAAAGTACAAAAAAATGTAGTCGTTGGAAAGAAGACCTCCTTAGGAATGCCACGATGTTCGTTTCACGTGATTCTTAGTAGCTAGCAGTTGAATCGTGTCATCAAGAAACCCTAGGGGGCATTTTTATGAATCCGGATGACGATGGCGAAAAAAATAAAAAGTGGACTCGTTGGAAAGAAGACCTCCTTAGGAACAACACAACATTTGTTTTGCGTGATTTTGAGTAGTCGGCGGTCGAATCGTGCTGTCGAGAAATCCTTGTGGGCATTTTCGTGCATCCGGATGTCGGTGGCAAAAATACAAAAAAAAATACTCGTTCGAAAGAAAACCTCTTCAGGAACGCCACGAAGTTCGTTTCGCTTAATTCCGAGTAGCCGGCAAACAAATCGTGCTATCAAGAAACCATAGGGGGCATTTTCGAACATCCAGATTACGCTGGCAGAAAAAATAAAAAGTGGACTCGTTTGAAAGAATACCTCCTTAGGAATGCCACGAAATTCGTTCCGCGTGATTCTAAGTAGCCAGCCATCAAATCGGGCTGTCGAGAAACCCTAGGGGGAATTTTCATGCATTTGGATCACCATGGCGAAAATACAAAAAGATATAGTCGGTGGAAAGAATACCTCGTTAGGAACGGACGACGTTCGTTTCGCTTGATTCCAAGTAGCCGGCGGTCGAATCGTGCTGTCGAGAAACCCCAGGAGGCATTTTCGTGCATTCAGATGACGGTGGCGGAAAAAATAAAAAGTTGACTCGTTGGAAATAAGACCTCCTTAGGAACGCCACGACGTTCCTTTTGTGTGATTCTGAGTAGCTGGCAGTTGAATCCGGCTGTCGATAAAACCCTAGGGGGCATTTTCATGCATCAAAATGACAGTGGCAAAAAAATAAAAAGTGGACTCGTTGGAAAGAAGACCTCCTTAGGAACGCCACGAAGTTCGTTTCGTGTGATTCTGAGTAGACGGTGATTGAATTGGGCCGACGAGAAACCCTAGTGGAAACTTTTGTGCATCCAGATGACTGTAGCAAAAATACAAAATAATATATTCGTTGGAAAGATTACCACTTTAGGAACGCCACGACGTTCGTTTCGCGTGAATCTGAGTAGCCTGAAGTCGAATCGGGCCGTCGATAAAACCCTATGGGATATTTTCGTGCATTCGGATCAACGTGGCAAAGTACAAAAAAATATAGTCGTTGGAAAGAAGACCTCCTTAAGAATGCCACGTCATTCGTTTCGTGAGATTCTTAGTAGCCGACGGTCGAATCGTGCCGTCGAGAAACCCTAATGGACATTTTTGTACATCCGGATGACGGTAGCGAAAAAAATAAAAAGTGGACTCGTTGGAAAGACGATCTCCTTAGGAATGCCTCGACGTTCGCTTCGCGTGATTCTGAGGAGCTGGTGGTCGAATCGTGCCGTCAAGAAACCCTTGAGGGCATTTTCGTGTATCTGGATGACGGTGGCAAAAATACAAAAAAAATATACTCGTTGGAAAGAAAACCTCTTCAGGAACGCCACGATGTTCGTTTCGCATGATTCCGAGTAGCCGGCAGACGAATCGTGCCGTTGAGAAACCCTATGGGGCATTTTCGTACATCCAGATTACGGTGGTGGAAAAAATAAAAATTGGACTCGTTGGAAAGAATACCTCCTTAAGAACGCCATGACATTCATTTCGCGTGATTCTGAGTAGCTGGCCATCAAATCGAGCCGTCGAGAAACCCTAGAGGGCATTTTCATGCATCAGGATCACCTTGGCGAAAATACAAAAAGATATAGTCGTTGGAAAGAATACCTCCTTAGGAACGGCACGACGTTCGTTTCCCGTGATTCCGAGTAGCCGACGGTCAAATCGTGCTATCGAGAAACCCTAGAGGGCATTTTCGTGCATTCGGATGATGGTAGCGGAAAAAATAAAAAGTTGACTAATTGGAAAGAAGACCTCCTTAGGAACGCCACGACGTTCCTTTCGCAAGATTCTAAGTAGCCTGCATATGAATCTGGCCGTCGACAAAACCCTAGGGGGCATTTTTGTGCATCCAGATGACGGTGGCAGAGAAAATAAAAAGTGAATTCGTTGGAAAGAAGACCTCCTTACGAATGCCACGATGTTGTTTTCGCATTATTTCGGGAAGCCGGTGATCGAATTGAGCCGTCAAAAAACCCTAGTGGGTATTTTCGTGCATCCGAAACATCGTGGCAAAAGAACAAAAAAATATACTCGTTAGAAAGAAGACTTCTTTAGGAACGCCACGACGTTCGTGTCGCGTGATTCAGAATAGTCGGCAGATGAATCGTGCTGTAGAGAAACCCTATGGGGGATTTTCATGCAACCAAGTTACGGAGGAGAAAAATATAAAAAATGGACTCGTTGGAAAGAAGCCCTCTTTAGGAACGCCATGACGTTCATTTCGCGTGATTCCGAGTAGCCGACTATCGAATCGTGACATCAAGAAACCATTGGGTGCATTTTTGTGCATTCAGATTATGGTGGCGAAAAAAATAAAAAGTGGACTCGTTGGAAACATGACCTCTTTAGGAACGTCACGACGTTCCTTTCGTGTGATTCCCAATAGCCGGTGGTCAAATCAGGCCGTCGAGAAACCCTAGTGGGCATTTTCGTGCATCCCGATGACTGTACAGAAATTACAAAAAAAAATATTCGTTGGAAAGAAAACCTCTTTAGGAACACCACGATGTTCGTTTCGCGTGATTCTGAAAAGCGTGCAGTCGAATCGGGCCGTTGACAAAACCCTATGGGGTATTTTCGTGCATCCAGATCACCGTGCCAAAGTACAACAATAAGTAGTTGTTGGAAAGAAGACCTCCTTAAGAATGCCACGACGTTCGTTTCGCGTGATTCTAAGTAGCCGGCGGTCGAATCGTGCTGTTGAGAAACCCTAGGGGGAATTTTTGTGCATCCGGATGACGGTGGCGAAACAAATAAAAAGTGGACTCGTTGGAAAGAAGACCTCTTTAGGAATGCCACGACATTCGTTTCGCGTGATTCGGAGTAGCCGGCGGTCGAATATGGCCGTCGAGAAACCCTTGGGGGCTTTTTCGTGAATCTGGATGACAGTGGCAAAAAAAAAAGTGGAATCGTTGGAAAGAAGACCTCCTTAAGAACGCCACGACATTCGTTTCACGTGATTCCGAGTAGCCGGTGGTCGAATCATGCCGTCGAGAAACCCTAGGGGGAATTTTCGTACATCCTGATTGCGGTGGTAGAAAAAATAAAAAGTGGACTCGTTAGAAAGAAGACCTCCTCAGAACGCCACGACATTCGTTTCGCGTGATTCTGAGTAATCGGCCATCAAATCAGGCCGTCGAGAAACCTTATAGGGTATTTTCGTGCATCCGAATCATCATGGCGAAAATACAAAAAAATATAGTTGTTGGAAAGTAGACCTCTTTAGGAACGGCACGACGTTCGTTACGCGAGATTTCGAGTAGCCGGTGGTCGAATAGTGCTGTCGAGAAACCCTAGTGGGCATTTTCGCGCATTCGGATGACGGTGGTGGAAAAAATGAAAACTTGACTCGTTGGAAAGAAGACCTCCTTAGGAACATCACGACGTTCCTTTTGCTTGATTCTGAGTAGCCGGCGTTCGAATTCGGCGGTCGAGAAACCCTAGAGGGCATTTTCGTGCATCAGGTTGACGGTGGTGGAAAAAATAAAAGGTGGACTCGTTGGAAAGAAGACCTCCTTAGGAACGCCACAGCATTCCTTTCGCGTGATTCTGATTAGCCGGCGGTCGAATCGTGCCGTCGAGAAACCCTAGGCGGCATTTTCGTACATCCGGATGACGGTGGCAAAAAAAATAAAAAGTGGACTTGTTGGAAAGAAGACCTCCTTGGGAAGGCCACGACATTCGTTATGCATGATTCCGATTAGCCGGCAGTTGAATCGTGCCATTGAGAATCCCTAGGGGGTATTGTCATGCATCCGGATGACTGTGGCGAAAATACAAAAAACAAATTTGTTGGAAAGAATACCTCTTTAGGAACAACATGACGTTCATTTCGCGAGATTCTGAGTAGCCTGGATTCGAATTGGACCATCGACAAAACCCTATGGGGTATTTTCGTGGATTCAGATAGCGGTGGTAGAAAAAATAAAAAGTGAACTCGTTGGAAAGAATACCTCCTTAGGAACGCCACAACGTTGCTTTCGCGTTATTCCAAGTAGCTGGCGGTCGAATTGGGACGTCGAGAACCCTAGGTGGCATTTTCGTGCATCCAAATTAGGATGGAGAAAAAAATTAAAATGTGGAATTGTTGAAAAGAAGACCTTCTTAGGAATGCCACAACGTTCCTTTCGTGCGATTTCGAGTAGCCGACGGTCAAATCGGGCCGTCGAGAAACCCTAGGGGGCATTTTTGTGCATCCAGATCACTGTGGCGAAAAATACAAAAAAATATATTCGTTGGAAAGAAGACCTCTTTAGGAACGTCACGACGTTTGTTTCGCGAGATTCTGAGTAGCCTGCATTCGAATCGGGCCGTCGACAAAATCTTGGGGCATTTTCGTGCATCTAGATGATGGTGGTGGAGAAAATAAAACTAAACTCATTGGAAAGAAGTCCTTAGGAACGCCAACACGTTGCTTTCGCGTTATTTCGAGTAGCCGGCAGTCGAATCGGGACGTCGAGAAAACCTAGTTGGTATTTTTGTGCAACCGGATGACCGTGTCGAATATACAAAAAAAAATATTCGTTGGAAAGAAAACCACTTTAGGAACGCCACCACGTTCGTTTTGCATGATTCTGAGTTGCCGGTGGTCGAATCGGGCCTTCGAGAAACCCTAGGAAGCATTTTTCGTGCATCCGAATGACGGTGGCAAAAAGACAAAAAAATATACTCGTTGGAAAGAAGACTCTTTAGGAACGCCACGACATTCATTTCGCGTAATTTCGAGTAGCTGGCGGTCGAATCGTGTCATCGAGAAACCCTAGTGGGCATTTTCGTGCATCCAGATTACAGTGGAGAAAAAAATAAAAGGTGGACTCGTTGGAAAGAAGACCTCTTTAGGAACGCCACGACGTTCGTTTCGCGTGATTCGGAGTAGTCGACGGTTGAATTAGGCCATCGAGAAACCCTTGGGGACATTTTCGTGCATCCCGATGATGATGGCAAAAAAAAAAAAAGTGGACTCGTTTGAAAGTGGACCTCCTTAGGAACGCCAGAACGTTTGTTTCGCATGATTCCGAGTAAGCGGCTGTCGAATCGGGCCGTCAAGAAACCCAAGGGGAAATTTCATGTATCCGGATGACGATGGCAGAAAAAGTAAAAAGTGGAGTCGTTGGAAAGAAGATCTGCTTAGGAACACCACGACGTTCGTTTCGCGTGATTCCGAGTAGGCAGCGGTTGGATCGAGGCCGTCGAGAATTCCTAAAGGGCATTTTTGTGAGATTGCATGGTATGCCTAGGAGTATTGTGTCCAATTTTTTTTTGAAACATGTCAAGTTTATATATAATAGGAGTATGCATTCTGTAACTAAGTTTTCACATTTTGAAATTGTGCATAGTTTTAATCCATTAACTCCTTTACCTATGGCTGATTGTATTAACTTAGATGAAAAGAAAAAAGTTGATTTTGTTAAGCAGATCTATAAATAGGCAAGACAAAACATTAGGAAAAAAATTGAGCAATATGTCAACAAACCTAAAAAGAGACATAAAAGAATTGTATTTGAGCTTGGAGATTGGGTTTGGTTGCATATGAGAAACTAAATGATTCTACCTCAAAGGAATTTGAAACTACTTCGAAGAGGATATAGTTTATTTCAAGTCATTGAAAGAATCTATATCAATGCCTACAAGCTAGATCTTCCAAGTAATCATAATGTTAGTGTGTATTTCAAAGTTATTGATTTAACTTTTTTTGATATAGGTGCTGATTTGAGGAAAAATTCTTTCCAAGAGGAGGGACGGCTAGCGAATGGAAATGGAATGCAGACCTGCTTGAAGTCTCAAGTGGACCTATCATAAGAGCTTGGGCTAAAAGATTTAAAGAAGCATTTAATGGTGTAATTTTATAGGCCCAACAAGGAGATACTTGCATCACTACAAAAGAAGAGCTATCAGTAGTCCATGTCATTAAAATCCACTTAAATATGGGTCAAGACCAATCAATTTAAATAAGGACCTAAAGTACAAGAAGATTCAAGGCTGAAGATTGAATATAGACCCAAAATCAATGAGTTATTTTATAGCCTAATTTAATCTACGTTTTTTTCTTATTTATTTACTTTTAATGTTTTGTTTATTTGACTAGGAAAGTTTTCTATTTGATAGGTTCTAGAAAAGTTTCATATTTGTATTTTTACTTGCCTTATAGGAATTTCCTATTTGATAGTTTCTAGAACAATTTCCTATTTTTAATTTTCCTTATCCTATAGGAGTTTCCTATGTAGTTTTCCTTGTTAGTTTATGTTATTTGCCTATAAATAGGCATGTAAGCCCATGAACAATTCAGTTGATCATTTATAATATTGAGAGGGTTTTATTTTTGGTTCTTTAAAGAACTTTTCTGAACTTATCAAGATTTATCTTGTGATGGTCAAGCAAGACTTATCACTCACAATCTTCTTCCTCTTTCTTGAGTGTAGCGTCTGCAATATTTCTTATACCTTTAGTTCTTATCTCTTTATAGTTAATGGGTCAAGGTCATTTTCCTTAATTTATTTTTGTTATAAATCTGATTAGAACAGGGTCCTTCCAATCGGATCCTATATTGATTCCGGGTCTCACTACTCTTGGTAAGGTTCATATCAGGGGTTCACATCAGATTACGAGTAGCCGGCGATCGTATCAAGCCATCGAGAAAGCGTTGGTGGCATTTTCGTGCATTCGGATGAAGGTGACAAAAATAGAAAAAAGGATACTCATTGGAAAGAAGACCTCCTAAGGAATGCTACGACATTCGTTTCCCATGTTTACGAGTAGCCGGCGATCGAATCGGGCCGTCAAGAAACTTTAGAGGGGCATTTTCCTGGAAAACGTATGACGGCGGCGAAAATACAAAAAAGTATACTGGTTGGATAGAAGACCTTCTTAGGAACCCCATGACGTTCGTTTAACGTGATTTCGAGTCGTCGGCAATCGAATTGGTCTGTCGATTAACCCTAGAGGGCATTTTCGTGCATCCAGATAACGGTGGCGAAAAAAAGAAAAAGTGGACTCGTTGGAAAGAGGAACTCCTTAGGAACGCCACGACGTTCGTTTCGCATGATTTCGAGTAGCCGGCGATCAAATCGATCCGTCGAGAAACCCTATGGGAAATTTTTGTGAATCTGGATGATGTTGGCAAAAATACAAAAAAGTATACTAGTTGGTAAGAATACCTCATTAGGAACGCCACGACGTTGGTTTCGCGTGAATCCGAGTAGCCGGAGGTCGAATCAAGCCGTCAAGAAACCTTAAGGGGCATTTTCGTTCATCTAGATGAACGGTGGCGAAAATACAAAAAAATATACTCGTTGAGAAGAAGACCTCCTTAGAAACGCCACGAGATTAGTTTTGCGTGATTCCGAGTAGCCAGCAGTTGGATCGAGCCATCGAGAAACCCTAGTGGGCATTTTTGTGCATCCGATTTTTTTTTCTTTTTTTTTTGAATTTCTCTTTCTTTTTCAAATATGCACTTGAACTAGGAACACTATAAATAAAACGTAAATTAGAAGATAAGAAAAACAAAGAACACAGAAAAAAAAAGATACAAAATAGTAAGATGGAATAAGAATAAGAAAACAAATAGCATAGATCAAACCTCATTTAGAACTTAGGCTCTGATACAAAATGATATGAACCCCTGATATGAACCTCACCAAGAGCAGTGAGACCCGGAATCAATATGGGATCCGATTGGAAGGATCGTATTCTAATCAGATTTATAACAAAATAAATTAAAGAAAATGACCTTGACCTGTTATCTATAAAGAGATAAGAACCAAAGGTATAAGAAATATCGCAAACACCACACTCAAGAAAGAGGAAGAAGATTGTGAGTGATAATTCTTGCTTGAATACCACAAGATAAATCTTGATAAGTTCAGAAAAGTTCTTTAAAGAACTAAAGAAAACCCTCTCAATATTATAAATGATCAACTAAATTGTTCATGAGCATACACGCCTATTTATAGGCCAATAACCTAAACTAACAAGGAAAACTACATAACTCCTATATGACAAGGAAAATTAAAAATAGGAAACTGTTTTAGAAACTATCAAATAGGAAACTCCTATAGGGCAAGGAAAAATACAAATAGAAAACTCTTCTAGAAACTATCAAATAGGAAACTTTCCTAAACAAATAAACAAAATACTAAAAGTCAATAAATCAGAAAAAAGGTAGCTAAGATTAGGGGTGAGCATAACCCGAACAAACAATTTGAATCCGCTCTAACCCAACAAAATAATTGTATTTCGGGTGGATTAAATCGGGTTAATGGGTTTAAACGGGTTAACTTTTCTCAAATTTTCGGGTTCACCGGTTTGGGTCGATTTAAGAGTTTTTGAATCTGAAATAACCCGATCCAACCGAAGAGTTAAGTAAAACATTCTAAATCCTATACGTTGAAGTAGTTGTGCTTCAATGGTGTGGTTATGTGTTTTGCTTGGCGAAGGCTCAGGTTCGAATCTCACAGGGGCATTTGATCTTCAGGCTTTTTTTTTGTTTTCGTATAGAATACCCAATGATGTCGTTTGTCCCAGAATATATATTTACTGTCACTCATAACTCACCCAAACCTCACCCAGTTACCCTAGCTGCTGCGTCGCACTCACCTCTCATCCCTCATCCCTCGGCCTCCACCATCTAGCTCCTGCCATCCACTGTCTAGCTCTAGCCATACATTGTCCTTTGTCCTAGTGTCCTCGAACCGTCGCCCAAGCTAGCATTTTCATACACACTTTTCAGATCTAGAGGGAGAGAGAGAGAACTCAAGACATTACCTCCGCTGGAAAATGATTTTCTACCATTTGCTTCGACCTCCACCGTGAAGACGAAGCCAAGCAAACAAACATTGGTGTTTGCTTCGTCCTCCCTTGTAAGTGACTGCTTGCAAACCCTTAGCCTCCATCGTTAAGAAGCAACCCAGCCAACAGAGTTTCAGATCTAGAGTCTTCCAGATCCAAAGACTCCTCACAAACCCATGGCATCCATCGTCGTTTTCTTGATGGTTTTTTCTGGTATATAGAAATTTTACCTACTAATTTATTGTAGTATGAATCAATGAAAAAAATTTCTTATTAATATTCTCACTGTGCTATCTTTTGGGGAATAATGGATGATTTTGCATATGAATGGTTTTGATTTTTACATATTCTGGAAATTTGTTCTTCTTGCTTTGATGGATTTCACGGGTGACCAGCCAACCCGACCGTGATATCCATCAACCAACTAAACCCGACTTGTTCGGTTCATCTGAAATCACGGTTGGGTTCGGGTGGGTATTTGGCAACCCGATCATTGTACGGTCGGATTGAAATTTTAGCCAAACTTGACCCTACTCGACCCATGCTCACCCCTAGCTAAGATTGGGCCATTAAATAAATCCTTTATTTTGAGACTCTATTTAGTCTTTGGCCTTCAATCTTCTTGTACTTTGGGTCCATATTCAAATTAGCGGGTCTTAGGCCATAGTTAAGTGGACTTTAATGTTTTGGACCAATCTTGACTATTCTTTAGTACTATTGTGGTTTTCTCCTTGATGGGCCTCTAGAATTAGACCATTACGTGCTTCTTTGAATATTTTAGCTCGAACTCTTGTGATAGGTCCAAATGGGACATGTAGCGAGTCCTTGTTCCAATTCTGTTTGTCAGCCTTAGCCATGATCACATCAGTACTCGTTTGAAAGAAGAACTCCTTAGGAATGCCACAACGTTCGTTTCGCATGATTTCGAGTCGTCGGCGATCGAATCGGTCCTTCTATTCACCTTAGGGGCCATTTTCGTGCATCCGGATGACAGTGACAAAAAAAATAAAAAGTGGTCATGTTGGAAAGAAGAACTCCTCAAGAACGCCACGACGTTCGTTTCGCGTGATTTTGAATAGCCAGTGATCGAATCGGTCCGTCGAAAAACCTTAGGGGGCATTTTCCTACATCTAGATGACAGTGGCGAATATGCAAAAAAGTATACTCATTGGAAAGAAGAACTCCTTAGGAACGCCACGACGTTCGTTTCGCATGATTTCAAGTAGCCAGCGATCGAATCGGTCCGTCGAAAAATCTTAGGGGGCATTTTCATGCATCCAGATGACTGTGGCGAAAATAAAAAAATATATACTTGTAACAACCTCTTTTTTTTTCTTTATTATTATACAATATTTAGTTCACATACATGTCATTAATCAAAACAGACGTATAACATATCAAACACATAGATATTTACATCTTGTTTATTTTGGTTGACCAATTCCGGAGATACAGGTGCGGGTGGTTGCACCTTCACCGGGATCTGAGCCAACTCGACCACAAACATCTTATTTGATTCTGAAATCTGCCCAACATAAAGTAACTCGATCCAATGTGCACTAAAAGCCAGAGCCTTAGAAACAAAAGCTGCATAAATAATTTTCTGAACATGATATGGAAATATAGTGAGAATTAAATCCCAGTAAGTTCAACAATAAATTATCATCAGTAAAGCTCATCACGTCATGTTCAGCTGTATAAACTACAGAAAATATATTTGGTCACATGAATGCATTATATCTATGCACATAAGAATCATATTGTAATGATATGTATGATATGATTAACTATTTTCAAAATATCATATGATGGCCATCAACTTATTCTAATTTCAAGTTTCCCCGGTCAGGGTGAGTATCCTCTACTCTCCGGTACGGGCATTTCTCGCTCTGTCCGACATTGCCCACTTTCTCTTTCTTTTCTCATTATCATGATCATAACCGTTGGTAGGGCGTCCCCTACTGGTGCACCACACGGATTGCCATGTGACCGTGCTCATTTATTTTCTTTTCACAATGATAGCCAAAAATATGCTGTCAATAACAAGTATGTTCATCAAAATATAACTATTACCATAAATCATTGGTAATCATGCCATGAACATAACTATTTCAAATATCACTTTATAAAATATTTCCATGTCAAAATTTCACACTTAAGATGGTAAGAAGTTCATACAATGGCAATGGCTATGGCTATACTAGTCATTTATTAAGATTCATCTTCTTTTTTAAATACTAATTTTATTTCTTTATTTTCTTAATGCAGGTTTTCATCCTATCTAACCTTCTCTTACTAATCAGAGCATAACTCCCTCAATTTAACTCTGATGTAGGTGATCTTAGTGTCCATTTCAAGATAAAACAATTATCTAAAACTATTATGTTGAACATTGTAATGAAAAATTAAGAAACGAAGGTGATATTACTCCCTCAAAGTACAGGATAGTTCCTCTCGGATAGGTTCTGACCTTTACTGACTAATTAGACCATATCGCCCAAATTGGAACTCCAAATTGAGTTATTCCAGTTGGTAAAAATCCATGAGCCATATATCTATAATTGTTATGTTGGCGCGCTATTTTAATTCCCTACAGAATATTCACAGAAATTCAAAAACTAAAGCATTAATAACATACTCTTCCCTGAATAAACATTTTCTGACCTCTGCTTACTAATCGGATCATATCTACCTCATATGAACTCCAAATTGCATAATTACAGTGGGTATATTTCCATGAGACATAGATATATAACTTTAATGTCAACCATTTATTTTAATTCCATACAGATAATTCCCAGAAATTAAAATACAAAAGCTGTCCTAACATAATCTTCCCTGATGAACCATTTTCTGACCTTGGCTTATTAATCGGACCATATCTACCACATGTGGACTCCAAATTGAATGATTCCAGTGGCTAAAAATCCATGACACACATATCTTTAATTCTTATGTTAACCATTTATTTTAATTCCCTACCAATAATTCCCAGAAATTAAATTACCGAAGCTATCCTAACATATTCTTCCCTGATGATTCATTTTCTGACCTTTGACAACTAATCAGGCCATAGCTACCACATATGGACTCCAAATGGGATGATTCCAGTTGGTAAAAATCCGTGACACATATATCTTTAATTCTTATGTTAACCATTTATTTTAATGCCTTATAGATTGTTCCCAGAAATTAATATACCGAAGCTTAAAATTCTGTCAACCATAGCCATACCCAGGCAGAACTATCTACACCAACCTAAGTATTCAAACATACATCACATGCAAGATCAATATGTAACATGATATAGCAACATCCATGACCAATCATCAAAGTTCTAAGATCAAAATCTCATATAAATATTATGAGTTTCAAAGGTTTTCTTCAAAAAGAAATATTGTTAAACTTACATGGAGCACTTAGTCCCCTAGACTTCTCCTTCCTCTTTCTTCCTTTCTTCCTCTCCTTTCCTCACACTACCTTGCTTCTATTTTTGCTCTCCCTCACTTGGACGAAATTCTAATGTTGTAAGGTTGGGATTTCTTATATAGACCACCAAATAATTCACCTTTCATGATCATGGGTCTACCTTATCACAATTAGGATACACTTTGTTGAATTTTTGGAAAACAAACAACTTATGTTCTTGTCTTCCTCTTCCTTAGTCAAGATATGCATAGAAAAAGGAGATTTGTATTTTGAAAATTATGATGATATGTTCTTAAGATATGGGACAAGATTCCTTTGATTTAGGGATTCATTTCCTTTTTCTTTTGTCTTAATCAAGTATGATAGATTTGCCTTTTTAAGTGGCAAATTTCTAGCCCTTGAATTTTCCTTACTTAACTAAAATTATTTGTGTAGGATAATGATGTTTTGTCATAATGCTATGTATTATTACCCACTTGCTAAAGTTATGAATGTAGGATATAGATGTTTTTGTCCTAAAGCCTTGTATTATTATGCCACTTGCCAAAATGATGAATGTAGAATCACACCACTTGCTAAATTTTTGTCTTAATGCCATGTCACTTAATCTTGATTACACCAATATTTCATCACTTTAATTTTTTTTTATTTTTTTTTCCTCTTGGGTTTGGGCTCATTCTTGCCCATTTTCCTTACTTTGGTTAAAATTCTACCTTTCATAATGGGCTTGGTCACATTTTCATGATTTTTAGGCTACCGGTCCAATTTCTATATCCTAGTCCAAGTCTATATTTTATTTCTTCCTTGGGCTATCCTATTGGCTTGCTAAAAATTCATGTGAAGTAGAAAAAATCTATATGAAGTGTCTATAGGTTAAAGCCCAATTACAGGTGGAGATACTAAACCTAGTAACTTTTACTCTTAAATTAAGAAAAATTACCCTAATCCGATCTTCTTGAAATTTTAAGACCTTTACTTACTTCACAAAAATTTATCTTTCTTTACCTAAGAATTTCACCTTTCTTTAACATGTTTATTTCTAATATTTCCTCTTAGGTTTTCTTTCTTTACCTATTCCATTAATATTAGAACATTTCTATGCATATATGTAAGGTGAAGAATTTCTAAGAAAAATATCTAAAAATTACGGGATGTTACAATACTCGTTGGAAAGAAGACCTCCTTACAAACGCCACGACGTTTGTTTCACAAGATTCTGAGTAGCCAGCGGTCGAATCGGGCTGTCGATAAAACGTACAGGGAAATTTCATGCATCCGGATGACGGTGGAAAAAAATACAAAAAAATATACTCGTTGAAAAGAAGACCTCCTTAGGAACGCCACGAGATTTGTTACGCGTGATTCCGAGTAGCCGGCGGTCGAATCAGGTCATTAAGAAACCCTAGTGGCCTTTTCGTGCATCCGAATGATGATGGTAAAAATACAAAAAAGTATACTCATTGGAAAGAAAACCTCCTTAGGAACGCCATGACGTTCGTGTTACGTGATTTCGAGTTGTCAGCAGTCGAATCGGGCCGTTGAGAAACCCTAGCGGGCATTTTCGTGCATCCGGATGACCATGGCGAAAAAAATAAAAAGTGGACTGGTTGGAAAGAATAACTCATTCAAAATGCTACGATGTTCCTTTTGCGTGATTCCTAGCAGTCGGTGGTCAAATTAGACCGTCAAGAAACCTTAGGGGGCATTTTCATGCATCCGGACGACTGTGGCGAAAATACAAAAATAGATACTCGTTGGAAAGAATACCTCCTTAGGAATGCCACAAGCTTCGTTTTGCGTGATTCCTAGTAGCCGGCTGTCGAATCGGGACGTCGATAAACCCTAGTGGGCATTTTCGTGCATCCAAAGGATGGTGGCAAAAATACAAAAAAGTGTACTCGTTTGAAAGACGAACTCTTTAGGAACACCACAACGTTCATTTCGCGTGATTTCTAGTCGTCGGTGATCGAATCGGTCCGTCGATTAACCCTAAGGGGCATTTTCGTGCATACGGATAAGGGTGGCGACAAAAAGAAAAAGTGGACTTGTTGGAAAGAAGAACTCCTTAGAAACGCCACGACGGTCGTTTCACGTTATTTCGAGTCATCAGCGATCGAATCGGTCTGTCAATTAACCCTAGGAAGCATTTTTGTGCATCCGGATAATGGTATCGAAAAAAAGAAAAAGTAGACTCGTTGGAAATAATAACTCCTTAGGAACACCATCACGTTCCT
Source organism: Gleditsia sinensis (assembly GCA_037074535.1). NCBI lineage: Eukaryota > Viridiplantae > Streptophyta > Magnoliopsida > Fabales > Fabaceae > Gleditsia > Gleditsia sinensis. The sequence continues at coordinate 58,266,070 of CM073463.1, read as the reverse complement.
TTCACGTGATGTCGAGTCGTCGGCGATCGAATCAGTCCGTCGATTAACCCTAGGGGCCATTTTCGTGCATCCGGATGACGGTCGCGAATATTCAAAAAAGTATTCTCGTTGGAAAGAAGAACTCTTTAGGAATGCCAGGACGTTCGTTTCTCATGATTTCGAGTAGCCAGCGATCGAATCGGTTCGTTGAAAAACCTTAGGGGGGATTTTCATGTATCCGAATGACTGTGGCGAAAATATAAAAAAATATACTCGTTGGAAAGAAGAACTCCTTACAAATGCCACGACGTTCGTTTTGCGTGATTCTGAGTAGCCGGCACTCAAATAGGGCCGTTAATAAATTGTGTGGGGCATTTTCGTGCATCAGGATGACGGTGACGAAAATACAAAAAAATATACTCGTTGAAAAGAAGACCTGCTTAGGAATGCCACGAGATTCGTTTCGCATGATTTCGAGTAGCCGCCGATCGAATCAGGTCGTCAAGAAACCCTAGTGGGCATTTTCGTGCATCCAGATGACGGTGGAAAAAAAATACAAAAAGGTATACTCGTTGGAAAGAAAACCTCCTTAGGAACGCCACGACGTTCATGTCATGTGATTCCAAGTAGCCGGCGATCGAATGGAGCTGTCGAGAAACCCTATGGGGCATTTTCGTACATCTGGATGATGGTGGAAAAAATACAAAAAAATATACTCGTTGAAAAGAAGACCTCCTTAGGAATGCCACGAGTTTCGTTTTGCGTCATTCCAAGTAGCCGTTGGTTCAATCGGGCCGTCGAGAAACCCTAATTGGCATTTTCGTGCATCCAAATAACGATGGTGAAAATACACAAAAGTATAGTCGTTGGAAAGAAGACATCCTTAAGAACACCACGACGTTCGTTTCACGTGATTCCGAATAGCTGGCAGTGCAATCGGGCCATCGAGAAACCCTAGGAAGCATTTTCGTGTATCCGGATGACGGTGGCGAAAAAAAATGATTGTTGGAAGGAAGATCTCCAAAAGAACGTCACGACGTTCGTTTCGTGTGATTCAAAGTAGCCGGTGTAACACCCGAAATTTCGTTGATAATATTCGTAAAAGGGAATAGTAGGAAAAATGTTTAAAAGAGTTAAATGAGGGAGTATAGGGAAATAACTTTGAATTTTTAATAAGGATTTTCTCATTTTTGGAAAGAATTATTAAGGAAGAGATAGTGTTTTCCTTGACTACAGGGCCACAAATAGACAATAACAATAGAAATGTGGAGCCATGAAGAAAGTTGCACAAAAACCCATTGAAGTAAGGCTCAAGAAGGGATTAAACACTTGGTGAGTTTTCCTTAAACCAAACATAACCTTAGCTAACCCCCTTAGTCACAATGTAATGGAGTGGCATTGTGGAAATTTTTAGGCAAAGTGAGGATGAAGATTAAGGGGCTAGGTGGCTTATTGGAGAAGCTTCTATTTTTTTAATATATCTCCTTGACTTGAAGACATGGTTGCCAGCTCAAGCAAAAGGGAACACCAGTTTTTTTTCACGCCAAGGAGAGAGAAAGAAAGAATGAGGAAGAGAAGAAGAAGAAAGCTATAGAGAAGTGGGAAAATCAAGGAGAAATGGTAAGATTCCAACCTTTAATCTCTTGTTTATTCCTTCAAACCATGTATGGGAACTCATGGATGGGGAAAATCTGTTGGTTGGTGATGCTTTCTGTAACACCCCTAATTTATGTTATGTAAAATAAACAATTTTTTTTAAATGTAAGATAATCTCCATAAATATACATAATTCAATTCTTTATCATGGGAACAAATACATATAGGATCTCTCATGTATACACAATATACAGACCAAGTCTATAAACATCATAGTACAGCAGAAACAAAGATCCTGCCTGTAGCGTTCAGAGCACACTAGAATACAAATACAGTATAATTCAAAGGCCGTGAGTCTTGGAAGCAACGTAGACTCACCCAGAGAATATATCACCTATCTGCCGAATCACACTCTGATATTTTTATCTGAAAAATGTGGAAATATCGTGTAGTGAGTTTGACAACTCAGTAAGCAAATAATTCCTCCTATGACCTCTTAGGTCATCATATGGATATACTTATGTTTTTAAAATATGTCACATAGAAAATATAGTTCAGAAGTACATTCATATGAGACCCGTATTTTAAATATTCTCAAATCAAAGGATATTCAGATATCCAAAACCATATGCACCATGGTATAATCATTAAACAAATGTTGTTATGCTCAGCTGTATAAGCTATAGTAAAATATTAAGATCTAGAGATAAAATCATCATTTTTAAAATGACCTGCCTCACTCGGCGATCTGGTCAATGCAATTTGATTTGAAAATGACATGCTTCACTCGGCGATCTGGTTAATGCAATTTGAAAATGACCTGCTTCAGTCGACGATCTGGTCAATGCAATTTAAAAATAACCTGCCTCAGTCGGCGATCTGGTCAATGCAATTTGCTATACGTATAGTGACCTCGACCCTAGTCACAATAAGTGATCAGGGAATGTGAGTACATCACCCTCCTGCCTCCCTACATTACCACTGTCACTCGATTGGAGCGGCCCTCCCCTGGCTCACTCAAGCTAATAGGGCGTCCCCTATTCGGTACCGTCACAAGCCATACAACCAGCCGTTATGCATCAATACATATATATACATGTAAAATATCAAGCAACTCGCCATGAGCTTTACGCTTGCCATTCAATCTCATTTATAATATGACATGCATAATTTTCACAAGTATATCGCTTTACAAATCAATGCATCGTGCACATAATATTCACTTTATCAAAAAAATGATAAATACATGTAGAACCACATATTCAATGAGTTTCAAAATTCAATGCATCGTGCACATAATATTCACTTGATCAAATAATGATAAATACATTTAGAACCGCATATTCAATGAGTTCCAAAATTCATTTCTAAAACCATACTCTTCTTGAACTATGTGCCAGTTCATAAGTATAACAGATATTTTAACACATTTCAGAAACTTATAATAGTATAAATAATTTATAAATAGAAACAATAATACATTTATAATTCAAGAAGAGTATGGGGCAAGACATAGAAAGAAGTATCTACTCACAGGGTAGGGCTCCTGATTGGACAACCATAAATTGTACTTTTCCAAGTTGAATTTGACCAAACGTGTCCGGAGGGTCCAAAAATTTAGGAAATGACCTCAGAATCTTGGTCAACGCTCAGGGGGTATTGTTCACCGCCGAAATCACTATTCACTGTCAGAAATTACTATTCACCACCACTATTCACGCCGAAAATCACTATTCACCACCACATAAAAAGTTACCAAATGACAGAAAGAAATACATATCCTAATATTTATCTAACTTCTGAACCCATCTACGGTGTCAGATTTCTAATTTGAGGTCTCTAAGTAAGAGTTTTAGAATTTACCTTTTACTGAAATTTTCTACTTCAGATCTACAGCAATTCAACGGTAGATTTAAAAAATTGATCGGTCAAAACTAAAGTATTCTTCGTCCTGAATCCAGTAACACCTTCAGTTTTGAAATTGGAAGTCAATAGGCACTCCAAATCTAAAGAAAAAGTTGAAGGTTACTATTTACTCACTATTCACTCTTCTCAATTTTCTTCTCCGAAATGCGCCTCCTCCTACGTCCCTTCTTCCCTTTTTATTTATTTATTTTTTTTAAAAATTATTATTATTATTATTTAATAATTGAATAATATGATTTTTTTATATAAATTCCGTTTTTCATCTTAAAATATCCCAAAAATTTCTAAAAAATTACATTATCGTAAACCTTTAGATAAACTCTTAAATCATGACGTTTCTTGCTAAAATTCTTAATAAAACAAATCATAAAAAAAATATCTTTATACATAATAAAAGAAAGATTATTTCTAAAAATACAACAAAATTCATTAAAGACCAATATAATTATTTCAAGCAAAACAATAATTATTTTAAGTAAAAATAAACTTCTTTTTAGCTGAACATAATCATTTTTAAACAAATAAAAATATATATTTTATAACAAAACATTATTATTTAAAAATAAAAATTATGGGATGTTACACTTTCTAGAGAGAGAAAGTGGTAGAACAAGATAAAGAAAAACAAGCTTATGGAGAGAAGAAGGTAAGATCAACATTCTCTTCTATGCAATTAATGGATGTCTTTATGGCTGGATGTTTGTGAGTATTTGAAGATGTGAAAAGGGTAGATAGAGCTTTTAATTGGGTAGTTATGACATTTATGTTACTGTTCATGCTGATCTATGTATTAATGACTTGGGGAAAATTTTGTGTGGTTGATTTTGAGTTTTGATTCATGTTTTGGTTGATGGGTTGCTCTAGAAAAATAGTACTTTTTATGCTCAAAACATTGATATTTGGTTTGTTGGTTGATTTTGGTGGATTTGAGAACAAGAAAGAATTTTTGGTAGAGTTCGTACCCAGAGCACGGTCATGCTTGGAAACACGGCCAAGCCGTGCTCTGGGCTGGAACCCTGAAGTTTTGTAAAATTGTGGAATAAGGCCCAAAGCATGGCCGTGTTGGGAGACACGGCCAGGCCATGCTCGGGCTGGCCTATGTGCAACACGGCCAGAAGAAGAGGGACACGGGAGGGGAACACGGCCTTGGGGAACAACCGTGCTTCAGGCTGTGTTGCTCTTTTTCTTTGTTTTCTGTTTCCTTTCTGAATCCTATTTAGTTACCAACATTTTTAGGATGTTAGTAAAGGTTTTATGATGCATGAATGTTACACTTACATGTGCCATAATTATTTCATCATGAATGATTGGTAAATCATGTATGTAAAGCATGAGAAATGATGCATGAATGTTATATTTGTAGACTGCTTGTATGTATGCAAGTGAGTTATTAGTGTATGCATATTATGAAAGGTTATTAATACATGCTTGTTCATCCCTGATGAGTTGTTGTAGCATGTTTAAGAATGAGTTGATTTATGTGCTGGATAACTATTAATGTGCACACTCTTGTTATGTTAAGTGGCTGGAGAGACATAAAAGACTTAAGTGATGTTAGGAAGACCCTCTCTGAAGCAGGGTGGCCTGGAAACATGTGTCTCCCTTACTGTATTGAGGCGACTGACAAGTCAGAATGATCCTCTCTGAAGCAGGGTGGCCTGGAAACAGGTGTCTCCCTTACTATATTGAGGAGACTGACAAGTCCAGGATGACCCTTACCCATTAAGGTGACCTGGGAGCGTGGCAGCTTACGAGGTAAGGCGACTGAAGGGTCGTGGCTTGGATACAATATCGGGATAAGAGACACCCTATAGCCTAGAGTGGTCAATATAGGAAGGACCCTCCGACCAATGGCCCTCAAAGGGTGGGTGAGTAGCTAGAGGGGTAAGGCTCATGCCACATTGAGGATTGCAATTGAGAGAGATTATCGACTTATGAGCCATTGAGAGTGATGATGAGCCACTAAGTGTGGTATGGACCATGGATAATGGCACAGGTATTTTACAAATACATATTTTGTTAGCATACGTGATATTGATGCATAACCTACAAAAGGCTGGCATGTATTTTATTGTATCTTTATTGCATAAAAAGAGAAAATGTTTTCTATAGCTTATACAGTTGGACATAGCATGTGAGTTTTCGTATACTTATATGTTTTGCAGTGTTGATCTTGTTGGGATTTCATATCTCACTATGTTTTGATGCTATGTTCATATCAGTAGATATGGCATTTGTTGTGCTGATGCTGCTCTTGGAGCTGCAGACTATCGATGTCCCTTACTTGGGACAATTCATGGTTGTGGTGAACCTGATGGTGATTAATATGATAGAGGTTCCCGCTCCTGGGCCACCTCCTCCACCAGCAGTAATCCAGGGGTGATGGCCAGGGATAGGCCATAGGATAGCTGATTATGTATAGTTAAACTTTGGTTATGTAAATGGGCTAACCCATTGTTTTGGTGTAACCATGGTACTTTGCCATTTGGAACGTATCCTCAGTACCTCGGGTTACATGTGGTTGTATATATATATAAGCTGCTAAACTCTTATATGTATGACTCTTAAATGTATGTATATACAAATATGTTCCCTAGCTTACATATAGTTTGGTCTCTTGCGCTATAAAAAAACAAATCAAGCGTTACATCTGGCAATCGAATCGGGTAGTCGAGAAACCCTAGGGCGCATTTTGGTGCATTCGGATGACGGTGGCGAAAAAAATAAAAAGTGGACTTGTTTGAAGGAAGAACTCCTTAGGAACACCACGATGTTTGTTTCGCGTGGTTCAGAGTAGCCGACAGCCGAATCGGGCAGTCGAGAAACCCTAAGGGGCATTTTGGTGCATTCGCATGACAGCGGCGAAAAAAATAAAAAGTGGACTCGTTGGAAGGAAGAACTCCTTAGGAATGCCACAACGTTCGTTTCGCGTGATTTCGAGCCGTCGACAATCGAATTAGTCCGTCGATTAACCCTAGTTGGCATTTTTGTGCATCCGGATGACGGTTGCATATATGCAAAAAAAGTATACTCATTGGAAAGAAGAACTCCTTAAGAATGCTACGATGTTCGTTTCACTTGATTTCGAGTAGCTAGGGATCGAATCGGTCCGTCAAAAAACCTTAGGGGGCATTTTCGTCCATCCGGATGACCGTGACAAAAATACAAAAAAAATATACTCGTTGGAAAGAAGACCTCTTTACAAACGCCACGACGTTTGTTTTGCGTGATTCTGAATAGTCGGCGGTTGACTAGGGCAGTCGATAAACCGTAGGGGGCATTTTCTTGCATCCGGATGACGGTGGTGAAAATACAAAAAAAATATACTCGTTGAAAAGAAGACCTCCTTAGGAACACCATCAGATTCGTTTCGCATGATTCTGAGTAGCCGGCGATCGAATCGAGTCGTCAAGATACCTTAGTGGGCATTTTCGTGTATCTGAATGATGGTGGCAAAAATACAAAAAAGTATACTCGTTAGAAAGAATACCTCCTTAGGAACACCACAACATTCGTGTCGCGTGATTCTGAGTAGCCTACGGTCGAGTTGGGCCATCGAGAAACCCTAGGGAGCATTTTCGAGCATCCGGATGATGGTGGCAAAAATAAAAAAATAAAAATATACTCGTTTAAAAGAAGACCTCTTTAGGAATACCATGAGTTTCGTTTTGTGTCATTCTGAGTAGCCGGCAGTTGAATCGGGCCGTTGAAAAACCATAACTGGCATTTTTGTGCATACAGATAATGGTGGCAAAAATACACAAAAGTATAGCCGTTGGAAAGAAGACCTTCTTAAGAACACCACGACGTTCATTTCGCGTGATTCCTAGTAGCCGGCGGTGTAATCGGGCTGTCAAGAAATCTTAGTGAGCACCACGACCTTCATTTTGCATGATTTCAAGTCATCGGCGATCGAATCGGTCCGTTGATTAACTCTAGGGGGCATTTTCGTGCATTCGGATGACAGCGGCGAAAAAAAAGTGGAATCGTTGGAAAGAAGAACTCCTTATGAATGCCACGACGTTTGTTTTGTGTGATTTTGAGTAGTCGGCGATCGAATTGGTCCATCAAAAAACTCTGGTGGGTATTTTCGTACATCTGGATGACGGTAGCGAATATACAAATAAGTATACTCGTTGGTAAAAAGACCTCCTTAGGAATGCCACGACGTTTGTTTCGCATGATTCCGAGAAGCCGACAGTCGAATTGTACCATCGAGAAACCCTAGTGGGTATTTTCGTGCATCCGGATGGCGGTGGCGAAAATACAAAAAAGTATACTTATTGGAAAGAAGTCCTCTTTAGGAATGCCACGAGCTTCGTTTGTCATGATTTTGAGTAGCTGACTGTCGACTCGGGACGTTGAGAAACCTTAGTTGGAAATTTTGTGCATCCAAAGGACGGTGGCAAAAATATAAAAAAGTGTACTCGTTTGAAAGAAGATCTTTTTAGGAACACCACGACGTTTGTTTCGCGTGATTTTGAGTAGCCGGCGATATAATCGGTCCTTCGAAAAACCCTAGGGGGCATTTTCGTGCATCCGAATGACTACGGAAAAATACAAAAAAAATATACTCGTTGGAAAGAAGACGTCCTTAGGAATGCCACAAGCTTCGTTTCACGTGATTCTTACTAGCCGACTGTCGAATCAGGACGTCGAGAAACCCTAGTGGACATTTTCAGGAATCCAAAGGATGGTGGCAAAATAACAAAAAAGTGTACTTGTTTGAAAGAAAACTCCTTAGGAACGTCACGACGTTTGTTTCGCGTGATTTCTAGTCACGTGATTTCGCGTGAAAGAAGATATCCTTAAGAACGTCACGACGTGCATCCGGATAATGGTGGCAAAAATACAAAAAATTATACTTGTTGAAAGAAGACCTCCTTAAGAATGCCACGAGATTCGTTTTGCGTGATTCTGAGTAGCTGGTGGTCGAATCGGGCCATCGAGAAACCCTTGTGGGCATTTTCGTGCATTTGGATAACAGTGGCAAAAATACAAAAAAATTGTACTCGTTTGAAAGAAAAACTCTTTAGGAACGCCACGATGTTCGTTTCGCATGATTTCGAGTCGTCGGCGATTGAATCGGTCTATCGATTAAACCTAGGGGGCATTTTCGTGAATCTGGATGACGGTGGCGAAAAAAACAAAAAGTGGACTCCTTGAAAAGAAGAACTCCTAAAGATCACCACGAGTTTCATTTCGTGTGATTCCGAGTAGGCAGCCATCGAATCAGGATGTCGAGAAACCTTAGTGGGCATTTTCGTGCATCCAAATTAGGGTGGCGAAAATACAAAAAGGTGTACTCATTTTAAAGAACTCTTTAGGAAGACCACGACTTCGTTTCGCGTGATTTCGAGTCTTCAACGATCGAATCGGTCTGTCGATTAACCTTAGGGGGCATTTTCATGCATCCAGATAACAGTGGCGAAAAAAAGAAAAAGTAGACTCGTTAGAAATAAGAACTCTTTAGGAACGCCACGACATTCGTTTCACGTGATTTCAAGTCGTTGGCGATCGAATCAGTCCGTCGATTAACCCTAAGAGGCATTTTCGTGCATCCAAATGACAGTGGTGAAAAAAAATAAAAGTGGGCTCGTTGAAAAGAAGAACTACTAAAGAACGCATCGACTTTCATTTCGCGCGATTCTGAGTAGTCGGCGGTCGAATCAGGCCGTCGAGAAACCCAATATGGCATTTTTCATGCATCAAAATGACGATGGCAAAAATACAAAAAAGTATACTCGTTGGAAAGAATACCTCCTTAGGAACGCCACGACCTTCATGTCACGTGATTCCGAGTAGTCAGCGGTCGAATTGAGCCTTCAAGAAACCCAAGATGGCATTTTCGTGCATCCAGATGATGGTGGCAAAAATACAAAAAATTATACTCTTTGAAAAGAAGACATCCTTAGGAACGCTAGGAGATTCGTTTTGCATGATTCTTAGTAGTCGGCAGTCAAATCAAGTCGTCGAGAAACCCTAGTGGATATTTTCGTTCATTTGTATAACAGTGATGAAAATACAAAAACGTGTACTTTTTGGAAAGAATACCTCCTTAGGAATGCCACAAGTTTTGTTTTGCGTGATTCTAAGTAGCTGGCGGTCGAATCAGGCCGTCGAGAAACCCTAGTGGGCATTTTGTGCATCTGGATCACGGTGGCGAAAATATAAAAAAGTATACTCGTTGGAAAGAAGACCTCCTTAGGAACTCAACGATGTTCATTTTACGTGATTCCAAGTAGCTGGCGGTTGAATTGGGCCGTCGAGAAACCTTAGTGGACATTTTCGTGCATCCAAAGGATGCTGGCTAAAATACAAAAAAGTGTACTTATTTGAAAGAAGAACTCCTTAAGAACGCCACAACATTCGTTTCGCGTGATTTCGAGTCGTGAGCAATCGAATCGGTCTGTCAATTAACCCTAGGAAGCATTTTCGTGCATCCGGATGATGGTGGCGAAAATACAAAAAAGGTATACTCGTTGGAAAGAAAACCTCCTTAAGAACACCACAACGTTCGTTTCGCGTGATTCTGATTAGCCGGCAATCGAATCAAGCCGTCAAGAAACCCTAGGTGGCATTTTCGTGCATCCAGATGACGGTGACGATAAAAATAAAAAGTGGACTCGTTGAAAATAAGACCTCCTTAGGAACACCACGAAGTTCGTTTCGCTTGATTTCAATTAATCAGCGGTTGAATCGGGCCGTTGAACATTTGCTCTCGTGGATGCTATAATAACTCATCATATAATATGAAGTAAAGTATTCATGCACTTGCATCTTTTCCTAACATCGATATATCATTTACCCCTTTTGGTTACACATAAAAGTAGTTTATGGCATTCAAATGAAACATTTATACATAATTCCTTCTTGCATTCGTAGTTAATTCAAAAGATATTACACAACCAACTAAATACTAAAACTTTTCACTGATATAGGGCTCATAGAACTCCAATTATAATTTCATAAACATGGGTTCTTGGTTAAGATTCAAAAAGAAAACAAGAAAGCAACAAAATGGGCAAAACATCATGAAGCACGACCGTGCTTCCTCCCCGTGCTCCCTACATCATGCTTGTGTTTCCAAAAATACAACGCAAAGCACAGCTTAACCATGTCACCAAGCACGGCCACGCTCCACCTGTGTTTTGCATCTAAAACCAAAGCCAACCGAGAGCACGGCCTAGCAGTGTCTCCAAGCATGGTCGTGCTTTGGACGTGAAACTCAGAAAAAAAAACCCTATTTTTCACTCAAAACCAGCCATCAAATCAGAAAATATACAATCCAACATTTTAGGCATATAAAATTCAGATTATCCACAAACACATATTCTTCAAAAACAATGGATTCAATTCCAAATCTAACCACAACCATTTCTCATAAATTACCACATCATGCACATATGTAAAAGTCAGCCATCAACAACATAAATGCATTATCAATGTTTTCATCTATCCTACCATCATGCTTCCATTAATGCATATGATACACACATCAAGCTATTCAATTAAGAAAGATCATAAATAGGGTGTTGTTCTTACATTTCACACTATAAAAGTTTATTTCTCTCACTAGATGGTTGAGTTTCTCTCACTAGCTTCCACTACCAAGTTGTAAATTTTTTCCCACCATTAGATTCAAGAATTTGATGAGATCATGGCTAGGGCTGACAAACGAAAATGGAATGCAAATCCGTTTCAAGTCCCAGTTGGACCTATCACAAGAGCTCGGGCTAAAATATTCAAAGAAGCACTTAATAGTTTAATCCTAGAAGCCCATCAAGGAGATACCCGCATTACTACAAAAGAAGAGCCAAAACTGGTCCATGTCATTAAAACCCATTTAAATATGGGCCAAGACCAGTCAATTTAAATATGGACCTAAAGTACAAGGAGATTCAAGCCTGAAGATTGAATATAGACCCAAAATCAATGAGTTATTTTATGGCCCAATTTAGGCTACGTTTTTTTCTCTGATTTATTTTACTTTATTTGACTAGGAATGTTTAGTATTTGATGGTATCCTTGTTTGACTAGAAGAGTTTTTCCTAAGCTCTCTAGGAGTTTCCTATTTCTAGGTTTCCTTACTCTATAGGAGTTTTCTATTACTTTTCCTTGTTTGTTTAGGTTATTGGCCTATAAATAGGCATGTATGTTCATGAACAATTCAGATTATCATATATATTATTGAGAGTGTTTTCTCTTTGGTTCTTTAAAGAACTTTTCTGAACTTATCAAGATTTATCTTGTGGCATTCAAACAAGACTTATCACTCACAATCTTCTTCCTCTTTCTTGAGTGTGGCGTCTGCAATATTTTCTTATACCTTTGGTTCTTATGTCTTTATAGATAACGGGTCAAGGTCTTCTTTTTTTTGTTTTCTTATATAAGTCTGAATTAGAACACGATCCTTGAACTTAGATCTCATATTGATTCCGGGTCTCACTACTCTTGGTGAGGTTCATATCAGGGGTTCACATCATTTGGTATCAGAGCCTAAGTTCTAAATCAGGTTTGATCTATCCTATTTGTTTTCTTATTCTTATTCCATCTTACTATCTTGTATCTTTTTTTTCCTTTTCTGTGTTCTTTGTTCTTCTTATCTTCTAATTTTCATTTTATTTCTAGTGTTCTTAGTTCAAGTGCATATTCTGAAAAAAAAAGATTCGAAAAAAAAGAAAAAAAATCGGAATTGAAAAAAAAACAAAGTGATCTAGTAATTCTAATTGCATCAATTTTTTTTCTTTTCTTGCTTTGATATTTGGTTTTCTTATTTTGGTTATTTTTGCTATGTCAATTGTTTTCTTTTCTCTAGTCATTGATTTCTTTCTATTCTAGTTGCTTTGTGGTGAGATTTTTCTTATTCAACTTCTTATCTTGTCTTTAATTTCGTTTTTTTTCCTAAAGTTCTATTGCTTTGTTCCCTTTGTTTCTTAAAATTCTGTTCTTTTTCTTCTTCCTTAACTCTTTGTACTCTATTAGTTGAGTTTGGATTGTTGCAAGAAAATTTTTGTGTGAGTTTGTTTGAGTTCAATAAAGAACTGAAAGAGAGGACTAAGAGAGGAAAAAGGCAAGAGGGTGTGAGCTTATAAGAGGGTAAAAGAAAAAAGTTTAGTAAACACGAGTGTGAGTGCCATTAATCTTGAGAGAAACACGTAAGCTAGTGTTGTGAGAATTTTTTTTACTCTAACATTGTTTTTCAGGAAAATCATGTCCCACAACAAGGACAAAACTACTTCCGAAGGTGTGTCGGGAATGGTGGATCCAAAGTTGATGATGGAAGCTTTAGTAAGTGAAATGAGAAGAGTTTTGAGAGTTGAGAAGAGTTTTGAGAGTGGAGATGGAGCAAATTCACGAACAGTTAGATCAAGTAGAGAATGCACATGTGGAAGTGTCACAAAACACTCCTAATATACGTAGAAATGGGAGAGTTCAATCAAGGGAAAATATTGAAGATGAAGAGTATTATAGAGATGGTTTTGATGAAGTTGATTGGAATCTGAGTGACAACAATAGGAGATATGACGGGAGATTTAGAGAAGTTAAGAATCGGGTTGATAATAATTTAGAAAGTATTAAAATAAAAATTCCACCCTTTCAAGGTAAAAATGATCCAGAAGTTTATTTAGAATGGGAGAAAAAGATGGAGTTGGTGTTTGATTGTCACAACTATTCTGAGTTGAAAAAGGTAAAATTGGCTGCCATTGAATTTACTGACTATGCTATTATTTGGTGGGATCAATTGATTTTAAGCAGGAAACGAAACGGAGAAAGACCCATTGAGACGTGGGAGGAGATGAAAGCAGTTATGAGGAGGCAATTTATTCCAAGCCACTACCATAGGGACTTGTTTAGGAAATTGCAAAGCCTTACTCAAGGTTCTTAAAGTGTTGAAGACTACCATAAGGAGATGGAGATAGCCATGATTCAAGCCAATGTGGAGGAGGACCGAGAAGCTACAATGGCGAGATTCTTAGTCGGCTTAAACCATGATATAGTGAACGTGGTAGAGTTGCAACATTATGTGGAGTTGGATGACATGGTGCACATAGCCATAAAGGTGGAGCAACAACTAAAAAGGAAGGGATCCTCAAGAATAGGACAAAATTCAAGTTCTTCTCCAACATGGAAGTAGAAATTGGAGTAGGAGGGATGAAAAACCTAAGGCTGAACCCTCCAAAGAAAATAAAAATGGAGGCACACCAAATGCAGGTAAAACTGTTTCCCAACCTTCTAGAACTAGAGATGTTAAATGTTTTAAGTGTTTGGGAATGGGTCATATTGCTAGTCAATGTCCAAATAAAAGAGTAATGATTTTGAAAGAAGATGGTGACATTGAGACCGAAGGTGAGTCTGATAATGAGTCTATACCCCCTTTGGAGGATGCAAGTGACGTTGAGTATCCGATTGATGGAGAACTTTTGATTACAAGGAGAGCCCTTAATGTGCAAATCAAACAAGATGAAGAGGTACAACGAGAAAATATTTTTCATACTAGATGTCATGTTAATAATAAAGTATGTAGCATGATTATTGATGAGGGAAGCTGTACTAATGTAACTAGCACTAGTTTGGTTGAAAATTTGAGTTTGGCCACTTTAAAGCATCCAAAGTCATATAAGCTACAATGGTTGAATGATTGTGGAGAAATTAAGGTGACTAAACAGGTGTTGGTGTTAATCTCCATTGGAAAGTAGAAACATGAAGTTTTATGTGATATGGTGCCAATGCAGGCAGGACATATTCTTTTGGGAAGACCATGGCAATTTGATAGACATGTAATTCATGATGGTTATACCAATAGATACTCATTTGTACATGATAAAAGAAAAATCACTCTTGTGCCCTTAACTCCAAAGCAAGTGTTTGAAGATCAAGTGAAGTTGAAAAAAGAGAGTGACATAAAAAAAGTGAGTGATGTTTCAAAAGAAAGAGAGGCTGAATCAAGAGAAAGAGAGAGAAAACAAATGAATTTTTATGCAAGAGAGAGTGAAGCCAAAAGAGCATTGTGTTTAAATAAGCCTTTAATTGTACTCTTGTACAAAGAGACTTGTTTAAGTATTAATGAATTTAACTCTTCTTTGCCTAGTGTTGTAGTTTCTCTTTTGCAGGATTATGAGGATGTATTCCCCAAAGAAATACCCAATGGTTTACCACCAATTAGGGGAATTGAGCATTAAATAGATTTTATACCCGGAGCATCAATTCCAAATAGGCCAGCCTATAGAAGCAATCCGGAGGAGACAAAAGAACTTCAAAAGCAGGTTGGAGAACTCATGGAGAAGGGGTATATGCGAGAGAGTATGAGTCCTTGTGCAGTTCTGGTGTTACTTGTGCCTAAGAAGGATGGGACATGGAGGATGTGTGTTGACTGTCGTGCTATTAATAATATGACTGTAAAGTATAGACATCCCATTCCTAGATTAGATGATATGCTTGATGAATTGCATGGTTCTTGTGTTTTCAAAAAAATTGATCTTAAAAGTGGACATCATCAAATTAGAATGAGAGAAGGTGATGAATGAAAAACTGCTTTTAAAACAAAATATGGTTTATATGAGTGGTTAGTTATGCCATTTGGATTAACTAATGCACCAAGTACTTTCATGAGACTGATGAATCATGTTTTGCGTGCTTTTATTGGAAAATTTTTGGTTGTGTACTTTGATGATATTTTGATTTATAGCAAAAACTTGAATGGACATGTTAAGCATTTAAAACTTGTTTTAGATGTTTTGAGAAAAGAAAAGTTGTTTGCTAACATCAAGAACCGTTTGCACAGATAAACTTGTATTCCTTAGATTTGTTATTAGTGCTAACGGAATTGAGGTGGATGAAGAAAAGGTAAAGGCAATTCAAGATTGGCCAAACCCTACAAATGTGGGTAATGTTAGAAGTTTTCATGGGTTTGGCTAGCTTTTATAGAAGGTTTGTAAAAGATTTTAGTAGCCTAGCTACACCTTTGACTGAAGTCATAAAAAAGAATGTGGGGTTTAAGTGGGGTGATGAGCAAGAAAAGGCATTTAATTTGATTAAAGAAAAATTGATTAATGCACCCTTACTTTCTTTACCTAACTTCACAAAAATTTTTGAAATTGAGTGTGATGCCTCAGGAACATGTATTAGAGCTGTTCTAATGCAAGAAGGGCATCCCATTTCCTACTTTAGTGAGAAACTAAGTGGAGCAGCCCTAAACTATCTGACATATGACAAAGAGATGTATGCATTGGTTAGGGCATTGAAAACTTGGCAACACTATCTTTGGCCAAAAGAGTTTGTGATTCACACTGATCATGAATCTTTAAAGCATTTGAAGGGTTAACACAAGCTAAACAATCGACATGCCAAATGGGTAGAGTTTATTGAAATATTTCCTTATGTAATTAAGTACAAGAAAGGTAAGGAAAACATTGTGGCTGATGCATTGTCTAGAAGGAATGTTTTACTTTCTACTTTAGATGCAAAATTGCTTGGATTTGAATATATAAAAGATTTGTATGTTGATGATTCTGATTTTTGTAATGTATTCAATGCATGTGAGAAAGTTGCGTTTGGTAAGTTCTTTAGGCATAATGGATTTTTGTTTAGAGAAAATAAATTGTGTGTGCCTAAATGTTCATTACAAGACTTGCTTGTTAGAGAAGCTCATGGAGGTGCTTTGATGGGACATTTTGGCATATTCAAGACTTGGGCTATTTTGCATGAACATTTCTTTTGGCCTCATATGAAACGTGATGTAGAACGGATATGTGAAAAGTGTATCATCTGTAGACAAGCTAAGTCTACAACTAAACCTCATGGGTTATATACTCCTTTGCCTATACCTAATGAACCTTGGATGGACATATCTATGGATTTTGTATTAGGCTTACCTAGGTCAAAAAGGGGTAGGGATTCTATATATGTGGTTGTTGATAGGCTTTCTAAAATAGCACATTTCATACCATGTCATAAAACTGATGATGCACCACATATTGCTGATTTGTTTTTCAAAGAAATTGTGAGATTACATGGCATACCTAGGAGTATTGTGTCTTACAGAGATGCAAAATTCTTAAGCTATTTTTGGAAGACTTTGTGGGGTAAGTTAGGGACAAAACTTTTATTTTCTACTACTTGTCATCCACAAACTGACGGTCAAACTGAAGTAGTTAATAGAACTTTATCTACTTTGTTACGTGCAATAATACAAAAAAATTTGAAATCATGGGAGGAATGTTTGCCACATGTTGAGTTTGCATATAATAGAAGCGTACATTCTGAACTAAGTTTTCATCTTTTGAAATTGTGAATGGGTTTAATCCATTAACTCCTTTGGATTTAACTCCTTTACCTATGGCTGAGCATGTTAATTTAGATAGAAAGAAGAAAGCTGAATTTGTTAGGCAGATTCATGAAAAAGCTCGACAAAACATTGAGAGAAAAACTGAGCAATATGTCAAACAAGCTAATAAGGGGCGCAAGAAAGTTGTATTTGAGCCCGGTGATTGGATTTGGTTGCATATGAGGAAAGAAAGGTTTCCAGCTCGAAGGAAATCTAAATTACTTCCAAGAGGGGATGATGGTCCATTTCAAGTAATTGAAAGGATAAATGATAATGCCTACAAATTAGATCTTTCAGGTAAGTATAATGTTAGTGCAACTTTTAATGTTTCTGACTTGTCTCCTTTTGATGTAGGTGATGATTTGAGGACAAATCTTTTTCAAGAGGAGGGGAATGATGAGATCATGGCTAGGGCTGACAAATAGAAATGAAATACAGATTCGCTTCAAGTCCCAGTTGGACCTATCACAAGAACTCGGGCTAAAATATTCAAAGAAGCACTTAATAGTTTAATCCTAGAGGCCCATCAAGGAGATACCTGCATTACTACAAAAGAAGAGCCAAAACTAGTCCATGTCATTAAGACCCATTTAAATATGGGTCAAGACCAGTCAATTTAAATATGGACCTAAAGTACAAGGAGATTCAAGCCTGAAGATTGAATATAAGCCCAAAATCAATGAGTTATTTTATGGCCCAATTTAGGCTACATTTTTTCTCTAATTTATTTTACTTTATTTGACTAAGAATGTTTAATATTTGATGGTTTTCTTGTTTGACTAGAAGAGTTTTTCCTAAGCTCTCTAGGAGTTTCCTATTTCTAGGTTTCCTTACTCTATAGGAGTTTTCTATTACTTTTCCTTGTTTGTTTAGGTTATTGGCCTATAAATAGGCATGTATGCTCATGAACAATTCAGATTATCATATATATTATTGAGAGTGTTTTCTCTTTGGTTCTTTAAAGAACTTTTCTAAACTTATCAAGATTTATCTTGTGGCGTTCAAACAAGACTTATCACTCACAATCTTTTTCCTCTTTCTTGAGTGTGGCGTCTGCAATATTTTCTTATACCTTTGGTTCTTATGTCTTTATAGATAACGGGTCAAGGTCTTCTTTTTTTTGTTTTCTTATATAAGTCTGAATTAGAACACGATCCTTGAACTTAGAACCCATATTGATTTCGGGTCTTACTACTCTTGGTGAGGTTCATATCAGGGGTTCACATCAGAATTCCATGACTAAAACACAATATTAGGGAAGATTAACTCACCTTTTTCCACCTTCTCTTTTAGCTTTCTCACTCTTCTCCTCCTTCTCTCTCTTTCTCTTTCTCTTCTTTTCTTTTCCTTTTCTCCTATTTCTCTCTTTGCCGTGGCTGTTTTTGCTCCTTCGTGGATGGCTGGCAACTTATTCACCAAATCAAGGGGAAAAGAATTAAATATTCAAGCTTCTTCAAGAAGCTTCCCCTTCCCTTAACCAAGGCCCTCAAAATCTCTAACAATTTCATTTTTGCCATGCCATTACATTGGGACTATGCCATTAGCTAAGGCCTTGTTTGGTGAGTTAAAAATTTGCCAAGTGTTTAATCTCCTCTTGAGGTGTACTCCAATGACTTTTTGTGCAACTCTCCTCATAGTTCTTTATCTCTATTATTGTTGCTCATTTTTGGTCTTGCAGGCGAAGAAATTACTATTCCGTCCTTAGTTCTTTCCTTTAAAAATGAGAAATTTCTTATTTAATATTTATAACTATTTCCTTATAAATACTCCATTCGACCTTTTTTAACCCTTCTCAACATTCTATTTTGTGAAGGTAATTAATAAAAAATTCAGGGTATTACATATGACACAAAATTCTTAGTAGATTTGTTTTATGAAAGTTGGATGATTTGTGTTATACATCCTTAAAACACTGTGTTTTCTATAGATTCACTAGCATATGAACATGAACTATATGGACACACTTAAGCTTGACCCACTAGTTTGGGCCACCACCTAACATTTAATGGAGGACCTAGGTTAAAATAGAGTTGCATATAAGTTTTAACCTAATATGTAAAAGCCTATTGAGTTATTTCAACCAACCAATAAGCTCGCATAACATCCATTTTGGTACTTATTCTTAAAGATTCGGACGACATTAATGTCAATGGTACTCTTATTCTTAATCCTTGGAGTTGAACTCTCCTTTATATTAAAAGAATGTAGAAAAATATATATTAAAAAAATGGTTATGACGAACAGTCCACAAGACTTATGACCATCAGACCACGTGAGGATTCTAAAATAATATTTTTAAAAATTAAAAAATTGAAAAATAAAAATAAAAATTCAAACACAAGAAATTTATTAAAAAACTTACAAATTTAACTTATTAATTTATAATTACTAATATAAATATATTAAATTGATGTTCTAATAATTTTAATGTAATGTAGTTTTTAAATACTAGGTATTAAAGTATGGTTTCTTTTTTTTTCTTTTTTTGGACATTAAAGTATGGTTTCGTTCGTCTTTGAATTCCAAGTGATTGAAAATCTATCTATATTAGGTAAGGTTGTCAATATAGGCTAGCCTGGTTCATCTCAACTCCCGTGAGCCTCTTTATGCCAAGACTAGGTTGGGCTAGGCCTAACCCTAAGACGAGCCACTCAAATACTAGCCTAGCCCAACCCAACCCCAAGATGAAGGGCTGGGTTGGGCTAGCCCACCCCTTCTTTTCTTTTTACAAAATTCGTTTTGAAGGATAATAGTAATATTCTCATCTTTCTTGTTAATATTCAATGTAATCGAGGCTTTTCAATTAGACAAGATGAATAAATATCTATGCATTAAAAAATGCTCATAACTTGGATTGAGAGTTAAAATGTTAAGTTTATACAATTCTAACCATAAAATTCATAGTTAACCTAACTTCAAAATAACTCTTTGGTCCATGGGCTTATTTTTCAATTTTATTTCAGTCTTTTGAATAAAATAATTTTTCGAGAATCTTTTAACTTAAAAAAAATAATAACTTTTATATCCTAAACAATAATTCAAATGAAAAAAATAAACAAAAAAATTACTTCTAAAATCATAAATGTAAAACCCTATAATTCTAAAACCCTCAACCCTAAAGTCAAAAAACCCTAAAATCTTAAAACCTTATACCCTAAAATCTTAAACCTTCAATACCAAAACCCAACACCCCAAATTCCAAATATCAAAACCACATAACTCAAAATCTCAAACACCAAACATTGAAATTTCAAACCCCAAAACGTAGGCATCAAAACTCTAAATTCCAAACTCTAATCCCCAAAATTTTAATTCCTAGACCCCAAAGTCAAAACCTCAAACCCCTAACATCTAAACTAAAAATCTCAAATTTGCAAACCTCAAATTTTATACTCCAAACTTCAAACTCTCAAACCCAAAAACTCTAAACCTAAAAATTCAAAAACCCTAAACTTTTAAACCTCAAACTTTGAACGGTTTAACACTAAAACTCACACACCAAATACCAAACCTCAAATCTAAAAACTCCAAACCCCTAAACACCAAGATCCCTCAACCTCTAAATCCTAAAATACCTAAAAACCCAAATGCTATACCCCAAACCTTAAACACCAAAACAAAAAAAATCTCAAACCTTAAACCCCCAAAACTCGAACTCCAAAATCTAAACCACAATTCTTAAATCTCAAATCTCAAACCCTCAAGCCCTTAAACTTTGGACTGTAGACCTTAAACTCAAAAATCTAAAAACTCAAAATTCCAAATCTTAAACCCTTAAACCTAAAATCTCAAAACCAAAACCCCAAACTCAAAAATCTAAGCCCAAAATCCCAAACATCAAATGCTCAAATCATAAACCGCCACACCCAAATTCCAAATGTCAAATTTCAAAAATTTTAATTCTAAATTTCAAATTTCAAAACTCAAAACTTTATATATGTTAGGGCTTCAAATTTAATGTTTAGGGTTAAGGATTTTTGGGAAGGCTTTGGGTTTTAGAGCCTTGGGGTTAAAGGTTTTATGTTTGAATTTTTGAGAGTTATAGTTTTGTAATTGGATTTGTAGTTTGAAGTTTAGGGTTTTGGGATTTTGAAGTTTGGTATTTAGGGTTTAAATTTTTTGGGTTTAGGGTTTAGCGTTTGGAGGGTTGGTGCTTGAGGTTCAAGGTTTGGGGTTTAATGTTTCAATTTTTGGAGTTTGAGATTTAAAGTTTGGGTTTAGCGTTTGAAATTTGAGGTTTTGGGGTTTCCAGATGTAGGATTTGGGGTGTTGAGTTTAGAGATTTGGGGTATAGGGTTTTGAGTAGTTTGAAGTTTAGTGTTTGGAGTTTAAATTTTGAAACTTGATTTTTGGTGTAACATCCCTAAAAAATTTAGTAATTCTCATTTATGTATGGATTATTAAATGAAATAAACGAGTAGGGATGTAATTGAAAGTTTTAAGGATGAAAATGAAAACTTGTTAATATTTTTGGGGTCAAAATGTAATTTTCCAAAAGTTTAGGGGACAAAGTGTAAATAATAAAATTTGCAAGGACTTTCTCCAACAATTAGTAAATTACTATTTGGTCCATCCATCAATTTTTTAAATCTTCCGTAGGTTTATTGGGAGGTTACTATTCACTCATCTCCTCTATTTTTTCTCTAGATCTGGAGTACTTTTGAGCATCCGATCTTAAAACTAAGGGTACCATTGGATTTAGGAGGAAGAGTACTATGATTTTGGCTAAACAATTTTTCAAATCAACCGCAGAATTGTCGCAGATCAGAAGTAGAAAATTTTTAAAAAAGGTAAACTTTGAAACTCTTATTTAAAGACCTCAAATTGAAAATCTGACAATATAGATGAATTCAGGAGATAGATAAACTATATGATATAAAATTTCAATTATGTGATAATTTTTGGTGTCATGAACAATAACTCTAACCGGTGTGAATAGTGATTCCGACCAATGTGAATAGTAAATTCGGCCAGCATGAATAATATTTTTCAGCGATAAATAGTAACTTTTGATTCTGAATAGTACCCATCAATTGACTAGTATTGACCAAACTCCCAGAGGCTAAATTTTGCAACTCTAGAGTCATTTT
Source organism: Gleditsia sinensis (assembly GCA_037074535.1). NCBI lineage: Eukaryota > Viridiplantae > Streptophyta > Magnoliopsida > Fabales > Fabaceae > Gleditsia > Gleditsia sinensis. The sequence continues at coordinate 58,244,152 of CM073463.1, read as the reverse complement.
TAAGGTTTTTGGACCCTCTGGACTCGTTTTTGAGATCTATTTGATTATATTTATCTTGGAAAAAAATTAATTTGAGGCTGTCCAACCTGGAGCCTTGACTTATGAGTAGATAATTTTTTCTGACTTATCCCATACTCTTCTTGAACTTAAAATGTATAGTTGGTTATGTTTACAATTTATTTATGCTATCATAAGTTTCTAAAATGTGTTAAAATATCTTGTTTGTTTACGCACTTGCACATACTTCAAGAAGAATATGGTTTTGAAAATAGATTTTGAAACTCATTGAATATGTAGTTCTAAATGTATTTATCATTATTTGGTAAAGTGAATATTATGTGCATAAGACATTGATTTGTAAAACTATATAGTTGCTTATTATGATTGAATGGCAAGCGTAAAGCTCATGACGAGTTACTTGATAATTATACATTGTATTTAATGAATATGCATATATATATATATATATATATATATATATATATATATATGTATGTATTTATATGTATGTATGTATTTATATGTATAGATTAATATCGACGGGTCGTATGGCTTGTGACGATACCGAGTAGAGGACGCCCTATTAGTTAGAGTGAACCAAGGGAGGGCCGCTCCAACCGAATGACAGTGATAATGTGAGGAGGCAGATGAGTAATAAACTCACATTTTCTTATCACTATTGTGACTGTAGTCGATCGGTCATTATGCGTATAGCAAATGAGTGAATTGAGAGCTGTAACATATTTAAGCATTATGTAAAAAGAATAGATTTTCAATGCATATATAGTATGTTAATTATGCATCAAAAAAAGTTATGCCTTTATCTCAAAAGTTTAATATTTTACTATAGCTTATATAGCTGAGCATAACAACATTTGTTTAATGATCATATTGTGCTGCATATGTTTTGGATATCTGAATATCCTTTGATTTGAAAATATTTGAAATACGGGTCCCATATGGATGTACTTTAGAACTATATTTTCTATGTGATAAATTTTAAAACATGAGTACATCCATATGTTGATCTAAGAGGTCATAGGAGATATTATCTGCTCACTGTGTTGTCAAACTCACTACGCGATATTTTCACATTTTTTAGATAAGAAATCAGAGTCTGATCCTACAGATAGGTGATAAGTTAGGTGACATACTCTTTGAGTGTGTCTACGTTACTTCCAAGGCTCACAATTTTTGAATTATATTGTGTTTGTATTTTAGAGTGTGCTCTGAACACCATAAGCAGGATCTCTGCTTCTATTATTACTTTGACATTTATATCTTGGTCTATATAATGTGTATACATAAGGGAACCTATATGTAGTTATTTCCATGACAAAGAATAGTGCTATGCATATTAAGATAAATATCTGAGAAAAAATTGTTTGCTTCACGTGTCCGTAAATTGGGGGCGTTACATTTGGAGTTTGGAAGACTGAGGTTTTGAAATTTAAGAGTTAAGGTTTGTGGTTTTTAGGTTTAAAGTTTTAAATTGAGAGTTTGGAGGTTTAGGACTTAGGAATTGGGTTTTAGAGTTTGGGGTTTTGAGTTTTAGGTTTTAGAGTTTTGTGTTTCATGTGTTTGAATTTTGGAGTTTTAGTGTTTAGATTTGCAGTTTAAGGTTTTTAGTATGTGAGATTTGGTTTTTATGTTTTGGAGTTTATGAGTTTTAAATTTGAAGTTTGAAATTTTGTGTTCTGAGATTTGTATTTTTATGTTTAGAGTTTTGGTATTTTGAATTTGAAGTTAAGAGTTTTAGAGTTTAGAGTTAGAGGTTTAGTGTTTAGAAATTAGAGTTTAGGATTTTAGATTTTAGAATTTAAAATTTAATGTTTTAAGAGTAATTCTTTTTTTTTTGTGTTATTTTCATTCGAATAAATGACAAGTGAAAAATATATCAAATGATGTGAACCCCTGATATGAAGCTCACCAAGAGAAGTGAGACCCGGAATCAATATGGGATCTGATTAGAAGGATCGTATTCTAATCAGATTTATAACAAAAACAAATTAAAGAAAATGACATTGACCTATTATCTATAAAGAGATAAGAACCAAAGGTATAAGAAATATTGCAGATGCCACACTCAAGAAAGAGGAAGACTGTGAGTGATAAGTCTTACTTGAACGCCACAAGATAAATTTTAATAAGTTCAGAAAAGTTCTTTAAAGAACCAAAGAGAAACCCTCTCAATATTATAAATGATCAACTGAATTGTTCATGAGCATACATGCCTATTTATAGGCCAATAACCTAAACTAACAAGGAAAACTACATAGGAAACTTCTATAGAACAAAGAAAATTAGAAATAGGAAACTGTTCTAGAAACTATCAAATAGGAAACTCCTATAGGGTAAGGAAAAAATATAAATAGGAAACTCTTTTAGAAACTATCAAATAGGAAACTTTTTTAATCAAATAAAATACTAAAAGTAAATAAATCAAAAAAAAATGTAGCTTAAATTGGGCCATTAAATAAATCATTTATTTTGAGCCTCTATTCAGTCTTTGACCTTCAATCTTCTTGTACTTTGAGTCCATATTCAGATTAGCGGGTTTGGGCCATAGTTAAGTGGACTTTAATGTTTTGGACCAATCTTGACTCTTCTTTAGTAGTATTGCGGTTTTCTCGTTGATGGGCCTCTAGAATTAGACCATTAAGTGCTTCTTTGAATATTTTAGCCCGAGCTCTTGTGATAGGTCCAACTAGAACTTGTAGCAGGTCCGCATTCCATTTCTTTTTGTCAGCCCTAGCCATGATCTCATCATTCCCCTCCTCTTGAAAAGGATTTGTCCTTAAATCATCACCTACATCAAAAGGAGACAAGTCAGAAACATTAAAAGTTGCACTAACATTATACTCACCTGGGAGATCTAATTTGTAGGCATTATCATTGATCATTTCAATCACTTGAAATGGGTCATCCCCTCTTGGAAGTAATTTACATTTCCTTTAAGTTGGAAATCTTTCCTTCCTCATATGCAACCAAACCCAATCACCAGGCTCAAATATAACTTTCTTGCGTCCTTTATTAGCTTGTTTGACATATTGCTCAGTTTTTCTCTCAATGTTTTGTTGAGCTTTTTAATGAATCTACTTAACAAATTCAACTTTCTTTTTTCCATCTAAGTTAACACGCTCAGCCATAGGTAAAGGAGTTAATGGATTAAACACATACACAATTTCAAAAGGAAAAAAATTAGTTGCAGAATGTATGCTTCTATTATATTCAAACTCAACATGTGGCAAACATTCCTCCCATGATTTCAAATTCTTTTGTATTATGGCACATAACAAAGTAAATAAAGTCCAATTAACTACTTCAGTTTGACCATCAGTTTGTGGGTGACAAGTAGTAGAAAATTAAAGTTTCATTCCTAATTTACCCCACAAAGTCTTCCAAAAATAGCTTAAGAATTTTGTATCTCTATCAGACACAATACTCCTAGGCATGCCATGCAATCTCACAATTTCTTTGAAAAACAAATCAGCAATATGTGATGCATCATCAGTTTTATGACATGGTATGAAATATGCCATTTTATAAAACCTATCAGCAACCACATATATAGAATCCCTACCCCTTTTTGACCTAGGTAAACCTAACACAAAATCCATAGATATGTCCATCCAAGGTTCATTAGGTGTATGCAAAGGAGTATATAACCCATGAGGTTTAGTTGTAGACTTAGCTTGTCTACAAATGATACACTTTTCACATATCCGTTCTACATCACGTTTTATATGAGGCAAAAATAAATGTTCATGCAAAACACTCAAAGTCTTGGATATGCCAAAATGTCCCATCAAAGCACCTCTATGAGCCTCTCTAATAAGCAAGTCACGTAATGAAAATTTAGGCACACACAATTTATTTTCTCTAAACAAAAATCCATTATGCCTAAAGAACTTACCAAATGCAACTTTATCACATGTATTGAATACATTACTAAAATCATAATCATCAATGTACAAGTCTTTTATATATTCAAACCCAAGCAATTTTGCATCTAAAGTATAAAGTAAAACATTCCTTCAAGACAATGCATCAGCCATAATATTTTCCTTACCTTTTTTGTACTTAATCACATAAGGAAATGTTTCAATAAACTCCACCCATTTGGCATGTCGCTTGTTTAACTTGTGTTGACCCTTCAAATGCTTTAAAAAATTCATGATCAGTGTGAATCACAAACTCTTTTGGCCAAAGATAGTGTTGCCAAGTTTTCAATGCCCTAACCAATGCATACATCTCTTTGTCATATGTCAGGTAGTTTAGGGATGCTCCACTTAGTTTCTCACTAAAGTAGGCAATATGACGCCCTTCTTGCATTAGAACAGCTCCAATACCTGTTCCTGAGGCATCACACTCAATTTCAAAAGCTTTTGTGAAATTAGGTAAATAAAGTAAAGGTGCATTAATCAATTTTTCTTTAATCAAATTAAATGCCTTTTCTTGTTCATCACCCCACTTAAAACCTACATTCTTTTTTATGACTTCAGTCAAAGGTGCAGCTAGGCTACTAAAATCTTTTACAAACCTTCTATAAAAGCTAGCCAACCCATGAAAGCTTCTAACATTACCTACATTTGTAGGACTTGACCAATCATGAATTGCCTTTACCTTTTCTTCATCCACCTCAATTCCCTTAGCACTAAGAACAAATCTAAGGAATACAAGTTTATCTGTGCAGAAGGTACACTTCTTGATGTTAGCAAACAACTTTTCTTTTCTCAAAACATCTAAAACAAGTTTTAAATGCTCAACATGTTCATTCAAGTTTTTGATATAAATCATAATATCATCAAAGTACACAACCAAAAATTTACCAATAAAGGCACGTAAAACATGATTCATCAATCTCATGAAAGTACTTGGTGCATTAGTTAATCCAAATGGCATAACTAACCACTCATATAAATCATATTTTGTTTTAAAAGTAGTTTTTCATTCATCACCTTCTCTCATTCTAATTTGATGATATCCACTTTTAAGATCAATTTTTGTAAAAACAAAAGAACCATGCAATTCATCAAGCATATCATCTAATCTAGGAATGGGATGTCTATACTTTACAGTGATATTATTAATAGCACAACAGTCAACACACATCCTCCATGTCCCATCCTTTTTAGGCACAAGTAACACCGAAATTGCACAAGGACTCATGCTCTCTTGCACATACCCCTTCTCCATGAGCTCTTAAACCTACTTTTGAAGTTCTTTTGTCTCCTCAGGATTGCTTCTATAGGCTGGCCTATTTGGAATTGATGCTCCAGGTATAAAATCTATTTGATGCTTAATTCCCCTAGTTGGTGGTAAGCCATTGAGTATTTCTTCAGGGAATACATCCTCATAATCCTGCAAAAGAGAAACTACAACACTAGGCAGAGAAGAGTTAAGTTCATTAATACTTAAACAAGTTTCTTTGTACAAGAGTACAATTAAAGGCTTATTTAAACACAATGCTCTTTTGCCTTTACTCTCTCTTGCATAAAAATTTATTTGTTTTCTCTCTTTTGTTTTCTCATTAGCTAACATTTCTTTTTCTCTTTCAACATATCTCTCTCTTTCTTTTGAAACATCACTCACTTTTTTTATGTCATTCTCTTTTTTTAACTTCACTTGATCTTCAAACACTTGCTTTGGGGTTAAGGGCACAAGAGTGATTTTTCTTTTATCATGTACAAAGGAGTATCTATTGGTATAACTATCATGAATTACATGTCTATCAAACTGACATGGTCTTCCCAAAAGAATATGTTCCGCCTGCATTGGCACCACATCACACAAAATCTCATCTTTGTACTTTTCAATGGAGATTGACACCAACACTTGCCTAGTCACCTTAATTTCTCTACAATCATTCAACCATTGTAGCTTATATGGCTTTGGATGCTTCAAAGTGGCCAAATTCAATTTTTCAACCAAATTAGTGCTAGCTATATTAGTGCAACTTCCCCCATCAATAATCATGCTACATACTTTATTATTAACATGACATCTAGAATGAAAAATATTTTCTCGGTGTACCTCTTCATCTTGTTTGATTTGCACACTAAGGGCTCTCCTTGTAACTAAAAGTTCTCCATCAATTGGATACTCAACATCACTTGCATCCTCCAAAGGGGGCATAGACTCATTATCAGACTCACCTTCAGTCTCAATGTCACCATCATCTTTCAATATCATTACTCTTTTATTTGGACATTGACTAGCAATATGACTCATTCTCAAACACTTACAAAATTTAACATCTCTAGTTCTAGAAGGTTGAGAAATAGTTTTACCTTGATTTGGTGTGCCTCCATTTTTATTTTCTTTGGAAGGTTCGGCCTTGGGTTTGTCATTCCTCCTACTCCAATTCGACTTCTATGCTGAAGAAGAACTCGAATTTTGTCCCATTCTTAAGGATCCCTTCCTTTTTAGTTGTTGCTCCACCTTTATGGCCATGTGCACCATGTCATCCAACTCCACATAATGTTGCAACTCTACCACATTTGATATATCACAGTTTAAGCCAACTAAGAATCTCGCCATTGTAGCTTCTCGGTCCTCCTCCACATTGGCTCAAATCATGGCTATCTTCATCTCCTTATGGTAGTCTTCAATACTTTTAGACCCTTGAGTATGGCTTTACAATTTCTTAAACAAGTCCCTATGGTAGTGGCTTGGAATAAATCGCCTCCTCATAACTACTTTCATCTCCTCCCATATCTCAATGGGTCTTTCTCCATTTCATCTCCTGCTTAAAATAAATTTATTCCACCAAATAATAGCATAGTCAGTAAATTCAATGGCAGTCAATTTTACCATTTTCAACTTAAAATAGTTGTGACAATCAAACACAAACTCCATCTTTTTCTCCCATTCTAAATAAACTCCTGGATCATTTTTACCTTGGAAGGGTGAAATTTTTATTTTAATACTTTCTAAATTATTATCAACCCGATACCAAATGATGTGAACCCCTAATATGAACCTCACCAAGAGTAGTGAGACCCGGAATCAATATGGGATCCAATAGGAAGGATCGTATTCTAATCAGATTTATAACAAAATAAATTAAAAAAAATGACCTTGACCCGTTATCTATAAAGAGATAAGAATCAAAAGTATAAGAAATATTGCAGACGCCACACTCAAGAAAGAGGAAGAAGATTGTGAGTGATAAGTCTTGCTTCAATGCCACAAGATAAATATTGATAAGTTCAGAAAAAAGTTCTTTAAAGAACCAAAGAGAAAACCCTCTCACCATATCTTCTACTCAAATCTCTGTCAATTTCATCAAAATCATCTCTATAATACTCTCTACCTTCAAAACTCACTTTCCTCAGTTGAACTATCTCTCTCCTATGCATATTGGGAGTATTTTATGAATTCTCTACCCGATCTAAATGTTCATGAACTTATTCTATCTCTTCTTTCAAAACTCGCCTCATCTTACTCACTAAAGCTTCCATCATCAACTTTGGATCCCCCATTCTCGACACATCTTTGGAAATATTTTTGTCTTTGTTGTGTGACATGATTTTTCATGCCAAACAATGCTAGAATATAAAAAATCTCACAACACTAGCTCACGTGTTTCTCTCATAATTAATGGCACTCACACTCGTATTTACTCAAATTTTGGCTTTTACCTTCTTATAAGCTCATACACTCTTGCCTTTTTTCTCTCTTAGTCCCCTCTTTTAGTTCTTTATTGAACTCAAACAAACTCACACAAAAATCTTCTTGCAACAATTCAAACTCAACTAATAGAGTACAAAGACCAAAGGAAGAGAAAAAACAAACAGAATTTTAAGAAGCAATAGAACTTTAGGAAAAAAATAAAGACAAGATAAGTAATAGGATAAGAAAAAAAAAGCAACTAGAATAGAAAGAAATCAATGACTAGAGAAAATGAAACAATTGAGATAGAAAAAATAACCAAAATAAGAAAACCAAATATCAAAGCAAGGAAAAAAAGATAATTGATGCAATTAGAATTACTAGATCACTTTTTTTTAAGATCAGAATGCAAAATCTAGGTGGAAACTTGAATTTCAACAACAATAGGTTCTAATTTTTTTTTTCAAATTTTTTTTTTGAATTCTACACTTTTTTTTAATTCCAATTTTTTTTCTTTTTTTTTGAATTTCTTTTGCTTTTCAAATATGCACTTGAACTAAGAACACTAGAAATAAAACGAAAATTAGAAGATAAGAAGAACGAAGAACAAAAAAAAAAGATACAAGATAGTAAGATAGAATAAGAATAAGAAAACAAATAGAATATATCAAACTTGATTTAGAACTTAGGCTCTGATACCAAATGATGTGAACCCCTAATATGAACCTCACCAAGAGCAGTGAGACCCGGAATTAATATGGGATCCGATTGGAAGGATCGTGTTCTAATCAGATTTATAACAAAAATAAATTAAAGAAAATGACCTTGACCTATTATCTATAAGGAGACAAGAACCAAATGTATAAGAAATATTACAGACGCCACACTCAAGAAAGAGGAAGATTGTGAGTGATAAGTTTTGTTTGAACGCCACAAGATAAATCTTGATAAGTTCAGAAAAGTTCTTTAAAGAATCAAAGAGAAACCTTCTCAATATTATAAATGATCAATTGAATTGTTCATGAGCATATATATCTATTTATAGGCCAATAACCTAAACTAACAAGAAAAACTACATAAGAAACTTCTATAGGACAAGAAAAATTAGAAATAGGAAATTATTCTAGAAACTATCAAATAGAAAATTGTTCTAGAAACTATCAAATAAGAAACTCCTATAAGGTAAAGAAAAAATACAAATAGAAAACTCTTCTAAAAACTATCAAATAGAAAACTTTCTTAGTCAAATAAAATATTAAAACTAAATAAATAAATAAAAAAACGTAATTTAAATTGGGCCATTAAATAAATCTTTTATTTTGGGCCTCTATTCACTCTTTGACCTTCAATCTTCTTGTACTTTGTATCCATATTCATATTAGCGGGTTTTGGGCCATAGTTAAGTGGACTTTAATGTTTTGGACCAATCTTAACTCTTCTTTAGTAGTATTGCGGTTTTCTCCTTGATGGGTTTTTATAATTAGACCATTAAGTACTTCTTTGAATATTTTAGTCCAAGCTTTTGTGATAGGTCCAACTGGAACTTGTAGCGTGTCCGCATTCTATTTCCGTTTGTCAGCCTTAGCCATGATCTCATCATAATTGGTGAGTTTTTTAAAGTTAAAGAGATTTTGGGGAATCTATTTAAGGGACAAAAACAAAATTGAAAAATAAGTTAAGGCACTAAATAATATTCTGGTCAAAATTGTTAGCAAGATAGAATAAAGAAAATGCTTATTTATATTAGTTTAAGTGTTTTTTACAATTGATTCATAAATTAAAGGAAAGATTGTAATATTTTTTATATTAAAAGAACACTGCAATTAGTAGTATAGATCAAAATAAGTAAATGATATTTTTTCTAAAACTAAGGGAAGTATAAATCAGATGTCTTGATTTTACGTGAATTAATTAGATGGTCGAATTATAAAAATATATGAGCTAATTAGGAGTACTTTTAAAAAAGTTATATAAATACAATGCCATTAATCAATTACCCATTATGCTTTAGAATAGAATCACATGTATGATATTTCATATGCAACAAAATCTGAGTAGAAGGTCAAACATGTGTATTAGAGTGCGAATATTATTTCTAAACAATCTTGTATATCCATGGAAGTTTTGAACATTGACTTTTTGTAAGAAATTGAAGTTCAATTATCCTAAGATTGACGAGTTCAATGTCCAAAAAAAAAAAATTATTGACGAGTGCAGATTGTCCGAAAAAAAGACGAGTACGGATTCTAACGTGACAGCGATCATGGTTTAAAAATTATTGACGAGTTTCCTTCACTAAAGAATTTACATGGTTTAATAATTTTTCTGAAGTGGTTTTCTATTTATATTATAAATATCCCGAATTTGCATTTTACAATACGATATACGGAGTCCGAAAACGTTATGATGGACATCTATATGACTACATCCAGATTCCAGACCCTAGGCAACGGTTTGTTTGTAATGAGTCAGCTGGTGATTTCAGCAACTATCTTCTACAAATCATAGTCGGCTTTCCCAAAAGCCACTGGTTGGGGGAAATGGATCCTCTGCTGTGGGGCACAGCACAGCACGCGGTGCTGTGCCCCACAGCTGAGGGAGACCAGGCGACTGGTCTTTGGACCAGTCGCCTGGTCATAAAACACAACCAGGCGACTGGTCCAAAGACCAGTCGCCTGATCTAGATCCCTAGTTGGGGGAGAGGGGTCGTGGGACGGTTGCGTGTGTTCGATCCTGTGAGGTGCCCCAGAAAAAAGAGAGTGGGCTTTTAATTTTGTCATGGTGGGATTTTAAACATTTTATATAGCTGGCCTTGCTTCATTGTGTCTCTACTCTATCTATGTAGGGGAAAATATTTTGTTCATCCAATTGCTTACGCGGCTATCCCTATTTATTCCCATGGTTTTCTTTTTGACTTTTTCTTTTTCTTTTTAATAAGGCATTCCAATCTCTTATAAGTTCCATCCAACATGGCGTCAGGAATTCCCCATCCAAATAAGTTGGATTTTTCACGAGAAACCAATATTTGGATATTGAAAATCAAAATTGGGTGAAAATTTTGAACTCCATAAAATTCAAGCTTTTGGGTCGAATTTGATGCATGGTTTAAATTGGACCGAAGAGCTTTAAAAAATTTAGTCCAAAGCTGATTGGCTTAAATAAAAAATATGTACAATAATAATTTTTAAAGGGCTGAAAAAATTATTTTTAAAGTGAATTATCATTGTGATTCTCTAAATATATATATTTTTTCAATTTAATATCAGAATATTACTTTTTTTAATTTTAATCTCTAAATACTTATCCATCTTAAAAAAATATCCTCAACTTAACGTCATAAATAGATATTTGATATAAATTTTCTTATTCGATTGAATTTAAAGCTTACATGATATAAGTAAAGGCATATTTTAGGTAAATTCATTGTATGACAAGCAAAATAAATCTGCTAAAATTATATTAATGAAACTAATCTGAAGATATTTTTAAAAATGAAATAACAATTTACTTTTATTTTCAGATTTAAACAATTCTCTTGTTTAACTTTGCTTCCCGCTTAGTCGTATTTTTATTCAGGACATGCTCAAATTCATACTCAAAAAAAAAAAAAACACAATGATCAGGACATTTCGTATGCAAATCCAAAATAACAAACCACTGAAAACTATAATGAGACCGATCAATCTAATGGTAGACTAACTTTTATTTTTTAAAAACAAATGTACAAACACTCAGAGTAGATCAATGCAGCTTGTGTATATCATCATGTCTCTATTTTATCATCTAAAAATGATCATAATAGAGCAAACGTCAGTTAGTAATTTTTCACGTGTCAGAAACTTGTAACACTGAACAAAAATCTACTCAGAGAAACAAATGAACATTATCACCAAGGACTTCAACTCCACAAAATTAATGATTATCCAGAGAGAAACAGATCACCTACTATAACTCACTCAAGTCTCCGCATCTTTACATTTAGTGGAATTTCCTTGTAGGACTGAACCTTTCCAACTGCTTGACGCAATGGCCTTCCTACAGATGATCTTCGAACTTCCTGAGCATCAAACTTACAACAATTGTTTTCTTCTTTATCTTGTTGTTCAGAAGTCACACTTGATGTTGTTGGATCACTTTTCCTTACGACATTATCACATGACTGGAAGACAGCAAATTTCACATCATCAATCTCAAAGGAGTCTTCAGTTGGTTCTGGATCTACAGGCTTGAACCTGGCAGATTGCCTTCTCAAACTTTGCTTTCTAGTATCATGAAGGCATGTAAATGGCTATTAATTCTCTCAGTTCTCACAAATTCTAAATTTCCAATTACAGACATTCAAATCAGACAAATATACAAGCATACCTCTTGTTGTCAATATTCTCCTTTGCCCGAACTTGCTCGATCATAGTAGGTCCTGAAGCTGCAAGAAATAATACACAAGAAAAAAGATTGGTAACAGGAGAATATAACAACAAGAGACATGTCTTATATACAATTACATTCAGTATCTTCTCTGGAATCTTCTTGAAATGTTGCTCCTGATAATGTTAGTCCTTCTTTGTTTGCCAGATTTTCTTGCAAATGAGAGCCACAAGATTTAATATCATCCGTCTCATAGAACTCTTCTGTTGATTCTGGCTTTTCAGCTTTGAACCCCTTAGACTGCCTTCTCAAACAGTACCTAGATGCGAATTCATGGGAGACATAAGTTTTCTTGTTCCTAATCATGCCTAGAGTTAAGCTTCAGACATTAGTCCTATAGCAAGTACACAAAAACTCTTACCTTTTGTTGGCAACCTTCTCCGTCGAATTAACTTGTTTAATAAAAGAAGGTGCAGAAGCTGCATGAGATAACACACGTGTTATGGATATCTACACTATGTTTTGTACTTATATACATACAATGGATAGAGTACACTAATTACATTGACGTTTAGACATTCTCCTCCTTTTTGCATTGCAAAGATTTTCCCCTCCGTTTTTGGCTTGAAAAGTTTGACCTAACTGCTCACTCTGAGATGTTCCAACCTTAAAGTAGTGAAGAAAAGGGAATAAATATTGCAGTGACCAATCACTCTAAGTAATTGATAAAGGGATTTCTTAAAGCACCTCATTTGCAGTAATTTCATTTACCAATTTTTCAGTGTGCTCTTTTTCCTAGAGAATGAAAAAAAAACAGTTAAAAAATTTAGTAAATCATTTTAACTAGCTCATTTGCACTTTGTCAACGTGGGTATGAGTTGAACTGACCTTCGATTTAAATTTTATAGCTTTAAGTACACCATTTTTGCATCCTAGTTCATGCTGAAGTTCCCTCAGCTAAAAGGCAGCAAATAAAATGTCACTCAATATACAAACAAACGACAAAATAAAAGCAGCAAGCTACTGTATGTACAAATTGCTTTGAAGAGGTTTAACTCACCCTTTGTCTACTTGAATTAAGTTCCTGCATAGATTAATGTAAGACATATCAGCAAGTGTATATATTGATTTCAAACTTTTAGTTATTTAGCATCACAAAGAGGTAAAATATTGGGCTATTAAAACACTTAAACAGTACCACCAACATCTGGTTATTTGCCTGGGCAAGTTCCAGATTTTGCTTCCGTAGTTTCTGATAATTGCCTTGCAGTTTCTGTAGCTCTGCTTTACAGGATTCTATTACCGCACTATCAGCCACAGTTAAGGAAAACCCAATACATGAAAACTATTACCAGCCTAAGCACAACGACAACAGATAGAAGAATGAAAAGTAGACCAAATTTCCATAGAGGATACTTTCTGTTTGCCACAAGCTTCATCAGCACTGCATTTTCCTGTGAAATAGATTTAGGATGGCCCATACTTATGTTAAACCAGTTACAAAGATAGAAGGAAATCTTGAAATGCCATGCTTATAACAATATACCTTGAAATGCTGGTCAGTACAGTTGTCAGCTGCAGGTGAAGCAGACTGCTTTTTTGCATTTTGGTTTGACGGATTTAGGTGCTGCTGCTGCTGCAAATTGGTTATGTCAGTAAGCATTTTCTTCCGTGCACATCCCACAAAATCTTCCTTCCCCATTTGTCCTTTCGTTGCTTTGTTGCCTGCAACTCATTTCCAGTTATTCCGGGAACTAATATAACCTACAGTCCAAGACCCCAAAACCCATATTGCCTTCTGAATAATGGAAAAGAATACCCAGAAGGAGCAAATTAAATCTCATATCTAAAATTTTGGACCTTCAGCTAATGGGTGACGCGCCTGAATAAACCTATGACCTCAGAAATCACAGTACGACGAAAAATTTTACTTCCCCTAAACTGCACTTAAGGCAAATTTCATAACCCACAAGCGCATATTTCTTACATAAACAACAAAGACAAAGCTTATAAAAATTAACAATCGATAACCCAGAAACCCTAACAGAAGCCAAAACATTATCGTCAAAAGCCAAAACGTAACTCGAAAATGGGATTCAAGAAGCAACGATTCAAGTAAATCTGTAGAGACATTACATAAGGTAAGCATAAAAAGACATATAACCATAAGCAAGAAGGCTGCAATTTCAGAGAGAAAGTTAAATTAAGAAACGGAGACGCCGTTAGGGTAAAAAGCCATACCTCCACCGCAGCACGACTCCGAATCAGCCAAGATGCCACCTTCCATGGTGAACAATTCGCACCTAAAAGCCCTAGCTCCTAAGCACACCAGCCCTCTCTCTCTCTCTCTCTCTGTGTCTCTCTCTGACAAGGAGGGAAACTGAGACAGGGGACGGGAATCGTCATATTAATTGCATCCAGGAATCAACGGCTTTCCGAAGCTATATCCCAACCTCTTTTGAACTCTTAAATCTCACTCCGAACCTACAGTCACGTTGGCTCTTTATTATTATTATTATTATTATTATTATTATTATTATTATTATTATTATTATTATTATTATCTTGTGTGACTTTATTTTTTTAAAACTACTGAATGTCTAATAAATTAAAAGTCTAATTAGTTTTTTTATCTTTTAATTTATTTAATTTTCTTTTTGTCTTTCAAGTTTAAATTGTTTTATGAAAATTATTTAACTTTTTTTTCTAGAAAATTGTTGAATAATATTTTTTTAAATATTTTATTTTGAATTTCATCAATATAAAAGACAAAATTCAAAGGATGTGGATTCTGTACTGTGTTTCAAAACAAAATTTTTGGGCTGCATTTTGATTTTTTTTATTTTTAAATTTATTTTTTAATTTTAATTTTTTTCAAAATATTATTTAAAAATTTATTTTCCTTTGAAAAATTAAAATGGAAATAAAATATAAAAATAAAATAATTTTTTGTTGAGTTTATTTTCTCATTTTTTTATATATTTTTAAATTTATTTTCAAAATTTAGTATTAAATAATTGTAATTTTTTTATTTTTAAATTTATTTTTAATTTATTTTTAATTTTAATTTTTTTCAAAAAATTATTTTTCTTTAAAAAAGAAAAATGAAAATAAAGGATAAAATTTTTAAATTTATTTTTCTATTTAATTTTTTTAAATAATTTGTTGAAAAATTAAAATTTAAAAATATATTAAAAATAAAAAATCCAAATTATTTAAAACTAAATTTTGAAAATAAATTTAAAAATATATAAAAAAAATGAGAAAATAAACTTAAAAATATAAAAATTTGTTGAAATTTGGGATTTTTTATTTTTAAATATATTTTAATATATTTCTAAATTTTAAATTTTTTCAACAAATTATTTTAAAAATTTTAAATAAAAAATAAAATTTAAAAATTTTCAACAAAAATATATTTTCAAAAAATTATTTTATTTTTATATTTTATTTCCATTTTTTTTAAAAGAAAAAAATTTTTAAATAATATTTTGAAAAAAATTAAAATTAAAAAATAAATTTAAAAAAAAATTCAAAACACAATCCAAAACTGCGTTTTGAACCACATCCCCTTCTGTGATTTGAACCAATCCACATCCAAATCCAAACAGCACTTTGGTTTCCCCCGCTCGACTCCCAAATGAGAGGGCCGTAGCCTAGAAACGCACGTGGTTGCTTAAAAATAAGGAATGTTTGTTACGGTTGTTTTTATTTTTTAATTTTATTAAAAATAAAAAATAGTCAAACAAATATTTGGTTAATATTTTTTGTTTTTATTAATTTTTAAAAATTCTAAAAATGTTGCAAATACTTTTTAAATTTTAATAGCGTAATGCACAGTAATAATAATATTTTTATAATTATTTTAAATTTATTACAATGAATACTAACAGTGTTTTATTATTTATATAATTAAAAAATAATAAAAATATAAATATAAATAAAATGTAATTTTAAAAATAAAAAAATAAAAAAAATTTCCAGAAAATAAAAAAATATTTTCATAAACTAAATATGCCCCAAATAGCACAAAGGTTTAGATGCGAAATGTACGTTATATAAGAGAATTGGGATTATTGAAAGCTTTTAAGAAATAAAATTTGTCTGAAACACTGAGTATTACTTATTTAATATATTTTCATTTTATTAAATCATATTTTTCTCAATCCAATTTTATCCGTAAATTATTTTTAAAAATTCAAATTGGATGCAGGAGATACCGTATTAAGTTCTAATAATTATCAATCTAAGTGAATGTACGAAATTTTTTTGGGTACAGTAACAGGGCAAGCACTAAGAGAAAAATAAATAATTAAAAAATTACTCTAAGAATGAATGCACCCACCATATGCTTAATATAATCTTAAGGTCACTGAGAAGCTGAATTAAATAACGGACACCATAATTAAAGTGAATATTATAATTAGTTAACCAGTTAGAACATTTATTTTTTTGTTTATATATATGAAGAAAAGTTATATTTCAATCTTACTTAGCCAGGTTGACAATTGACAATTCGCTATACGAAATTTGTTTAGTAGATCGAAATTTGCATACTTGGTACGTGCAAGTTTCTTAATTAATTGTTTGTGGCAGCCAGAAGGGGTGGCTTGACGTGGAAACATTTTGCTAATGATACTTTCTTTTTTATATATAAGCAACTAATGTTTTTTTTTCTCTAAAATCAATTCCAAGTTTTACAAAACTAACCATTCTATAATATGCAGTAGCTATACAACCATTCTACAATATGTATAAAAATGATTGAATTAATTTAATAAAAAAATATCATTTTTTAAATTTAATTTTTAAAAGATAATTATCATTATTAATTTTATATTTATTTAAAAATTAATTAAGATATTGACGTTTGGAACTGAAAGAAGAGCAGGGGCATAGATGTATTTCTGTAATAATATTTAATAAAATTTCTTAATCTTTAAGATATTACCATTTAAATTCTTAAATAATAAAGATTCTATTAATTTAATTTTTAATTATAATTTATTAATATAATTCTATTGTGAATTCAATTAATCTTTAATAGAGTCAGAGTTCACAATAGTGGATAACAATAATTCTCTTCAAACAGAATATTTTGAAACAGGCATAATGAATGATAGAAGAAATAGGGTTTTAGAAATGGATTTTGATCCTTAAATTTTTTAAATAATTTTATAAATTAAACTTTTTAAAAAGATATAATTTATAGAACTTATATTTAAATTAATAAATTTCACTTATTAATTTATCAGCTTTTGTCAGTCTTTCTTTGTAAAAGTTACATGAGTTTTACTTATTAATTAAATACTAATTTTATTAAAAAATTTATTTTCTTTCTAAATTTACACGATAAAGTATTTAAGAGAGAGGGAGATGCTAAGCGGACAGAGTTAAGAGAGGAAATCTTAATGATGGAGATCAAAGTGTTGTCAAAACTACTCTAAACCGTTCTCAAGATCCTTTGTAAAGGATAGGCAATCCAATAACTAAGAGCAGGGCGAAGCGAGATAAAGAAGTTTTACTAAGCTTGATCTTGGATGTGCAGGCTAAAGATAAAATTGTTGGGCCAAATCAAGATATCAAGTGGGTCACATTTTGCAGCCTTGAGGATAGTATTAAAGCGGGCAGTTCGGAGGCTCAATAAAGCTTGTTGGATTTTGAAGACAACTAACTCAAATCTGCATGTCTAAAGATGTATTATGAGTTTTATGTTATATGTTTTGATTTAAATATTATTAATATTTTGGACCTATTCTTTATGCTGGCCAATTGTTAGTTTAATCATGGGCTTGTTTTGTTAGTTTAGTTGGGTCAAATAACTAGCGTTATTTAGGTCATATTCTATTGAAAGTTCAATTAGGGTTTTGAGGGTTTTCTATTAGCTTTAGGATTGATAAACTATATAAGGGATTCTTTATACTTATGTAAACAGATTTATGATGATTAATAAAGATTGAGTTTTCTCCTAAAGTGAGAGCTTCCCTTAATTCTTGGGCAAAGAACTGAATTCGATCTTATCGAGGAAACTCATGGTGATCAAATATCCATTGAATTTTCAAGACGATCCTTGTTTTCACCAAACATTGTTTCTTGGTTTAGGGAAACGCATCATGTGGTATAAGAGTTTTGACTCCTTGAAATTTGGTTTGTGTCCTATCTTTTCTTTTCTATTTGTTTTTTAGATTCTTTCTTCTTCTTCTACCTTTCTTTAGGTAAAAAAGAGTCCTAATTCTAGTCAATTTCATTTTTCTACTTATAGTATAATTCCTTCAACAACAAAAAAAAGAGTCCTAGTCCTAGTGCAATTTCGTTTCTTCTTCCAAAAATTTAAATTTCGAAAAAAAAACAGAGTCCTAATCTTATTTCAATTTGATTTCTTATTCAAAAAAATTCGTAAAAATAAAAAATCAGATTCATAGTCCTAGTTGAATTTGGTCTCTTCTTCCAAACAAAATTTGTCAAAAAACAAACAAAAATTCGCTAAAAAAAAGAGGTGAGCTGAAGTTCTTTCAAAAAAGAAGAAGAAGAGAAATTCGTTCAAAAAAAAGAAGCCAAAAATCAGCATACTGATATTAGTATTCCTCATATTTTGCAAATTCAATTCCTAGAGTTGTCATTGTCTGAAAATTTGTTCTTATCATTCTTAATTCACTTGTTTTCTTTGATAAGTTTGTTGATCAGGTTCTTGTTTAAGAGCTTTAAAGGAAATAGAGTAAATTTGAGAGCAAACACGTGAAGTTTGTGAGACAAACATAAGTAGTGAAATAAGTCAACCTAAAATTGATCTTAAATTTTACATGAAGGCAGTTCAGGAGCAATTTAAGTTGATACATACAAAGTTGGATAATCTTGACTCACTATCTAAACCTAAGCTTAGGAAACAGTTTGACTTTGGTGAGGATGAAAGGGGATGTACGGAGAGTAAGCATTCTAATGATAATGAGATGCCACTATTGGAGGATTGTAATAATATGGAGATTAATAAGCTAGTGAATAGAGAAGTATTGGTTATTAGACGTGCTCTTAATATGCAGCCTAATGATGATATTGATGATAAAAAATGTGAGCACATCTTCCAGACCAGGTGCCACGTGAATAACAAGATATGTAGCTTGATTATTGATAGTGGGAGTTGCACTAATGTAGCTAGTACCTTGATGGTTGATAAATTGAGTCTACCCACATTGAAACATCCTAAGCCATATAGGCTAAGATGGTTGAATGATAATAGAGATATATGGGTGACAAATCAGGTTCGCATATCTTTTTCTATTGGTAACTACAAAGATGAGGTGCTTTGTGATGTAGTACCAAT
Source organism: Gleditsia sinensis (assembly GCA_037074535.1). Taxonomy (NCBI): domain Eukaryota; kingdom Viridiplantae; phylum Streptophyta; class Magnoliopsida; order Fabales; family Fabaceae; genus Gleditsia; species Gleditsia sinensis. Next base: position 58,224,852 of record CM073463.1, on the reverse strand, counting down.
GCATACTAGACACTTGTTGGGACGTCCATGGTAATTTGATAGAAGGGTTAATTATGATGGCTACAAGAATCGATATACATTGACAATGCATAATCAAACTTTTGTTCTAACACCCCTAAAGCCAGCTGAGGCTTTTGCTGATCAAGTGAGGATTACAAAAGAGTGTAAGTTAAGGGAAACACATGAAAAAGAGAAGAAAGAAATTAAGGCCAAAATTGAGAGTGAGAGAAAAGAAAGAGAGGATGAGAGATGTGAGTAAGAAAAAGAGAAGAAATATAGTAGAGCCAAAATTGAGAGTGAGAGAAAGAGAGAGATGTTGAGGTATGTGAGCAAAATAAAAAAGAGAGTAAGACCAAAATTGAGATATGTGAGCAGAAAAAGAAAGAGAATTGTGAGCCAAAGAAAGAGAAAAATAAAAGAGTGAGTGCTTTTGCATTAAAAAGTGAGGTGAAGAGTGCTTTGGTATGCAAGCCAAACCTCTTTGTGCTAATGTACAAGGATATTTATTTTACTAATACTCATAACATTTCTTTGCCTAATATGGTTGTGTCTTTGATATAGGAATTCATAGCATTGAAATATCCTACTTATGATAAGGAGTTATATGCATTAGTGAGGACTTTGCAAACTTGGCAACATTATCTATGGCCAAGGGAGTTCATTATCCATTCAGATCATGAGAGTTTGAAATTCTTAAAGTCTCAAGGTGAGTTGCATAAGGGGCATGCTAAGTGGTTAGAATTCATTGAGATGTTTTCTTATGTGATTAAGTATAAAACTGGAAAGAAAAATGTGGTAGCTAATGCATTGTCTAGAAAGATATGCATTATTGACATTCTTACATGCTAAGTTGCTTGGTTTTGAATACATTAAAGACTTGTATGCTAATGATGTTGATTTTGGATCTGCTTGGAATTCTTGTGATAAGCGTGCTATTGATGGTTTCTATAGACATGAAGGCTACTTGTTTAAAAAGAATAAATTTTGTGTACTTACATGTTCTATGCGTGCCTTATTAATTAAGGAGAGTCATGGTGGAGTTTTAATGGAGCATTTTGGAGTAACTAAAACTTTAAAAATTTTGCATGAACATTTTTATTAGCCTCGCATGAAACATGATGTAATTTCGTTTTGTGCTAAGTGTGTGGCATATAAACAAGCTAAGTCTAAGGTTATGCCACATGATCTTTATACTCAATTACTTGTACCTACACAGCCTTGGCATAATATTTCTATGGATTTTGTGATAGGGTTACCGAGATCTCAAAGTGGTAAAGATAGTGTTTTTATGGTTGATAGGTTTAGCAAAATAGCTCATTTCATTACATGTGCTAAAACCAATGATGCAACACACATAGTTAATTTGTTCTTTAAAGAAGTAGTATGTTTGCATGGGTTACCTAGAACAATAGTAAGTGATAGAGATGAGATGTTAAGTTCTTAAGTCATTTTTGGTGTACTTTATGGGATAGATTAGGGACTAAACTTCTATTTTCTACTATTGCACACCCTCAAACCGATGGGCAAACTGAAGTAGTTAATAGGACACTTACTACACTTTTACGTGCTATTATGTCTAAAAATTTGAAACATTGGGAAAGAGTTTTGCCACAAGTTGAGTTTGGTTACAATATATCTGTGCATTCTACTACTGCTTATAGTCCTTTTGAAATTGTTTATGGCTTTAATCCTCTAACACTTTTGGATATTTTACCTTTGTCTACTAATGAGTTTGTTAACTTGGATGGTAAGCAAAAGGCTGAATATGTAAAGGATTTGCATGCTAAGGTTCAAGCTAACATTGAGAGGAAGAATAAAAAACATGCAATGCAAGCCAACAAGACCCGAACAAAAATTGTATTTGAACCTGGTGATTAGGTTTGGGTAAATATGCGTAAAGAGAGGTTCTCGATTCAGAGAATGTCTAAGTTACATCCTAGGAGAGATGGACCTTTTCAAGTCTTAAAGCGAATCAATCACAATGCCTATAAGATTGATTTACCTAGTGAGTATGGCAATATTAGTGCTACATTCAATGTTGCTAACTTGTCTTTATTTGATGTAGTGATGCCTTTGATTCGAGGACGAATCCTTTCGAGGAGGGAGGGAATGATGGAGATCAAGGTGCTGTCAAAGCTACTCTAAACCATTCCCAAGATCCTTTGTAAGGGATAGGTGGTCCAATGACTAGAAGTAGGCCAAAGCGGGACAAAGAATCTTTACTGAGCTTGATCTTAGATGTGCAGGCTAAAGAGGAAGTTGTTGGGTCAAGTCAAGACATCAAGTGTGCCACACTTTGCAGCCTTGAGGATAGCATTAAAAATGGCAGTTCGAAGACCCAATAAAACTTGTTGGATCTTGAAGACAATTAGCTCAAATCTGCATGTCTAAAGATGTATTATGAGCTTTTATGTTATATGTTTTGATTTGGATATTATTAATATTTTGGGCCCATTCTTTATGCTGGCCAATTGTTAGTTTAATCATGGGTTTGTTTTGTTAGTTTAGTTGGGTCAAATAACTAGTGTTATTTGGGTCATATTCTATTGAAAGTTCAATTAGGGTTTTAAGGGTTTTCTATTAGCTTTAGGATTGATAGACTATATAAGGGATTCTTTATACTTATGTAAACAGATTTATGATAATTAATAAAGATTGAGTTTTGTCCTAAAGTGAGAGCTTCCCTTAATTCTTGGGCAAAGAACTGAATCCAATCTTATCGAGGCAATTCGTTGCAATCAAACATCCATTGAATTTTCAAAACGATCATTGTTTTCGCCAAATACTCCGTTTCTTGGTTTAGGGAAACGCATCACCTTGAGTGAATGTCGAGGATATAAAAGACCATATTTTGGAAGTCAAAGGGATTTTTGAGGGACAAAAAAATAAGAGAACCAAAACGAAAATAAAAAGTTAAGATACCAAAAGATAAATTGTCTAAATTGAACATTTTGGGAGAGAAAAAGTTGAACATAATTTTTTTGTTATTATTTTTAAAATAGAATATAGAAATTAATGAAGTGTTCACTCCCCATGACCTTATTTTAATTGAAAGCATATAGTAAAAGATACAAATGAATTATTCACTCTCTGATCCTTATACTTTGAGTCAATATTTAATTTGGTTTCTATAATTTGATAGTTGATAATTGAAACATCATAATTTCAATTTTTTATTGAATTCTTGTGATTACTTCAATGTTAAAAGTAGACAACCTGACGCACTTGGATTGATGTATTCTAGATTGGTTCATAGATAGACTGAAGTGAGTTGGTCTGTTTTTTATGAGTTAAAATTTAAAATTTTTTATTCACTTAAGGTTAAGGGTGTACAAAACCAATTTGAATCGATCAAAATCAATAAAACCGACCCAAATCGAAGTAAAACCGAAAAAAACCAATTAAAATCGGTTTAAATCAGTTCTTTAAATAAAAAAACCGATAGTTCGGTTCGATTTTCGATTAAAAAAAAATTAAACCGAACCAACCGATTAAAATATTATATATTATAATATATTTAAATTATTAATATTAAATACTCCTTAATTCTTGTGCAATTTGATTGTTTCACCTAGGCCACTCCTGCACTACGTATATGCTTCAACCTTTATGATGGTTTGAATTCTCTGCCACTATTTTGTTTCTTGAACCTTGAGATTATCCCATTCGCTGTCAGCGCTTTTTTTTTCTCTGGCCCTTGCTTTCTTGGCATATCAGCCATATAGAGTTACAGACACCATTTCAAAATTGCCTTGCCCCAACAAAGCAAAGTTATTTTATTTTTTTCAACCTCTTAATAATATAATACTGTGAGCATGTCCGCTGCTAAATATCTCCAGAGCAAATGAGCACTGCAAGTCTTCCCAACGGGTTGCAACACTTGTCTCCCACAAAGGCCAGCTTGACGCCGGCAAAGCTCACTCAACATCTTCGTAGCAAATTGATTAATTTATTGAGATCGCCTTTCTCTGTTCGCTATCGAGTAAAAATAGAAAGCCCAACTGCGACTATCACGATAAGAAAATTCAAGGAGCCGCAAGACAAAGAGTCTTGTTGCATAAATAAACCAGAGGCACCACCTATTGGCGTCGCACGAATCGTTTAGGCCTCACCGAACATTGATGCGGCCTGAAAATAGGATGAGCCTAGTAAGCTGGAGCGCTCACAAAATTAGGGAGAAGTTCAAAAAAAACCGATAAACCAACCAAACCGAACCAACTAGTTATAGGTTTGGTTTTGTTCAGTTTCATAAACTAAATTTGAACCGAATATGTCTATTTTTTTCTCATAAACTTGTAATCGGTTCGGTTTGATTTAGCCTTCAAAATCGAACTAAACCGAATTGTGAACACCCCTACTTAAGGTTAAGTTAAATGAGTTCATTCACTTAATTTACTAAAGCAGTTTAAAAATTAAGAAGTAAATAAATAAATGTTTAAAAAATTATTAAGAAAATAATTTTTTTAAATTAATAATTAATAAAACTTCACCAATAAGTAATTAATAAATAATATTTTTTTTATAAAAATAGATATCTTTTACAATTAACTTTAACATTTAAATTTAATGTTATGATACAATTTTATTATTTAAATTTTAACACATATATAAAATTCTTTATTATTATACTTATACAATCTTCAAAATTAGTAATAGATATATTTTTTTAAAAAAGAAAATGAACAAAAATAATTGATCTTTAAAATAAAATAAGAAGTTAAATTTTTGTTTCTATCATTATTTTAAATTATATAAAGAAACATAATATATTAATGAGTAAATTAATCTTTTATTTTATAATTAATATATTTATTATATAGTCTTTCATTTTATTACGAAAATATACACAAAATTTTCTTACAAACAGCAAAAAATGTTATCTCCTTTTTTATTGATATTTTATTACATTGTCCTTCCCTCTATTAAAAAAATATACATAAATATTTTTTAAAAATAAAAAAATATACTATAAGTGTGTTTGACAAATCAAATAAGTTAATTGATAATTTATTTGACTAACTTATAAGTTTATTTAATCAAATTAAAGGTGTTTAGTAAACACGTTTATTTAAGTAATTTAAACTAGTTGAAAAGTAGTGTATAGTTTATAAACTTTCAGTTAACTTTTAAACTATTTTTACCAAATAAAGCCTATAACTTAACCTAATATCTTAAATGTATTTTATAAAAGAGAAATAGACGAAAAATAAATAAATATAATATCATTTTCAAATTTTTCTTCTTCTTAATTTTTGACTGAATTTATAAACAAATAAAGTATTTTGATAGCCCAAACTAATTTATAATTATTTTGAGAAAGAATAATTAGTATTAGAGGATAGTAAATTAAAAAAAATTGTGGGAATGTTATTTTATTGTATTATTTATTTCTTTTTCATAAAATGTTTTGAGACATTTAGATTAAGTTGTAACATATTTTTTATTTTTAAAGGAGATATATATATATATATATATATATATATATATATATTACAACAAATCATTGAGCACCACTAAGAAAAATATAAAATATTAGTTTCCTTTAGAAGCTAACTTCTCCATCCAACTATATCCTCTGACCAAATCTATATTTATAAGCTTACCATCCCTTAAAATCCTAACTAGCCCTTATATAAGGCCTTGTTTGGCTATTGCAAATTCTCCCAATTCCATTAACTTTCTCGTGGGAAGGTGCTAATAGATTTTAGGGTCATAGCCAAAAGCATATTCCTAACTCATTTCCTGATGCCCTATTCGAATCTTAACGGGTTAAGAAATTTCAATTTTGCCCCTTCCAATTTTTTCCAATAATAAAAATTCTTCTCTTTACCCCCTATAGATATTTACTTAGGAAGTGATAAACTAACTCATTTGGGCTCACCTTATGAGGATTTACCTAGTAACCATTTTTTCTTTTTGTTATTCAAGCTACTTTATTGTTATAGGGTTTTTATTATTTTTTAGCGTTCTTTCTCAATATCTTATTTCATTTTCTTTCCTTATTTTCACTATTAAAATTATATGCTATTTATTAAAAATAAAATTGGAGGATGTTACATCAAGTCCTTTACTTCACTTCTTCAGCCAATAATAGCTAGTATTAGTGAATTGTGCATAATAACATAAAAGGAATAATTTGAATGTTGTTATGTTAACTTGATGTTTTTCTAAAATATTTCAGCCTAGGTAATGATTATAAGACTGCCTGAGCTCATTCAATGGGTTTTATTCACTGGGGCACTAAATAAAAAAAATTGATAAATTTAACCGAACCAAACTGATAATCAATGGGTTTGGTTCTTTTTTAAACTAAACCTATAGGTCCAAATTTTTTACACATTGTTGTAATCAATTCAGTTTGTTTAAGGCTAAAAAATTGACCGAATCGAACCGATGTACACCCCTACCATAGAGGTTGAATTAGAAGATGATGATATTGGTGGTGCGCACCATCAACCAACAACACTTGTGCATTACCCAAATCAATTAAGGAGAAGTAGTGTAATAAAACAACCTTCTATTAGATATCTTAATGATGAGTATGCGACACTCACTAACGGGGGAGAACCTAATAGTTTTAAAGAAGCTATGACCGATGAGTACAAGCCGAAATGACTAGAAGTCATGCAGGATCAGATGAAGTCTTTGCATGAGAAAACAAATTTTAAGCTAGTGAAGTTGCCAAAAGGTAAGAGAGCTTTAAAAGATAAATTGATATTTGGAATCAAGTACGAAGAACACCGTCTTCATATAAGATTCAAAGCCAAATTGGTTGTCAAATGGTTCAATCAAAAGAAAGGTGATGTCTTCAACGAGATATTTTTATTAGTTGTGAAAATGACATATATTTGTACAGTGCTGAGTTTAGCAGTAAGTCTTGACTTAAAGGTTGAATAAACGAATGGAAAAACTGTCTTCCTTCGTGGTGATTTGGATGAAGAGATATACATGGAGTAGCAAGAGGTTTCAAGTAGAAAGGAAAAGAGAATTATGTTTGCAGATTGAAGAAAAAATTTTATGGCTTGAAACAAATATTAAGAAAATGGTATAAAAAGTTTATGTCTGTTATAGGGGAGCAAGGATACAAAAAGACTACTTCATATCATTGTGTTTTTTGGTAGAAATCCTCTAATGATGATTTCATTATTTTTTTATTTTATGTGGATGATATGTTGATCATTAGCTAGATTGTTTTCAGAATTAATTGTTTAAAAACACAGTTAAATAAGTTTTTTGCTAGGAAAGACTTAGGGCCCACAAAGCAGATTCTTGACATAAAGATTATTAGAGATAAAGGTACCAAAAAATTGTGATTATCATAAGAGAAGTACATTGAGAAAGTATTTCAAAGGTTTCATATGAACAAAACTAAAGCGGTTAGTTGTCCCCTAGCTAATCATTTTAGACTAAATTCTAAATAAAGTCCCTTTATAGATGAGGAAAAGGAAGAAATGGATAAAGGACTACAAGAAAGATGTGGTTTAGCGATGGTTTTTTAGTGCGTATTGTAACATCCTGTAATTTTTATTTTTAAATAATAATATTTGCTATAAAAAAATATTTTTTTATTTATTTAAAAATGATTATGTTCTACTAAAAGCAAGTATACTTTTAATTAAAATAATAATTGTTTTGTTTAAAATAATTATATTGGCCTTTAATAAATTTTTGTTATATTTTTAAAAATACTCTTTCTTTTATTATATATAAAGATATTTATTTTTTGATTTTTTTATTAAGATTTTTATCAAGAAAAATCATGATTTAAGAGTTCAACTAAAAGTTTATAAGAATGTAAATTTTTAGAAATTTTTGAGATATTTTAAGATGAAAAACGATCTTTATATATATATATATATAAAATAAAATTCTATTATTTAATTATTAAATAATAATAATAATAAAGAATAAAGAAAAGGGAGAGGGGAGACGAAAATTGAAACGTGAAAATATAAGAGAATGAATAGTGTGAATAGTGTCAATAGTAACTTTCATTTTTTTTCTCTAAATCTGGAGTATTTATAGGCCTCTGATCTCAAAACTAAGAGTACCACTGGATTCAAGACGGAGAATACTACGATTTTGACCGAATAATTCCTCAAATCAGCCGTAGATCGAAAGTAGAAAATTTTAGAAAAAGGTAAATTTTGAAACTCTTACTTAGAGACGCCAAATTGGAAATCTGACACCGTATATGGATTTAAGAGTTAGATAAATCTTAGGATATGAAATTTTTCAGCTATCTAACAACTTTTTGTTTTTGGTTAATAGTCTTTTTTGGCTATGAATAGTATTTTCCGGTGGTGAATAGTGTTTTTCAGCCATAAATAGTAACCAAGTTTCCGGAGTCATTTCCTTGATTTTTGGACCCTTCAGACACGTTTTTGAAGTTTGTTTAGTCAAATGTAGATTAGAAAAGTACATTTTGAAACTGTCTAATTTGGAGCCCTTACTCTGTGAGTGGATAATTCTTTCTATGACTTGCCCTATACTCTTTTTGATCTTTAAGCATGTATTTGATTATGTTTATAAGATATTTACACTTTTAAATATTTCTGAAATGCATTAAAATTATCTGAAATGCTTACAATTTGGAATATAGTTCGAGAAGAGTATAGTTTTGAAAATAGTTTTCTGAACTCATGGTATATCTGATTTCACATGTATTTCTCATTAAATGATAAAGTGAATATTTATGCATGTGGCATTGATTTGTAAAAGGCTATAAAGTTACTGATTATGATTAAATGGTAAGCGTAAAGCTAATGGTGAGTTGCTTGATAATTTTACATTGCATTTGATGAATATGCATTTATATATACGTATTTATATGTATGAATGAATATTGACGGGTTGTATGGCTTGTGATGGTATCGAATAGGGGACACCCTATTAGCCTGAGTGCGCCGAGGGAAGGCTACTCCAACCAAGTGACAGTGGTAATGTGAGAAGGCAAATAGGTGATGGACTCACATTCCTTGATCACTATTGTGACTGTAGTCAATCGGTTACTATGCATATAGCAAATGTGTGTGTGGGTTGACCAGATCGCCGAATGAGGCAGGTCATTTTAAATTGGGTTGACCTGATCGCCAAATGAGGCAAGTCATTTTAAAAGTTTATAACTTTATCTCAAAAACTTATTATTTTACTATAGTTTATACAGCTGAGCATAACGACATTTGTTTAATGATCATACCATGTTGAATATGGTTTGGATATTTGAATATCCTTTTATTTGAAAATATTTGAAATACGAGTCCCATATGGATGTACTTCTGAACTGTATTTTCTAAGTGACAAATTTTAAAACATGAGTACATCCATATGCTGACCTAAGAGGTCATAGGAGGTATTATCTACTCACTGAGTTGTCAAACTCACTACATGATATTTCCACATTTTTTAGATAAGAATACAAAGTTTGATTCTGCAGATAGGTGATCAGTTAGTTGACATATTCTCTGGGTGAGTCTACGTTGTTTTCAAGGCTCACAATTTTGAATTATACTGTGTTTGTATTCTAAAGTGTGTTCTGAATGCTACAGGCAAGATCCTTACTTCTGTTGTTACTTTGACATTTATAACTTGGTCTGTATAATGTATATACATGAGAGAACCTATATGTATCTATTTCTATGACAAAAAAATAGTATTATGCATGTTATGAAAAATATCTGATTGAGAAAAATAAAAAAATGTTTGTTTCACCTGCTCATAAATTGGGGGCGTTACAAGTTGGTATCAAAGCATTAGGTTTTCCTATGGCTATTGGAGCAAAGGATTCTTTAGTAGGACCTTTAGTATGGGTATGAGCCAGACATATTTATACTTCAGGTGCTGTTGAGGGATTCTATAGGATTTCAATTTCCTTTCTATTCCAAGTTATTAAATTTCCTAGTATAAAGTTGATTGAATATTGTGACATTTTAAAAGGTATCTATGGGTCAATTACCGCTTGAAAGTGAAAGGGATAAGTGTCCCAAAGAATTTAAAGAATTGAGAAAAATGTCAAATATGATCAGTTCTGAATATAATATTCGTTTTACCTGAATGTCTAGATATGGTAGACTTTGATGTGATATTAGAAATGGATTGGTTAACAACATGTCAGGCCATTTTAGAATGTCATCTGAAGATGATTAAATTCAATATTTCTAGAGAATCTTCTTTCTTGATACAAGGAGACTATAGTAAGGTACCCAAAAATCTAATCTTTGTTTTAACAGTCTATAAGTTATTACAAAAAGGTGCCAAGGATATTTGGAAGTAGTGGGAGATGTTGATATAAAATATACCAGTGTAAATCAAGTTCCAGTGGTTAGAGAATTTTTCAGATATAATTCCTGAGAAATTGTTAGGATTATTTCGAAACGTAAAATAGAATTTGGTATTGATTTACTTCCTAAAAGCCAACCAGTGTCTATACCCCCATATAGAATGGTAACGATTGAACTCAAGGAATTGAAGAATTAGTTGTAGGACTTGTTGGATAAGAGATTTTTATACCCTAGTACTCCTTCTTGGAGAGCTCCAATACTATTTGTGAAAAATAAAAGATGGATCATTATGACTATGCATAGATTATAGATAATTGAATAAGGTGACAATGTGGAATAAAAACTCATTACCTCGTATAGATGATATGTTTAACCAGTTACAAGGTGTTCAATATTTTTTCAAAAATTGATTTGAGATATGAGTATCATTAATTGAAGACAAGAAAAGAGGATATTAAAAAAATTCTTTTAGGACTCATTATAGGCATTATGAGTTCTTGGTTATGTCATTTAGTTTGACAAATGCCCCAGTTGCAATCATAGATTTAATGAATTGTAATTAAGTCATTCATGTATCAATTTGTTATTATATTTATTGATGATATACTAGAATATTCCAAGAGTTCAGAGGATCATAAGCAATATTTAAAGATAATTTTACCAACTCTAAGGGAGTATGGTTGGTAAAGATGGTATCCAAGTAGACTCTAAGAAAGTAAAAGTGGTATAACAATGGCTACGTTTTACTATATCTAAAGATGAAGATCCAAATCCAATTTATGCTTCCTGCGGTTTTCTACCGTCTATTCTATTTGAGCCATAGTTAGATCAAGTACATGAACAAATACTTGTAAAGCATCAATCAACTCCTCAGCATTTGAAGCTGAGATGAGAATTGTCATGCTGAATGTTGGATGAACCTCTGTTCTACAGTTTGATCAAGAAAAGACAATAAACCATCAAAGAAATGGTTAACATTTAACAAACCTATCGGTTTGTGATGCATATTCAGTTGTGCCTAAGAAATTATTTGGAAAATCTCTTCTAAAGTACCAAAACCACCTGGTAAGGCAATGAAGGCATCAGCATTGCTCATCATTCTAGTCATGCGCTCATGCATGGAAGCTACCCTAAAATCTTCCCCAATTGTCTTTCCTACGATGTTGGATGCTACTAGAGCTGTAGGAATAATACCTAGAACTTGACATCCTCCTACATGTATAGCTGTAGACACACACCCCATCAACCCACAGTTACTTCCACTGTAGACTAAATGAATCTTTTTCCTAGCCAACACCATACCCAGATTTTGTGCTGCTTTCACATACTCTTCATCTTTTCTAGGACTGGAACCACAAAAGACACAAATATTTTGAAACTGATGAAATGCAATTCCCTCCGTAGCTACACACAACCTAACTTTGAGTATGCAGATAAAGATACTAACATGAGTATTTATAGAACTAGGAGAAGGGCATACTTACAATAGCTATGCAAATAGGTTGGACATAATTAGAACATCTATGTGAGTGATTGGTGGATGTTATATAAATTGAAGGTGAAAAATTTCAAAAATAATAGCAAGCATGTATATGTACAATAGTTGTGATCGTGGTTCATATTAAATACATAAAGAGAATAAGGTTAAGATATCACCAGAAATTTGTCTTTTCCTTGTTGTTCTTGATGAAGCATTGATGTCTTGATTCTTGTAGGAAAGTTGTAGGTGATAGGCGTAATTGTAAAAAAAAGAGTGAAAATGAAAACAAGTTAATTGTTGAAGAGGAACAATCAAACGATTTATTTTGTTTTTCTAATGTTCTTGCCAGTCGACTATTATATAAATTGAAGGTGAAAAATTTCAAAAATAACAGCAAGCATGTATATGTACAATAGTTGTGATCGTGGTTCCTATTAAACACATAAAGAGAATAAGGTTAAGATATAACCAGAAATTTGTATTTTCCTTGTTGTCCTTGATGAAGCATTGATATCTTGATTCTTGTAGGAAAGTTGTAGGTGATAGGCGTAATTGTAAAAAAAAGAGTGAAAATAAAAATAAGTTAATTGTTGAAGAGGAACAATCAAATGGTTTATTTTGTTTTTTCAATGTTCTTACCAGTCGACTATCGGTATTATTAAGTCGATTAGCTATTTTGAGAATTTTTAATTTGAACTGATTTATTTTATAGTTGATTGATTACATCTATTTTGACGCAATCAACTGTATCCTACTAGTTAACTATGTATTCTTTATTTTTCATAGACTTTTATAAGCTCAAAAATGTTTCTTTTCCACCGAATATCAACAGCTTAAAAGTAGATTTTGGCACATATATTCAAAATTTGCGGCCACTAATTTTTGCCGAAATAATAGCTAGATTTTGTTTACAAATTTTCAAGAATTACGGCCATCGATATTAATTTTTTTTTCAATGTTTTGTTCAAATTTTTGACTTTCTATTTGGCACCGTTTTCTATTATGCTTTTTGTCTATTCTACTGCATTCTCCCTTATTAATGTTTGGCATTAAATGCAAAGTTCTTTTCCCTCATTACAAGAAAATTTAATTTATTTTCTTTGAAACTCAATTATTATGATGTCCAAGTTGTTAGTAGGTTAAAGTAATGAAAAGTTTAAAAGAAATGGACAGATGATGGCCTTATGGTATTTTGACGAATGTACTCAAGAAAATTAGCGGTGTTGAAGTTCTTGAGGAATAAAATATGGGAAGTAGAATTTAAATTAATCTTTGAACTCTTAATTTGAAAATATGGAGATTTTGAAAGAATTTATCTAACAAAGAATGTATTTAAAAAAAATCTTTATATCAAGTATGTATAATTGTGTAAGTTAGCAGATTATGTGTAAATTAGAAAGAATAATGAGTTTACAGTATATACTGATTGAGTATTAAGGTATGAAGAACACCTAAGTTTACCTAATGTGGTTGAGAAGGGAAAAGAGAATAATTTGAGAACTATGTTCGAAAATAATGTAAAGTGATCAAGGTATTTGCGTTAAGGGTTTATATCATATTAAGTTGAGTCTAGTATCTAGGATGTATCGAGGATGTGAATTATGTTGAGGTTGAAAATTTACGTGTAAATATTTGTTGAGAAAGGAGATTGTAGAAAAGTCATAGATTTTGAATATTGATAACCCCAAGGCAATAAGGATACTAACATATGAAAGAATTGTACTAGTATAATGGTAAAAAGAATATACAAATGATATTTCTTTTGTTGTTTGGTGTGTCAGCAAGTAAAAATTGAATATATTATTTCAAGAGAGCTAATTAGAAAGCTTAGGATCTTAAGTAGATAGTATGGCTATTAGTAAATCTAAATTATGTGTTTATACATTAAAAGTTTTGCTTTAGGTATCTTTATATAATTTTGGTGAAATTTTGGAGAAAATCATTTATCCTTAGTTGAACTTGCCCATATCAGTAATTATCAGGCCAACAAATAAATGGCACTATTTGAGGTTTTACATTAAACATCGTAGGACTCTTAATAGGTGGATGAGTTGAATAAGGTTAAATTTTTGAAATCTAATTTGGAATATCAAGAAATAGATAGAATATGATTAACCTAAATTGATAATGTTAATTTAGAGAGTATGCTTCAAGCATTGTCTTCGAGTTTGGAGGAAAATCCCTTAACATAATTTGCTTATAATAAACTTTTATTGGATGATTTAAAGCTTGAAATAAAGGTGTTACAAACTTTTTGTTTGATGACTCAATGGAGTTAGACTTATGGTAAGATGTGGTTGATAAAGTGAAATAAAATGAAAAAAAAAGAATACAATCAACTCAATACAGGTCAAAAGTCTATAAAGACCATGAATGTTGAGCACTAAAAATTATCAGTTGGTGACCACATATTCTTGAAGGACTCACTAATGAAAGAGGTAATGAGGTTTGAAAAGAAGGAAAAAGTTAAGCTCTACGTATATAGACTCTTTTGGAAACTTAAACAAAGTAGGCATAGTAATACATTGCCTAGCCTTGCCATCAAGATTGAGTAATGTGGATACAGACTTTCTTACATCAATGCTAAGGAAGTACCTCTTAGATTCTTCTTATGTTACCTGATTCCAAGAACTTCAATTGGACAAAAATTTGGTTTAACTATGGGTACAATCGAAGTTTATTGTTAATCGACAAGTGAAGAACTTACAGATAAAAGAAATCCATATGGTTAAGTTATATAACAAAATCAGTCAAGTGAAGAGACATATTAAAAAGTAAAGATAATATACAGAAAAGATATCCCCAATTATTTGAATAATAAGGTTAGTAACTCTAAATTATGCCTTGATTTCATTCCCTACATGTGGTAGGATGGGCTGAAATTCGGGGACCGAATTTCTTAAGGGGGGAAGAATGTAACATCCTGTAATTTTTATTTTTAAATAATAATGTTTGCTATAAACAAATATATTTTTATTTTTTTAAAAATGATTATGTTCTGCTAAAAGAAGGTATACTTTTAATTAAAATAATTATTATTTTACATAAAATAATTATATTGGCCTTTAATAAATTTTTGTTATATTTTTAGAAATACTCTTTCTTTTATTATGTATAAAGATATTTATTTTGTGATTTGTTTTATTAAGATTTTTATCCATAAAAATCATGATTTAAGAGTTTAACTAAAGGTTTATAAGAATGTAAATTTTTAGAAATTTTTGAGATGTTTTAAGATGAAAAACTGTCTTTATATGAATATATAAAAAATAAAATTCTATTATGTAATTATTAAATAATAATAATAATTATTATTATAAAGAATAAAGAAAAGGGGGAAGGGAGACGGAAACCGAAACGTGAAAATGGAAGAGAATGAATAGTGTGAATAGTAACATTCATTTTCTTCTCTAAATCTAGAGTGTCTACAGGCCTCTGATCTCAAAACTAAGGGTACCACTGGATTCAGGACGGAGAATACTACGATTTTGACTGAATAATTTCTCAAATCAGCCGTAGAATTGCCGTAGATCGGAAGTAGAAAATCTCAACAAAAGGTAAACTCTGAAACTCTTACTTAGAGACATCAAATTGGAAATCTGATACCGTAGGTAGATTCAGGAGCTAGATAAACCTTAGGATATGAAATTTTTCAGTTATCTGACAACTTTTTGTTCATGGTAAATAGTATTTTCCGGTGGTGTATAGTATTTTTCTATCATGAATAGTGACCAAGTTCCCGGAGTCATTTTCTTGATTTTTGAACCCTTCGAACACGTTTTTGAAGCTTGTTTAGTCAAATGTGGATTGGAAAAGTGCATTTTGAGGCAGTTCAATCTGGAGTCCTTACCCTATGAGTGGATAATTCTTTCTATGACTTGTCCTATACTCTTCTTGATCTTTAAGCATGTATTTGATTTTATTTATGAGATATTTACACTTTTAAATGTTTTTGAAATGCATTAAAATTATCTGAAATGCTTACAATTTGGAATATAGTTCGAGAAGAGTATAGTTTTGAAAATAGTTTTCGGAACTCATGGTATATCTGATTTCACATGTATTTCTCATTAAATGATAAAGTGAATATTTATGCATGTGGCATTGATTTGTAAAACTATAAAGTTACTGATTATGATTGAATGGCAAGCATAAAGCTCATGGCAAGTTGCTTGATAATTTTACATTGCATTTGATGAATATGCATTTATATATATGTATTTATATGTATGGATGAATATCGACAGGTTGTATAGCTTGTGACAGTACCAAATATGGGACGCCCTTTTAGCCTAAGTGAGTCGAGGGAGAGCCACTCCAACCGGGTGACAGTGGTAATGTGAAGAGGCAAATGGGTGATGGACCTACATTCTCTGATCACTATTGTGACTGTAGTCGATTGGTCACTATGCGTATAGAAAATGTGTGTGTGGGTTGACCAGATCGCCGAATGAGGCAGGTCATTTTAAATTGGGTTAACCAGATGGCCGAATAAGATAGGTCATTTTAAAAGTTTATAACTTTATCTCAAAAGCTTATTATTTTACTATAGTTTATACAGCTGAGCATAACGACATTTGTTTAATGATCATATCGTGCTGAATATGGTTTGGATATTTGAATATCCTTTTATTTGAAAATATTTGAAATACGGGTTCCATATGGATGTACTTCTGAACTGTATTTTCTATGTGACAAATTTTAAAACATGAGTACATCCATATGTTGACCTAAAATGTCATAGGAGGTATTATCTATTCACTGAGTTGTCAAACTCACTATATGATATTTCCACATATTTCAAATAAGAATATAGAGTCTGATTCTGTAGATCGTTGATCAGTTAGGTGGCATATTCTCTGGGTGAGTCTACATTGTTTTCAAGGCTCTCAGTTTTGAATTATACTGTGTTTGTATTCTAGAGTGTGCTCTAAATACTACAGGCAGGATCCCTACTTCTGTTGTTATTTTGACATTTTATAACTTAGTCTGTATAATTTATATATATGAGAGAACTTATATGCATATATTTCTATGACAAAGAATAGTATTATGCATGTTATGAAAAATATCTTATTGCAAAAAATAAAAAAATATTTGTTTTACCTGCTTGTAAATTGGGGGAGTTACACATATAGTGACGGTTTTACTGTTGCTAAGAACCTTAATGACGGTTCTTAAAATTGTTGTGGAACCATAATGATTGCGACGGTTTAGCACAACCATGGGAATGGCGTCACTAAGACACGTCATCACAACGGTTTTGGAAGCGTCGCTAAGACATGTCTTAGCAACGGTCTTTAGCCTGTGGTTAAACATATCTTAACAATGGTTTACTACTCATCATTAAGATTGGTTTTCGCGACGGTTTGTGATTCGTCACTATCACCCAATCTAACAATAGTCTATGGATCGTCGCTAAGGTGAGTCTTAACGATGGTTCATGAACTATTGTTAGAACTCTGTTTTAACGACGGTTCCCCAAACTGTCGTTAAATTCACAAAATGGATTTTTATTTATTTAATTTACATTCGTGTTGAATTTTGTATTACTATTATTTAGTATATCAGTTTGATATTTTTTAGGATTCTTTTTAAATGATGAGTGAAAATAATGTCATAATGTGAGATTTTTTTAAATTTGTCGGTAGTTATCAAAATTATTAATATAAATAAATATTCAAATACAAATGACATATAAAAAATAAAGATTGTACAAAAAAATAATAGGTGCTGAGAAATTTAAATTACAATGTACATCTCATAGAATTAACAAAAAAAATGTATCAAACACAATGAAATCATGGTCCTAGATCCTAGGATTGTTAACAAGGCTTATGCGCACTAGCATGATCACTAAGGTCCTGAAAAAAAATATCGTCGTGTAAAAATTTTGGGATTATATAAAATTCTAGCAAAAGAATTTAATTATTGATATATGTTGACAAATTACTCTGGGATCTAGACTGTGAGGGAGGGCAATTTCAGACGACACTAGACCCTAAAAGTTTTGAAGCAGGAACGCCATAGCTGCCTCCATCTATCACTGTCGAGATGCGATGTTAATGTCACATGCTAAGTGCTTCGCCTCTCGCTCAGCCTCAGGCACTGCTCGTTTGGCCTCTTGTCGTACTGCTCCGTGTCCCGCTCCTCTATTGATGCTTTAAGCCAAGCCACCTCATTACGTAACTCCTCGTACGAAGGCCCAGAGTTTAAGCGCGACCGAGCCGAGCCACGAACAAAGACTTATGCCAACTCAAATCCTCGAACACGACCCGAGTTCTCCTTAGTTCGCAGAGTTCTCGTAAGTGAATCAACTGTCGAGAACTTTTGAAAAGAGCTATCCTCCTACTGGATCGAGGCAATTTTTTCTTACAAAATAGAAAAATAAACAATGAATATTTTTAAAAATTAAAAAAGAAAATAAATTCATTGCATTTTAAGTAGTTAATAACAAGTTTATACTTAAAGCAACTACTCGAACTTCACCATTGATATATGATCCGTTAGCCCTTTTATGAGATGTCGTCCATATAGTGCCTTGAGTCACTGGACACCCAACCTCAGCTTTCTAAAAATTTAAACAATCAATGATTTGTCTATTATATAAATTAGTGTTTTCTTAGAATTAAGTTTAAATACTGACAAAAGGAAACTTACTATCTCAGCCTTCCTATGTCTTTTGTTTCCTCTATTCTTAGTTGTCAAATCCTATTTAATCGCATAAATATATTAATTAGTCACACTTTGTAAAAAATAAAATATTTCAATAAATGAATATTAGTAACTACCCTGGATTTCACCTCAAGGCGATAGTTAATGAAGGTTGCCCATTGCTCACATGGGATGCCTGATGGGACGTCATTGCATAACTCATCTCTAGTGTTCGTCTCATTGTATTTCAGGCAAAATATATTGTATCGTGCTGCTCTCCACTTTGCTCCAAATGACTAGAAAATTAATTTATTGTGGAGGCCAGACACATTAAAATGTGCCTACAAAAGAAAAATACAAATGTTGGTCAAACATGAATGACAATCTGCTATAATTAGTAAAAAAAAGACTCAATACCTGTACAGTGTTAATGAAAACATTCATCTTGTATTGCTCAAGAATGCTCCTCCAGTCTTTGTAGGAGATCAGAAAAAGAGAAAGTTATCCCGTATAGTGCTAAGAAACACATCAAAGAGACCACCACTGTATTCGATGGGCTAGTGGGTGTCAATGAACTAGACAACCACCTTATGGCCTTGGGATACGCCCAAACATCATGGATAGTCATCTGCCTAGGCGTCACTTGCTTGGTCTCATCTAACAAATGTCACACTCCCAATTTAAGGGAACGTGATTGTCACGAATAGCAGATAACTTTAACTTTATTGCATACTTGCTTCAAATATATCACATATCAAGATTAATAACATACGTTTACAAGTTCTCCAATATAACAAAATATACAAGCCAAGTCTTTATACACATATTACAGTAGAAGCAGGGATTCTGTCTGTGGCGTTCAGAGTATACTATAGAATATAAGTACAAAATAATTTAAACACTGTGAGCCTTGAAAGCAACGTAGACTCACCCAGAGAGTATGACACCTAGTTGATCATATAGCTGCAGGACCAAACTCTGTATCCTTATCTGAAAAAAAAAATGTAAGTATTATGTAGTGAGTTTGACAACTCAAAGGTACTTTGAAATAGATGTTTCAGTATAATACAGAATTTTCAGTTTCAATAAAATTCTTCTGTCAGAAATTTTCCAATCAGGGTTATCATATATACATGTCCTTTTGTAAGGCAATCTCATGGCTTTACATATCAATGACACATGCACAATATATTACCTTTACCATATAATGAGAAATACATTTAGAATCACATATTCAATGAATTCAAAAATCTATTTTCAAAATCATACTCTTCTTGAACTATATGCCAGATAATAAACAAATAAAGTATTTTAATCCATTTCAAAGACATATAAAAGTATAAATAACTTATAAACATAATCAATTATACATTTAAAATTCAAGAAGAGCATAGGGTAAGTCATAAAAAGAAATATCTACTCACAAGATAATGCTTTAGGTTGGACATCCCCAAAATATATTTTTTAATTGAAATTTGATCAAATAGACCTAAAAAATGAGACTGGAAGGTCAAAAAACCTAAAAAATGACTTTGAAATCATAAAATTTAACCTCTGAGAGTTTGGTCAACACTAGTCAATTGATGGACAATATTCACCGTTGGAATTACTATTCATACTAGGGAAGATTTACTGTTCACAATGTACAAAAAGTTGTCAGATGGTTGAAAAATTTCATATCATAAGGTTTATCTATCTCTTGAATCTATCTACGGTGTTAGATTTTTAATTTAAGGTCTCTAAATAGGAGTTTTAGAGTTTATTTTTTTTAAAAAAATTTTACTTCTGATTTACGGTGATTCTGCGGCTGATTTGAAAAATTATTCAGTCAAAATTGTAGTACCCTTCGTCCTGAATCCAGTGGTACCCTTAATTTTGAAATCGGAGGCTTGAAGGTACTCTAGATCTAGAGAGAGAAAATGAGGAGAGAGAAAGTGAATAGGAAAAAAAATTTTGCCCCTCCATCTGTGCTCTGCTCCTTCACGTTTCCTTTTTCACCTTTTATTTTATTTTATTATTATTTAATAATTAAATATTTAAAATTTATTATTTGATTTTATATATATATATATATATATATATATATATATATATATATTATTTTTCATCTAAAAGCATCTCAAAAATTTCTCAAAATTTATATTTTTGCAGAACTTTAGTTGCAATCTTAAATCATGATTTTTATTAATAAAATTTTTAATAAAACAAATCATAATATAAAATAACTTCATGCATATTAAAAGAAAGAAATTTATAAAAATAAAATAAAAAATTTAGTTAAAGCCAAATATAATTATTTCAAGCAAAACAAAAAATATTTTAATTAAAAGGATATTTGCTTTCAACAGAACATAATCATTTAAAAATAAAAAATATATTTTTTATAACAAAACATTATTATTTAAAAATTTACGGAATTTGGCCCCAAAACTTAAGTCCTCATATTACCTTCATAATTCCTCAAACAATATAATAAATAAATATATTTTCAATGGTATTTATCTCCATTTATCATAACCCTCGTTTATATTCATAATTTTTCTTTAATTTAGGGTTTTTATTTATTTAGGTTTTTTTCTTTATTCTAAGGCTATTACAACAAAAGTTGAAATAACCATGTTAGCTTAATCGTAAAAAAAATTATAGCCACATGAATTTTATGATACTTACTGATGACATCAATCGTTTAGCTTCTCCTACGTCTACGCTTCTGCTGAGCAGACTCATGCTCCTCCTCTACGTTAGCAAAAAGTTCTTCTATGTCAAGATCGAATTCATACTCTGGTGCTTGAGTATTAGGAAGGGGAGTGTACATGGCACAACCTCAGACTCCGACTCCCGAGAATCTAGAAGAGGTAGCGTAGAGGGGATAGCCTTATTGTGCGTAGTGTCCACCTAACTGGGCTATCCGCCCTCACTGATCCCTGGGCGGGCAGTAGTGATGCGTTCCTCTAAACGAAGAAATGGAGTGTTTGGTGAAAGCAAGGATCATCTTGAAAATTCAATGGATGTTTGATCGCCACGAGTTGCCTCGATAAAATCGGATTCAGTTCTTTGCCCAAGAACTAAGGGAAGCTCTCACTTTAGGAGAAAACTCAATCTTTATTAATCATCAAAATCTGTTTCCAATACATGAACTTAAAGAACTCTTATATAGACAATCAAACCTAACCCTAGTAGGAAAGCCAGAAGGCTTCAAACTCCTAATTGGACTTCTAATATAATATGGCCCAAATAACATTAGTTAATTGGCCCAACTAAACTAACAAAATAAACCCATAATTAAACTACTATTTGGGCTGCATAAAGAATGGGCCCAAATACTAATAATAATATCCAAAACAAAACATTTAAACTAAAGCCCATAATACATCTTTAGCCTATGCAGATTTGAGCTAGTTGTCTTCAAGATCCAATAAATTTTATTGGGCCTCCAAACTGCCCTCTTTAATGCCATCTTTAAGGTTGTAAAGTGTGGCCCACTTGATGTCTTGACTTGGCCCAATAACTTCCTCTTTAGCCTGCACATCCAAGATCAAGCCCAGTAAAGCTTCTTTGGCCCGCTTCGCCCTGCTCCTAGTTATTGGACCGCCTATCCCTTGCAAAGAATCTTGGGAACGGTTTATAGTAGCTTTGACAGCACCTTGATCTCCATCAAGTAGGACTACTCGAACTGGATGTACCCGTCCTGCCCGTGAACAGTGATCTAGACCTCTTCATCCTCACAGTTCCTGTAAGAACAAAAATGAACATATAAGTGATTGTCATAATATACAAACTATTAAATAATCATAATGAAATATAATAACAGTAGCTATAATTAAATGTAACGGTCATGCATTCTTAATAAACAAAGCAAAATATATTTAAAATAGTTGTTCTCAAATTAATACCGTAATAGGCATATATTTACTTCTTCATCTGAAAATAATCTCTAGATTTTGAGCATGCAACGGATCACTATTGTATAAAAGATTATCATCGTCCTCACCCATCTTGTATAAGTCATGTGATTTCAAATGCACAACCATACTTCATTTACTATTAAGCGCATATTCTACATGATATACTTGGTGAGCTTAAAGATGTTTGGATGTATGGCTCGTCATCATCATTTTCACTGGTATGGATCAAGCGTAAGAAATCAACAGAGGTCATGTTGAAGTCATCCATTGTAATTCCCCTCGGTGTAGTTGTGTTGGCCCACATACACTTAAATAAAATGACTGTAAAGCGACTATGGTAGTTCAACTCAACAATGTCCAATAATTTCCCATAATACAGGACACCATCGAATTGCATGTTTGTGTGCTACTACTTGCATAACTTCTTATCTCAAAAGTTCCATAAACTCCATTATTTTGAGTTGTCAGCCCTTGTTCTCACTCTAAAGTTCAAAATTTGAATCTGTTTACATTGTATGCATTATATCGATGTGCACTATCTAGTGGCCCAAGTGCAAGAAATCTTAAATCAGTTGACAGAGGTCCACTATCATTATTTGCAATCCTAAAAAAGAAGATGACGACTTAAGTTGTGCTTATGATGGATGACAACTACAAATTAAACAATCATTTGTATACTTACACGACGGGTAAACCATGAGACAAATTTTCTATGGACCTTTTTATCTATCTCAAAAGATGATCGTGTTCGTGTCACACCCCTTATTTTAGGGCACGTGAAACACATATACCATGAACATATATTTTCCATAAACATGAATATTCCAATCCTTTATCATGGAAACATATACATATAGGTTCTCCCATACATATACCGTATACAGAACAATTCTATAAATATCAGAGTAACAGCAGAAGCAGGGATCCTTCCTGTGGTGTTTAGAGCATACTCTAAAATACAAGTACAATATAAATCAAAATCTATTAGCCTTGGAAACAAAGTAGGCTCACCTAGAGATCATGTCGTTTAACTAATCAACTAACTGAAGGGGAAGGATCGAACTCTATATCCTTATCTAAAAACCATATAAATAACGTGTAGTGAGTTTGACAACTTAGTGAGCAGATAATACCTCCTATGACCTCTTAGATCAACATATAGATGTACTCATATTTTTAAATTTATCACAGAAAATACAGTTCAGAAGTACATCTATATGGGACCCGCATTTCAAATATTCTCAGTTAATATCACATTCAAATATTCGAAATCATATGCAATACAGTATGATCATTATTCAAATATTGTAATGCATCAAAACCTTTCACATGAAAACATTAGGAGGATCCCATATCAGAACCACCATATCAGAGTTTAGGCCCTTTCGTACTTTGGTGGTGTAGGATTTACCTAAACTCAACATCCCGTTGAGGTTTGTCCTACCACCATTCAAGAGGACAGGTAAAGGGACTCTAATATGGGTATTTTCCAAGCACACAGCAAGGGCAGACAAATCACATCTCATATAGTTGGTATCTCGCCCATATAAGAGCTATCTCGCTCTCCTTTACATATCATATCCCTTGTGTTGGCCAACACACGAGGCTAGCACCACCCCCTATTAGTTAGGTTATTAAGGTGCACCAGGGTTAATATCACCTGCTGTTAGCAGATAGTGTTTCTAATAGGATTCCTTCACAGAAAATACCATATGCACATATGTCATATAATCCAATATAAAATTCTCAATATAATACAGACTTTCAGTCTCAGTACAGATTCATCTGTCATAAATTCCTCATTCGGGGCTTATCAAATATACATGCCTTTTCTCGATGCAATCTTATAGCTTTATAAATAATGCCACATGCATAAATATTCACTTTATCATTTAATGAGAAATACATGTGAAATCAGATACACCATGAGTTCAAAAATCTATTTTCAAAACTATACTCTTCTTCAACTATATTCCAAATTATAAGCAATTCAAAAAATGTTTATGCATTTCAGAAACATATAAATGTGTAAATATCTTATAAACATAATCAAATGAACGTTTAAAGATCAAGAAGAGTATAGGGCAAGTCATATAAAGAATCATCTACTCACAAGGTAAGGGCTCCAGATTGGACAGCCCCAAAATGCACTTTTTCAATCCACATTTGACTAAACAGACTTTAAAAACGTGTCCGGAGAGTCCAAAAATTAATAAAATGACTCCAGAAACTTGGTTATTGTTCATGACCGAAAAACACTGGTCACGCTGGTGAAATCACTATTTATCGCGCGGAAAATACTATTCATCGTTCGAAAAATACTATTCACCAAGAACAAAAAGTTGTTAGATAGCTGAAAAATTTCATATTCTAAGATTTATCTACCTCCTGAATTCATCTATGGTACTAGATTTTCAATTTGAGGTCTCTAAGTAAGAGTTTCAGAGTTTACCTTTTTTTAAGATTTTCTACTTTCGATCTGCGGCGATTCTGCTGTTAATTTGAAAAATTGTTTAGTCAAAATTGTAGTACTCTCCGTCTTGAATCCAATGGTACCCTTAGTTTTGAGATCAAAGACCTATAGACACTCCATATCTAGAGAGAAAATATGGAAGTACTATTCACACTATTCATCATATCGAAATTTTGTAGTACGCTTCGGTTTCTGTCTCCCCTTTCCCCTCTTTCTATTATTATTTTTATTTAATAATTAAATATTTAGGATTATTTTTATTTTATTTCATATATATTCATTTAAATACCTTTTTTCATCTTAAAATATCCCAAAAATTTATATTATTGTAAAACTTTAGTTGCAATATCAAATCATGACTTTTCTCGATAAAATTTTAATAAAACAAATCATAAAATAAATATCTTTATATATAATAAAAGAAAGAATATTTCTAAAAATAAAAAAATTTATTAGATGCCGATATAATTATTTTAAGCAAAAGAATAATTATTTTAATTAAAAATATATTTGCTTTTACTAAAACATAATCATTTAAAATAAAAATATTTTTTTTATCGTAAAACATTATTATTTAAAAATTACGGGATATTACATTATTCTCCCCTTAAGAAATTTTATCCTCGAATTTTAACCCATCCTACAATATGTAGGGAATGAAGTCAAGGCATAATTCAGAGTTATCAACCTTATTACTCAAATAATTAGGGATATTTTTTCTGTATATCATCTTTACTTTTTAGGAAATCTCTTCACTTGTGTGATTTTGTTATATAACCTTAACTATAGAGATTTCTTTCAACCATAAGTTCTTCACTTGTCAATCAACAATAGACATCAATTTTTACTCATAATTAAACTAAATTCTTCTCCAACTGAATTTCTTGGAATTAGATAGCATGAGAAGAATTTGATAGGTACTTCCTTAACATTGATGCAAGAAAGACTATATCCACATTATTTAATCTAGATGGCAAGGCTAGGCAATGTACTACTATGCCTACTTTATTCAAATTTTCAAAAGAGTCCATATACTAAACCTTAACTTTTTCCTTCTTTCAAAACCTCATTACCTCTTTCATTAGTGAGTCCTTAAAAGATATGTGGTCACCAATTGATAATTTCTAGTGCTCAACATTCATGGTCCTTATAGACTTTTGGCCTGTATTGAATTGTTTGTATTCATTTTCTAATCAACTTCACTTTATACAAAATACTCAATAGATTATATATATACATATAAGGAACTCTTAAACCATTATGTATCTCATTATTTTATATCCTCAAGCTCACATGCATAAATCTATAAGTCGATATTAGGAAACACACACATAAAAGAACATATCCATATCCATATTGGGTAACTATATTTTCTTATTCCATACTTCTATAAAGTTATCTTTGATTCCCACATGTCAACATCCTCCCATGAATATCATCATCTTAATCTATCATCTAATTTTATCCTAAAATCCATTAATCAATATGTTAAACATACGTAACAATAAATCTACCAAACATTTTACAACGTTTATGTACCATTGACACATGTCTAACAATTCCGACTTATCTCATCACATTAACTCTATACCCTCTTATTAACACCAATAAATTCATTATAAAAAATTTCAAGCCCTTATTCTATCATATCTAAAAACACCTCATTCTAACTTATATCAATCTCGTTTAATTCACCCAATCATTTCAAGAAGATTTTTCCCAACAATTACTCATACATGAATTTCTAATTTCAACATAATTCACATCCTAGATACTAGACTCAATTTAATATGGTATAAACCTTTAACACAAATATCTTGATTACTTACATTATTTCTGGAGATGATTCTCAAAATATTCTCCATATTTCCAAATTAAGAGTTCAAAGATTAATTTAAATCCTACTTCTCATATTTTATTCCTCAATAACTTCAACACCACTAATTCACTTGATTACATTTTTCAAAACACCATAAGGCCATCATCCATATATTTCTTTCAAAATCTCTATTACTTTAACCTACTAATCACTTGAACACTATAATAACTGAGTTTTAGAGAAAGAAAATTCACTCTCCTTGTAATAAGGAAGGAGAACCTTACATTCAATGCCAAACATTAATGAAGGATGACGTAGCAGGAAAAGAGAAATACATAGTAGAGCAGAGTGCCAAAATAGAAAGTCAGAAGATTAGACAAAGCATTGAAAGAAAATTAAAATCGGTGGCTGTAATTCTTGAAAATCTATAAACAAAATCTAATTGTTATTTTGACAAAAATTGATGGCCGCATGTTTTGAATATATATACCAAAATCTACTTTAATGCTGTTGATATTCAGTGGAAAAGAAACATTTCTGAACTTATAAAAGTCTGTAAAAAATAAAGATTACGTAGTTAACTGGTAGGATGCAATTGATTGCTTCAAAATAGATGTAATTAATCAACTATCAAATAAACTAGTCCAAATTAAAAATTCTCAAAATAGTTAGTCGAATTAATAATACCGATAATCAACTGGCAGGAACATTGGGAAAATAAAATAAACCATTTGATTGTCCCTCTTATACAATTAACTTGTTTGCATTTTCACTCTTTTTTTACAATTTCGCCGATCACCTACAACTTCCTTACAAGAATCAAGACATCAATGCTTCATCAAGGACAACAAGGAAAAGAACATTTCTAGTGATACCTTAATCTTATTCTCTTTATATGCTTAGTGAGTCACAGTTACATCTATTGTACATATACATACTTGCCGTCATTTTTGAAATTTTTACCTTTAATTTAGCTGATATCCACCAATCACTCACATAGTTGTTCTAATTATATTCATCCTATTTGCATATCTATCATAAGTATACCCTTCTCTGAATTCTATAAATGCACACATTAGTATCTTTACTTTTATGCTCAAAGTTAGGGTGTGATGGAGGGAATCACATTCCGTCAGTTTCGAAATATTTGTGTCTTTTGTGGTTCCAGTCTTGGAAAAGATGGAGAGTATGCGAAAGCAGCACAAAATCTGAGTATGATGTTGGCTAGGAGAAATATTCATTTAATCTATGGTGGAGGTAACCGTGGGTTAATGGGGTATGTGTCTACAATTGTATATGCAGGAGGATGTCAAGTTCTAGGTATTATTCCTACAGCTCTAGCTGCATCCAACATCATAGGGAAGACAATTAGGGAAGAATTTAAGGTAGCTTCCATGCATGAGCGCATGGCTAGAATGATGAGCAATGCTGATGCCTTCATTGCCTTACCAGGTGGTTTTGGTACTTTAGAAGAGATTTTCCAAATAGTCTCTTGGTCACAACTAAATATGTACCACAAACCGATAGGTTTGTTAAATGTTAACCACTTTTTTGATGGTCTGTTGTCTTTTCTTGATCAAGCTGTGGAACAAAGGTTCATCTCATACTCAGCACGATGAATTCTCATCTCGGCTTCAAATGCTGAAGAGTTTATTGATACTTTACAAGCATATGTTCATGTACCTGATCCAACTATGGCTCAAATAGAATGGACGATAGATAACCACAAGAAGCACAAATTGGATTTGAATCTTCATCTTTAAATGTAGTAAAACATAGCCATTGTTGTACTACTTTTATTTTCTTAATGTCTACTTGGATACCATTCTTACCAACCATACTCCCTTAGAGTTGGTAAAACTATCTTTAAATGTTATTTTTAATCCTCTGTACTCTTGGAACATATCAGTATTTCGTTAATAATGACAATAATAAATTTATCTAAGAATAGTTTAAATACTCTATTCATTAAGTCTATGAACGTAGCTGGGGCATTTGTTAAACTAAATAACATCATCAAGAACTCATAATACCCATAATGAGTCTTAAAAGAAATGTTTTGAATATCCTCTTCCCTTATCTCAATTGATGATATCCAGATCTCAAATCAATTCAATTTTTGAAAAACATTGAACACCTTGTAATTAGTCAAACAGATCATCTATACGAGGTAATGGGTTTTTATTCCACACTGTCACCTTATTCAACTATCTATAATCTATGCATAGTCATAGTGATCTATCTTTCTTTTTCATAGATAGAATTGGAGCACTCTAAGTAAAAGTACTAGGGCATTTAAATCTCTTGTCTAACATGTTTTGTAATTATTTCTTTTCCAGTTCCTTAAGTTCAGTGGGTGCCATTCTATAAGGAAATATAGACACTAGTTAGATTCAAGGAAATAAATCAATACCAAATTATATTTATCGTTTCGGGGTATTCCTAGAAATTCCTCAGGAATTACATCAGAAAATTCTCTAACCACTAGAAATTGATTTACATTGGTATATTTTATATCAACATCTCCCACCACTACCAAATGTCCTTGGCACCTTTTTGCAATAAGTTATAAGCTGATAAAGCAGAGATTAGATCACTGGATACCTCACTGCAGTCTCCTTGTATCAAGAAAGAAAATTTTTCAGGAATATTGAATTTAATCACCTTAAAAATGATATTCCAAAATGGTATGGTATGATACCAACCAATCCATTCTCAGTATTACATCAAAGTTTACCATATCTAGACAACTGGGTAAAATAGATATCATAGTTAGAAATGATCATAATTAGCATTTGTTTCAATTCTTTAAATTCTCTCGTACGCCTATCCCTTTCACTTTCAGGTAGTAATTGACCCATATATACTTCTTAAGATGCCACAATACTCAATTAATCTTATACTAAGAAATTTAATAAACTTGGAATAGAATGGAAATTGAGACCCTATAGAATCCCTCAACCGCACCAGAAGTATAAGTATGTCCGACTTATATCCATACTAAAGGTCCTACTAAAGAATCCTTTACTCTGATAGCCACCGGGAAACCTAATGCTTTGATACCAACTTATCACGCCCCTAATTTTAGCGCACGTAAAACACATATACCATGAACATATATTTTCCATAAACATAAATATTCCAATCCTTTATTATGGAAACATATACATATAGGTTCTCTCATACATATACCGTATATAGAACAATTCCATAAATATCAAAGTAACAGCAGAAGTAGGGATCCTGTCTGTGGCGTTCAGAGCATACTCTAAAGTACAAGTACAATATAAATCAAAATCTATGAGCCTTAGAAACAAAGTAGGCTCACCTAGAGATCATGTCGTCTACCTGGTCAAATAACTGAAAGGAAAGGACCAAACTCTATATCTTTATATGAAAAAAATATAAATAACGTGTAGTAAGTTTGACAATTTAGTGAGCAGATAATACCTCCTATGACCTTTTAAGTCAACATATGGATGTACTCATTTTAAAATTTGTCGCAGAAAATACAGTTTAGAAGTGCATTCATATGGGACCCGCATTTTAAATATTCTCAGTTCATATCACATTCAAATATTTGAAATCATATGCAATACGGTATGATTATTATTCAAATATTGTAATGCATCAAAACCTTTCACATGAAAACATTAGGAGGATCCCATATCAGAACCACCATATCAGAGTTCAGACCCTTCCGTACTTTGTTCGGTATAGGATTTGCCTAAACTTAGCATCCTGCTGAGGTTTGCCCTACCACCATTCAAGAGAACACGCAAATGGACTCTAATATGGGTATTTTCCAAGCACACAACAAGGGCAGGCAAATCACACCTCATATAGTTGGCATCTCGCCCATATAGGAGGCATCCCGCTCTCCTTCACATATCATATCCTGTGTGTTGGCCAACACACGATGCTAGACCAAGACACGAGGCTAGCACCACCCCGTACTAGCTAGGTTATCAAGGTGCACTAGGGCTAACATCACATGCTATTAGCAAACAGTATTTCTAATAGGATTTCTCCATAGAAAATATCATATGCACATATGCCATATAATCCAGTATAAAATTCTCAATATAATATAGACTTTCAGTCTCAGTATAGATTCATCTGTCATAAATTCCCCATTTGGGGTTTATCACATGTACATGCCCTTTCTCGAGGCAATCTTATAGCTTTATAAATAATTCCACATGCATAAATATTCACTTTATCATTTAATGAGAAATACATGTGAAATCAAATACACCATGAGTTCAGAAATCCATTTTCAAAACTATACTCTTTTTGAATTATATTCTAAATTGTAATCAATTCAGATAATGTTTATGCATTTCAGAAACATATAAAGGTGTAAATATCTTATAAACATAATCAAATACATGTTTAAAGATCAAGAAGAGTATAGGAAAAGTCATAGAAAGAATCATCTACTCACAAGGTAAGGGCTCTAGATTTGACAGCCCCAAAATGCACTTTTTATATCCACATTTGACTAAATAGACTTCAAAAATGTATCCAGAGAGTCCAAAAATCAAGAAAATGACTTCGAAAACTTGGTCACTGTTCATGATCGAAAAACACTATTTACGCCGGCGAAATCACTATTTACCGCTGAAAAATACTATTAACCACTGGAAAATACTATTCACTAAAAACAAAAAGTTGTTAGATAACTAAAACATTTCATATCCTAAGATTTATCTACCTCCTGAATCAATCTACGGTGCCAAATTTCTAATTTGAGGTCTCTAAGTAAGAGTTTCAGAGTTTTTCTTTTTTTAAGATTTTTCACTTCCAATTTACGGCGATTCTGTGGTTGATTTGAAAAGTTGTTCAGTCAAAATCGTAGTACTCTCCGTCTTGAATTTAATGGTATCCTTAATTTTGAGATTAGAGACCTATAGACACTCCAGATCTAGAGAGAAAACATGGAGGTACTATTCACACTATTCATCATATCGAAATTTTGTAGTAGGCTTCGGTTTCTGTCTCCCCTTCCCCCTCTTTCTTTTATTTTTTTATTTAATAATTAAATATTTAGGATTATTTTTATTTTATTTCATATATATTCATATAAATTTCATTTTTCATCCTAAAATATCCCAAAAATTTCTAAAAATTTATATTATTGCAAAACTTTAGTTGCAATATCAAATCATGATTTTTCTCGATAAAATTTTTATAAAACAAATCACAAAATAAATATCTTTATATATAATAAAAGAAAGAATATTTCTAAAAATAAAACAAAAATTTATTATATGCCAATATAATTATTTTAAGCAAAACAATAATTATTTTAATTAAAAATATATTTGCTTTTAGTAAAAAATAATCATTTAAAATAAAAATATATTTTTTATCGTAAAACATTATTATTTAAAATTTACGGGATATTACAGTTCATCTTGGGTCCTATATATGGAATGCCTCGTCATGTCGTCTTGGGTCTTATGTGTGGAATTCCATCTCATGTATTCAATAGTCTTAGAAGACATGAATAACCTTTGCAGTTGTGGCTTAAGTGGTAAGTATCTGAGAATTTTATTAGGCACCTTCTTCTACTCTTCTCCTTTCTTTTTTGGTTTCCATCTTGGTACACTGCACTTATTACATGTGTCTCTATTTTCGTCCTCCCCCTAGTATAACATGCAATCGTTCTAACATGCATGAATTTTTTTGTAATTCAGCCCCAACTTATTAATGGTTTTTTTAGCCTCGTAAAATGAAGATACAATTTTTGGGACTGGGAAAACATCATCCAATAACTCTAGTATCATCGACATAGCTTTGTTGCTTACTTATCCCGCACAAATACTTGATGTGATACAAACTAACTAAAAAAGAAAACTGAGAGTATTTCTCGCAGCCTTCATATAGTTGTTGTTGTTGACCATCCTTTAGTAACTGAAAAAAAACATCTTTCACACCTTCATCCATCCTTTCTATTAACGGTGGAATTGACATCTCCATAGAATCAATACTTTCATGTTTACGATGAATTCCAAATGCATCACGAACTATTCCCTACACAGGGTCAAACAAATCAATAGGTCGTTCTGCCACTTCTTGTGGCACTATATCACTTTCTATAGAGGATCTTCAGTTGTCCTTTCACCATGCATACTCTAGAAATCGTATCGTCGTGAAAAATGTTTGACGATCGAGTGTTGGTGCACAAACTCTATAACTTGCCATTTCTTAAATCTACACTTTGGGCATGGACATATTATTCTATCTTTGACACCCGAGTTAGCATTTACAAAATTTAGAAAACCCTTTAGATCTTCCATTTACTCCCGAGTGTGTCGAGATTTATGGATCCAAAGTTTATCTATGTCTAAAACCATTTTTGTAACATCCCTAATTTCGTTTCATGTATTAATAAAAGTACAAAAGTATTCAAAGTAACATTCCTAATTTCGTTTCTTTTATGGATAAACATACATAAATATTTAGTTAAGAAAATAAATTTTATAAGACAATTTTTAGATATCTAAGGAAATATAATCCTTAGAAATTCTTCACCTTACGTGTATGCATAGAAATGTTCTCATATTAATGGAATAGGTAAAGAGAGAAAACCTAAGAGAAAATATTAGAAATAAACATGTTAAAGAAAGTTGAAATTCTTGGGTAAGGAAGATAAATTTTTGTGAAGTAAGTAAAGGTCTTAAAATTTCAAGAAGATTGGATTAGGGTAATTTTTCCTAATTTAAGAGTTAAAGTTACTAAGTTTAGTATCTCCACCCATAAATTGGGCTTTCACTTATGGACAATTCATATAGAATTTTTCCACTTCACATAATTTTTTAGCAAGCCCATTGGATAACCTAAGCAAGAAATAAAACATAGACTTGGACTAGGATATAGAAATTGGATCGGTAGTCCAAAAATCATGAAAATGTGACCAAGCCCATTATGAAATGTAGAATTTTAACCAAAGTAAAGAAAATAGACAAGAGTGAGCCCAAACCCAAGATGAAAAATAAAAATAAAGTGATAAGATAATGGTGTAATCAAGATTAGGTGAGATGGCATTAAGAAAAAAATTTAGCAAGTGGTGTGATATCTTACATTCATAATTTTAGCAAGTGGTATGATAATACAAGGCTCTAGGACAAAACATCTATATCCTACACTCATAATTGTAGCAAGTGGTATGATAATACATAGCATTAAGACAAAACATTTCTATCCCACATAAATAATTTCAACCAAATAATGGAGATTCAAGGGCTAGAAATTTGCCACCTAAAAAGGAAAACCTATCATAATTAATTAAGACAAAAGAAAAAGAAATGAATCCCTAAATCAAAGGGACCTTGTCCCTTATCTTAGAAACACATTGTATTTCCTACGAAATACAAATCTCCTTTTTTCTATGCATATCTTGACTAAGGAAGAGGAAGACAAGAACATAAGTTATTTGTTTTCCAAAAATTCAACCAAGTGTATCCTAATTGTGATAAGATAGACCCATGATCATGAAAGATGAATTATTTGGTGGTCTATTTAAGCAAAACCCACCCCCTATAACATTAGAATTTTCGTCCAAGTGAGGGAAAGGAAAAATAGAAGCAAGGTAGAGTGAGGAAAGGAGAGGAAGAAAGGAAGAAAGAGGAAGGAGAAGTCTAGAGGACTAAGTACTTAAGGTAAGTTTAACAATATTTCTTTTTGAAGAAAAGATTTGAAACTTGTAATATTTATATGAGATTTTGATCTTAGAACTTTGATGATTCGTCATGGATGTTGCTATATCATGTTACATATTATGTATGTTGAATACTTAGGTTGGTGTAAAAAGTTCTGCATGGATATGGCTATGGGTTGCAGAATTTTATGCTTCTGTTTTTAAACTTCTGGGAAGAATCAGTAAGGAATTTAAAGAAATTTATAACATGAAAAATGTAGATTTATGTCTCACAGATTGTTAGCCACTAAAATCACTCAATTTGGAGTCCATATGAGGTAGATATGGTTTGATTAGTAGTCAAAGGTCAGAAAATGGTTAATCAGGGAAGAATATGTTATGATAGCTTCTGTATTTTAATTTCTAGAAATTATCTGTAGGGAATTAAAATAAATAGATAACATAAGAATTATAGATATATGTGTCACGGATTTTTATTCACTAGAATCACTCAAAGTGGAGTCCATATGTGGTAGATATGGTCTGTTTAGTAAGCAGTGGTCAGAAAATGGTTAATCAGGGAAGAATATGTTAGGATAGCTTATGTGTTTTAATTTCTGGGAATTATCTGTAGGGAATTAAAATAAATGGTTAACATAAGAATTATATATATATATATATATATATATATATATATATATATATATATATATATATATATATATATATATATCTGTGTGTGTGTGTGTGTGTGTGTGTGTGTGTGTGTCACGGATTTTAAGCCACTGGAATCACTCAATTTGGAGTCTATATGTGGTAGATATGGTCTGATTAGTATGCAGTGGTCAGAAATTTGTTGATAAGGGAAGAATATTTTAGGATAGCTTATGTGTTTTAATTTCTGGAAACATTTTGTATTAAATTAAAATAAATGATTAACATAAAAATTATTGCTATATGTGTCACAAATATTTAGCCACTGGAATAACCTAGTTTGGAATTTTTATGAGGGAGATATGGACAAATTAATAGGTAGAGGTCAGAACCTATCTGAGACGAAATAACCTATACTTTGAGGGAGTAATATCACCTTGATTTCTTAATATTTTGATAAACTGTTCAACATAATAGTTTTAGATAATTGTTTAATCTTGAAATTGACATCAATATCACCTACATCGGAGTTAAATTGAAGGAGTTATGATCTGATTAGTAAGATAAGGTTAGATAGGATGAAAACCTGCATCAAGAAAATAAAGAAATAAAATTAATATTTAAAAAAAGAAGAAGAATCTTATAAATAAAAATAATAAATGACTAGTATATGCCATAGCCATTGCCATTGTATGAACTTCTTACCATCTTAAGTGTGAAATTTTGATATGGAAATATTTTATAAAGTGATATTTGAAATGGTTATGTTCATGGCATGATTACCAATGATTTTTGGTAATAGTTATATTTTGATGAACAAATTTGTTATTGAAAGCATATTTTTGGTTATCATTGTGAAAAGAAAAGAAATGAGCACGGTCACATGGCAATCCGTGTGGTGCACTAGTAGGAGACGCCCTACCAATGGTTATGATCATGTTAATGTGAAAAGGAAGAGAAAGTGGAAAATGTCGGACGAAGCGAGAAAAGCCCGTACCAGAGAGTAGAAAATACTCACCCTGACCAGGGTAGCTTGATATGAGAATAAATTGATAGTCATCATATGATATTCTAAAAATAGTTAATCCTGTCATACATGTCATTATTGTACGATTCTCATGTGCATAAATACATTGCATTCATGTGACCAAAGATATTTGCTGTAGTTTATACAGCTGAACATGACATGATGAGCTAGCTATATTGATGATGATTTATTGTTGAACTTATTGGGATTTAATTCTCACTATATTTTCATATCATGTTCAGAAAATTAGTTATGCAGATTTTTCTATGGCTTTGACTTTTAGTGTACGTTGAATCGAGTACTTTATGTTGGGCAGATCCCAAAAGCAAATAAAATGTTTGTGGTCGAGTTAGCTTAGATCTCGGTGAAGGTGCAACCACCCGCACCTGTATCTCCAGAATTGGTCAACCAAAATAAATAAGATATAGATTTTTATGTGTTTGATATGTTGTACGTATGTTTTGATTAATGACATGTATGTAAACTCTTTATTGTATAATAATAATAAATAAAAAAAGTTGTTACAATTTCAAAATTTTAAAAGTAAATATTACGTCCACTAACTAATGTGTTACTAAATGTACTAATTTATATTCTAACCGTTGTATCAGAATTAACTAACATAACACAAAAATTTTCATTAGCTGTTATTTTATTTAATATGTACAAAACTTATAAAATTTGTATTTTCAATTTGTATACTTACAATTTGCTAATAAACTTTCTTCCCAATTTTAAAATAGCCTATTAAATTTTTTTAACAAGGTAACATTCCCTACCTAAGTTTCATAATGAAGCTTAATTAATTATGTTTAATTTAAACTAAGCAAAAATAATTCAATTTCAGAAATATTCATTTCATTCTACAAACTATCTATTACGATTTTCTTCCTATGTATAATATCATTTCATGGACACTGTTTCAGTTCCTCCATTAATAATTTATATATAGTATTTAATTAGTTTTATTAATACATTAGCTGTTTTAATTTTATCTTCATTTATTTTAATTATATAACAATTATATTAAATAACTCTTGCTCTAAATTGACTTCGCTATTATTTTACTCTAAATTTATGTTATTATGCTTGTATTTTTATTTTTTATAACAATTTTGAAAACTATTATTTATGTAACTTAATTTTATTTTTCACTTCACAATTAATTTGATTTGTTCCATATAATAATTATTAACGTAACATATTTTATTTAATAATTATGCTATTCCTTATAAATAATTAAATATAAGTATAAGGAGTACTCTAAATAATTGTCCATAAACAATAGTTATCACATAATAAAATTATTTAAAATAATTTTTATTAATTATTATCCCTAAATATGTCTAACACCGTAATTAGGATTTTTTTATCTTCTAAAGTGATTATTGTCCACAAATTATACTTATTCCATAATTACGGTTTTTTCATTTTTTTTTGTAAGTATTGCATTCTACCAATTATTTACTTCTACTATTATTATGACAACTATGAATACTACTATATATATTTATATATATTACTTTTAAATTAAACGCAACACATAAATAACAAATATTATTTAAAAATTTTAGTAAATTTTTACAATGTTCAGTTATTAACTCATTACAACATATATTAAATGAAAACATTTATTTTTTTAATTAAATTGCATAAAACATAAATAACGTAGAAGACATGTAAATTTTTGTAAACTACTCTAATTTTCTGTTATTAACTTATTACAACATATATTAAATAAAAATATTTATTTTTTGACATCAACATAATTAAAATGCATACTTTTAAAGAGATTACAAAGCTACAGATCACGAATGGAAATAGAATGCAGACCAACTTCAAGTTTTAGTTGGACCTATCACAAGAATTCGGGCTAAAATATTCAAAGAAGTACTTAATGGTCAAATCTAGAGGCCTATTAAGGGGATATCTATATTACTACAAAAGAAGAGCAAAAACTATTCCATGTCATTAAAACCCACTTAAATATGGGTTAAGACCAACTAATCTAAATATAGACCAAGACCAACTAATCTAAATATGAACCTAAAGTATAAGAAGATTAAAGACTAGAGACTGAAAATAGGCCAAAATCAAAGAGTTATTTAATGACTCAATTTAAGCTACGTTTTTTCTAATTTATTTACTTTTGATTTTTGGTTTATTTGACTAGAAAAGTTTCTATTTGATAGTTTCTAAAAGAGTTTTATATTTTTTCTTTTTCTTGCTTTGTAGGAGTTTCCTATTTAATTTTCCTTATTTGTTTAGGTAATTGGCCTATAAATAGGCATGTATGCTTGAAAAAATTCAAAATATAGATTATCATTAATAATATTGAGAGTGCTTTCTCTTTAATTCTTCAAATAACTTTTTTCTAAACTTATCAAGATTTTCTTGTGGCATTCAAACAAGACTTATCACTTACAATCTTCTTTTTCTTTTTTGAGTGTGGCGTCTACAATATTTCTTATACCTTTGGTTCTTATCTCTTTATAGATAACGGGTCAAAGCCATTTTCTTTTAATTTATTTTAGTATAAATCTGAATTAAAACATGATCCTTCCAATTGGATTCTATATTGATTCCAAGTCTCACTACTCTTGGTGAGGATCATATCAGGGGTTCACTGTAACAACTCCATTTTTTTACATACATACATATATATTTTTTAAATCTCATTAAATCATTACCTCTTTACTTCTAACTATTTAACTTATAATAGATTCAATTAAATTAATCAAGTATAATTAAAGTTTATGATATACCATTAACACTGATACAATTATAGGTTTACATACACATCATTAATTAAAAATGTTTGTACAAAAATAACACATATAAGTTTACATCTTATTCATCTATAATGACCAGTTCTGGGGATACGAGTGCGGGTGGTTGCACCTTCATTAGGATCTTAACTAACTCAACCCAACATACGCAAAAAGCTGGTCATAGAGAATATCTGCATATTTAGTCTTCTAAACATGATATAAAAATATAGTGAGAATTAAATCTCAGTAGATTCAACAATAAATCATAATTATTATTAATATAGTTCATCATGTCATGTTCATTTGTATAAGCTACAACAAATATCTTAGGTCACATGAATGCACTTTATCTATGCACATGAAAATTGTACAGTAATGACATGTATGGCATGAATAACTATTTTAAGAATATCATATGATGACTATCAACTTATTTTCATATAAAGTTACCTCCGTCAGGATGAGTATTTTCTACTCTCTGGTATGAAATTTTCTCACTCCGTCCGACATGGCACACTTTATCTTTCTTTTCTCCTTGGCCATGTTCTAGGACTCAGCCATGCTTGAAAAATACTTCAAACGTACTAAAAAAGAGTCCTGAACATGGCTTACCCGTGCTGAAGCAACCCAAAACATGGCCTGGCTGTATTCTGTGACCTTTCCTCACTTATTCAACTATAACTCCCTCATACGAACTCCAATTGAGGTGATTCCAAAGTCTATAAAAATCTAAAGCACTTATCTATAACTATCATGTTTATTATTTTTTCAGATTCCTTACGAATTATTCTCAGAAAATTAAAAACAAAAATGCTTACATTTACCACCCTAGATTCTAGATTGATTATGATCTCTACTCATTAATCAGCTATATCTCCCTCATATGGACTCCAACTTAAGTGATTTCAAAGTTTATAGATCTTTGAGACATATATGTATATTTATTATGTTAAAAATTTCTTTTAATTCCCTACATATTTTTTTCAAAAATTCAAACACAGAAGCATACTTAACATATTCTTCCCTGGTTAGGTAGTTTCTGACCACTGCTTACTAATCTGGCCATATCTTTCTCATATGGAATTCAAATTAAGTTATTTTAGTGCCTAAAAATCCATGAGACATATGTATACATTTTTTTATGTTAACTATTTCTTTTAATTCCCAATTTATTCTTCCTAGAATTACAAAAATATAAGCTTCCCTAATTACTCTAAAATCCAATTTTCTTAGCTTAGCCTTTCTTAAAGTTCTAGTTTATCCTTTTATTAAGTTCTCTTCCATTTTTCTTCCAAATTTTTACCTAACCAAAGAATTACTTATCTGAATATTTAATTATATTTCTTACTCAATTTAACATATTCCATCATTTGCTTCAAAAGAAAACAAAATCAAGTCATGCATCACTAAGGGTGTTTCCCAACAAAAATTTCTCATGTTCTTCTTCTAAATTTCTAAGGCCATACTCATTTTATCAATCTAATCATATTCCATTAATTTGTCATCACATTCAAATATACATAACAGCAGCATAAAAGCCCTAAATTTTTGCCACCCATAGCCATATTTATGCAGAACTTTTCATACCAACTGAAGTATTCAAAACATCTATAACATGCATAATCAACATGTAACATGATATAACAACATCCACGGCCAATCATCAAAGCAGAAAATATTCTAAATTTCATCAAAGTTATAAGATCAAAATCTCATATAAATGTTACAAATTTCAAAGTTTTTCTTCAAAAAGAGATATTGTTAAACCTACCTAAAGATCTCCCTAGCTTACTTAGTAAATTCTTTTTCTTGTTTCCTCTTAAAGGAAGTAACAAGATTCCTCCCTTCCCTTAGCTTTTCCAGCAGCTTAAATAAGAAAAAAATGGTAAGTTTTGAACCCCAATGATGAAGAGAAAAGATGGATTCAAGTGGAGATTAAGCTAACTTAATTTGAGTACTTAGTCCTTTAGACTTATCCTTCTTCTTTCTTCCTCTCTTCTCCTTTCTTTCTCTCCTTTCCTCACTCTACCTTACTTTTGTTTTTTCCTCTCCCTCACTTGGACGAAATTATAATGTTATAAGGGTGGGTTTTGCTTAAATAAACTATCAAGTGGTTCACCTCTCATAATCATGGGTTTACATTATCACAATTAGGATGCACTTAGTTGTTTTTTTTGGAAGACAACTCATGTTCTTGTCTTTCTCTCCCTTAGTCAAGATATGCATAGTAAAAAAGAGATTTGTATTTTAAAAATTATGATAAAATGTTCTTAATACAAGGGACAAGGTCCCTTTGATTTAGGAATTCTTTTTCTTTTTTTTTTGTCTCACTCAAGTATAATAGGTTTGCCTTTCTAGGTGACAAATTTTTAGCCCTTGAGTGTCCCTTGCTTGGCTGAAATTATTTGTGTAGGATAATGATGTTTTGTCATAATGCCATGTATTATTACCTACTTGCTGAAATTATGAATGTAGGATATAGATGTTTTGTCCTAATGCCATGTGACCTAATCTTGATTATCATTACACTACTATTTTCTCATATGGTTCTTATTTTTCCTTCTTGGCTTTGAGCCCATTCTTGCCTATTTTCTTTTCTTTGGCTAAAATTTTACCTTTCATGGAAGGCTTGGTCACATTTTCATAATTTTTAGTCTATCGATCCAACTTCTATTTCCTAATCTAAGTCTATATTTTATCGCTTGCTTGGGCTATCCAATTGGCTTGTTAAAAATTCATGTGAAGTTGAAAAACTCTATATGAAGTGTTCATAGGTGAAAGCCCAATGTATGGGTGGAGATGTTAAACTTAGGAACTCTACCTCTTGAATTAGAAAAAAATTACCCTAATCCAATCTTTTTGAAATTTTAAGACCTTTACTTACTTCCCAAAAATTTATCTTTCTAACCCAAGAATTTTGTCTCTCTTTAGTATGTTATTTCTAATTTTTCCTATTAAGTTTTCTCTCTTTACTTATTCCCTTAATGTTAGAAATATTTTCTATGCATACACATAAGGTGAAGAATTTCTAAGGCTTATATTTTTTTATATATCTAAAAATTATCTAATAAATTTTATTTTCTTAATTAAATATTTATGTACCTTTATTAATAAAATAAACAAAATTAGGGATGTTACATTCACATCATTTGGTATCAGAGCCTAAGTTCCAAATTAAGTTTGGTCTATCCTATTTATTTGTTTTCTTATTTTTATTCCATCTTGTTATCTTGTATTTTTTGTGTGTTCTTCATTCTTCTTATCTTCTTATTCTCTTTTTATTTCTTGTGTTTCCTAGTTCAAATGCATATATGAAATAATAAAAAAAATTGAAAAAAAATTGGAATAAAAAAAGAAGAAGAAAAAGAGAGTGCAGAATTCTGAAAAAAAGGAAATTCAAAAAAATAATAATTTAGAATTCACTATTGTTGAAATTCAAGTTTTTCACCTAGATTTTGCAATTTGGTCTTTAAAAAAAAAGTGATCCAATAATTCTAATTGCATTAATTATTTTCTTGCTTTGATATTTTATTTTGTTTGCTTTTCTTACTTTGGTTATTTTTCCTATCTCAATTATTTTCTTTCCACTAGTCATTGATTTTTTTCTACTCTAGTTGCTTCTTGTTGTGATTTTCTTATTAAATTGCTTATTTTGTCTTTAATTTCTTTTTTTGTCCCCTTAAGTTCAATTGCTTTGTTC
This sequence comes from Gleditsia sinensis, assembly GCA_037074535.1. Lineage (NCBI taxonomy): Eukaryota > Viridiplantae > Streptophyta > Magnoliopsida > Fabales > Fabaceae > Gleditsia > Gleditsia sinensis. The sequence goes on along the minus strand of CM073463.1, from coordinate 58,182,444 downwards.
CCTTTGCTTCTTAAAATTCAGTTTTTCTTCCTTTACTCTGTGCATTCTATTAATTGAGTTTGGATTGTTGCAAGAGGATTTTTGTTTAAATTCATTTGAGTTCGATAAAGAATTGAAAGAGGGGACTAGAGGGGACTAAGAGAGGGAAAATGCAAGAAAGTGTGAGCTTATAAGAGGATAAAAGTCAAATTTAAGTAAAACATGAGTGTGAGTGCCATTAATCTTGAGAAAAACATTTGAGTTACTGTTGTCAGATTTTTTCTAACATTATTTTGTAGGAAAATCATGTTACAAAAAAAATACGTTGGATGGTGTGTCGGGAATGACAAATCCGAAGTTGATGATGAAAGGTTTAGTGAGTGAGATGAAGAGATTGTTGAGAGTAAAGAGAGAGAAGGTTCATGAACGTTTAGATAGGGTAGAGAATGCATGTGTTCAGGAGTCACAAAACACTCCTAATATACGTTGGAGAGGGAGAGTTCAATTGAGAGAGAGTGTTGAATATGAAGAGTATGATGGATATGGTTTTGATGAAGATAATGGCGATTTGACTTTTAACAATAGAAGATATAGTGGGAGGTTTAGAGAATCTAGAAATTGGGAAAATAATAACTTGTGTATTATTAACATGAAGGTTCCATCATTTCAAGGCAAAAATAACCCCGAAGCTTATCTAAAATGGAAGAGAAGGATGGTGTCACACCTTACTTTTAAGGGCACGTGAAACACATACTTTACGGATAGGTCTTTACTATAATAGATATAATACAAGCGTTTATTATGGAAACAGATAAAGATAGGTTCTCTCATGTAAACATAATATATAGACCAAGTTTATAAATATTATAGTAACAATAGAAGCGAGGATCCTGTTTGTGATGTTCAGAGCATACTCTAAAGTACAAGTATAATATAAATCAAAATCTACGAGCTCTAGAAACAAAATATGCTCACCAGAGAATCTGTCGCTTAGTTGATCACCTATCTGAAGGGAAAAGACCAAGCTTTGTATTATTTTCTGAAAAATGTGGAAATATTGTGTAGTGAGTTTGACAACTTAATGAGTAGATAATACCCCCTATGACCTCTTAGGTCCACATATGAATGTACTCATATTTTAAAATTTGTCACATAGAAAATACAGTTCGGAAGTACATCCATATGGGACCCGTATTTCAAATATTTTTAAAATAAAGAATATTCAGATATCTAAAACCATATACTGTATTGTATGATCATTAAACAAATGTTGTTATGCATTAAAATATTTCACAAGAAAATATTAGGAGGATCCCATATCAGAACCATCATATCAGAGTTTAAACATTTCCATACTTTGGTGGTGTAAGATTTGCCTAAACTTAGTATTCCAACTAATGTTTGCTTTACCACCATTCAAAAGGACATGCGAAGGGACTCTAATATGAGCATTTTTCAAGCATACAGCAAAGGAGGGCAAATCACATATCATATCATCGGTATCTTGCCTAGATAGGAGGCATCTCGCTCTCCTTTACATATCATATCCCGTATGTTGGCTGTCACACGAGGCTAATACCACCCCTGTTAGTTGAAGTATCAAGGTGCACCAAGGCTAACATCACATGCTGTTAGCAAACAGTGTTTCCAATATGATTCCTTTACAGAAATCATTATTTGCATATATGTCATATCGTTCAAAACAGAAGTTTTAGTATAATTCAAAATTTTTAGTCTCAGTATAATTCCTCTATTAAAAACTTCCCAATCAAGGTTATCACATATATATACCCTTTTCCAAGGAAATCTTATAGCTTTACATATCAATGCCACATGCACAATATATTTTCTTTACCATATGATGAGAAATACATTTAGAATCACATGTTCAATGAGTTGTTCCTCTATTAAAAACTTCACAATCAAGGTTATCACATATATATACCCTTTTCCAAGGCAATCTTATAGCTTTACATATCAATGCCACGTACACAATATATTTTCTTTACCATATGATGAGAAATACATTTAGAATCACATGTTCAATGAGTTGAAAAATATATTTTCAAAACCATACTCTTCTTCAACTATATGCAAGATAGTAGCAAATTAGGTAATTTAATCCATTTCAGAGACATATAAAAGTCTAAATAACTTGTAAATAGAACCAATTATATATTTAAAGTTCAAGAAGAGCATAGGGTAAGTCATAGAAAGAATTATCTACTCACAGGGTAAGGCTCCAGGTTGGATAGCTCTAAAATACACTTTTTCAATTTCAAATTTAACTAAATAGACCTCAAAATCAAGTTCAGAGGGTCCAAAAACATAAAAAATGACTCCGAGATTTTGGTCAACGCTGGTCAACTGATAGGCACTGTTCATGGCCAAAAATACTATTCACATCAGTTGAAATGATTATTCATGTCAGCCGGAGTTATTGTTCATGACACTAAAAATTGTCAGATGACTGTGAAACTTTATATCCTATAGTTTATCTATCTCCTGAATCCATCTACAATGTCATATTTTCAATTTGAGGTCTCTAAATAAGACTTTCAGAACTTACCTTTTTCTAATATTTTTTACTTTCGATCTGCAACAATTCTGCAGCCGGTTTGAACAATTATTCGACCAATATTGTAGTACTCATAGTCCTAAATCCAATGGTAGCCTTAGTTTTGAGTTTGGAGGCTCGAAGGTACTCCAGATCTAAGTAGATAAAATGAGAAGAGAGAAAATACTATTCATTATTCATCACTTGATTACAAAATTCATTCGCACATAAATTTTATTTTTAAATAATAATGGAGAGACTAATTGTTAGATAAAGTCCTTACAAATTTTATTATTTATATTTTGACCCCTAAAATTTTAAGAAATTATAATTTGACCCCTAAATGTTAATAAGTTTTCATTTTCATTCTTAAAATATTTCAATTACATCCCTACTACTTTATTTCTTTTAATAATCCATACAAAAGTAAAAATTACTAAATCTTAAGGGTGTTACATTCTTCCCCCTTAAGAAATTCGGTCTTCAAATTTTAAACGATCCTATCACAAGTAGGGAATAAAGTCAAAGCATAAATTATAGTTATTAATTTCATTATTTAAGCTATTGGGAATATCTCTTTCGTATATCATCTTTACTTTCTAAGAAGTCTCTTCACTTGATTGATTTTGCCATATATCCTTAACCATAGGGATTTCCTTCAACCATAAGTTCTTCACTTGTCGATCAACAATAGACATTGGTTTTTTTTCCTTATAATTAAGCCAAATTCTTGTCCAATTGAATTTCTTAGAATCTGATAACATGAGAAGAATCTGATATGTACTTCTTTAGCATTGATGCAAGAAAGATTGTATCAACATCACTTAATCCTGATGGAAAGATTAGACGATATGCTATTATACCTACTTTGTTCAAGATTTCAAAAGAGCTTATATACTAAAGATTAACTTTTTCCTTCTTCCAAACCTCATCACATCTTCCATGGATGAGTCCTTCAAGAATATTTGGTCACCAACTGATAATTTCTAGTACTTTAACATTTATGGTTCTTATAGACTTTTGACCTGTATTGAGTTACTTGTATTCTTTTTCAAATCAATTTCATCTCCATATTTGCAAATAATTACTAACCTTATCATTAAAAAAGATGTGGGTATCTGGCGCGCATATTATTCTCTCTTTCCCAAGTAGCCTCCTCTGAAGAGTGATTCTGCCACATCACGTTCACCGTGGGTATTTCTTTTGAACGTAATTTCTTCGTTTGTCTATCTACTATAGTCACTGGTTTTTTTTCATATGAAAAATCTTTGTCTAACTGAATCTCTTGACGTTGAATAACATGTGTTGGGTCTTGTAGATACTTTCATAGCATAGACATGTGAAAGACTGGATGAACATTACTCAATTCAGGTGGCAAAGCCAAACGGTAAGCTACTAGACCGATCCTATATACCTTGAACTTAACTTCCCTTTTCCCCAAATCTTACTACTCCTTTCATAGGAGATATCTTCAAGAAGATATATTCACCTATGGCAAATTCCAATGGTCGACATATATTATCAACATAAGTTTTCTATTTACTCTGAGCTATTAATAACCTTTTCTTAATTAACTTTACCTCGTTAAGTGCACCTTGTACCAAATTAGGCCTTAAAATCTTAGTTTCGCCCATCTCAAACCATCCGATCGGAGAACGACAACGTCTACCATATAATGCCTCAAAAGGGCCCTTTGTATATTAGTTTGGTAGCTATTGTTATAAACAAATTCAGCTAGGGGTAAGAATCTTTTCTAACTACCTTGAAAATCAAGTACACATGCTTGAAGCATGTCTTCCAATATTTGGATAGTTCGCTTAGACTGTTCATCTGCTTGAGGATGAAAAGCAACACTGATATTTAGCTTCGTGCCCAAAGCTTCTTAGAAGGTTCTCTAAAAACGAGCTGTGAACTATGGTTCTCGATAAAAAATAATCGATATCGGTACCCTATGAAATCTCACTATCTCATTCAAATACAGATTTGGATATTGAGCTACATTATATGTGGTTTTCACTGGTAGAAAATATGCTAATTTAGTCAACCTATCAATGATCACCCATATTGAATCAAACCCTTTTGGTGTCCGCGTTAGCCCTATAACAAAATCCATAGTTATTTTTTCCCATTCCTATTCAGATATTTCTATTTGTTGATGTAACTCCACAGGCCTTTGTTGTTTTGCCTTTACTTGTTGACATGTTAAACACCGAGAAACATAATCAGCTATATCTTTCTTCATACCATCCCACCAATAAATTTCTTTTAAATCTTGATAAATTTTAGTTGATCTAATAGGAATAGTATACGTAGATTGATAGGATTCTCTTAGAATCTCTTTCTTAAGTTCTTCTTTATTAGGTACACACAACTGCTAGTCTAATATCAGAATTCCTTTAAATTCTATAGTAAATTCAACATCATTGCCATTATTTACCTCTTTAATTTGTTTTGCATAAATAAGCATCCTCTTCCTGTTGTCCTTTTTCATCTATTCAACCAAAGATGATTGAAACTGTATATGAGCCAATAGTATTCCAGGCTCTTTTACATCCAATACTACCCCATGACTTTCTAATTTATTCATTTTTTTAATCAACGACCTCCTTACCATTGTGATATGAGCCAAACTACTCATTGACTTCTTGCTTAATGCATCAGCCACTACATTGGCCTTATCTGAATGATATAATATTGTATAATCATAATCTTTAAGTAATTCTATCCATCGTCTTTGTCTTAAGTTAAGATATTTTTGTTGGACTTTTATGATCTGTATAGATTTCACACATCTCACCATACAGATAATGCCTCCAAATTTTAAGAACGAAAACCACTACTGCCATTTCCAAATCATGAGTTTGGTACTTTTACTCATGTGGTTTAAGGTATCTAGATGCATATGTAATGACTCGACCATGTTGCATCAACACACACCTTAGTCCAATTTTCGATGCATCACAGTATACTGTGTATCCTTTGGTACCTAGGGGAATAGACAGTACTGACACCGTAATCAAACATTCTTTAAGTTTTTGAAAATTTCTCTCACAATTATTCACACATGAGTTTTCAATATCAACATAATTCACATCCTAGATACTAGACTCAACTTAACATGGTATAAACCCTTAACAAAAATATCTTGATTACTTTACATTATTTTCGGCCATGGTTCTTAAAATATCCTCCATATTTCTAAATTAAGAGTTCAAAGATTAATTTGAATTCTACTTCCTATATTTTATTCCTCAAGAACTTCAACACCACTAATTCACTTGATTACATTCCTCAAAGCACCATAAGGCCATCATCCATATATTCCTTTCACATAAAATTTTTATACAGTTCGATGTCCAAACTCACTATTTTAATTTTTTTTTTCGTTCCTTAAGTTCAGTCGATATCATTCTATATAGGGATATATATACTAGTTGGGTTCTAGAAAGTAAATTAATATCAAATTCTATTTTTCATTTTGGGGGTAATTTAGACAATTCTTTTGGGAACACATCAGAGAATTCCTTAATCACTGGAACCTGATCTACATTGGTATACTTTAGATCAACATCTCTCACCACTACCAAATATCATTGGCTCTCTTTTTGTAATAACTTATGGGTTACTAAAGCTGAAATTAAATCACTAGGTATATACTTCCATTAATTATTTACTACTTGTAACTCCTTTACTAATATTTTATGCTATTGATGATATCTTCATACTGTATCAGCTAGAACGTACTTCAGAACACTTAAATAAGGTCGACCCATTTTGATTTTATTACTTAACATGTTTATGCAATGTCTTATGTAACATCCCTAATTTCATTTCTTTTATTGATAAAAGTACATAAATATTTAATTAAGGAAATAAAATTTATTAGACAATATTTTAGATATCTAAGGAAATATAATCCTTAGATATTCTTCACCTTATGTATATGCATAAAAAATGTTTCTAACATTAAGAGAACAAATAAAGAGGGAAAACCTAATAGGAAAGAAATTAGAAATAACATACTAAAGAGATGTAAAATTCTTGGATAAGGAAGATAAATTTTTAGAAACAAGTAAAGGTCTTAAAATTTCAAGAACATTGGATTAGGGTAATTTTTCCTAATTCAAGAATTAGAGTTACTAAGTTTAAAATCTTTACCCATACATTGGGCTTTTACCTATGGACACTTCAAATAGAGTTTTTCCACTTCACATAAGTTTCTAGCAAGCCCATTGGATAACCTAAACAAGAAATAAAACATAGATTTAGACTAGGATATAGTAATTGGACCAATAGCCCAAAAATTATGAAAATGTGACCAAACCCTCCAAGAAAAGTATAATTTTATCCAAAGCAAAAATAAGCCCATAATGGGTAGAAATAATCCCAAATCCAAGAGGAAAAATAAAATAAAATAAATTAGATGATGATATAATAATAATAATAAAGATTAGTTTACATGACATTAAGACAAAAATTTAACAAGTGGTGTGATTCTACATTCATCATTTAGGCAAGTGGCATGATAATACAAGGCTTTAGGACAAAAACATCTATATCTTACACTCATAATTTTAGCAAGTGGTATGATAATACATGGCATTAGGACAAAACTTTCTTATTCCACACAAATAATATCAACCAAATAATGGAGATTCAAGGGCTAGAAATTTGCCACCTAAAAAGGCAAACCTATTATACTTGTTTAAGACAAAAGAAAATGGAAATGAATCCCCAAATCAAAGGGACCTTGTCCCTTATCTTAAGAATATATCATCATAATTTTCAAAATGTAAATCTCCTTTTCCTATGCATATCTTGACTAAGGAAGAGGAAGACAAGAACATAAGTTGTTTGTTTTCCAAAAATTCAACAAAGTGTATCCTAATTGTGATAAGGTAGACCCATGATCATGAAAGGTGTATTATTTGGTGGTCTATATAAGCAAAACCCACCCCTACAACATTTTAATTTTGTCCAAGTGAGGAAGAGAGAGAAATAGAAGCAAGGTAGAGTGAGGAAAGGAGAGAAAGAGAGGAGAAGAAAGGAAGGAAGAAGAAGGAGAAGTTTAGAAGGCTAAGTACTCAAGGTAAGTTACCTTAATCTCCACTTGAGTCCATTTTTCATCCTTGAGGTTCAAATATTCACCCTCCTTCTCTTACCTAAGCTGCTAGAAAAGCTAAGGGAAGGAAGGAATCTTGCTACTTCTTTCAAGAGGAAACAAGAAAACCAATTCACTAAGTAAGCTAGGGAGATTCTTAGGTAAGTTTAACAATATTTCTTTTTGAAGAAAACTTTTGAAACTTATAATATTTATATGAGATTTTGATCTTAGAAATTTTATGATTGGTCATGATGTTGCTATATCATGTTACATATTGATCTTGCATGTGATGTATGTTTGAATAATTAGGTTGGTGTAGATAGTTCTGCATGGGTATGGCTATGGGTGGCAGAATTTTAAGCTTCGGTGTTTTAATTTTTGAGAACAATTTATAAGGAATTAAAATAAAGGGTTAACATATGAATTATAGATATATGTGTCATGGAATTTCAGCCACTGGAATCATTCAATTTAGACTTCATATGAGGAAGATATGTTCCGATTAGTAAGAAAAGGTCAGAAAATGGTTCATCAGGGAAGAATATGTTAGGACAGCTTCTGTATTTTAATTTTTAGGAATTATCTGTATGGAATTAAAATAAATGGTTAACATAAGAATTATAGCTATGTGTGTCATGGATTTTAAGCCACTTGAATCATTCAATTTGGAATCCATATGAGGAAGATATGAGCTGATTAATAGTCAAAGGTCAGAAAATGGTTCATCAGGAAAGATTATGTTAGGACAGCTTCTGTATTTTAATTTTTGGGAATTATCTGTATGGAATTAAAATAAATGGTTAACATAAAAATTATAGATATGTGTGTCATGGATATTTATCCACTGGAATCACTCAAGTTGGAGTCCATATGAGGTAGATATGGTCCGATTAGTAGGTAGAGGTCAGAACCTATCCGAGAAGAAATAACCTATATATTTAGGGAGTAATATCACCTTGATTTCTTAATATTTCGCTACAATGTTCAACATAATAGTTTTAGATAATTGTTTTATCTTGAAATTGACACCAAGATAATCTACATCGGAGTTAAATTGAGGGAGTTATGCTCTGATTAGCAAGAGAAGGTTAGATAGGATGAAAACCTGCATTAAGAAAATAAAAAAAAAATTAGTATTTAAAAAAGAAGATGAATCTTAATAAATGACTAGTATAGCCATAGCCATTGCCACTGTATGAAATTCTTACCATCTTAAGTGTGAAATTTTGACATGGAAATATTTTATAAAGTGATATTTGAAATTGTTATGTTCATGGTATGATTACCAATGATTTTTTGTAATAATTATATTTTGATGAACATACTTGTTATTGAAAGCATATTTTTGGCTATCATTGTGAAAAGAAAAGAAATGAGCACGGTCACATGGAAATTTGTGTGGTGCACCAGTAGGGGACGCCCTACCAACGGTTATAATCATGTTAATGAGAAAAGAAAGAGAAAGTGGGCCATGTCGGATGGAACGAGAAAAGCCCGTACCGGAGAGTAGAAGATACTCACCCTGACCGGGATAGCTTGAAATGAGAATAAGTTAATGGCCATCATATGTTATTCTGAAAATAATTAATCCTGTCATACATATCATTATTGTATGATTCTTATGTGCGTAGATATAATGCATTCATATGACCAAAGATATTTTCTGTAGTCTATACAGCAGAACATGACATGATGAACTATATTGATGGTAAATTATGATTTATTGTTGAACTTACTGGGATTTAATTCTCACTATATTTCCATATCATGTTCAGAAGAATAAATATGTAGATTTTCTCTATGACACTTATTATTTCTGTACGTTGGATCAAGGTGCCCTACCTTGAGCAACTTCCAGTTATTTCAGATATATCTGTCGTAGATGTAACTGAGATTCCGGTGGACGTGCCACCCGCACCAGTGTCCCCGAAAGTAGTCGACATAGATGATTAAAGTTAATATGTATCTTTGTACAAATGTTTGTAAAATAATGGTGTGTATGGAAACTCAGTATTGTATCACTGTTAATAATAATTATGCTTGGTTAAAGTGATTATTATTACGAGTTAAGTGGTTATAATTAAAGTAGTAATAACTTCATGGAATTTTTACAAATATAAATTTTTTTTTTTTTACATTTACATAAATTGAGTTGTTACATCTTAACAATCAATCATGAAAAGCTTATGTGTATCCAAGAGTCCTTCACATGAATTGCCCATTTTGCATACCTTAAATTTTAAATTTCCATGGGCAAACCTTTCTTTCTCATAATGGTTGTACATAATATTATTGAAAACCAAACTATCTTCGAATCCTTTATATCAACAAAATCTATCATTGAAAACATTATCTTCATAAATTCCTTGCTCTTAAATTCAATCCACCCCACGGCTTGCCAAATCCATTTATATACATAGGTTTCAACTCATCCATCCAAAAAGAGATTTACATCTATTTCCAAAACACATACACTTTATTACAAACTATTATCTTAGTGTCAACAACTCTTCATCCGCATCACAACCCATTATCAATATTATATTAGTCATTTATCGTATTGCTTCACATAAACAAATCAAACAACCAACTCAAGCCTTCTTAACATCCAAATAAGCCATTACCTTTGTGTTCGGATGAAATTGTCTTATTTTCAGCTAATTCTTTTTCTTTGTACCCAAGAGGATTTTCTTTATCACTGTTCATCAAAATGAGTTCAAAAGCTGAATTGGTAGTCCACACTCAAGAGACACCATCTAGGACATACGCATCGATGTTTAAAAATCACATACCTAAGAATAAGAGACAGAAGGAAGAAGAGGATGACACCTTATACAATTCTTCAGTAGCACTGTGTGTATAAATATGTCTGCGGTTACATACCCATACTCAAAGTCCTACTACAGAATCCTGTGTTTCAATAGCCACAAGGAAACCTATTGCTCTGATACCAACTTATTATGACCTTACTTTTAAGGGCACATGAAACACATACTTCACAAACAGATCTTTACTATAATAGGTATAATACAAGCGTTCATTATGGAAACAAATGAAGATAGGTTCTCTCATGTAAACACAATATACATACCAAGTTTATAAATATCAGAGTAACAATAGAAGCGAGAATCCTACCTATGGCATTCAAAGCATACTCTAGAGTACAAGTACAATATAAATCAAAATTTATGAGCTTTGGAAACAAAATAAGTTCACCAGAGAATATATTGCCTAACTAATCACCTATCTAAAGGAAAATGACCAAACTCTATATTCTTATCTAAAAAATGTAGAAATATCGTGTAGTGAGTTTGATAACTCAGAAAACTGATAATGACTCTTATGACCTCTTAGGTCAACATATGGATGTACTCATATTTTAAAATTTATCACATAAAAAATAAAGTTCGGAAGTACATTTGCATGAGACTCGTATTTCAAATATTCTCAAAACAAAGGATATTCAGATATCTAAAACCATATACTGTACTGTTTGATCATTAAACAAACGTTGTTATTCATCAAAATATTTCACATAAAAACATTAGGAGGATCCCATATATAAAAACTACCAGATCAGAGTTCAAGACCTTCCGTACTTTGGTGGTGTAGGATTTGCCTAAACTCAACATTTCAATTAAGGTTTGCCCTACCCCCATTCAAGAAGACACGCGAAAGGACTCTAATATGGGTATTTTCCAAGCACACAGCAAGGGAGGCAAGTCATATATTATATAGTCAGCATCTCGCCTTGATAGGAGGCATCTCGCTTTCTTTCACATATCATATTGATAAAGGGAAATTTTGAGTATTAATGGCTATATGTTATCCTCCAATTCATAGCAAACTTGTGGTTATTTCCTTGCTTTTGGTTATGCTTTGCTTTGGATACTGCTTTGGTTGTTTTTATGCTTGTAAGTGAGCAAAAGAGGCCAAGAAGCAAGAGAAAACAATTATGAAAAGTGCCATATGGACTAGAAACAAGATGAGGAGGAAGCAAGGAGGAAGCTTACAAAAAATTAGCAAGAAAGGAGCATGGAATCCCCCAACACGGCCAGGCCGTGCTTGGTGGCACCCAACATGGCCAGGCCGTACTTGGTGGCATGCAACACGGCCAGGCCGTGCTCTGTACAAGGAGTGTAGCATTCTCCCATAAATTAGCTCGAAGCACAGCCAGGCCGTGTCCTGGAACACAGCCGTGCTTCGAGTCCGTACTGAACGTGTTTTTTAGGGTTTTGACTGCCAAAATTGTTATATATTGAAGGGGATACGCAACCAAACTGGGGGAGACGCATTCAGACCTTCTTTTACTCAGTTTTAGGGTTAGAAAAGACCATTAGATTAGGTTTAGAGTAGGATTAATTGTTCAATTCATGTTCTAGGTTAGATTTCACATTGATTCAACATTGTATTTCATCTCTACATTCAGCAATCCAGGTTTTATCTTTCTATCTTTACTTCTACTCCTACTTCTACTTCTTTCTCTTGAATTGTATTGAACACTTATGGTTTGTTTAATGAATTTGGTTTTAGTTTTTGTTTCTATTATGCTTGAGTAGTTTTGATCTAGGGTTTTGGTAAACCCACTTTTGGTGTAATGATACATTGTGCTGATTGAGTTAATGGAACCCTAATTGTGTTATCTATAGTTAATTAGGATTAGCTATTATGCATTGGTTATATGAGTTGATGAATTTTTGGCCAATATTTATCACGTCTTAGGATATTAGTTGATAGACTGAAAGGTGAAAACTAATACCTGAACCTAATAGTTAATTAGGGATATCTTAACCACGAAAGTAGTTTAAGATTCTCTAGGAATGAATCAATTAATGGGCATGAGAAAACCGATTAATTGTATTCCATGGTTGGCATAGAACTTAATGGACCTAGGTTGAACTAAGAACCATGAAAGTAGGCAATTGGATTAACCTAGGTACGATTAGTAACGCTTGAAAGAGGTTGCTAGTTAATTAAGGCTAAACCATCCCCAATAACCTAGATAATTGCAATTAGAGGTATAAATTGGATGTTGAATATCATAAGTGTGGTGAACCGTAACCCTAGGCTTTGTTTAATTGGTTATTTGCATCTATTTAATTGTGACACTCTCTGATCGAATTACATCGATTTAGATAGCATATTTTGTGAAATTCTAGTAGTTGACATTGTTCTCTGTGGGATACGACCTGTACTTGCTGGACTAGCTACAGCTACGCCGTGCGCTTGCAGTTAACTAGTGAAATACACACAACACATATCCTGTGTGTTGGCCGTCACATGAGGTTAGCACCACCCCTGCTAACTGTGGTATCAAGGTGCACAAGTGCTAACATCACATGCTGTTAGCAAACAGTATTTTCAATAGGATTCCTCTACAGAAATCATTATTTGTACATATGTCATAACATTTAAAATAGATATTTCAGTATAATTCAAAAATTTTAGTCTCAGTATAATTTCTCTGTTAAAAATTTTCCAATCAAGGTTATCACATATACATGCCCTTTTCCAAGGCAATCTTATAGCTTTACATATCAATGCCATGAGCACAATATATTTTATTTACCATATAATGAGAAATACATTTAGAATCACATGTTCAACGAGTTCAAAAATGCATTTTCAAAACCATACTCTTCTTGAACTATATGCTAAATAGTAACAAATCAGGTAATTTAATCCATTTTATAGACATATAAAAGTATAACTAACTTGTAAATAGAACCAATTATATATTTAAAATTCAAGAAGAGCATAGGGTAAGTCATAGAAAGAATTATCTACTCACAGGGAAAGGTTCTAAATTGGACAGCTCTAAAATGCACTTTTTCAATTCTAAATTTGACCAAATAGACTTCAAAATCGAGTCTGAACGGTCCAAAACTTAAGAAATAGCTCTGAGATTTTGGTCAATGCTATGATCGTTGTTCATAGTTGAAAATACTATTTATGTCAGCCAGAGTTACTGTCCACACATAACGGAATCACTATTCACACTGATCAGAGTTACTGTTCATGACACCAAAAGTTGTCAAATGACTGTGAAACTTCATATCCTATAGTTTATCTATCTCCTGAATTCATCTATCGTCTCAGATTTTTAATTTGAGGTCTATAAATAGGAGTTTTAGAACTTACTTTTTTCTTAAGATTTTTTACTTTCAATCTACGGTGATTCTGTGGTCGATTTGAAAAATTATTCGGTCAATATCATAGTACTTTAGATCGAAGGTACTCCAGATCTAGAGAGAGAAAATACTATTTACTATTCATCACTTGATTACGAAATTCATTCGCACAGAAATTTTTTTAAATAATAATGGAGGGAGCAATTGGAAATTTTCTAATTGTTAGAGGAGGTCCTTACAAATTTTATTATTTATATTTTGACCCCTAAAATTTTAAGAAATTACAATTTGACCCTAAAAAATATTAATAAGTTTTCATTTTCATCCTTAAAATCTTTAAATTACATCCCTACTCCTTTATTTCTTTTAATAATCTATACATAAATAAAAATTACTAAATCTTAAGAGTGTTACAGATGGAGTTGCTGTTTGATTGTTACAATTATTCTAAGATGAAAAGGTAATGTTGGCCACCAAAGAATTTACTAACTATGCTATTATTTAGTGGAATCAATTGGTTTTAAGCAGGAGACGAAATGGAGAAAGGCTTATTGAAATGTGGGAGGAGATGAAAGTGGTTATGAGGAGGAGGTTCATTCCATGTCATTATCATAGAGACTTATTTAAGAAGTTGTAAAGCCCTACTCAAGGGTGATCAAGTGAGGTTACAAAAAAAGAGAGTGAAGAAAATAAAATGAGTGAAAATAAAAGAGAGAAAGAAATAGAAGTCAAAAATAATAAGAGAGAAAAAGAGATAGAGGCTAAAAAATTGAGAGAGAAAAAGAGAGATATGTTGAGAAAATTATGAGAGAAAATGAGATAGAGGTTGAAAAAATTAAGGTAGAAAAAGAAAGAGAGGCCAAGAAAATTAAAAAACAAAAAGAAAGAAAAGATGAGAAAATTATAAGAGAAAAAGAGATAGAGGCTGAGACAATTAAGAGAAAAAAAGAGAGAGGTCAAGAAAATTGATAGAGAAAATAAGGGAGCAAATTTGATCATTGAAGGAAAATCTGCAAGAAAATAAATGAATTTTTATGCAAGAGAAAGAAAGGCTGAAAAATATTTTGTTTTCAAATCTGCCAATGATTATACTAATGGTTTAACTCTTCTTTACCCAATATTGAAGTTTCTCTTTTGCAAGGTAATGTTCTCAATGCATGTGAGAAAGTAGCATTTGATAAGTTCTTTGGGCATAATAAATTTCTATTTAGAGAAAATATATTGTGTATGCCTAAATATTCATTGCAGGATTTGCTTGTTAGAGAAGCTCGTGGAGATGGTTTAATGTGGCATTTTGGCATATATAAGACTTTGGATGCTCTGCATATGAAACATGAACATTTTTTCATTTATAGACAAGCTAAGTTTAAGATGAAGTCTCATGATTTATATGCTCCTTTATACATACGTAATAAACCTTGGGTTGATGTCTCTATGAATTTTAAGTTGGGTTTACCTTGGTAAAAAAGGGGTAGGGATTCTATATATGCGGTTATTGATAGGTTTTCTAAAATGAAACGTTTCATACCATGTCATAAATCCAATGATGTATCATATATTGCTGATTTGTTTTCCAAAAAAATTATGAGATTGCATGGCATGCCTAGGAGTATTAAGTCTTATTTTGCTTTTGAAAGATTGTTTGCCACTTGTCGAGTTTGCATATAATAAGAATGTGTATTTTGCAACTAAGTTTTCATCTTTTGAGATTATGTATGATTTTAATCCCTTAAATCCTTTACCAATGGTTGAGCATGTTAACTTATATGGAAAGAAGAAAGTCAATTTTTTAAGCAAATCTATAAGAAGGCAAGACAAAACATTGGGAAAAAAATTGAACAATATGTTAACAAACCTAAAAAAGGACACAAGAAAATTGTATTTGAGCATGGAGATTGGGTTTGGTTGCATATGAGGAAGGGAAGGATTATACCTTAAAGGCATTTGAAACTACTTCAAAGAGGATATGGTCTGTTTTAAGTGATTGAAAGAATGAATATCAAGGCCTACAAGCTAGATCTTCTAAGTAAGGATAATGTTAATGTGTGTTTCAAAGTTGTTGATTTAACTATTTTTTATGTGCTAATTTGAGGACAAATCTATTTCAAAAGAAAGGAAATAATGTAAGTACGGCTAACGAATGAAAATGGAATGTAGACTAGCTTCAAGTCCCAGTTGGACCTATCATAAGAGTTTGGGTTAAAATATTCAAAGAAACACTTAATGGTCTAATTCTAGAGGTCCATCAAGGAAATACCTGCATTACTAAAAAAGAAGAGCCAAAACTGGTTTATGTCATTAAAACTCATTTAAATATGGGTCAAGACCAACAAATCTAAATATGGACATAAAGTACAAGAAGATTAAAGACTGGAGACTGAAAATAGACCCAAAATCAAAGAGTTATTTAATGCCCCAATTTAAGCTACATTTTTTCTAATTTATTTACTTTTTATTTTTGGTTTATTTGACTAGAAAAGTTTTCTATTTGATAGTTTCTTGAAGAATTTTCTATTTTTAATTTTCCTTGCTCTATAGGAGTATTTAATTTAATTTTCTTTATTTGTTTAGGTAATTGGCCTATAAATAGACATGTATGTTTGAACAAATTTAGAATATAGATTATCATTAATAATATTAAGAGTGTTTTCTCTTTAGTTTTTCAAAGAACTTTTTTTAAACTTATCAAGATTTTCTTGTGGCATTCAAACAAGACTTATCACTCACAATCTTCTTTTTCTTTTTTGAGTGTGGCATCTACAATATTTCTTATACATTTGATTCTTATCTCTTTATAGATAACGGGTCAATGTCATTTTCTTTTAATTTATTTCAGTATAAATCTAAATTAAAACACGATACTTCCAATTGGTTTTCATATTGATTCTGAGTCTCACTACTTTTGGCAAAGTTTATGTTAAGGATTCACATCAATTCTTCACAAAAATAAATAAAAAATTATTTTAGCAAAGTCATTCAAATATGAACTATGTAAAAAAATATTATGAACCGCAAACCTCGAGTTACTAGACGTTATTCACAGACAGAAACATAAAGTATTTGGTCGCTTGATGAAAATGAGAGGGGAAAACGATTATATAGAAAATCGTGGTTTAACGACGGTTCAAGTTCTTGAATCGTCGTTAAGGTAGGGTTTAGCAACGATTTTTTTTAAATAGTCGTCAACTATGGATTTAACAACATTTTTTGTTAAATCGTCGTTAAAAAAGAGCGTGGATTTATGACGGTTACACTTAACCGTCGTTAAACCTAAGTTATTACCCCAATGGTTAATTTTCAGTGACAGTCAATGGAGAATTTTTGTAATGTAACGAGGATTTCTGAATAACTGTTGTTACATCACACGCTTCACCACACAAACGGCTATTTGTGTTCCTATCCATTGGTTTTAAACAATGGTTTTTACTAGCCATGAAATTGATTTTCAGATATCTTCGTGGTACTTTCAAAATATACTTATGTTTTGGAAATACCAAACCTGTGTTAGTTGCCTTCACAGATGCATATATGGTTAGTGATGTAAACTAAAGAAAGTCTACTTCAGAATATCTAATTACATTTGAAGGGGGAGCCGTGTCTTGGCAATCAAAGTTACAAAAATGTATTACTTTTTCAATTACCGAAGCATAATTTATTACCGCAACAAAAGCATGCAAGGAGTTGCTGTGGATGAAGAAATTCTTAAGTGAACTTAATTTTCAGCAAGACAGATATAAACTATTTTGTGATAGTCAGAGTGCTATACACCTTGGGAAGAATCCCTCCTTACATTCAAGATTCAAGCACATTGATGTGAAATATCACTGGATTATGGATGTATTAGAGAAAAAGCTATTACAACTTGAGAAAATTTATATCAATGTAAGTGGATTAGACATATTAACAAAGATTCTTTCAAAAAAGAAGTTTGAGTTATGTCGATTAGCTACATGAATGATAGAGCCCTCTATGTATTTGAGAAGTAAAGATTTGTTACCTAAATAAAGGGCCCACCATTGACAAATAAAAAAAAGAGAGGCAAAAAACACAACAAAAGATAATAAAGCACAGAAGCCGTAAATGTAGCAAAATAAGCGCTAAAGAATAGTGCTGAATAGAAGTAAAGCAAGAGCCAAAAATTTTCATCTACAGCCACCAAAACTTTACTACATTTCTTAAGAGGTTTCAGGTGCCAAAATCATGCAACTTGTGGCAATTTTTTTATTCACATCTTTTGCCTATAAATAGGCAAGGAAGGAGAAGTTGATGTGCATCACAAACCAAGTAGCAAAATACTCATTGAATAGAAAGGCTAGAGTTGAGTTATCTGAAAAGCTAAGAGAAAGAAAAAAATTATAAGAGAGAGTTGTGTTCATTTTGAAAAAAATTCTTAAAAGAAGAGTGAAAAAATAATGAGAAAATATTTTTTAAGTGTTTTTTAAAAACACATTGAGTGTCACTATTTTAGTAATATCTTAATTATAATCTCTAAAATTTATCTAAGAATGTTTTTCTTTGTATTTACTATTTTATTATTAAAAGATTTATTTAAAGTTTGTTCCATAGACGTAGTTCTAAGAATGTTTTTCTTTGTATTTACTATTTTATTATTAAAAGATTTATTTAAAGTTTGTTCCATAGACGTAGTTAAAATATAAAAGTTTAACTAAATTTTTAATGTTAATTAGCTATTTGGAGAGTCTGAGAATGCGATAGAGAGCGATTGAGAGATTAGAAAGAAGGGAGAGCTTGATGTGAAGGGTAGCAACGTAATAAAGAAAATCTTAAGAGAGAAAAAGGTGAACGACAGCGCTGCGACGGCACCACAAGAAATTTCAGGTGAAGAATCCTAGCTCTGAGAATTCTCAGGTAATGGTTCCTGTCAATTGCTTCTAATTCTTCTTCTCCCATATATGATGCTTTGCTTTGTGGGTGTTCGTCTTTGTACATGAAATCTCGAGGGTTTGAATGCCTGGGTCTTTGACTTGGTCGTAATGAAGGATTTTCCAAATGGATTTTTTTTTTCTTTTTTTAACTGTGAGATGCTGCTGAGTTCCTCTGTATATTGGTGTTCTACCTATCTTATTTGTATGGATTACTATAGTCCGATTATAATTTGGGTTAAAGGCTGTGTGAAATCTGGTTACCCATATTCATAAATGGCTGAGTGAAATTAGATTATCTTGTGGGGTGCATATCGAAACTTTCCAAAACAAATGGGATGTGCTCTGAGTATCTTAGAAACATGAATTTTTGTATCACTAGTTTGAATCCTTCATAATCTATGGAAATGAGTTTGGTGGTTTTATTTCAATATTTTGAGTTCCATTGTCATGTGTTATTTGGTTTGGTATAAACTGCTTCGTTGTGAGCTATGGAAATGACAAACTTGTTTCTGGCTGTGTTTATTTGCTGGCTCATAATGATTTTAATACTGGGGATGACGCTTTTTTCTGGTTGAGAAAAGATGATTGGCAACTGTCCTTAAGGTGCTGACCTGGTTTTGATTTTGGAATTTTTGGGGGATTTAGTTAGTCCTTTCACCTAATTTTGGAACGTTGATATTAAATGAAGCCATTTAGTGTTCTTTTATACCTTATTCATTGGACGACTTTTGTGTTTATTTTATTTTATTTTATTTGCCATTTAAATTTGTAATAAAAATCATAAATAAGTAGAATGAATTTGATACCTTTTAGTTTCCTGTAAAAGTGTTTGTAATAATGACGTGATTTATCTGATTAGAAGTAGTCTTCTATTTTATCTTTAGACACGAATAAGATCTTCATTGGTAAATTGTTAATCGATGAAAAAAAACATACGACGCTCCGTTTTGTGAATATTCTTGCTTTTATTATTCACGCTACCGTGATATTTTCTTTACAAGCAAATAGAAAAATAAAATTTTTTATTTTTTTTTTAAAAAAAGATTAATCTTTTTAAAAATAAAAATAAAAATTGAAAATGCTTTCTTCAAACAAAAATAAAAAATAAGGAAAATAAGGAAAACAAGATGAAAGATAAGGTTGAAAGTTGAAAAGTCAACTAACTCGTTGTTACTATTTTTTACTTTCTAAGGTATGTGAATTTCGATCATCATAAGGGATAAGTCTTAGGATATCCTTTTAGTCAAGTTTAATTTTGTATATAATCAATTTTCTTTCACTTCTTTTTAAAAGTTCTTTCTCTAATTTTCTTTAGCATTATTACGTCTTTTAAATTTATTTTACTTATGATTGATAGAAGTAGTTAAATATGCAGTATAATTAATTTGTGCACTTGCGTTTTTTGATATTTTTTCAATTTAATTGGATGTTGTGAGATGTGTAACACATTTCACATGTGCACATAACTCTCAAATAGATTTTTATAAATAGACCATGTTCTCAAACAAACAAACAAAAAAATTTCCTCAAAGTTTTACCTTTCTAAAGATAAATTAAAATTTTGATGGTGATTTTAATTTAAAAAGTTCTTCTTTTTAAAAATTTTCTAGAAAGAATTTTGCTTTAAAAATTTGTCATCGGCGTCGCACAGTCCTCTTACTAGACGGGTGTGATAGGAAACTTGATTAAAAGACTTATAACAAACATAATCTTAATTTCCTAAATGAAGTTTCCAAATTTTTTTTTTTAAAAGTCCTTTTGCGAAACATATCAAGGTTTTTTATATTTTTTATTTTTTATATATATATTCAAAGGTAATAGCTTTGATCTCATTGCAATGACTATATAAACCGTTAATATTTGTGTCAAAGACAGAGGAAACATTGTTAATGTTACTTTTATGCCAATTTTAGGGTTAGATTGAGAGTAGGTAGGATGCATAGGTTCGTAATACACTACAACAAAAATGGTATTTAGTGGCAGTTTTTAAGTGATTTTAACGATAGTTCTAACCGTCATTAAAGCAATTAACGATAGTCGAAAAAATCGTCATAAAATAATGGGTATAGCAATGGTTCAGGTCAATCGTGGAAAAGATGTTGTTATGACGAATCCTAACGACTATTCCCTAAGCGTCATTAAGACGTGTCCTAACGATGATTTTCAAACCATCGTTAGGACTCGTCATAACGATGGTTAAGGAACCGCCGTTAGGATTTTTCTTAACGACGGTTTAAAAATTGTCATTAGGACGCGTCGTAATGCGCTTAGGGTATCGTCATTAGAACTCGTTTAACGACGGTTAAAAAATCGTCGTTAAAACAGAAACAATTTTTTTAAAAATTTATTTTAATTTTCAATCTTATATTTCTGCTATTCATAAAACTAATTCGGATTAATTTTTTTTTTATTTAACAATTACGCGTGCGAATTATTTTATATTTTTATTATTCAGAAGACTAATTCAGATTAATTTTTTTATTATATCACAATTATACGTGCAAATTATTTTATAATATAATAATTTATTTTAAAATTTATCGATATTTATCAACATATTGAATATACGTAAGTTATTGAATGCAAATGATATATATATACATATATATATATATATATACATACATATATATATGTACATATACATATATGTATATATGTATATGTATGTACATACATATACATATATACATATATGTATATGTACATATATATATGTATGTATATATATATATATATATATATATATATATATATATATATATATATATATGTATATACATATATACATATATATATGTATGTACATATATATATATATATACCTATACATATATACATATATATATATATATGTATATATATATGTATACCTATATGTATATGTATGTACATATATGTATATATGTATATGTATGTACATACATATACATATATACATATATGTATATGTACATATATATATGTATGTGTATATATATATATATATATATATATATATATATATGTATATACATATATACATATATATATGTATGTACATATATATATATATATATACCTATACATATATACATATATATATATGTATATATATATATATATATATATATATATATATATATATATATATATGTACATATATATGTACATATATATATATATATATATATATATATATATATATGTATATATGTATAGACATATATCTATATACATATATATATACATATATATATATATATATATGTATATATGTATATATGTATAGACATATATCTATATATATATATATAGAAAAAGAAATTCGTTGGGTTAGAGTTTTCAGCATTTTCAAATTAAACAAAATTATACCAACAATTTTTTATGATATTATGTTATTGTTATGTATTGAGAAATTACCCTAGGTTCAGGATTGTGAGGAAGTTCAATCTCAGGTGAAAGCTAACCCTGAAATTTTTGTAATAGGAACGCCATAGCGGCCTCCATCTGTTGCTACCGTGATGCGATGTCAGCGTCACACGCTACTCATTCAGCCTCTCGTCATTACTGCTCGACGTCTTCCTCCTCTATAACCGCTTTCAAGCGCTCAACCTCAATCTGTAACTCTTAGTATGGCAGACCAGACTGTGAGCTCGACCCAACTGAGGCACGACCAAAGACTTGACTTGAGCAAACACCTAACCCAAATCCTCAAACGCGATTGGAGTGCTCCTTAGTGCCTAGAGCTCTCACAAGTGAATCAGTCGTTGAGAGCTTTAGGCACGAACTGTCCTCTTGCTAGATCGAAGCAATTTTTTCTTGTAAAATCGAATAACAGACAATAAATAATATTAAACATTATCCAAAAATCAAATAATTACCTATGTATGGTTGATAAAAATTTTATACTTACCGCAACTACTCAAACTTCGTCGTTGATGTATGATCTGTCAGCTCTTTTATGAGTTGTCGTCTATACATTACCGCGAGTCACTGGACCACCAACCTCAGTCTCCTAAAATTTGAAATAATTAATCAAATTTTGATTATATAAATTAATGTGTTCTTCTTAAAATTAAAAGAAGGTATTCATGGATTTAAACTGACTATCTTAGCCTTCTTACGCGTAAGGCTCTTGGAGCCGTGACATTGTCTGATGTCTTTTATTCTGTCTATTCTTCGCAGCAACATCCTAATTAATCGCATAGAGAAATTAATTAGTCACAATATGTAAAAGTTAAAATATATAAACAGATTAATATAAGCAATTTACCCTGGATTTTGCATCAAGGCGATACTTTATGAAAGTCGCCCACAGATCAAATGGAATGCCAGCTGGGACTTCATTTCACAGATTATCTCTGGTCTTCGTACCATCATACACCAGTTGGAATAAATTATATCGTGCAGCTCTCCACTTCGCACCCAGCGACTGCATAATCAATTTCTAGTATAGGCCCGACATATTAAAGTGTGTCTACAAATGAAAGTAAAAAATTTAGTTACACATAAATAATAAATAAATATAATTAGTTACAAAAGATATATATTTCCATACCTGAATGTTGTTTATGAACACGTTCGTCTTATACTACTAAAGAATGCTCCTCCAGTCCCTGTAGGAGATCGGGAAGATATGTAAGTTATATCCGATGGTGTCAAGAAAGACATCGAGAAAACCACCACTGTCTTCGATAGGCTGGTGGTTGTCGTTGAACCAGACAACCACCTTCGACCCCTGGGGTAGCGCCCATACGTCGTGGACAGTCAACTGCTTGGACGTCAATTGCCCGGTCCCATTTGTCATAATATAAACATATATGTCCTGTTAGGTTACTATGACAAAATTAATATTCACATAAGATATTTAGGATACTCACTGACGACGTCAATTGTCCAACTCCTCCTGCATCTGCGCTCCTGATGTGCGGCCTAGTGCTCCTCCTCCACGTCGTCAAAAAACTTGTCTATATCGAGGTCAAAATCGTCATCTGGTGCTTGAGTGTCGAGGGGAGTGTGCATGGGATGTCCTGTGAATCCAACATCCGCGAGTCACTAGCAGGTACTAATGATGTGACAGCCTCCGACTCTGCTGCTCGAGAGTAGCGATGAGGAAGTGTGGATGGAACAGGCTCTAACTCCACAGTGGGCTGTCCGCCCTCACTAATCACTGGGCAGGGCGTAGGCGTATGTGAATTGGACGCATCTGCCCTGTGCTCCTGTCAAAATAAAATCAGCAACATAAGTCCTCGCATAAAACTATTACAAACTGAACTGTGCCTAATAAAATTTCTAAAAATATAAAAAAAAACAACAGTAAATTAATTGTAAGTAGAGAAAAATATATTTAAATAGGCGGCAACATCTAAACTATTATCGTAACAGGCATAAATTAACTTCTTTTGGAAACAATCTTTCTAAATTTTACGTGTAACATCCTAAACTTTTAATAAAGTTAGATAAATTTAAGGATGAATAGAAGATACTTATACCAAGTGATTAAGATGCTTAGTTATATGATTATAAGGCAAGCATAAGATAGGTAACATAATTAATGTTGAATCACATAAATATATGTATATATATTTCCTCTCACCTCCACCATACACATTATTATATATATATTTGGACATGCAAAAGGAGGAGCTTTACGTAGGTATATATATATGCATTTATCTCATTTACACCATGCATAGCATAATAGATATAGCCACCCATGCATGCATGGTATTGAAACAAAAACAAGCAGCCTTGGTAGGTTAAAAAGCATGCATGCACGTAGGAATGGAAACAAGCTGAAATGTGCACCAAAACCAGCAGAATATTATGCATCAACATGCAGCAGAAAAACGTCCAACTCTTGCTCCATAAACTAGGCAGCAACACATCCACATGGCAGCAGAAAAACAGGCCATCATGTCCAACAGAATGCATGCCATGTTTGCTCCATTATACAGCAGAGTTGGCGCCACATGCAAGCAGAGGAAGTGACCCACAAAGCCAGAAAAATCAGCTCCACATCAAGCAGCAAAAACACACTCACATGGCAGAATATTCACACCCACTTTTACTCCACAAGGACAAGCAGAAACACACACTTTCTGCTGCAGTTTCACGCCAGGAAAACAGAGGGTATCTTGCAGCAGTTTGGGTTGGCAGCCTAGGTCCCTTACGTGTAAAACAAGAGCCAACCTTTGAGCATATTATAACATAGTTACACATGCATGCAACCCACGTGGAGAGCAGCAGCATCACCTACTCCCCTGCCCAGCAAAATCCAAGTAGCTCCAGAAACCTTTAGCATCCAGCAACCTGCATCTCTGGTGCAGCAGAAGATGCCTGAATTTTCCTCATGCTAGCAAGGGAAAGGAGGGAGAGAAGAGGTCCAAAACCAGAAGAGGAAGAGGAAGGAAGAGGGAGAGGATATTCAGCAAGAAGAAGAAGGTTGAGAGAGGAAGAAGAGAGTGGAAAAAACCAGAGAAAAGAATGGAGAGTTTCCTTCCCTCAACATAAGGCAGTGAGAGTGAGAGTTATTGCTGAGGTTCGAAGCCTTCATCAACCCATATTTGGTGCAAGAAACATGGCTAACTTGCAAAGGAAACCAAGAGGAGAAGGAAGCTGCAAATTGAGAGCCATAGGAGTAGGTTTACATAAGGTAAGTCTGCCTTCTTCTAAAAATCCGATTTTGAGTTAGTAGATTAAATTTTGGGGGCCTGCATGGAGGATTTCTGTATCCCATATGAATATGTGTTCAATATAGAAGTTGTAGTTCTATGTCTTAGCTTTCCATATCATTTTGAATCACATAAATCGGACGTAAAATGAGAGAGTTATAGTTCATGGAGTGATGAGAGGTCAAAATCGGGTCTGGAATCTAGACTGGTGAAGAATAGCTTCGGTTTTCGAATTTCTGGGACTAATAAATAAGGAATATGAAGTTGTGGGTAAAATGAAAGTTGTAGATATATGTCTCACGGTTACATAGAAACTGGAATCACAAAATTTGGAGTCCATATGAGTGATTTATGGTCTGATTAGTGAGTAAAGGTCATAGAGCATAGAAGAGTTAGGTTGAGAAAATAGAAACCTTTTTGCACCCGAAAATATTGGCTTAGTAAATTTAGTAAATGACCTTTAAATTCTCTAATATTTGGTGATAATAGTCTTCAAATACTCTTAATAAATTCTGGAATGTTTCATGATTTTTGAGAACCTACAACTAGGTCTTTTGCAATTAAAAATCTATTGAGACAATTTGCTGGACAGCTTAGACTGTCGATGGAAAGACAAAAGTTTGAAGGGGTTAGATGTTGAAATTTCGTATTATAATTTTATGACATGTTAAAGGAATCCCAATTAATGATCCTACCAAATTGTAGAAAATTCTGGGTAGGTTAAGACACATAATAAAATGTAGCAATTTGGTAGTCTGAAAATGAGGCAGAACAGACCATAACCGGGGACAGCCTTAAAACTTGGGTTATTTTATGTGTCAAAAGAATTATTTTTTATTTGAAATTTTTATGGTGATTATATAACATATCTAGAATGCTTCATATAAAATATCATGAATTTCGAAGTAGTTTTACTAATCCAAATGATTGCAAAACAGAACCAAAATGGAACCGAAACTAATTTGCACTGTCCTGGGTATGGAGGTAGTTTTTGGAGTAGAATGGAAGAGTTAAGGGCTGAGAAAATTAAGAAATAAAATAAACATGTAAAGGTTCCTCCATAAAAAATTTTAGAAGTTTTAGAGGACTTTTGTCATATTTAATAGCAACCCCAAATCTCAGCAAAATCATAGTCTTGTTTTGAAGAGCAGAAGCTTTTAAACTAGAGATTTATGACTTTAGATATTAATATGCATGCATTAACTAAGAACTCTTATATGTTTTAGTTTGAGTTGCTGGTAGTAACATTGGCAGCCCTGGAAATGAAGTGATTATGCTGGAAATGAGGTAGCTAGCTCTTCCTTAAAACACTCTTTATGTTTATGAACTTGAATTTATCAAATTTCACTGGTTGCCTGACTTTTACGTTATGATGAATGATGGTCTAAAGATATGTTATGTATGCATTCTCGGGAATTAAGGGGGTGCACAAAAGGGTGCCAAGTAAGCCCCATTTCCCACACGATTGGCCAATAATAGGATATGCATAGCCCTTTGCAGGTATGGCCGTATTTACTGCACTGGGTAAGTAGACCATGATGTTATGGGTCCATGTGACCAAGATGCCGTATGAAAATGCCGTATGATAATGCCGTATGATGAATGTATGGTCAGTGCTTATGTTTCAGTGAAATAATTTGAGATGTTTTAAGGAATGGAATGTGCACTATTTTTCTGAAAACTTTGCTAGCTATTGAGATTATCATCTCACTTTTTATGTCCACATAATCACATTCCAGGTACTCCAGCAAGAGGTGAGCAACAGGAGTCTCAAGGTTGACTCATATGATCATGATTGTATTTTCCTTGGTTGTGTACCATTTATGTGGGATAGCCTAGATGGGTGCCAAATCCCTTTTAGACAGCTGATAATATGATGTAATATAAGTTATGGACTGTATCCGTTTCCATTATGGCATAAGATCCTTTATGATGTAAGCAATGCATATTATACCTAGCTAGTTGCCTATCAGGAAATGAAATTGGAAAATGCTTAGGATAGCCTTAAGCACTTTTATGCGTATGCAAGAAAGATTACAAATGATATAAATGAATAGGTAAAATTATGAGCTAGTTAGACCTTGTTAAAAAAAAAATTTGTTTAATATTTGGAGGTGTCACATTACGCATGTAACAGATCGCTCTCGTATATGATGATGTGAACCCCTGATATGAATTTCACCAAGAGGAGTGAAACCCAGAATCAATATGGGATCCAAATGGAAGGATCGTGTTCTAATCGGATTTATAACAAAAATAAATTAAAGAAAATGATCTTGACTCATTATCTATAAAGAGATAAGAACCAAATGTATAAGAAATATTGCAGACGCCACACTCAAGAAAGAGGAAGATTGTGAGTGATAAGTCTTGTTTGAACGCTACAAGATAAATCTTGATAAGTTCAGAAAAGTTCTTTAAAGAACCAAAGAGAAACCCTTTCAATATTATAAATGATCAATTAAATTGTTCATGAGTATACATGCCTATTTATAGGCCAATAACCTAAACTAACAAGGAAAACTATATAGAAAACTCCTATAGGACAAGAAAAATTAGAAATAGGAAACTATTTTAGAAACTATCAAATAGGAAACTCCTATAGGGTAAGGAAAAATACAAATAGAAAACTCTTCTAGAAACTATCAAATAATAAAGTTTCTTAGTCAAATAAAGAAAACACTAAAAGTAAATAAATCAGAAAAAAAAAACGTAGCTTAAATTGGGCCATGAAATAACTCATTAATTTTGGGCCTATATGCATTTTTCAGCATTGAATCTTCTTGTACTTTAGGTCCATAATTAAATCGATTGGTCTTAGCCCATATTTAAGTGGGTTTTAATGAAATGGACCGGTTTTAACTCTTCTTTTGTAGTAATGCAGGTATCTCCTTGTTGGGCCTCTAGACTTAGATCATTAAATGCTTCTTTAAATCTTTTAGCTCGAACTCTTATGATAGGTCCACTTGAGACTTCAAGCAGGTCTACATTCCATTTCCATTCGCTAGTTGTGCTCACATCATTCCCCTCCTGTTGAAAAGGATTTGTCCTCAAATCAGCACCTATATCAAAAAGAGTTAAATCAACAACTTTGAAACACACACTAACATTATCATTACTTGGAAGATCTAGCTTGTAGGCATTGATATTGATTCTTTCAATCACTTGAAATAAACCATATCCTCGTCGAAGTAATTTCAAATGCCTTTGGGGTAGAATAATTTCCTTCCTTATATGCAACCAAACACAATCTCCAAGATCAAATACAATTCTTTTGTGTCCCTTTTTAGGTTTATTGACATATTGTTCAATTTTTCTCTCAATGTCTTGCCTTGCCTTCTTATAGATTTTCTTAACAAAATCGGCTTTCTTCCAACCATCTAAGTTAACCTGCTCAATACTCCTAGGCATATTATGCAATCTCACAATTTCCTTGAAAAACAAATCAGCAATATAAGATGCATCATTGGTTTATGACATGGTATGAAATGTTTCATTTTAGAAAACCTATCAACAACCACATATATAAAATTGCTACCTCTTTTTGACTGAGGTAAATTCAACTTAAAATTCATAGATATGTCAACCAAAGGTTCATTATGTATGTATAAAGGAGCATATAAACCATGAGGCTTCATCTTAAACTTAGCTTGTCTACAAGTTAAAAACTGTTCACATATTTGTTTTGCATCATATTTTATATGCAGAACATCTAAAGTCTTAGATATGCCAAAATGCCACCTTAAACCACCTCCATAAGCTTCCCTAACAAGCAAATCCTGCAATGAATATTTAGGCATATACAATTTATTTTCTCTAATCAGAAATTTATTATGCCCAAAGAACTTATCAAATGTCACTTTTTCACATACATTGAGAATATTACCCTGCAAAAGAGAAATTTCAATATTGGGTAAATAAGAGTTAAGCTCTTTAATACAATCATTGACAAAATTGAAAACAAAACATTTTTTTGTCACACTTTCTCTTGCATAAAAATTCATTTGTTTTCTCTCGATTTTTCTTTCAATGACCCAATTGGTTCTTTTAATTTCTCCATCAATTTTCTCAATCTCTCTTTCATTTTCTCTTTTAACTTTCTCAGCCTCTATCTCTTTTTCTTTCATAATTTTATCAACCTCTCTCTCTTTTTCTCTCTTAATTCTCTCATCCTCTATTTCTTTTTCTCTCATAATTTTCTTAACCCCTCTCTCTTTCTCTCTCTTAATTTTCTCGGCCTATCTATCTTTTTCTATCATACTTTTTCTGTCATCTATCTCTTTTTCTCTCATAATTTTCTCGGCATCTCTATCTTTTTCTCTCTTAATTCTTTCACTCATTTTCTTTTCTTCACTCTCTTTCTTTTGTAACCTTACTTGATCATCACAGTAGTCTCTAACACTTTTAGAACCTTGAGTAGGGCTTTGTAACTTCTTAAATAAGTCCCAATGGTAGTGACTTGAAATAAATCGCTTTCTCATAACTGCTTTCATATCCTCCCATGTCTCAATAGACCTTTCTCTAATTAGTCTCCTGCTTAAAATCAATTGATTCCACCAAATAATAGTATAGTCAGTAAATCCCATGATAGCCAACTTTACCATTTTCAACTCAGAATAGTTGTGACAACCAAACAACAACTCCATCCTTCTCTCCCAATTTAGATAAGCTTCGGGGTCATTTTTACCTTGAAACGATGGGACTTTCATCTTAAAACTACCCAAGTTATTATTTTTGGAATTCCTAACTTCTCTAAACCTCCCACCATATCTTATACTCAAATCCCTGTCAATTGCATCAAAATCATCTCTATAATACTCTCTACCTTCAAAACTCTCTTTCCTCAGTTGAACTATCTCTCTCCTATGCATATTGTGAGTATTTTGTGAATTCTCTACCCGATCTAAATGTTCATGAACTTGTTCTATCTTTACTCTCAACAATCTCCTCATCTTACTCACTAAACCTTCCATCAACAACTTCAGATCTACCATTCCCAATACATCATCAATCGTATTTTTGTTTTTGTTATGTGACATGATTGTCCTACAAAATAATATTAGAAAAACAAATCTCACAACACTAACTCACGTGTTCCTCTCAAGATTAATGGCATTCACACTCGTGTTTACTCAAATTTTGGCTTTTACCCTCTTATAAGCTCACACCCTCTTGCCTTTTTCCTCTCTTAGTCCCATCTTTAAGTTCTTTATTCAACTCAAACAAACTCACACAAAATTCTTCTTGCAACAATCCAAACTCAACTAATAGAGTACAATGAGCAAAGGAAGAAAAAAAAAATAGAATTTTAAGAAGCAAAGGAACAAAGCAATAGAACTTTAGGAAAAATTAAAGACAAGATAAGGAATAAGAAAATAAGAACAAGAAGCAACTAAAATAGAAAGAAATCAACCACAAGAGGAAACAAAACAATTGAGATAGAAAAAAAAATCAAAGTAAGATAAGCAAACGAATTAAAGATCAGAGTAAGAAAAAAATTGATGCAATTAGAATTACTAGATCACTTTTTTTTTAAAGATTAGATTGCAAAGTCTAGGTGGAAAACTTGAATTTCAACAATAATGGGTTCTATTTTTTTTTTTTTGAATTTTTTTTCGAATATGAACTTGAACTAGGAACACTAGAAATAAAATGAAAATTAGAAGATGAGAAGAACGAAGAACACAGAAAAAAAATACAAGATAGTAAGATGGAATAATAATAAGAAAACAAATAGGATAGATCAAACTTGATTTAGAACTTAGGCTCCGATACCAAATGATGTGAACCCTTGATATGAACCTCACCAAGAGTAGTGAGACCTGGAATCAATATGGGATCCGATTGGAAGGATCATGTTCTAATAAGATTTATAACAAAAATAAATTAAAGAAAATGACCTTGACCCATTATCTATAAAGAGATAAGAACCAAAGGTATAAGAAATATTGCAGACGCCACACTCAAGAAAGAGGAAGATTGTGAGTGATAAGTTTTGCTTGAACGCCACAAGATAAATCTTGATAAGTTTAGAAAAGCTCTTTAAAGAACCAAAGAGAAACCCTTTCAATATTATAAATGATCAACTGAATTGTTCATGAGCATACATGCCTATTTATAGGCCAATAACCTAAACTAACATGGAAAACTATATAGGAAACTCCTATAGGACAAGGAAGATTAGAAATAGGAAACTGTTCTAGAAACTATCAAATAGAAAACTCCTATAGGGCAAAGAAAAATACAAATAGGAAACTCTTCTAGAAACTATCAAATAGGAAAGTTTCTTAGTTAAATAAAGAAAACACTAAAAGTAAATAAATCAGAAGAAAAAACGTAGCTTAAATTGGGCCATGAAATAATTCATTGATTTTGGGAC
Source organism: Gleditsia sinensis (assembly GCA_037074535.1). Classification (NCBI taxonomy): domain Eukaryota; kingdom Viridiplantae; phylum Streptophyta; class Magnoliopsida; order Fabales; family Fabaceae; genus Gleditsia; species Gleditsia sinensis. The sequence continues at coordinate 58,150,752 of CM073463.1, read as the reverse complement.
TATATGCAATTTTCAGCATTGAATCTTCTTGTACTTTAGGTCTATATTTAAATTGGTTGGTCTTGACTCATATTTAAGTGTGTTTTAATGACATGGATCAGTTTTAGCTCTTCTTTTGTAGTAATGCAGGTATCTCCTTGTTGGGCCTCTAGAATTAGATCATTAAATGTTTCTTTAAATCTTTTAGCTCAAACTCTTATGACAGGTCCACTTGGGACTTCAAGCAGGTCTGCATTCCATTTCCATTCGCTAGTCGTGCTCACATCATATAAGATTTTCATCTTCCTCGCCCATTTCATATAAGTCACAGGGTCTCAAATGCATAACTATACTCCATTTCTTGTCCAGCTCATCTTGTATATAGTACACTTGATGATCCTTAGATACTTGGATGTATGGCTTGTCATCGTTATTTTCACCAGTGTGAATTAATCGAAAAAAATCAACTGATATCACTCCGAAGTCATCGGTTGCAATTCCCCTCGTTGTAGTTGTGTTGGTCCACATACACTTAAATAATGTGACTATAAATGCCCATGGTAGTTTAACTCAATAATATCCAATAGTTTTCCATAATACGGGACACCACCAAATTGCATGTTCTTGTTGTCACTACTACTTGCATAACTCCTCATCCCGAAAGTATCGTAAACTCCGCTATTTTGAGTTATCATCCCTTGGTCTCACTCTAAAGTTTGAAATTTGAATCTGTTTACGTTGTAAGCACTGTATCGACGTGTTCTATCTAGTGGACCAAATGCAATAAATTTTAAATCAATACATTGTGATCCATCGTCATCAATTGTGATATGTAAAAAGAATAAGGGATGTGATGTGGGGTAAGCCACAAACTCTGGATCTAGACATCAAACCTTGACACAACTCAAAGAAGACAACAATGGAGGTTAAATCTGAAAATGGAAGAAAACAGAAATAAAAGAAATAGAAGTAGAACCAATTCATACAATGGAACAACCCTTGTTCTATGAATCAAGAACTGAACCAAATGATGAAGAAACCATACCAGTACAACCTTACACAATGGCCATGGCAGCCAAGTACAAGGAGGAGGCTTATGGAGGCTTGAGAACACCAATCTCTAGGGAGATTGACACACACAAGAACAACTAAGCAAGATCAATCAGCAATGCTCTCTTCTCTCAAAAGTACTCTTTTGATATAAGGGAAAATAAGTTTCTGAGTTACAAAATGTCTAATCTGCTAAAAACACACTAAGGAGGGCTTTTATAGTCCTAGTGCTGGCCTCTCTTTATAAAAAACGAAATACTAAAAATTAAATAAGGAAATTGTCTTAAAACAGAAAAGACTACAAGCAAAACGTCCAATCACTTCATGGAGTCTTCTCTTCACCCCTAGGGTCTTCATGAGTTGCAATGGCCACCATTGACTTGATGGACAGATCCTTGATAGATGGCTCGAAGAAGGCTGTTAACATGGAAGGCTCCTTGGACAAGAAGAAGGTTATCACCTTGTCCAATTTTTGTTGGATCTCCTTAGCCCTTGCCCTAGTGATAGGACCTTCAAATGTAGGAACTTGAGGTGTAGGTGATCCCTCATCATCCTCCCCTTCTTGAAAAGGATTCGACCTCGAATCATCCAGCTCCTCATCATGTCCCTCATAAAGTGTAAGGTCTCCAACATTGAAGGTTGCACTCACGCCATACTCCCCGGGCAGCTCCAGCACATAAGCATTATCTCCAACTCTTTTCAAAACCTTGAATGAACCATCTCCTCTTGGTGAAAGCTTGGACTTGCGTTTTTCAGGAAAACGCTCCTTCCTCAAATGAACCCAAACAAGATCCCCCCGTTTGAAGATTACTCTCCTTCTTCCTTGGTTTGCCTTGGCAGCATTGTACTCTCCCTTTTGTTGCAGCTTTGCCCTAGTCCTTTCATGCATCTCCCGAATGAACTCCACCTGTTTTCCTGCATTGAAATCTGCTCGTTCCTTCATAGGCAACGACGTAAGATCAAGTGGGGTTAAAGGATTCAAACCATAAACACACTCAAAAGGACTCAGAGAAGTAGAAGAATGAACAGCCCTATTATATGCAAATTCTACATGAGGTAATGCATCTTCCCAAACCTTCAGATTCTTTCTAATGATAGCCCTTAAGATAGTTGTGAGAGTCCTATTGGTCACGTCAGTTTGACCATCAGTTTGTGGATGACTAGAAGTAGAAAATAACAATCTAGTCCCTAGTTTTCCCCAAAGAGTTTTCCAAAAATAGCTAAGGAACTTCACATCCCTATCACTCACAATAGTTCTAGGCACTCCATGTAACCTAACTATTTCCCTAAAGAACAAGTTAGCTACATTAGAAGCATCATCAATCTTATGGCAAGCAATAAAATGAGCCATCTTAGAAAATCTATCAACAACCACAAATATAGAATCTCTCCCCTTCTTAGTCCTAGGCAACCCTACAATGAAATCCATACTAATATCTTCCCAAGGGGCTGTAGGAATAGGTAAAGGAGTATACAAACCATGTGGCTTAATTCTAGACTTGGCTTTTAGGCACTCTAAACATCTCTTCACTAAGTGTTCTACGTCCCTAAGCATGTGTGGCCAAAAGAAATGTGTATGCAGCATATGATATGTCTTATCCCTACCAAAGTGTCCCATTAAACCTCCCTTATGGGCTTCCTCGACAAGTAACATCCTCAAGGAACACCTAGGAATGCACACCTTATCAATTTTGAACAAAAATCCCTCAAACAAGTAAAACTTATCTAAGGAACCTTTCTGCACACAATGCTTATAAGTAGCACCAAAATCAATGTCATCCGCATATAACTCTTTAATGTAAGTGAATCCTAACACCTTAGAGTCTAATGTGGTCAACAAAACATGTCTCATAAAAAGTGCGTCAGCAACAACATTATCTTTTCCCTTTTTATACTTAATGACATATGGAAATGTTTCAATGAATTCCATCCATCTACCATGCCTCCTATCAAGTTTATCTTGACTCCTAAAATGCTTTAAAGACTCATGATCAGTATGCAAAATAAACTCTCTAGGCCATAAGTAATGTTGCCAATTCTTAAGCACTCTATATAAAGCATACAACTCTTTGTCATAAGTAGAGTAGTTAAGACATGCACCTTTCAATTTTTCAGAGAAGAAGGCAATAGGCTTACCTTCTTGCATGAGAACACCTCTAATACCAATTCCAGAAGCGTCACACTCTACTTCAAATGGGCGAGTGAAATCTGGGAGCACTAGAAGTGGCGCTGATGTGGGCTAAGCCACAAACTCTAGATCTAGACACCAAACCTTGATAGAACTCAAAGAAGACAACAATGGAGGTTAAATCTGAAAGTGGAAGAAAACATAAATAAAAGGAATAGAAGTAGAACCAATTCACACAATGGAACAACCCTTGTTCTATGAATCAAGAACTGAACCAAATGATGAAGAAACCCTACTAGTACAACCTTACACAATGGCCATGGCAGCCAAGCACAAGGAGGAGGCTTATGGAGGCTTGAGAACACCAATCTCTAGGGAGATTGACACACACAAGAACAACTAAGCAAGATAAATCAGCAATGCTCTCTTCTCTCAAAGGCACTCTTTGATAGAAGGAAAAATAAGTTTCTGAGTTACAAAATGTCTAATCTACTAAAAACATGCTAAGGAGGGCTTTTATAGTCCTAGTGCTGGCCTCCTTTTATAAAAAACGAAATACTAAAAATTAAATAAGGAAATTGTCTTAAAACAGAAAAGACTACAAGCAAAACGTCCAATCACTTCATGGAGTCTTCTCTTCACCCCTAGGGTCTTCATGAGTTGCAATGGCCACCATTGACTTGATGGATAGATCCTTGATAGATGGCTCGAAGAAGGCTGTTAACATGGAAGGCTCCTTGGACAAGAAGAAGGTCATCACCTTGTCCAATTTTTGTTGGATCTCTTTAGCCCTTGCCCTAGTGATAGGACCTTCAAATGTAGGAACTTGAGGTGTAGGTGATCCCTCATCATCCCCCCCTTCTTGAAAAGGATTCGACCTCGAATCATCCAGCTCCTCATCATGTCCCTCATAAAATGTAAGGTCTCCAATATTGAAGGTTGCACTCACGCCATACTCCCCGGGCAGCTCCAGCACATAAGCATTATCTCCAACTCTTTTCAGAACCTTGAATGGACCATCTCCTCTTAGTGAAAGCTTGGACTTGCGTTTTTCAGGAAAATGCTCCTTCCTCAAATGAACCCAAACAAGATCCCCCGGTTTGAAGATTACTCTCCTTCTTCCTTGGTTTGCCTTGGCAGCATTGTACTCGCCCTTTTGTTGCAGCTTTGCCCTAGTCCTTTCATGCATCTCCCGAATGAACTCCACCTATTTTCCTGCATTGAAATTTGCTCGTTCCTTCATAGGCAACGGCGTAAGATCAAGTGGGGTTAAGGGATTCAAACCATAAACACACTCAAAAGGACTCAGAGAAGTAGAAGAATGAACAACCCTATTATATGCAAATTCTACATGAGGTAATGCATCTTCCCAAACCTTCAGATTCTTTCTAATGATAGCCCTTAAGATAGTTGTGAGAGTCCTATTGGTCACTTCAGTTTGACCATTAGTTTGTGGATGGCTAGAAGTAGAAAATAACAATCTAGTCCCTAGTTTTCCCCAAAGAGTTTTCCAAAAATAGCTAAGGAACTTCACATCCCTATCACTCACAATAGTCCTAGGCACTCCATGTAACCTAACTATTTCCCTAAAGAACAAGTTAGCTACATTAGAAGCATCATCAATCTTATGGCAAGCAATAAAATGAGCCATCTTAGAAAATCTATCAACAACCACAAATATAGAATCTCTCCCCTTCTTAGTCCTAGGCAACCCTATAATGAAATCCATACTAATATCTTCCCAAGGGGCTGTAGGAATAGGTAAAGGAGTATACAAACCATGTGGCTTAACTCTAGACTTGGCTTTTAGGCACTCTAAACATCTCTTCACTAAGTGTTCTACGTCCCTAAGCATGTGTGGCCAAAAGAAATGTGTATGCAGCATATGATATGTCTTATCCCTGCCAAAGTGTCCTATTAAGCCTCCCTTATGGGCTTCCTCTACGAGTAACATCCTCAAAGAACACCTAGGAATGCACACCTTATCAATTCTGAACAAAAATCCCTCAAACAAGTAAAACTTATCTAAAGAACCTTTCTGCACACAATGCTTATAAGTAGCACTAAAATCAATGTCATCCGCATATAACTCTTTAATGTAAGTGAATCCTAACACCTTAGAGTCTAATGTGGTCAACAAAACATGTCTCCTAGAAAGTGCGTCAGCAACAACATTATCTTTTCCCTTTTTATACTTAATGACATATGGAAATGTTTCAATGAATTCCATCCATCTACCATGCCCTATCAAGTTTATCTTGACTCCTAAAATGCTTTAAGGATTCATGATCAGTATGCAAAATAAACTCTCTAGGCCATAAGTAATGTTGCCAAGTCTTAAGCACTCTATATAAAGCATACAACTCTTTGCCATAAGTAGAGTAGTTAAGACATGCACCTTTCAATTTTTCAGAGAAGAAGGCAATAGGCTTACCTTGTTGCATGAGTACACCTCCAATGCCAATTCCAGAAGCGTCACACTCTACTTCCAATGGGAGAGTGAAATCTGGGAGCACTAGAAGTGGCGCCTTGGTGAGCCTCCACTTCAGATTGTTGAAGGCCCTCTCTTGTGCCTCTCCCCATACAAATGGAGCATGCTTCTTGGTGATCTCAGTCAAGGGTGCAGCAATGGTGCTAAAATCCTTGACAAAACGCCTATAGAAGCTGGCTAGTCCATGAAAGCTCCTCACTTGTCCAATTAAAGTTGGAGTTGGCCAATCTTGAATGGCTCTTATCTTCTCTTCATCCACTTGCAGCCCTTGTGTACTCACTACAAAACCAAGAAATGTGACTTTATTAGTGCAGAAATCACACTTTTTCAAATTGGCATACAAGTACTCTACTTTAAGGTTAGAAAGAACTTCCCTTAAGTGTCCTTCATACTCCTTTAGGGACCTGCTATAGATAAGTATATCATCAAAGTATACTATAACAAATTTCCCTATAAAATTCCTCAAAACATAGTTCATCAATCTCATGAAAGTAGAAGGAGCATTTGTCAAACCAAATGGCATTACAAGCCATTCATAGAGACCAAACTTGGTCTTGAATGCAGTCTTCCATTCGTCTCCTTCTTTCATCCTAATCTGATGATATCCACTCCTTAGATCAAACTTTGTGAAGATGGTGGCACCATAGAGATCATCTAACATGTCGTCCAGCCTCGGAATTGGATGGCGGTACTTGATGGTGATGTTGTTGATGGCTCTACAATCAACACACATCCTCCATGTGTTGTCCTTCTTTGGCACAAGTAGGACTGGCACGGCACAAGGGGATAGGCTCTCTCTCACATAACCCTTGTCTAAGAGCTCTTGCACTTGGGTCTGGATTTCTTGGCTCTCCTTAGGGTTCATTCTATAAGCTGGCCTATTTGGTAAGGTGGCTCCAGGAATAAGATCTATTTGGTGCTCTATTCCTCTCAAAGGGGTTAGGCCAGGGGATATCTCATCCGGAAATACGTCCTTAAGCTCTTCTAAAAGGGCTTGGATAGGAGGTGGTAGGGCAGCCTTAGTTTCTTCACTTAGCATGGCCACTTTCTTGCACAAAAGCATGAGGATGGTTTCTAGGGGTAGATACTCACCTTGTAGCTCACTTTTGGATGCTAATAAGACACTAAAAGGCTGGATTGCTAAGGCTTGGCTTGGCTTTGAGGGGGTGCCTACTTGCTGGCGAGTTGTGCTCTTGCCTTGCTTCTTCTCCTCTCCTTGTTCCTTATCGTTTTCCTTCTTCCTTTTATAGGCCTCGGCAATCTACATAGGAGACATAGGTTTTAAGACAACATTCTTGCCATTAAATGTAAAGGAATGCTTATTAGTGTGACCATCATGCATGACTCTTCTATCATATTGCCATGGTCTACCTAACAAGATGTGACAAGCTTGCATAGGAACAACATCACACAGAATTGTATCTTCATAGTGACCTAATGTGATAGTAACTTTAACTTGCTTATTCACTTTCAATTCTCCACAATCATTCATCCAATGCAGTTTGTAAGGCCTAGGGTGATGAAAAGTAGTAATTTGCAACTTAGAAATCAATTCAGTACTAGCAATATTGCAACAACTACCTCCATCAATTATCATATTGCACACCTTTCCCTTAACTAAGCATCTAGTATGAAACAAGTTTTCCCTTTGATTATCCTCACAAGGGGCAGGTTGTACATGCAATGTTCTCTTACAAATTAAAGACTCTCCATGCTCATACTCAATCTCATCCTCATTATCAAAACCAGATTCATGCTCATTCGCCTCATTAACACACTCTTCATTATCTTCTTTGTCACTTTCAGATTCATATTGTCCTAAGTGGTTAATCATGAGCGTTTTTCTATTAGGACAGTCCTTCATCATATGACCTCTTCCTCTACATTTAAAGCATTCAATGTCCCTAGTTCTAAGAGTAGGGTTAGAGGTACTCCCTTTGGGTCCATTAGAGGAACCAGTTGTGGCTCGTGGAGGGTAGGGTGTGGCACTAGGTGGTGCACTTCTTTTTTGTCCGACTTGCTCCAAGTATGGCTCTCTTTGTGAAGACTCCCGACCATAGGATTGAGAGCTACGTCCTTGCTGGTTTCGCCAAGTGTTGGATGTTCCACTTGAGCTCTTGTTTCCTTGGTTCCTAGCCCTTGTCTTTCTTTCTACTTTTATTGCTAAGTGTAGCAATTCTGTCATAAAGCTGTATGGATACAAGTCGACTTCATTAGCCAAAAATGAATTGAGAATTCTAAGATACCTTGCCATAGTTATCTCTTCATCTTCAGTTACATTGGCTTTCACCATTGCCACTTGTATGGCATTATAGGTCTCTTCTGCACTCATTGACCCTTGTCTCAAATTCTCCAATCTTTGCCTTAGGTCTCTTGTATGATGTTGAGGTACAAATCTAACCCTCATCAAAGCTTTCATTTGCTCCCATGTGGCCACGTCTGGATCAAGTACTCTTCTTCTTTCCTTGACCAGGTTGTCCCACCATATGAGGGCATAGCCATTGAACTCCAATGCAGCTAACTGGACCTTTTTATGCTCAGCAAAGTTGTGGCATGACCAGATTTGTTCTATCTTGGTCTCCCACTCCATGTATACATCTGGATCACACTTGCCTTCAAAATTTGGGATCTTCACTTTGATCTTCCCAATGCCGTCTTGCTCTGGCTCACGTCCTCTTCTAGCTTGGTAGCCCCTAGGAGGCTCAGCTTGCCAGCCTTCATACTCCAACTCCTCATCTTGATAACCCTGAAATGCATTAAAACGATTAGGTGCATAATGATTTCGTCTATGTAAAGGAGAGTTATGGACAAAGAGCTGCTCATTGTGAGCATGGACTAGAGTGTCATGGTGAGGGGCGACGCCTTGTGATCTTCCAAGGTAAGACGCGGTGCCTGGTGGGACTTGACGGTGCGCACCTTGAGCGGCGTCATAAGCACTCCTTTGATCTGGTAGGGGCACTCTTGGGGCCACATTGGAAGGGACTCCATCCTCAGCATAGGTACCTAGAGGGATAAGGGCAGGTGGTGCTGGCCTTGCCTCCAAAACAGCCATCCGAGCGGTCAAGCAGGCTAAGTTGTCCGACATGGTCTTGAGCATGTTGAACATCTCAGGTGGTATTGGTGAGGAACTCCTTGAATGTGGAGGACTTGGTGACCTAGACATGTTCAAAAGAAGACTAACACCTAAACAAATCAGATTAGAGAAATCAAAATCACCTCACTAGTGTTTCACTCTTGTGTTTAATCTCTCTATCCCAATTGTTGTTGATGCACGTTTTTTTTTGTCTTGTATGGATCAAATAACCCACTTGAGCAGGGTGTTCTAAGCCAACAATTGCCAATAAATGTTGAGTTATAGAAAGGATAAGCTCGGCAGAGGATTAAACAAGAAAATGACTCAGTAAAAGAAAGAAAACAAGACTCAAGAAGACAATTGCAAGAATGTAATGCAGATAGACGAAGTATACTCAATCGATCTGAACTCAAGAAGGAAGAATTATACTTTACTTGTCTCAACTTGTACCAATGGAGATTAGAAGGGTGAGGTTCAAAATCTGGCTAAGTGTGGGACAAGGCTAGGGTATGGCTAGGGCTTGTAGGACTCCCTGGTGTATCTGAGGGCTCTTGGCAATCCCTTTGAGCTTCACTTGAGAAATGACTAAGTACAAACTACTTCTATGAAATGATTACAACTTAGGATAGTATGAAATACAAATGAAATGCTGAAATGAGACTTGAATTTCTTTTCTTTTTTTTTCTTTTTTTTTTCGTTTTTTTTCTTTTTGTCTCAAGAATAAATAAAATACAGAAATGAAACTTTAGAATATCAGAAATAAGAAATTAACACCTGGAATTTCAATTTAAATTTCGAAAATCACTTCTAATAACAGATTGGACTTAATCTTCTTGATTTTAAGGAACAAGTATAACAGCTGCAAATCAAATCTCCCTGATTTGAGGAACAAATATAACAGCTGCAAATCAAATCCCCTGATTTTAGGAGCAATTATAACAGCTGGAAATCAAATCTCCCTTATTTTATGGAGTAATTATGACAGCTGCAAAAACAAATCCCTGATTTTTAGGAGCAATTAATGCTCAGCCATGGAAGTCAAACCTGGTTGTTGCAATAAAGGAATGCAGCCTGATTTGTAGGGAGCAGCTAATGTTCAGCCTTAGAAATCAAACCTGGCTGTTGCAGCAAGGGATGGACGTTTTTCTGGATGGTGAAGGCAAGAAATGGTGGTTGGTGGTTGAACAAGGCTGCAGCAAGTGTTTTATGGTGGTTCACGATGATGTAAGTGAGGGAATGTGTTCAAATCTCCAAAACCACAAGCAATTCAAGCAAAGCACAACAATGGAAGACCAGAAATGACTCAAAAATGAAAATGACATAAAAATGAAATGGCAAAAACTCCAGATGAACAAAGCTAACCAGCAGCGGCGCTTTGGTGGTGATGTGGTGGTGGTAAGGTGTCACCTTGCTCTGATACCAATTTGATGTGGGGTAAGCCACAAACTCTGGATCTAGACACCAAACCTTGACACAACTCAAAGAAGACAACAATGGAGGTTAAATCTGAAAATGGAAGAAAACAGAAATAAAAGAAATAGAAGTAGAACCAATTCACACAATGGAACAACCCTTGTTTTATGAATCAAGAACTGAACCAAATGATGAAGAAACCATACCAGTACAACCTTACACAATGGCCATGGCAGCCAAGCACAAGGAGGAGGCTTATGGAGGCTTGAGAACACCAATCTCTAGGGAGATTGACACACACAAGAACAACTAAGCAAGATCAATCAGCAATGCTCTCTTCTCTCAAAAGTACTCTTTTGATAGAAGGGAAAATAAGTTTCTGAGTTACAAAATGTCTAATCTGCTAAAAACACACTAAGGAGGGCTTTTATAGTCCTAGTGCTGGCCTCCCTTTATAAAAAACGAAATACTAAAAATTAAATAAGGAAATTGTCTTAAAACAGAAAAGACTACAAGCAAAACGTTCAATCACTTCATGGAGTCTTCTCTTCACCCCTAGGGTCTTCATGAGTTGCAATGGCCACCATTGACTTGATGGACAGATCCTTGATAGATGGCTCGAAGAAGGCTGTTAACATGGAAGGCTCCTTGGACAAGAAGAAGGTTATCACCTTGTCCAATTTTTGTTGGATCTCCTTAGCCCTTGCCCTAGTGATAGGACCTTCAAATGTAGGAACTTGAGGTGTAGGTGATCCCTCATCAGGATGAGTTGTTCTCATATTTGACATACGAATGAAACGTGACCATGTTGAAATACTTACACGACGCGAAAACTAAGAGACAAATTCTCTGTGGACATTTTTATCTATCTCGGTAGATGGTCGCGGCCAACTTCTTAAACTATGCCTTACATAGTCTTTAAATTCCCTGTTAAGTAAACAATATAGATACACTTAATGTTACATAGCATTCAAAATTGTATACAAATGTAGCTAAGTATGAGTTAACTTACTGTAGGTAATGATCAACTTCCTTGCAGTTTGTTAAGACATATCGATGGCCCAGCAATTTTTGTTGAGAAGAAAGCGTGAAATATTCAAACCCACCAACTAGTCTTCCTATTAGTGGGAACAAACTCTTAACGGACGTCTGAACATTGGGTCAATCATACACACGAGTAGGACGATTGGAGACAGTCTCAACACCATTTATGTACCTGGAACAGAACACTAAAATTTATCCTACAACATACAACTCTGCTATTGAGCCTTTTGGCCTTACTCTATTCTGCACAAAATACTTAAGCTTATCCAAGTATCTATACAATATAGATTAGCTGAATAAAATTGAACTGGGTTAGAAAGTGTCTTCCTTATGGCTAACGGTAATAGTTGTTCCACAAGGATGTAACAGCCATAACTTTTCAATCACTTGATCTTACGTTGTCTTACATCAATGCATCTGAAGATATTACTGGAATAATTGTTAGGCACAAATACATTCTTAAGTGTTCTGAGGAAGACTTCCTTGCCTGCATTTGTCAATATGAACAAAGCAGGTAGATATTTACTGTTATCATTTGGCCATAGCTTTGACCTCACACCAAACTCCTGTAAGTCTCTTTGCACATTTACGTGGTCCTTTGAACGGCCAGTATCATTGAGTAAAGTATAAATGATATTGTCGCAGACATTTTTTTCAATATGCATGACATCAAGATTATGACACAGCATATTATTCGCCCAATACAAAAGTTTGAAAAATATACTTTTCTTACGCCATTGTTGAGTCCCAGCATCAACCATACTGTGATCTCAGGTCTGTCGTTGTTGAGTCTCAACATCAGTTTCCACATTTTTCCCGAAAACAACTTCAATATCATCGACTCGTCTTAAAATGTTTACGCCACTCAATTGTAGAGGAGGGTTTCTTCTTTCCTCTTTTCTATTAAAACTATTGCGGGCCATCCTAAATTTATGATCCAGAGATAGAAAGCGGCGATGTCCCATAAAACACCAATTCCGATTATGAGGGAGACACACTTGAGTTGAGTCAAAGTTATAATGTGGACAGGCTAATCTAGTATGAGTATTCCAGTCTGATAAATATCCAAGGCCAGGGAAATCGCTGATTGTCCATAAAAGAGCTGCATGCATGTTGAACATTTATTTGTTGAATGCATCGTATGTCCGAACACTTTCAACCCATAACTCCTTCAACTCCTCAATTAGTGGTTGTAAAAATACATCTATATCATTTCTCGATGCTTTTCTCCCTGGAATTATCATTGACAATATGAATGAACTCTGTTTCAAAGACATCCAAGGAGGGAGATTATGTGACAACTTTTTAATTTTATTATTATTATACAATATAGAGTTCACATACACGTCATTAATCAAAACGTACGTACAACAAATCAAACACACAAATATCTACATCTTATTTATTCCAGTTGACCAATTCTAGAGATACAGGTGCAGGTGGTTGCACCTTCACTGGGATCTAAGCCAACTCGACCACAAATATTTTATTTGTTTCTAGGATCTGCCCATCATAGAGTAACTCGATCCAACGTGCACTAAAAGTCAGAGCCATAGAAAAATCTGCATAACTAATTTTCTGAACATGACATGAAAATATAGTGAGAATTAAATCCCAGTAAGTTCAATAATAAATCATCATCAATATAGCTCATCACGTCATGTTCATATGTATATACTACAGCAAATATCTTTGGTCACATGAATGCGCTTTATCTATGTACATGAAAATCATACAGTAATGACATGTATGACAGGATTAACTATTTTCAGAATATCATATGATGACTATCAATTTATTCTCATATCAAGCTACTTCGGTCAGGGTGAGTATTTTTTATTCTCTAGTACAGGCTTTTCTCGCTCCGTCCGATGTAACAACCTCTTTTTTTTTTCCTTTATTATTATACAATATTGAGTTCACATACATGTCATTAATCAAAACAGACGTATAACATATCAAACACATATATTTACATCTTGTTTATTTTGGTTGACCAATTCCGGAAATACAGGTGCGGGTGGTTGCACCTTCACCGGGATCTGAGCCAACTCAACCACAAACATCTTATTTGATTCTGAAATCTGCCCAATATAAAGTAACTCGATCCAATGTGCACTAAAAGCCAAAGCCTTAGAAACAAAAGCTGCATAAATAATTTTCTGAACATGATATGGAAATATAGTGAGAATTAAATCTCAATAAGTTCAACAATAAATTATCATCAGTAAAGCTCATCACGTCATGTTCAGATGTATAAACTACAGAAAATATCTTTGGTCACATGAATGCATTATATCTATGCACATAAGAATCATACTGTAATGATATATATGACAGGATTAACTATTTTCAAAATATCATATGATGGCCATCAACTTATTCTCATTTCAAGCTACCCCGGTCAGGGTGAGTATCCTCTACTCTCCGGTACGGGCTTTTCTCGCTCCGTCCGACATGGCCCACTTTCTCTTTCTTTTCTCATTATCATGATCATAACCGTTGGTAGGGCGTCCCCTACTGGTGCACCACACGGATTGCCATGTGACCGTGCTTATTTCTTTTCTTTTCACAATGATAGCCAAAAATATGCTTTCAATAAAAAGTATGTTCATCAAAATACAACTATTACCATAAATCATTGGTAATCATGCCATGAACATAACCATTTCAAATATCACTTTATAAAACATTTCCATGTCAAAATTTCACACTTAAGATGGTAAGAAGTTCATACAATGGCAATGGCTATGGCTATACTAGTCATTTATTAAGATTCATCTTCTTTTTTAAATACTAATTTTATTTCTTTATTTTCTTGATGAAGGTTTTCATCCTATCTAACCTTCTCTTACTAATCAGAGCATAACTCCCTCAATTTAACTCTGATGTAGGTGATCTTGGTGTCCATTTCAAGATAAAACAATTATCTAAAACTATTATGTTGAACATTGTAGCGAAACATTAAGAAACAAAGGTGATATTACTCCCTCAAAGTACAGGATAGTTCCTCTCGGATAGGTTCTGACCTTTACTGACTAATTAGACCATATCTCCCAAATTGGAACTCCAAATTGCATTATTCCAGTTGGTAAAAATCCATGAGCCATATATCTATAATTGTTATGTTGGCGTGCTATTTTAATTCCCTACAGAATATTCCCAGAAATTCAAAAACTAAAGCATTAATAACATACTCTTCTCTGAATAAACATTTTCTGACCTCTGCTTACTAATCGGATCATATCTACCTCATATGAACTCCAAATTGCATAATTCCAGTGGGTATATTTCCATGAGACATAGACATATAACTTTCATGTTAACCATTTATTTTAATTCCATACAGATAATTCCCAGAAATTAAAATACAAAAGCTGTCCTAACATAATCTTCCCTGATGAACCATTTTCTGACCTTGGCTTACTAATCAGACCATATCTACCACATGTGGACTCCAAATTGAATGATTCCAGTGGCTAAAACTCCATGACACACATATCTTTAATTCTTATGTTAACCATTTATTTTAATTCCCTACCAATAATTCCCAGAAATTAAATTACCGAAGCTATCCTAACATATTCTTCCCTGATGATTCATTTTCTGACCTTTGACTACTAATCAGACCATAGCTACATCATATGGACTCCAAATGGAATGATTCCAGTGGGTGACAATCCGTGACACATATATCTTTAATTCTTATGTTAACCATTTATTTTAATTCCTTACGGATAATTCCCAAAAATTAAAATACCGAAGCTATCCTAACATATTCTTCCCCGATGACCCATTTTCTGACCTTTGACTACTAATCAGCTCATATCTCCCTCATATGAACTCCAAATTGAATGATTCCAGTTCCTAAAAATCCATGACACATATATCTTTAATTCTTATGTTAACCTTTTATTTTAATTCCTTATAGATTGTTCCCAGCAATTAAAATACCGAAGCTTAAAATGCTGCCAACCATAGCCATACCCATGCAAAACTATCTACACCAACCTAAGTATTCAAACATACATCACATGCAAGCTCAATTTGTAACATGATATAGCAACATCCATGACCAATCATCAAAGTTCTAAGATCAAAATCTCATATAAATATTATGAGTTTCAAAGGTTTTCTTCAAAAAGAAATATTGTTAAACTTACCTGGAGCACTTAGTCTCCTAGACTTCTCCTTCCTCTTTCTTCCTTTCTTCCTCTCCTTTCTTCACTCTACCTTGCTTCTATTTTTCCTCTCCCTCATTTGGACGAAATTATAATGTTGTAAGGGTGGGTTTTCTTATATAGACCACCAAATAATTCACCTTTCATGATCATGGGTCTACCTTATCACAATTAGGATACACTTTGTTGAATTTTTGGAAAACAAACAACTTATGTTCTTGTCTTCCTCTTCCTTAGTCAAGATATGCATAGGAAAAGGAGATTTGTATTTTGAAAATTATGATGATATGTTCTTAAGATATGGGACAAGATCCCTTTGATTTAGGGATTCATTTTTTTTTTCTTTTGTCTTAATCAAGTATGATAGATTTGCCTTTTTAAGTGGCAAATTTCTAGCCCTTGAATTTCCCTTACTTAACTAAAATTATTTGTGTAGGATAATGATGTTTTGTCATAATGCTATGTATTATTACCCACTTGCTAAGATTATGAATGTAGGATATAGATGTTTTTGTCCTAAAGCCTTGTATTATTATGCCACTTGCCAAAATGATGAATGTAGAATCATACCACTTGCTAATTTTTTTGTCTTAATGCCATGTCACCTAATCTTGATTACACCATTATTTCATCACTTTAATTTTATTTTTATTTTATTTTCCTCTTGGATTTGGGCTCATTCTTGCCCATTTTCTTTACTTTGGTTAAAATTCTACCTTTCATAATGGGCTTGGTCACATTTTGATGATTTTTGGGCTACCGGTCCAATTTCTATATCCTAGTCCAAGTCTATGTTTTATTTCTTTCTTAGGCTATCCTATTGGCTTGCTAAAAATTCATGTGAAGTAGAAAAATTCTATATGAAGTGTCCATAGGTTAAAGCCCAATTACGGGTGGAGATACTAAACTTAGTAACTTTTGCTCTTAAATTAAGAAAAATTATCCTAATCCGATCTTCTTGAAATTTTAAGACATTTACTTACTTCACAAAAATTTATCTTTCTTTACCTAAGAATTTCACCTTTCTTTAGCATGTTTATTTCTAATATTTCCTCTTAGGTTTTCTATCTTTACCTATTCCATTAATATTAGAACATTTCTATGCATATATGTAAGGTGAAGAATTTCTAAGGAAAATATTTAAAAATTACGGGATGTTACATCCGACATAGCACACTTTCTCTTTATTTTCTCATTAACATAATCATAACCGTTGGTAGGATATCCCCTATTGGTGCACTACATGGATCGCCATGTGACCGTGCTTATTTATTTTCTTTTCACATTAATAGCCAAAAATATGATTTCAATAACAAGTATGTTCATTACACTCACATACCATAATGTTTCATCAAAATATTTCCATGTCAAAATTACACACTTAGGATAGTAAGAAGTTCATGCAATGGCAATGGCTATGGCATATACTAGTCATTTATTATTTTCATTTATAAGATTCTTCTTCTTTTTTAAACATTATATTTATCTCTTCATTTTCTTTATGCCTTTAGTCACTTTTCTCCTACTTATATCATTTCCAACACAAGTTCTCACAAATTTAATACAGCATTCTTCATCAATTTGGTTTATACTAATATCCTATAGGTAATTAGGTTCATTTAGGGTAAACAAAATGTTGAAAATAAATTTTACCAACTTCCAAACCGGCATAAACGTATCCTATAACATGGCTTGGTCATGTACTATAAAACAGCCATGCTTTAGGCTTGAAAATGCCATTTTCAGCGCAGAACACGGCCTGGCCGTGCCTTGAAATACAACCATGCTTTATGTTGTGTTATTTCCTGATGCAAGTTTTCATCCTGTCTGACCTTCTCTCACGAATTGGAGCATAAATCCCGCAATTGAACTCCAATTTTAGTGATCTAGGTGTCAATTTAAAGATAAGACAATTAGCTAAAACTATTATCTTGAACAATTTAGCTAAAAATTAAGGAATCATGGTAATATTACTCCCTCAATGTATAGGTTATTTCTTCTCGGGTAGATTCTGACCTCTACTTACTAATCTGTCCATATATCCCCCTTAAGAATTCTAAATTGAGTAATTCCAGTGGCTAAAACTCCATGACACATATAGATAGAATTTTTATGTTAACCATTTATTTTAATTCCCTACAGAATGTTCTCAGCAATTTAAACACAGAAGCTATCCTAACATATTCTTCTCTGATTAACCATTTTCTGACCACTACTTACTAATTGGACCATATCTACCTCATATGGACTCCAAATTGAGTGATTCTAGTGGCTAAACATCCGTGAGACATAGATATACATTTTTTATGTTAAAAATTTCTTTAAATTCCTTATTGATTCTTCCCAGCGTTTTAAAAGAAAAAAGCTTAAAATTTTGCCACCCATAGCCATACCTATGCAGAACTATCTACACTAGCCCAAGTATTCAAACATACATAATATGTAACATGATAAAGCAACATCCATGACCAATCATCAAAGTACTAAGGTCAAAATCCCACATAGATGTTGCAAATTTCAAAACTTTTCTTCAAAAAGAAATATTGTTAAACTTACCTTGAGCACTTAGTCCTCTAGACTTCTCCTTCCTCTTTCTTCCTTTCTTCCTCTCCTTTTCTCACTCTACCTTGCTTCTATTTTTTTTCCTCTCCCTCACTTGGACGAAATTTCAATGTTATAAGGGTGGGTTTTGCTTAAATAAACTATTAAATAATTCACCTTTCATGATCATGGGTCTACCTTATCACAATTAGGATGCACTTAGTTGATTTTTTAGAAAATAAACAACTCGTGTTTTTGTCTTCCTCTTCCTTAGTCAAGATATGCATAGGAAAAGAAGATTTGTATTTTGAAAATTATGATAATATGTTCTTAAGATAAGGTACAAGGTCCTTTTGATTTAGGGATTCATTTCCTTTTTCTTTTGTCTTAATCAAGTATTATAGGTTTTTCGTTTTTAGGTGGCAAGTTTCCAACCCTTGAATCTTCCTTGCTTAGCTAAAATTATTTGTGTAGGATAAGGATGTTTTGTCATAATGCTATGTATTATTACCCACTTGCTAAAATTATGAGTGTAGGATACAGATGTTTTTTCCTAATGTCATGTATTATCATACCACTTGCTAAATTTTTGTCTTAATGCCATGTCACCTAATCTTGATTACACCATTATTTCATCACTTTATTTTTATTTTTATTTTTCCTCTTAGGTTTGGGCTCATTCTTGCCCATTTTCTTTACTTTGTTTAAAATTCTACCTTTCATAATGGGTTTGGTTACATTTTCATGATTTTTGGGCTACCGGTCCAATTTCTATATCCTAGTCCAAGTCTATGTTTTATTTCTTCTTTGAGCTATCCTATTGGCTTGCTAAAAATTTATCTGAAATAGAAAAACTCTATATGAAGTATCCATAGGTGAAAGCCCAATTTATGGGTGGAGATACTAAACTTAGTAACTTTAGCTTTTAAATTAGAAAAAAATTACCCTAATCCAATCTTTTTGAAATTTTAAGACTTTTACTTACATCACAAAAATTTATCTTCCTTACCCAAGAATTTCACCTTTCTTTAGCATGTTTATTTCTAATATTTCCTCTTAAGTTTTCTCTCTTTACCTATTCCATTAATGTTAGAACATTTCTATGCATACACGTAAGGTGAAGAATTTGTAAGGATGATATTTCCTTACATATCTAAAAATTGTCTATTAAATTTTATTTCCTTAATTAAATATTTATGTATCTTTATTAATAAAAGAAACGAAATTAAGAATATTACATTTCTCTCCCCCTAAAAGAAATTTTGTCCTCAATATTTCAGAAATTACCTAATAAGAACAATTGCGGATATTTCTTCCTTATGACTTCTTCCAGTTCTCAAGTTGGTTCTTCCGAAGTCAAACCTTCCCATAACACCTTAACCAAGGGAATGGTTTTATTTCTCAGTTGCTTCACGTTGGTGTCCAATATGGATGCAGGTACTAGCTGGTATGTCATGTTCTCCTTTATTTGGATTGGTTCATCTTGTATTATATGTGAAGAATCTGAAAGATACTTCCGCAGCTGTAATACATGGAAAACATTATGCAGGTTGGACAAATTAGGTGGGAGGGCAACTTGATATACTAACGTCCCCACTTTCTTCAAAATCTGATAGAGTCCCAAAGATCACATACTTAACTTTCTAGTTTTGAGAGACCTACCAACTCCAATAGTCGGAAAAAGTTTCAGAAATACATGGTCTCCTTCCTCAAACTCCAGAGGTCTATGTCTCTTATTATAATAACTCTTTTGCCGACTCTGAGCTATAAGTATTTTATCTCGTATCATCTTGATTTGTTCAGCGGTTTGTTGAACTAGATCAGGACCCAGCAAGTTCTTTTCTCCTACCTTAAACCAACATAGTGGAGATCAGCACTTCCTACCGTATAAAGCTTCATAGGGGGCCATCTTAATACTAGAGTGATAGCTATCATTATAAGTAAACTCCACTAAAGGTAGGTACTTATCCTATCCTTTACCTTGATCTATCACACAGGAACTCAACATATCTTCTAGGGTTTGAATGGTTCATTCTATCTGTCCGTCAATCTAAGGATGGTAGGCAGTACTGAACTGCAACTGGGTATCAAAAGCTTCCTGTAACGCCTTCCAAAACCTTGACGTGAACCTCAGATCTCTATCAAAAACGATATTTAAGGGAATTTTATGCAGTCTAACTATTTACTGGACGTATAATTGGGCTAATTTGTAACACCCGAAATTCTGTTAATGATATTCACAAAATGGAATAGTAAGAAAGGATTTAAAAGAGTTAAATGAGGGAGTTATAGGGAAATAACTATGAATATTTAATAAGGATTTTCTCATTTTTGGAAAGAATTGTTAAGGAAGAGATAGTGATTTCCTTGTTTACAGGGCCACAAATAAACAACAACAATAGAGATGTGGAGCCATAAAGAAAGCTACACAAAAATCCATTAAAGTAAGGCTCAAGAAGGAATTAAACACTTGGTAAGTTTTCTTTCACCCAAACAAGGCTTTAGCTAACCCCCTTAGTACAATGTAATGGAGTGGCATTTTGGAAATTTTTAGGCAAAGTAAGGGTGAAGGTTAAGGGGTTAGATGGCTTATTGGAGAAGCTTCCATTTTTTAATATATCCTCCCTTGACTTGATGACTTAGCCGCCAGCCCAAGCAAGAGGAAGCAGCAGATTTTCAAGCCAAGGAGAGAAGGAAAAGGAGAGAGAGAGAGAGAAAGAGGAAGAAGTGGGTGTGAAAGTGAAGAAGAAGAAGAAGAAGAAAGGTAAGAAATATTCCCTAATCTTGTGTTTGGGACATGGTTTTCGTGGTTCTCATGATGGGGAAAATTTTTGCAGTATTGGTGAAGTCTCTAGAGAGAGAGAGAAGCTAGAGCAAGAGTGAGAAAAACAAGTTTGAAGAAAGAAGAAGGTAAGATCAACATTCTCCTTCATGTTTTATGGTTGGATGTCTTTATGGATGGATGTATGTGAGTATTTAAAGGTGTGTGAAGGTAGATAGAGCTTTTATTAGAGTAGTTATGACATCCATGGTTATTTTTCATGCATATCTATGTGTTAATGATTTAGGGGGAAACTTTATGTGGTTGATTTTGAGTTGTAATCCATGTTTTGGTTGGCGGGTTGCTCTGAAAAAATGGTACTTTTCATGCTCAAAACATTGATATTTGGATTGTTGGTTGTTCTTGATTTATTTGAGAGGAAGAAAGAATTTTTGGTGAAATTTGTATCCAGAGCACGACCATGCTTAGAGACACAGTCAAGTCGTGCTCTGGGCTAGATCCTGAAGCTTTGGAAAATTATGGAATAAGGCCCAAAGCACGGCCGTGCTTGGGGCTGGCCTGTGTGTAATATGGCTAGAAGAAGAGGGAACACAGGAGGGGAATACGACCATAAAGCACGGTCGTGTTTGGAGGCACGACCAGGCCATGCTTCATGCTGTGTTACCCTTTTTTTTGTTTTTTGTTTCCTTTCTGAATCTTATTTAATTACCAACATTTTTAGGATGTTAGTGAAGGTTTTTTGATGCATGAATGTTACATTTGCATGTGCTATAACTATTTCATCATGAATGGTTGGTAAATCATGTATGTAAAGCATGAGAAATGATGCATGAATGCTATATTTTCATACTATAGACTGCTTGTATGTATGGGTACAAGTGAGTTATTAATGTATGCACATTATGAAAGGTTATTAAGACATGCATGTTTATCCATGATGAGTTGTTGTAACATATTTAAGGATGAGTTGGGTTTATGTGCTAGATATTTATTAATGTGCACACTCTTGTTATGTTAAGTGGTTGGAGAGACATAAAAGACTTAAGTTTTGTCAGGAAGACCCTCTCTGAAGCAGGGTGGCCTAGAAACAGGTGTCTCCCTTGCTGTATTGAGGCGACTGATAAGTCAGAATGATCCTCTCTGAAGTAGGGTGGCTTGGAAATAGGTGTCTCCCTTGCTGTATTGAGGCGACTGACAAGTCAAAATGATCCTCTCTGAAGTAGGGTGGCCTGTAAACAGGTGTCTCCCTTACTGTATTGAGGAGACTGACAAGTTCAGAATGACCCTTACCCATTAAGGTGACCCGGGAGCGTGGCATCTTACGAGGTAAGACGACTAAAGGGTCATGGCTTGGATACGGTACCAGGATAGGGGACACCCTATAGCCTAGAGTGGTCAATACAGGAAGGACCCTCTGACCAATGGCCCTCAAAGGGTGGGTGAGTAGCTGGAGGGGTAAGGCTCACGCCACATTAAGGATTGCAATTAAAAGAGATTATCGGCCTATGAGCCACTGTTAATAATGATGAGCCACTGAGTGTTGTATGGACCATGGACAATGGCACAGGTATTTTATAAATACATATTTTGTTAGCATGCGTGATATTGATGCATAACCTACAAAAGGCTGGCATGTATTTTATTATATATTTATTGCATAAAAAGAGAAATTTTTTTTCTGTAGCTTATACAGCTGGACATAGCATGTAAGTTTTCTGTTTCTCGGTATATTTATATGTTTAAATGTTGACCTTGCTGGGATTTTATATCTCACTATGTTTTGATGCTATGTTCAGATCAGTAGGGATGGCCTTCGTTGTGCTGACATTACTCCTGGAGCTGCAGACAATTGACGTCCCTTACTTGGGACAGTTCACAGTTATTGTGAACTTGATGGTGATCAGCATGTTAGAGGTCCCCGCTCCTAGCCCACCTCCTCGACCAACAGTACCCTAAGGGTGATAGCCAGGGATGGGTCGTAGGGTAGCTTTAGGTGTATAGCTAATTTTAGTTATATAAATGGGCTAACCCCATTGTTTTGATGTAACCCCACGGTACTCCGCCTTTTGTGATGTATGCTCAGTACCTCGGGTTACATATGGATGTATATAAGTTGCTAAACTCTGATGTATATGGCTCTTGAATGTATGTATATATATATGTTGCCTAGCTTATGATGATATAACTTTGGTCTCTTGCACATACATAATAATAATAAATAAATAAAAATCAGACGTTACATAATTTATCCAGTGAATAGTTAATTTTTATAGGGAAAAAATGAGCAGATTTGGTTAATCTGTCAACTATTACCTAGATAGAGTCATATCCATTAGAAGTATTGGGTAAACCCATGACAAAGTCCATCGAAATATTGTCCCATTTCCATTTAGGTATCTCAAGAGGTTGTAAAAATTCTGCTGGCTTTTAATGCTCTACCTTCACCTTTTGACAAATGAGACATTTCGCCACAAACTGGGCAATGTCCTTTTTCATCCCTGGCGACCAATACATCCTCTTTAAATTCTGGTACATTTTAGTGCATCTAGGATGGAAGCACTTCCTGCAGGATCTTAGTCCTCAACTCTCGTTCATGAGGGACATAAATCCTTCCCTGATACATGATTGCTCCATCTTCCATGACAGAAAAATTATCTTGATCTTTATGATCCTGTAAGTATTGGTCGTGAGCTTGAGCCTCTTTGATTTGGGCTCTAAGGTTACACCTTATACTTAAACCATTAATGATTAACTTCTTTGGAGTAAGAGTAGTGGCCAACTTCAAATTTTGAAACTCTTCTAGCATCTGCATCTCATACATCATCATCTGACCCATGTGTAGAGATTTTCGACTTAAGGCATCAGCTACAACATTCACCTTTCTTGAATGATACTTTATCTCAAACTTGTAGTCATTGAGAAACTCTACTCATCTTCGTTGTCTCATATTTAACTCTTTCTGATAAAAAAGGTACTTAAGACTCTTATGATCACAGTATACTTCAAATGTTGCACCATACAAATAGTGTCGCAAAATCTTTAAGGCAAACACCACCGCTGCCAATTCAAGATCATGGGTTGGATAATTTCCTTCATGGGGTCTTAGTTGCCTAGAAGCGTAAGCAACTACCCTCTTGTCTTGCATTAGCACACACCCTAACCCTTTCTTTGAAGCGTCACTATACACTTCAAAATGTCCTATGGGGTTTGGAATAATTAAAATAGGAGGAGTGGTCAATTTTGTTTTAAACTCCTTGAAACTAGCTTCACATTGATCATTCCATTTGAAAGGACTTCCCTTCCTGGTCAATTTAGTCAATGGCAAGGCTATATGAGAGAAGTTTTGTATAAACCTCCTGTAGTATCCTACCAAACCCAAGAAACTTCTGACTTGTGTAACCGTCTTTAGTCTTTCCTACTGAATCACTGCTTCCATCTTGCTAGGGTCTACGACTACCCCTTTATTAGAAATGACACGTCCGAGAAATTTTACCTCTGATAGCCAAAATCCACACTTCTCCAATTTGGCATACAATTTTTTCTCTTTCAACACTTGCAACATGATTCGGAGATGTTGTTCATGTTCTTTCTCACTCTTAGAATATATCAAGATGTCATCAATGAATACTACCACAATTGATCTAGGTAGGGTCAAAAAATGCAATTCATGTAATCCATGAAAATTGTAGGTGTATTTGTCAATCCGAAGTGCATTACGAGAAACTCATAGTGCCCATACCTAGTCCTGAAGGCTGTTTTAGGTACATCCTCCTCCTTGATCCTGATATGATGGTATCCCGATCTCAAGTCAATTTTAGAAAAGATAGAGGCTCCTTTTAGTTGATATAATAAATCATTTATTCTAGGGAGAGGATATTATTTTTTATAGTCACCTTATTCAGCTGTCTGTAATCTATGTATAGTCTCAAGCTTCTGTCTTTCTTCTTAACAAACAATACATGAGCTTCCTAAGGTGATACACTTAGTTTAATGAATTGCTTTTCTAACAATTCCTCCAACTATTTCTTAAGTTCCTGTAGTTCTTTTGAGGCCATTCTATAAGGTGCAATAAAGATAGGCCTTGTCCCAAGTAAGAGATCAATAGAAAACTCTATTTCTCTCTTGGGAGGTAAGCCTGGAATATCTAATGGAAATACTTCAAGAAACTCGTTGGCTATTGAAATTTAATCAAACTTCGGTTCAACTTCTAGATTTGATAACTGTAAGAGAATGTATCCAAGTACTCTGTTCTTCAACTCCCTATTAACTTGATTGGCATTAAGCATTAATAACTGCATCTCTTCTTCTGAAGTAGGAGGTAGAAATTCAATGCTCTTGTTGCAACAATTCAGCAAGACCCAATTTCTAGACATCTAGTCTAACCCTAGAATGACATCGATACCATTTAAAGGTAGATAGACGAGGTCTACAGAAAAAATTTTCTCCTGAATAGTGACTTGACAGTCTTTACATACAGAGGAAGTTAAAACTCTTTCTCCCGGGGGAGTTACTACAGATAGTTCATAGTGGGTTTCAGAAATAGGATACAGAAGCTTTTTAATACATTATTCCGATATAAATGAATGACTAGTACCAGAGTCAAACAATATCATAAGAGCAAATCCATAGATATAGCATGTACCTTGGATCATTTCGGGGGATTGAGTTGCGTTTTAGCCGTTCAGGGTGAAAACCCTTCCTTTCACTTGAGGCTTCTATTCCGGTTGCTTCCCCAAATTTTGTGGGCAGTTCCTTGCAAAATGTCCCTTCTATTTGCAATTGAAGCAAACATCCAATCCCATGTAGCATGGCCAGTTACCATGCATACGTCCGCACTTAGTACACTTGACTTTGGAAAAGTTCTGTTGGAAGGGTTAGGGACTTGAAGTCATTGGCCTCTTGCCAGTACCCTGTCCTTTTCCTCTAACATTTCTGCCAGAATTTTGTGGACCGTTCTTCCTTTTCCAAAAATTTCGTCTTTGTTTCTCATCTTCCACTGCCCTCAAGCTCTTCTCCAGGAGTCTGCATTTATTTATCAGAGGTACAAACTCCCTTATCTCCATAGCTACAACAGCATTCCTTATTTTCGGATTCAATCCCGCTTCGAACTTAACAGCCTTCCAAGCTTCATCGGAGTTAAATCGCAGATAAGAGGAGAACTTAGACAACTCCTCAAATTTCGTGATGTACTGGTCTACAGTCATACTGCCCTGTCTAAGTTGGAGAAATTCAATCTCCTTCTCCGCCCGCACAGTACTTGGAAAGTACTTTTCCAAAAAGGTGTCTTTGAACACCTGCCAGGTGATCTGCCTTCCCTGGTGAGCTAAAAGTTCTCTAGTTCCACGCCACCAGTATTCTGCTTCATCGTTTAGCATATATGCAATGAAGATAACTTGCTGCTCCTCAGTACAACCCATCACTTCAAAGATTTTCTTTAGTTCCCTTATCCACCTTTCAGCTACAATTGGGTCAAAGCCGCCTTGAAAACAAGGTGGTTTAGTCCTTAGGAACTCAGATATACCATTATCATTCCTTGCCATCATGTTTTTAGCATTCTGGAGGTATTGTAGAATTTGATTGGTGGTCGTGGCCTGGTCTCGAATTGCCATGGCAAGGTTGTGCAGGGTTTCCTCTACATTGTTTTCCGAATTCCTCCTTGGTGGTGCCATTTCTTACTGTGGCAAAAACAAAGTTATGCTGATATTGAGGTGATTAAGCCCAATAGTTAGTTTCAAAAATATTTAACAGCAGTTATAACACCACCTCGGCATATAGATAGGAAATACTAGTAATTTCTTACCTATATTAATTCACTGATCCCCTACACAGCACAACCACAAATATACTTAAGACACTATAAGATCGATTCAGATAACTATCCACCCACTGGCCATCTAGGATTGACCTGCTCTGATACCAATTATGTGACAAATTTTTTATTTTATTATTATTATACAATATAGAGTTCACATACATGTCATTAATAAAAACGTACGTACAACATATCAAACACATAAATATATACATCTTATTTATTCTGGTTGATCAATTCCGGAGATACAGGTGCAGGTGGTTGCACCTTCACCAGAATCTGAGCCAACTCGATCACAAACATTTTATTTGTTTCTGAGATCTGCCCATCATAGAGTAACTCGATCCAACGTGCACTAAAAGCCAAAGCCATAGAAAAATCTGCATAACTAATTTTCTGAACATGACATGGAAATATAGTGAGAATTAAATCCCAGTAAGTTCAACAATAAATCATCATCAATATAGCTCATCACGTCATGTTCATATGTATAAACTACAGCAAATATCTTTGGTCACATGAATGCGCTTTATCTATAGACATGAAAATCGTACAGTAATGATATGTATGACAGGATTAACTATTTTCAGAATATCATATGATGACTATTAATTTATTCTCATATCAAGTTACCTCGGTCAGGGTGAGTATTTTTTACTCATTGGTATGGGCTTTTTTCGCTCCGTCTGACATGGCACACTTTCTCTTCTTTTTTTCTCATTAACATAATCATAACCATTGGTAGAGCGTCCACTACTAGTGCACCACACGGATCGCCATGTGATCGTGCTTATTTCTTTTCTTTTCACATTAATAGCCAAAAATATGATTTCAATAACAAGTATGTTCATTATACTCATATACCATAATGTTTCATCAAAATATTTCCATGTCAAAATTACACACTTAGGATGGTAAGAAGTTCATGCAATGGCAATGGCTATGGCATATACTAGTCATTTATCATTTTCATTTATAAGATTCTTCTTCTTTTTTAAACATTATATTTATCTCTTCATTTTCTTTATGCATGGCCTTTAGTCACTTTTCTCCTACTTATATCATTTCCAACACATGTTCTCACAAATTTAATACATCATTCTTCATCAATTTGGTTTCTACTAATATCCTATAGGTAATTCGGTTCATTTAGGGTAAACAAAATGTTGAAAATAAGTTTTACCAATTTTTTAACCGGCTTAAACGTATCCTATAACATGGCTTGGTCATTTACTATAAAATAGCCATGCTTTAGGCTTGAAAATTCCATTTCTAGCATAGAACATGGCCTGGCCATACCTTGAAACACGGCCATGCTTTAGGTTGTGTTATTTCTTGATGTAGGTTTTCATCTTGTCTGACCTTCTCTCACTAATTGGAGTATAACTCCCTCATTTCAACTCCAATTTAGGTGATCTTGGTGTCCATTTAAATATAAGACAATTATCTAAAACTATTATCTTGAATAGTTTAGCTAAATATTAAGGAATCATGGTGATATTACTCCTTAAATGTTTAGGTTATTTCTTCTCGGGTAGGTTCTGACCTCTACTTACTAATCGGTCCATATCTCCCTCATAGGAATTCCAAATTGAGTGATTTCAGTGGCTAAAACTCCATGCCACATATAGCTATAATTTTTATGTTAACTATTTATTTTAATTCCATACATAATATTCCCAAAAATTTAAACACAGAAACTATCCTCACATATTCTTTCCTAATTAACCATTTTTTGACCACTACTTACTAATCGGACCATATCTACCTTATATGGACTCCAAATTGAGTTATTCCAATGGCTGCAAATCCATGGCATATAGCTATAATTTTTACGTTAGCAATTTATTTTAATTCTCTACAGAATGTTCTCTCAAAAATTTAAACACAGAAGCTATCCTAACATATTCTTCCCTGATTAACCATTTTCTTACCACTACTTACTAATTGGACCATATCTACCTCATATAGACTCCAAATTGAGTGATTCTAGTGGCTAAACATCCGTGAGACATATATATACATTTTTTATGTTAACCATTTCTTTAAATTCCTTATTGATTCTTCCCAGAGTTTTAAAAACAAAAGCTTAAAATTTTGCTACCCATAGCCATACTGATGCGTTCCTCTAAACGAAGAAACGGAGTGTTTGGCGAAAGCAAGGATCGTCTTGAAAATTTAACGGATGTTTGATCGCCACAAGTTGCCTCGATAAGATCGGATTCAGTTCTTTGCCCAAGAACTAAGGGAAGCCCCCACTTTAGGAGAAAACTCAATCTTTATTAATCATCAAAATCTATTTTAATACATGAACCTAACGAACTCTTATATAGACAATCAAACCTAACCCTAGTAGGAAAGCCAGAAGGCCTTAAACTCCTAATTGGACTTCTAGTAGAATTTGGCCCAAATAACACTAGTTTTCTGGCCCAACTAAACTAACCAAAAATAAACCCATAATTAAACTACTATTTGGGCTGCATAAAGAATGGGCCCAAATACTAATAATATCCAAAACAAAACATTTAAACTAAAGCCCATAATACATCTTTAGCCTATGCAGATTTAGGTTAGTTGTCTTCAAGATCCAATAAACTTTATTGGGCCTTCGAACTGCCCTCTTCAAGGCTGCAAAGTGTGACCCACTTAATGTCTTGATTTGGCCTAATAACTTCCTCTTTAGCTTGCACATCCAAGATCAAGCCCAGTAAAGTTTCCTTGGCCCGCTTCGCCTTGCTCCTAGTCATTGGACTGCCTATCCCTTGCAAACGATCTTGGGAACAATTTATAGTAGCTTTGACAGCACCTTGATCTCCATCATTCCCTCCATCCTCGAAAGGATTCATCCTCGAATCAAAACCATCACCTACATCAAATAAAGACAAGTCAGCAACATTGAATGTAGCACTAATATTGCCATACTCACTAGGTAAATCAATCTTATAGGCATTGTCATTGATTCGCTCCAAGACTTGAAAAGGTCCATCTCCCCTAGGATGTAACTTAGACGTTCTCTGAACCGGAAACCTCTCTTTGCGCATATGTACCCAAACCCAATCACCAGGTTCAAGTACAATTTTTGTTCGGCTCTTGTTGGCTTGCGTTGCATATTGCTTATTCTTCCTCTCAATGTTAGCTCGAACTTTAGCATGCAAATCCTTTACATATTCAGCCTTTTGCTTACCATCCAAGTTAACAAACTCATTAGTAGACAAAGGTAAAATATCCAAAGGTGTTAGAGGATTAAAGCCATAAACAATTTCAAAAGGACTATAAGCAGTAGTAGAATGCACAGATCTATTGTAAGCAAACTCAACATGTGGTAAAACTCTTTCCCAATGTTTCAAATTTTTTGACATAATAGCACGTAAAAGTGTAGTAAGTGTACTA